>CM033798.1:39793878-40393878 GCA_019656835.1 Rhododendron ovatum | reverse complement strand
TAGACCTTCTATCATTCTGTATTTCTCATGATGTGTTTTTTTTAAACTTATGCGCACTTTGACTAATCCTGAGAACCAATCCCACCTTCCACTAGTGAGGCCTCAATGAAAGCCGGAGCAATATGCACTACATATCTTTGTGCCACCTTTCATCATAAATCAAGGGATAATATCAAGTCAACAAATGAACTTGGAACATCGAATTTGGGCAAATCAGACTACTATATATATATAGGAGTATTAATCAAACAGTACACTTTTAGGGGGATTATGAGACTATTATCGATCAAGAATCCTCACAAATAACGTACCCAATATCCTAAGCTCCTAACCACATACCTCCATTTGCAGCCCAACTCCGAACCTGTAATAGTTGTAGAAAGTAGAAAATAGCAGAGATATATCAAGAATCACTCCCGGCCAGGTCTGCACAACTATGAGTAATCAAGTAGTCTGCAAAAAACTGAAAGAGAACCCATTCTTATCATGCATCACCAAGCGCGGTAATTTAGAAAGGGTCGATCATCACGATATTACATTCCATCGAAGGACATGGCTACGATATGTCATCAAGGATATAGGTAATACTTCAAGTGATTAATAACATCAATTGGCATAATTCAATTGGCAGGCAACGGTTATTAATGATAAGCACAGGCGGATGCAGGAAAATTTGCGTGTCCCCATTTACATGATACCGAATACAGGAAACTTTCCTTGGACAAAACAATGTGTCACTACTCATGCTATGTTCTCTGTAGTTATAAAAATGGTAGTCTTGAGGGCTATTTTCCTGGGAAAAGGGTCTTGAGGCAAGAAGATCCCATGTCGTTGGAGTCAGGATTTTCATCTCAAGGGGACCAGTTTAATAGTCATATGGAGTATTTTTTATCGGAACGTATACTTATTATATCATAAAGTGTTTGCTTTCCTACACATTAAATTTGTACATTGAAATAATTTTAGCCTAATGTAGTTAAAGTATACCAATCATTTTACTTTTTTCTTTAGGCTATTTCAACAGTCACGTGTTTTTTTTTATGAAAAAAAATTAAGAAATGATAATGTAAAATAGCCGATTTTTTTATCAAATCAAACCAAAATTATTAAGATTATAACTACCTATACATGAATAATTATCGATAATATTCAAAATCAAGTATATAAAAAATATATAATTTAAAACTCTTGATCGGGGCTCCCGGGCCCCAACATAGCTCCGCCCCTAGTTTTTAGAAACACTAAAATATCTAGCTCTAGAATATTCTTGTAAAATATCTTGAGTTTTTTGTGAGAATTAGTCATATGTGTAATTCTAAAATTTTCTCAAAGTTTATCTTGTATGAAAATATCTTTGTATTAGAACTTTCCATGAAGTAGTATAAATAGGGATAGGTTCTAGCCATTAATTTGTACCAAGCCAGAATTTTTTTTGAGTTCAAATGCAATACATATACTCTCATTCCCCACTATTGTCTTTAGTATTCTCCCCCTTCCAAAAATTTTGAACGTAATTTAAGTACGCAGTACGTATCTGATACGATTTATACAATTGCAAAAAATTTTGCCCACCAAAATAAATTTATTTTGGATTAGCCCGGGGCAAAATCAATTCCTGGTTTTGCCCTTGTGATCGGTGACGCCGATAGAAGCGCTGCAGGCTGTAGGTGCGTAGGAGCCAAATGTCGAGCCATGGCCATACGACAACGACGCATAGCCGAATGGCGACCGAGAATAAAGTGAAGCATGGTCATAGAGTCATACATGAGTGATGGAACGGGAGAAGAAGGAGACAGGAGAGAAGATCTGTGGTAGGGTAGGGCTCAAAAGAGAGCGAAATGGGACCAAGAGATAAAGCAACAATAGTGGTAGTGTTCTTCTATTTTAGCGTCACAGTAGAAGTGCTCAGCTCGTAGGGGACAGAAGCCGGAGTTGGTAGCGGATGGCATACGCTTATCTAGGCCTGTCAACGATCCGAATCCGATCCTTGAAATTCGATCCGAATCCGATAACAGCAATCCGTAATTCGATAATCCGAATCCGATAAATACGGATCGGATTTAGATTGTGTCGGATTTTAATCCGACAACAATCCGATCCAAATTGTTTTTTAAAAAACCCTATTCCTTTGATCGATAACCCTATTCCTTTCACTTCTCTCAATTCTCTGGTTCCAGAAGAAGTCAGCACCACCATGTTTCGTAATCAATCGAAAATAGAGAAAGAAGAGGTAGAACGTTACTTACCTTCCCTACCGTTGTCACCGCCGGAGCTGCGGTTACCGGTGGAAATGAGCGCCAAAACGGCACGTGTCGTTCGGATTTACGTGGCCGACGGAGTCATCGAGTGACGAGGACGAACCGTTCAGGCGTTGTAACGGAGTGAAGAAACGCGTGACTGAAATCATATTCAAAGCTTGTTGTGAGAAAGAGAAGAATTGTGTCATTAGCAAGAAGAGGAGGGCAAAGAAGGGGAGGAAAATACGGCGAAGAAGCAGTCAAAGAACGGGACAAAGTACCACGGCGTGCGGCCGAGATCAAGGTTGTGTCCATCACCGGCGGGTACGACTACAGCGACCTCTCGTTGTCGACCTTCGTTCTGTGTTTCAGTCACAAGGAAGAAGAAACAGAGCGGGTTGAGAAGCGATGGGGGCTAGAGACCGGCTGAGTCGGCGGCGGAGGCTGTGAGTTTGCCAGACGATAATTGTTGCTTGCCGCTGGATGATTGTTGCTTTTCTTTTTATAAAAAATTCTGAAATTTAAAAAAAAAAATTCAAATCGGATAGGATTCGGATTTTCGGATTGAATCCGATTTTTTCATATTCGGATTACCACTATTGGATCCGAGTCTTATTGGATTCGGATTTGTCGGATCTGGTCCATTGACAGACCTACGTTTATCCTCTCATAGTATAATAATAATCCATTACACTATTAATAAATTTATTTAAGAATAAAAAAGGGACCTATATTTGCATAAACAAATTGCATTTTGTAGTAGTATGTCTAAAATTTAAGAATATATGCATACCAATTTTGATAGGACACTATATATTTGCATAAACAAATTGCATTTTTCTTTGTAAAATAAGTGGTGAATGTGATTTATAATTTAATATTACTCAGTACCAAAAAAATGTTACCAAATTTTTTCGATAGTCAAGGTTGTCTGAGCTAGCTTTTGCGCACCTCACTAATCTCTTTCCTAATCCGGTCAAAGGAAGATTATCTACTAGCAAATTTACAAAAAAAAATTGTTTCTTATGGCAAACCCACCGACTAACCGGTTTAATCCTTGGGGCTGGATCAAAATTAATTAATCCAAGAGAGTTAAGAGAGGAATTATTCCCGTGAATTTTTTCAGAAAAAAAAAAAAAAAACTGAATTTACATTTTGGCTGTATGAGTACTATATACAGCTAGCTCACCTGGCTATCACACATGCACGTTTCCTACAATGCCAGATAGGCTACGAGTGTGAATAAAACTAGTGGTATTTACCTCTTTGTAATAATTTGCTCCATAATAAACACTATTGGGCTCCGTTCTTCTTGAATTTGATTTTTTGGTTTGGTAGTATTTTTTACTTCTCGTATGTGTTTTAATCTTTTGGTCATAAATTTTTATGTTTTAGACTCCTCTATTTGAGACGAATAATTAGATTAAAAGGAGCAACTTAACTTCAGAAAAAGACAATCAAAAAATGTCAAAAAGAAAGTTTAAGAAGTACGAGTATGAAAATGGAAACTTAATTGCACCAGAGAGAATTAATTTGAAAGCTAAAAGAAAATTTGAAAGTTTTTTTATTTTTTTTCTCTTCGGAATGTTTGATTTCGAGAGAACCATCCCTCATCATTTGTGTTACAAGTGAATCAAGCCTAATTAGCTAGTCCTGTACTTATCGCGTGGGACTAAAGAGAAGACTAGACAAGAGGGAGATTATTTTTCGACTTAACACCATATATAAGGGATTATCGAATACCGCCCGCGGGGTGTTATTTAGATTCCTCTCATTATGACGAAGCAACAATTCTCAAAAAATTGACGAAAAATTAACAAATATGGAAAAAATTTGAATAAGGACAAAAAAAAAAACATTAGCCATTTAATTTCTTTTCTTTTTTTTTAGAAAAAGGCAAATTTTATAAAGGGACCAAGCCCAAAAGACCAAGGAGATAGCCTTGGGACAGAAATTATTACAAGACTCTTGCCAAAACTATGGCCACCAAAAAACCTAACTGCTCACAACAAAAGAAAAGCAACAAAACACCAAACCCTTCTAATTGTCTGCTTCGAATTGGATCCCCTAGGCCTGACAAACAGCAGCATCAAAATCAGAATGTATGGACAGCTTCATAGATACCAAGCAGGCTGTGATCTCTTCCTCAATTCTCTTAACTAGGGTGTAGGAATCTACTCCAACTTGTCTGCATATTCGAGAATTTCTCTCCCGCCAAAAAAAGTACACTGAGGCTGCTAAACACCATTGGATGAGACCGCCTACGTAATCGCCTGTTTCGCGGTCATTCTGATTTTCCTTTTGATCTTCATCTTACTAGTATTTTCTTTGGGAATCTTTAATCACCTTTTATGCATGTGACATCATCCTTAATGATCCTTTCTTTCCACTAGTGGAAGTGTGCACGTAGTAATTTTTCTGGTTTGTTTCATTCTGAAGTTGGAAGTTGTAATTGTGCACCCAAAATTCCAAATACAATGTCGAAACGCTGTCACTCTTGAACTAGTGAAACTTTGTCACAAATTTTCAACATAGAAGCAAGTACACCCCCGAGCCATTTTGGTTGCAAAAGCCATAGTTTGGTAGACATTTTGGCGAAATTCAAGTTCACCCGTTGCTATCTTTTGCCACCGAAAAACGGAGAAGCCAACAGATTTGTCAATTCTCACATGTTATCCAAGCCAACTGATGTGCATTGAAACAAGTTGAATTTAATCCACTCGCGTCGATTTGTGACCATGCCAAAATTGAACCAAACCAGTGCAGCAGCATTGCTACTTATTGGTCTTTTCACACTGTGACAAGTTAAAAACAAATTGGTTTTGGCAAAGTCATTTTAGCACTATCGGGTGGATTTGCTCTAAGTATTTTAGCACCATCGAGTCTATACTTCCCAGATATCCTTCCCAATTTTGCTACCGTTTTACTCAGGGAATCAAGAGAGGGACTGTTCACTAGGTTGCTATGTAGTTGGGTAGTTTGCAATGAAAATCTAACAATCGAATGATCCAAATTATTCATCTGGTAAGTGTCATTAAAAAGAGATTATTTTTAAAAAAAAATTATCTTACTCAGAGAGAACGACAAATATCAAACATCATATTTTTTAAAATAGTAATACTGATTGAAGTTATTATATATAGATATAGTACTCTTCGTAGGAATATTTTAAAAGAATGAAAAAGATAATAGAGAGTATTATTAAAGTGTTAAAAGATATGTGAGTAGGTAAAACAAGAAATGTGCACAGTTCACAGACAGTTTTGGCTCAAAATTTGCCTAATTCAGTGCACTTGCTCTTAATAGCATCGATCCAACTTTAAGAAATTGTTGCTATAGTGTATACTTTAGGGAGGTCAATGAAATTGTTTTTTTTTTTTTTTTATCGGCAAAAAAGTATTTCATCCATCACAATGATACACAATGAGATCAGTACGGTAGAAAAAGAATAGAACAGAGAGAGCCTCGAAAGTGCACAATACCCTCATACTACTACTAATAAGCACCCAATATTGTGTATATTTGGTACGCCTAGTCTCGATTTATGTGAGTTATTTCGTATTTCCTTCGGTTTTTATAGCACTTTTGCACGTAAGCTGTTTCTTAAGTGTTTCAGGTAAACCGGCGGAATGCGCCGCTTTTTGACCTAACTTTTGTCCATGAGAATGCCCGAGTGCCGGAAGTAGCTCGATACGAGGCTAGCAAGGCTGTTAAGGCCTTTGGAGGGCCGTCAGGCTGTTGGAGGATCATCAGGTGCCAATGCAAGGCCAGAACCTAGAGGCTGCAGGAAAACGAAGCGGTATCGATACAGGCAAAACAGCTATATCGATACAAAACGGAAACAAGCAGTTTGGAGAAAGGCCATTTCAATGTTGTATCGATACGGGAAAAATGGTTGTATCGATAGGGTTACTTTTCTGCAGATCTTTTCTGCTTTATGGGCTTATAGCATGTTTTCTTCTTTTAGGATATTTTCGAATATTTTGCTGAGGAAGTGGGGTTACCTTGTATAAATAGTCCCTCTCTCTATCCCCTTTATCTCTCTTATCTTTTACACTTGAAGTCTTTAAAAAATTTTAGAACTCCATTAATGGTTTGAAGCTTTTGTGTTCATTTCCTTTAATAACCACTTCAGGTATTAGTCGTTTATTGTTTTCTCATTCATTAATGTTGTAGCTACGGACTAGATCCTTATTAATATCAAGTTTATTTCCGTTTTCATCGGTTAAAAACCATGTCTCATTTTTATGCTTTGTTTGGTACTTTAGTTAAGTGTGAGTAGTCGTTTGGCTAAGTCTCGGGGTAATCTTTTTCCAAGGACTTAGGTGGTTATTTGGTTCTCAAACCTTCGGGCTTAAAAGCATGATTTTCGGAATTGGATTAACCTAGTCATTTTGGTCTAAGCAAAGGGTGTTAACTCCTTAGTGGATCGTTTAGTCAAGCGGTCTTGGCAAGCGACGTACTGAGGGCTCGTGGCCTCCTACATGTTAGATACATTAGCGAAAATAGGTTATTTTAGTTCCGGTAAATCACATCTCTTGATAAGCGTAGTCGTTAAAGTTAAATCTTCCGAGTGTGAGCACGCGGTCGTGACTCTCGCTTGAGTTATAATTGAGAACCAGTAACGGCCTTTGTCAAGGGATAGAAGATCCGTAGACTTGGCTCTTTTAGTTTATAAAACTCATTTCGAGTCTTTTCCGTTATTGCTTCCACCGTTTTAAGAAAAACCAAGTTGGCCGTCTTAAACGCTGAAATCCACCTTACAATACCTACAATCCGATTAAGCTATCTCTGATTCCCTGTGGTACGATCCCGGACTTTCCGGTTATTATGCTACCGACGATCTAGCAGTACGCTTGTGGTTTCCAACCTTATTTGAAGGCGAGAGTTTCGGAGCTAAGCAACTGCTGCTTGCAAAATCATGACCTACGTCTTTGCCTCTCGAAGTTTAAATTTATTATTTCAAAAGAAAAAGAAAAACAGCTAGCAAAGTGCTAGCTCAACTAGCTCAAACGAACACCCAAACTGCAACACCCCTCGAAACACCAACCCCAACCAGCAACACCCAAGACCACCGCCGCTACTACGATCATTTGAAACCCACCACCATTGCTGCCCTCAAAACGCCACAGATAGAACCCTAAACGTCTTTGTCAAGCCCCCATAGGGATGAAGCCCATACCATAAAGGCCGAAGCCCAGCCTTGAAAAACAACTTAGGATACTATAGACACCTCAATCTGGGCCTCGAAGGTTCTTTAAATTCCCCGATGATGAAATAAATGAAACAATATCTTCGAGAGCTTGAATGTGGACTCCTATAGCCCAAAAAGCCAACCAAAGCCCAGAACTGGACCTGGAATACCGCACGGGATACTTGTTAAACCGTACGCTGTAGTAAATTTTAATTTTACTACACCGCACGTGGTCCTGAGGTATACCGCATGGCGTTTCTAGGAAAAGTTTTGACTAACTCAGAAAGTTATCGGCCACGCTTGTTGGAGCCATAACTGAAAACGGCTAAGTAGGGAATATAACTTCTAGCTAGCTTAGAAGCCACCTCCCCCATTTGGATTGATACTCCTTGGCTTTTGCCTATAAATACATCCCTCATTTTAGATGAAAGGAACCCCTCCAAGTCTTGAAAAAGTTACTCTGACATTCTCTTGACATTCTTTGTCTCTCTACAAAAATTCCATTCTATTTCCCCTTCAAAGCTCAGTACACCACTAGCTTTGGAATTCCACCACCTCAAAACTCCAAACTTATACTCATCCAAGCTCAGTGCCAAAGGTATAAAAGCAAGTTTCCTTGGGCTAAGCCTAGTCTTAGCCCTGAGGGGAACTTTCTAAAGTCACACTTAACTTGTTTGTGTTAAATGTTGACTTAAAAATCATTTTCAGAAGCTAAACAAAACAAAAACCAGTGACTGTACTGGAAACACTATACTATGCAACGTTGTGATACACCGCACGATGTAGTGGGATCCGACATACGGTGTTATGTTGTCCATCATTTGTTTGTGTTATTTGTCTTGATCACATCTATCCACTGTTAGCTACATTAATGTTACTGAGAGATCATTGCAGGTGCATTTCAGAATGAAGTTTCGTCTAAAAACCATGTCTTTGTTTTCTAAAAGAAGTTTTCATGATCATTCTCAATGATCAAGTGCATCAAAAAGGGTTTGCAAATTGCTTTATAAAAAAACAAAATCAATAAAAATGATAAGGAAGCTGTCTGGATCAATGGTTTGCTTTATCCTAAAAATACGTAGCCATTTTGAAATATGCTTGAAGCTTCACCGTATGATGTTTTGAGGAACAACGTACGGTGTAGTCAGTTATACCATGTGAGGTTCGGAGTAATAGTAGTGGGCTATCAGTGAGAAGGTACACCGCGTGGTGTACTAGAAAATCATGCGAGGTACCTTGGTACACATGTGCTTCATTTTTTGGCATTAGCTCTTTTTTCCTTGTTGTAAGGATATATATTTTTGGTTGGTAGGGAAAATAGATTTACATGCATCCCACACTTGAGCTAGGTAAGATAGATGCTAAATGCTACTACCTCTGTCTAAAAATGTTTGTCTAGTCTACAAAACAAATACTCAAAATTAATGCAATTCTTTCAATAAAAAATCAAACTTTTTTCATAAATTACAAGTACTCATCGATATCTAATGAATTGTTGAATTTTTTTTATTTTTTCTTGCAAAAATAGTATGATTTTTACGTCCTCGTTTTACGGACCAGACAAATATTGTGGGATGGAGGGATTATAAATGATAGCCATTCATGTGTAAATGCTATTACTATTGCCAAATGTGTAAAAATTCTCCCTCCCTATATCGATTTTTTATTCGCAGGAAAATGTGAACCACCAGATTTTCTCTCAAATGTGTGTCACTTTGTCATCCTAATAACACAAATAAATACAAACAAATTAGGTTATATGTGTGACCCAAAAAACAAACAAATAAGGTTATCTATGCGAAATTTGTACTCTGTACAATAGCAATAAAATCTAGACTGATATGATTAACTGTCCGAGTTAATGCTCTTCTTCATTATCACATAAAGATGAACATATAAGGTCCTAATTCAAATTTTTTTGCATTTGTTAAATTTACACCTAACTTTTGTGAATTATTAGTTTGTCTTGTTAAGACGAATTATAAAAATTAAAAAAAAAAAGCTCCAAAGAGTTTAGTGAAACAAAGCCATTGTTGTCTTCCTCACAGAAATTGGACAAGTGTCCAATACAATACTCAGTGTAAAGAGTACTTTTGGAGAATATACATAAGCTCCATCCCCGTTCTTTAATCTCTTTTAGAAGTCCGTACCACTTTTCAATTGATTATATCTTGTAATTTATAATTTTTAAGATGATTTTGAAAACATCTTTTAAAAGAGTTTATTGAGATTTATCAAACAAAATTCATATTGCATATAAATAGTATTACTGATTAAAAGTTATAATTAATTTTTTATTTGATTAGAATAGAACGAGAGACAAAAGAATAAGAACGAATGAAATATTATTATTATGATAAGTGGAGACTAGAGAGAGAAAAAGAATGCTCTAGAGTCTAGATTCCTATCATGGCACAATAGAAAAAGAAAGAAAACTGACAAGTTTGAGCAAATTTTCAGCCTTTCAGGAAAAAGAGATCGAGTGTTTATAGACTTGAGTTCGAAAAATCAATAGTGGAGATAGAGACAAGTCACCAAAGTGGAGAGATGAAAAAATCAAAAGTTCTCCTGTTCTTCTATTTGCAATACAGTAGGAGTTTAGAGAGTATCACATAGGACAGAGAATGGCTGGTGAACATAGACACAAACAGGACACGTGACGCCCGACAGAATGAGAGGCGCGCGCACCAGAGAAAAACCAACTGTCGGGGCACTTTTGTCCATTAATGGACCTAACACGCTACAACTTTTAAAACAGTGGATTCCGGGTAATGGTATTATCAAAATCTAGCACGGATTAATGGCCAATAGCACACTCCTTTTGGACTCTGGCCCAATTTACTGTTATTGGTTCGGAAGGTTTGGTTTGGTTTGCTATAAACTTCTTCTCTCCCTGTACGTCTGTGTGAGTTATAGAGAGAGAGAGAGAGAGAGAGAGAGAGAGAGAGAGAGAGAGAACCATGCTCCAGCCGTATACATGTTCATTCGTTCACCCTGTGAAATCCTCTCTCCACAATCAAGGTGCGGTTTCCTTAAACTAATTTCATCCCTTTCTTCCCGCCTTTCCTCAGCTTAGAGAATTCTTAATTTCTCCTAAGCCAGTAAACTCAATACTCTTGATGGATTTTGTTCTGATTTTTATCAAACTGTTTTTGTCAGGAAGTGTGGGTTTTTTCTTTCTATAACTTCTTAATTTCATGTAGTTGTTAAGTTTGAGTTGTCTCATTAAAATAAGGTTTCATTTTTTAGAGGCCTGGAGCGAATTTTTAAATGGGGCCTAGTTCTTTTTAACAAGAGAAAAATCAACATAGGTAGTTAATATAAGGTAAAATATGTGTTTTTGCTGTTTAAAATAAAAAAAAGTTAAAAATAATATTTTAGCCTCGTAATTTAAGTAAGACAAACATTTTACGTTTAGAAAAATATAAATCCAATACTACAATAAACAATAATGATCACTTTTATTAACTGTGATACATCTTTAGTCACAATCCTAAAACGGTGATCTTTGTGAACCCCCCTTAGTGTGACTTTTATCTATTATTGTAGTAGTGATCAAATATAAAGAACTACCGGTCATATATTGTGTTTTTCCTAAGGCTATCAACAATGAGATAATCAGAAATGGATAATAAAGAGTTGACACATCAACTTTTGATTATCCATTTAAGAAGTTGATAAACTTAATAATGTTGAGATCCACAATGGTCACTTCTAGTTCATAACCAAAATAAGGATCTCATTGCCATCTCTCTCTCTCTCTCTCTCTCTCTCTCTCTCTCTCTCTCCCAGCATCCACTTCCCTCCGTTATGTTTTCTTTTTTGGGCAAAATGTATCGATTTTCTCCCTTAATTTTGAGGAAAAACTATATCGGATAACTTGGAACGATATGTTGAGTCAATTTTACACTTCACAAGTTCTAATTGAATTAGATGCACTATCAAAACAATACTCGTTCACAAGAGGTGGGACACTAATTCAAATCAAATATAATGCACTATCAAAGATGAGCATTGCAACTCCAACAAGATATTAGAGTGAAAGAGAAAAATTTTGCAACTCCAAAAACAGAATCAATTGAAACTCTCACTATGAAGCCATGGATGAAATTCGAAGCTTTTCACCTCATATACTTCACTATGGTGCTCTTTCTAGTCTTCTCTATCAAAACAAACATCGAAACTTCCTCTCTTTTTTACTATTCCTGTAGCCTATCTAACCAAACTAATATCACAAATCCACCACTTTCTTAATCTTCCAAGAAAAATCAAATGTGTTCTTGAATTTGGAAACAAACAGGAACCAGTTAACTTGTGGCGTGGAGTCCACAAATTCCACAAATTTTGGTTATTGAAAAAAGTTGCGAGTATTTCTTATTCAAAATCCAAAATTTAATTATTTCTAAGGATGTTGTTAAGTTTGAATATATCATTATTAAGGGGCGGACTTAGAAATTTATGGCACTGAGGTCAAGTTTTATATGCAGTAATTTGTTTCATGAGCTCTAATGGTGTGGCTATTAGTTTCGTTTACTTACATCATAAATACTTGCAATATCAATTTCTATGTTGATTTTATCTTTTTAAATTATTTATTTGTAAAGTCTGTTAAGAGCTTGTTCATATGGAGTACTCAAAATTTTGCGCATAGTCTCCAATAAATATTCTTTATCTATATTTCTCCACTCATTACTCTTAAAAACTTACCTCAAAACTTAAAACAAACAGGGTCTAATTTGAAAAAATTAACTTCAGACCCTCCAAAAACTCAGAGAGAAACTTGGAGAAAAACTTAAATATGATAACAAAATTGACTTTGACTTTTGTTTTGCCCCCGGCTAATTCTGGTTTAGAACCACGAATTACTTTATTTTTTATCGATAATGAACATGGTGTTGCTGCTGCTGCTTTTTTTTTTTTTTTTTTTGTGGGGAAGTTATGCTGCTTTGCGTTCATAAAATAAGAGATAGACTAATAGAGAGAGGCGGAATAGGGTGGGGTGGGTTTGTACTTGAAAGTGGAGTACAAGCTTTTCCAGAGAGAGAGAGAGAGAGACTGAGTCAAATGTGAGGATTTGGTAAGGGCAAGGACTGAAATATTGTTGAAATATTTGGGCAATGTATAACATCTCTAGGGGCCAATTTACTAAAATGTCCCAAAAATGTATAGCCATCGTGGGGTAGTTTCCAATGCATTGGGGTCACATAACCCCCTTTGCCATTACCTGCGTCTGCCCTTATACCATTGTGAGCATCTTTTGCACCAATGTTGTTAATTTTGGAAACAATTTATTTTTGATTATGCCATTATGGATAGCCTAACAATTATATTTAACATTTTTTTTATCAACGTTTGTTGATTGAAAATAAATTATTTTATTTATTTTTAGTCAATATTGTTTTATTTGTGAATCCAATAATCAAAGTTAAAAGTAAAATTAAAATAAATAGAAAAAACTTATCATAATATTAATTTATGGAGCTCAAAAAAATCTGAATCTTGGTAACATCTATAATCACTAAACATAAGTGGAGTAGTTAATAATATAAGAGCATTAACAGTGGAATAATCAAAAGTTGCAATATTATTTTTTAGTTATCCATTTAAGAGATTGCTAAAGTTAGCAATGTAGATGTTTACAGTGATGCAATTAAAATTGAATAATCAAAATTTTTCACATCACCTTTTCAACCTATAAAAATCTAAAAATTGTCACTATATAAAATAATTTTTTTAAACTAGTTTTCAACAAGGACGGAAGTAGTAAGAGGCTGACTTGGGCTGTAGCCCAGGTCAATTCCGGAAAACAAAAAAAAAAAAATTATAGCATAGAAATTTCAATTGAAATAATTTTAGCCCAACCCATTTTGTTTTCACCTCATCCACCATCCAAATGATCTCTCTTTCCGATCCGTAATTATTCCCTTATTATGCAGAATACTGATTGATATGCTTAGATTTGTGATTATGTTGTTAAATGCATAGCACTAACTGGTGTGTTTAGATTTGCTCTTATATTGTTAAATGCTCTGCACTGGTCGTGTGTTTAGATTTGCTCTTATATTGTTAAATGCAGAGCACTAACTCGTGTGTTTAGATTTTCACTAATATAGTACGTTGATGCTGAAAACTAGCTGGTGTGCTTAAATTTTAAAATATTGGTTCTTATAATCTTACTTTTTTAGGTTTAAATTATATTGGAATAGTAAAAAAAAATCTAGAGGTTTTTTTTGATATTTGTTTTTGAGATGTTGATGTCCAAGGGTTTTTACAGGAGCGTATTTTTTTTTCTCTTCATATTGTGCATGTTAAAGACACCACTGCATTAACTCTTAAGAATTAGATATGTAATATCCTCACTCGTCACAATCTGAACATTCACAATATGCGATGTCAAGGGTATAATGGTGCTAGGCAATATGCGCGGTGCATAGAATGAATTAAGAACCTTGTTTCTTATAGATTGCCCGTATGCATATTATAAACTGTTTTGTCAATTGAAAAAAAAAATAGATTAGCCCAAGGCAAAATTAATTCCTGGTTCCGCCCTTGATTTTCAAACTAATAAAAAAAGTTTATTAGAAATAGAAAACATTGGTAATTAACTATAGCAACCCTATGATTTTGATTATTCCACGATGCTCTAAGAGGTGTAAGAATCGTGTACTATCTACACCAAGATCCAATCCAATAGAAGAATTTGAAGGGAAAAAAAAAAAAGGTTTTCCTACCACGTAGCTACTGGTATTGAACGCTGCATCATTAGTAGCTAAGATGTGTAAGATGTTTGAAATCGGTTCTATCAGTCCTTATGGGGCTAGCTCGCCGTTGACAAAAGGCTGTGCTCCAACTTTAATCGGACTTCTGACGAGTGAATAGTAGAATTAGCTCCCAAGAGATTGGAGGCAGGGGGCTGCTGGGCCCAGTTTTTGGGCCCACTCCGGTCTCGTTCCGATGATCGGAATCGTTCAATTTTAGAATTCGTTGAGTAGAACAACCATGCAAAAAATCAGCTTAATTAGATATCGGTAAGTACCTGATCGGAACCTTTTTATCTTGAAAAAAATGGATCCGAAACACTGGATCAAATTCATTGTAACCCATGGACCGAGAGTTATATGGGCTCTGATCAGTCACGTAACGATACCCAATCAAGCTGATTTTTTCATGGTTGTTCTACTTGACGAGCTCTACAAAGTGAACAATTTCGATCATCGGAGCGAGACCGGAGTGGGTTCAGAATCGGGCACAACAGCACGCTACTGTTTCCTTGGGGACAGCAGCCCCCCGCTTCCCAAGAGATTCGTTGAGTTAAGCGTAAACCGGTCTGAAACACCTCTGTGTTATTGAAAACCCAAATAGAAAAGTACTCTTGCTCTTATCATGCAGGCTATGTTACACAACTTCAACTCCCAGTGAAGTGGATACAAAATCTCAAATACAAGCACAGCCTGAAGAACACTTTCGGCGAGAGAAAAACAATAATAATAAGGTCCAAGTTGTTGGAAAGCCACTCCTCGGAAGATTGGCACCTATCAGATCCCAAGAAGGAGCGTGAAGTTGTAGGAAAAATCCAAAGGGGAATTTTCAAGATATGGGATATCTTCTACCGGTTTACTCATCCATACGCTATTATGGTCACTGTGAGTACTTTTATTTTTATATATATATAGTGTCAATTTCAAATGAGGAGGTCCTTATTTTAGGACCTCCCCATTTCTCTCATTTTTCATTCGAATTTCGATGATCCAAGCAGCTCAATGTGTTTAGAACGTGATTTTAAGGGTATCCGAGAGAAATGGGCAAAAAAAAATAACCGGGAAAGGCTTCATCCGAACAGTTTTTGTTTGAACCGTTCGATAGAAAAACAAACAAAACCTACTCGGATGAAGCCCTTTCTGATAATTTTTTTTTGCTCGTTTCTTGCAGTTACCGTTAAAATCACGTTCTGAACACATTGAACGGCTCGGATCATTGAAATTCTATCAGAAAAGAGAGGTCCGCATTTTATTAAGTAAAGGGAGTCGCTCAATGTGTTCAGAACGTGATTTTAAGGGTACTCGCAAGAAATCAGCATAAAAAATGACCAGAAAGGCTTCATCCGAGCAGTTTTTATTTGTTTTTAATCGAACGGTTCAAATAAAAACTGTTCGGATGAAGCCCTTCTCAATATTTTTTTTTGCTAATTCCTCACAAATTCTCTTAAAATCACGTTCTGAATATATTGAGCTGCTCGGATCATCAAAATTCGAACGGAAAATGGGAGAAATTGAAAGGTCTTTATTTTAACTAAAATAAGGTCCTTATTTTAACTAAAATAAGGACATCCTCATTTGAAAATGACTGTATATATACACACACACACACATATACTAGGCTGTTCTGCGGATAACCACTTAACACCTAAAAAAATACTCCAAATCTCAATCTCATAGTTCTCAATCAAATTTTTATGATTTGAACCGTTCAATGTGTGCATAATGTGATTTTTTAAGGATACTCGCAAGAAATTAGCAAACAATATGACCGAAAAGTGCTTGTTTTAAGTAGTTTTTAATTGAACCGTTCATCAAATCTAAATTAAAAATTGCTCAGATCAAGTATTTCCCAATCTCTTTTTTTTTTTTTTGCTGATTTCTCGCGAGTACCCTTAAAATCACGTTCTGATCACATTGAGCGGCTCGGATCATTAAAATTTGACCGGGAACTATGAGGTTTTTTTAGGTGTCTAATTAGTTGTCTCCGTAACCGCCCATATATATATATATATATATATATATATATATAGATACCAAATAATGTATTGAAATGCGACAATACAAAGGATCGGAAAAGAAACTAACCTTTTATTTATGGAGAGAAAGAGACTGCGAATACAAGAGAGGGGGAGAGAAAGGCAGTGCTTGGTTTTTACAAGAAGAGGGCAAAACCAAAATAAAACCTGCCTTACAAAAGAAAGACGCGTCTTTTATATAGAGGACTCAACAGGACTTGAACAGTAAAAGATATTATTACATAACACTGTGGGATATAGATAACCCACCAAAAGATTATTACATAATACTGTGGAAGTAATATTTCCACCGAAAGTTAGAAAAGAAAATGACACCTTGATTGAGCCGTTGCCACCTAAAATTAGGTGTGCCTTCCATTGTTGGATGGCTTTGAAGCTAAGCTCCCATTATTGATGCTTTAGGCGAAAGTCTTCATTATTGCTCCCGCTTTTTTTTTCCTTTACGGGATTGGGTTGCCACCATTTCAACCATGCTGTCCCAAAAATCGCCTAAGGTGGGCTCATTCTGATCCTCTTCATAAGGGTCCTGTGATTCGCCAGCAAGGCATGTGAAGGGATTATTATCAGCCTCATTACTAGTGGCTGACGTCATTGAAGCATCATCCGAGACTTGATTGACGGATTGCAAAAATTGTTCTTTCATAAAATCCATGGTTTTGACAATAATTTCTTCGTCAGTTAGGGAAGGATTTTTGGCCCTAATCTGAGCAGAAATGTCCAAGAATGGATTTTTAATTGAGGGTTTTTCCCTCTGCTGCACCTACTTGGCCAGATCTTGGTTCTTCAACTTAATAGTTGATAATTGCTCCTCAATTTGGAGCCCTTTCCACCATTTATGCTGGAAAAACCTTTCCAAAATAGGAAAGCCAAAATTATCCTTTGCAACCTGTATATTCCATTGCCAAATCCATGGGATCCCACAAGTTGCCATTGCTTGAAGAAATAATTTTCCTTTAGGAATATTTTGTCCCCATAATTGAGACTGGTAATCCATAAAGGCCTTCATATCCTTTTGTAATTCCTGAGGCAAAAAATCAGGATGTGGACCAAATTTATTCCACCAAGAGATAAACCAATTAGGAAAATTATTATGTCCAACTGATTGTGGACAGATTTTAAAGAACCACGAGTGTTTCTTTCTCGGATTTTGATAATAAAATGCTTTATTCCAGGCCTCAATATAATCCCAATAATTATATTGAACTGTGGTTACTCCACCTTTATTTTTCATGGTCAAAGATTTCGACCTTTGTGGGTGAATACCCCATTTCTCAACTGGAATGACCATCTTTATAATGGCTTTACTATAACTGATTGGTCCCTCTTTATGACCAGCTTTCTCGAAGGTATGGCTAAATTCCACAGACCCTGTCTGAACCAACATTTGTTCATAACATAATCGATACTTAAATTCAGGTGTTGGATATCCCATAATATCCATGTAGCGGGACCTTATTTCCCACGGATCATCCTTGAATTGATCATCCTGAGGTTCCAATATCATAATTGTTTCGGTTATATCCGAAGTTCTGAAGATTTCTTCAGACTGCACAACCTCCGCCATAGAAGGTGCTGATGATGAGGCGAAATTTGCCTCCTGCAGAGACGGATATTGTAGTCTCTGGGCCTTCAAATAAGCCTCAACTTCTGCTTGGGTCACTTTTGGCCGACCCCTGCCTCGAGGTGAATAGCCTCGACCACGACCCCGATTTGGTGGTGGCCTGTTCATTCTGCAAAATTAAGCAGTAGACAATAAAGTTAACTTCATTTGAAGTCTATGAATTGTTAATTGAAGGAACTCCATATCCCATTCTTCATCTTCACCATCAACACCATATTGTTGGTAGTGACGAAGCAATGCTTCTCTAACATGAATCCAACGCATTAGATTAATACGTGTTTGTGGCCATCTAAGAATGACCATTTCAGTATGGGTTCTTAAAACAGATCTTTTTAATTTGATCCATTTTTCAAATATTGTCCTTTGCTGGACAAAGTTAATATGATTCATCCCTGCAAAAATTCACGGGTAAGAAAATCAGGTAGAGAATTATTTTCTCCTTTTATATACTCAATTTCAAAATCAAAAGCAGATAATTCAGATTGCCATCTAGCAAAAATTTGTTTAGAAGCTAGGTTTTTAATATCCTGCTTTAAGACTTGCTTTGCAGCACTACAATCAACCCTTAATAAGAATTGTTGATTTAATAAATCATCTTGAAATTTATTTATACATTTAATAATAGAAAGAATTTCTTTCTTTATGGTACTATAATTGGTTTGAGCATTTTTAAACAAACCAGAAGTAAATCTAACCAATTCTTCCTTACTAGAATTGATATTATATTGTTTTAAGATACCTCCATAACCAATATTTGAGGCATCTGTCTCGACAATCTTCTTCCAATCTGGATTAGCTATAGCTAAACAAGGTAGTTGTTTTGCTTTTAACTTAATTTTTCGAACAGCCCTAGTATGCTGTTCAGACCATGGGGGTGGATTCTTCTTAAGCCTCTCATATAAGGGTGCCGAATCCTGTGCCAATTCTTTATAGTAGTCTCCAATATAATTGAGACTTTCCAAAAATCTTTGCAATTGTGTTTTATCTCTTTACTCATCAGGAAACTTTGAAGCAAATTCTATGCTCCTATCAATTGGATTCTTCTTAAGCCTCTCATATAAGGGTGCCGAATCCTGTGCCAATATAATGTCCGATTTTTAGGACACAATATACATCAAGGAAAAATTATTCCAATTGATAGGAGCATAGAATTTGCTTCAAAGTTTCCTGATGAGTTAAGAGATAAAACACAATTGCAAAGATTTTTGGGAAGTCTCAATTATATTGGAGACTACTATAAAGAATTGGCACAGGATTCGGCACCCTTATATGAGAGGCTTAAGAAGAATCCACCCCCATGGTCTGAACAGCATACTAGGGCTGTTCGAAAAATTAAGTTAAAAGCAAAACAACTACCTTGTTTAGCTATAGCTAATCCAGATTGGAAGAAGATTGTCGAGACAGATGACTCAAATATTGGTTATGGAGGTATCTTAAAACAATATAATATCAATTCTAGTAAGGAAGAATTGGTTAGATTTACTTCTGGTTTGTTTAAAAATGCTCAAACCAATTATAGTACCATAAAGAAAGAAATTCTTTCTATTATTAAATGTATAAATAAATTTCAAGATGATTTATTAAATCAACAATTCTTATTAAGGGTTGATTGTAGTGCTGCAAAGCAAGTCTTAAAGCAGGATATTAAAAACCTAGCTTCTAAACAAATTTTTGCTAGATGGCAATCTGAATTATCTGCTTTTGATTTTGAAATTGAGTATATAAAAGGAGAAAATAATTCTCTACCTGATTTTCTTACCCGTGAATTTTTGCAGGGATGAATCATGTTAACTTTGTCCAGCAAAGGACAATATTTGAAAAATGGATCAAATTAAAAAGATCTGCTTTAAGAACCCATACTGAAATGGTCATTCTTAGATGGCCACAAACACGTATTAATCTAATGCGTTGGATTCATGTTAGAGAAGCATTGCTTCGTCACTACCAACAATATGGTGTTGATGGTGAAGATGAAGAATGGGATATGGAGTTCCTTCAATTAACAATTCATAGACTTCAAATGAAGTTAACTTTATTGTCCACTGCTTAATTTTGCAGAATGAACAGGCCACCACCAGATCGGGGTCGTGGTCGAGGCTATTCACCTCGAGGCAGGGGTCGGCCAAAAGTGACCCAAGCAGAAGTTGAGGCTTATTTGAAGGCCCAGAGACTACAATATCCGTCTCTGCAGGAGGCAAATTTCGCCTCATCATCAGCACCTTCTATGGCGGAGGTTGTGCAGTCTGAAGAAATCTTCAGAACTTCGGATATAACCGAAACAATTATGATATTGGAACCTCAGGATGATCAATTCAAGGATGATCCGTGGGAAATAAGGTCCCGCTACATGGATATTATGGGATATCCAACACCTGAATTTAAGTATCGATTATGTTATGAACAAATGTTGGTTCAGACAGGGTCTGTGGAATTTAGCCACACCTTCGAGAAAGCTGGTCATAAAGAGGGACCAATCAGTTATAGTAAGGCCATTATAAAGATGGTCATTCCAGTTGAGAAATGAGGTATTCACCCACAAAGGTCGAAATCTTTGACCATGAAAAATAAAGATGGAGTAACCACAGTTCAATATAATTATTGGGATTATATTGAGGCCTGGAATAAAGCATTTTATTATCAAAACCCGAGAAAGAAACACTTGTGGTTCTTTAAAATCTGTCCACAATCAGTTGGACATAATAATTTTCCTAATTGGTTTATCTCTTGGTGGAATAAATTTGGTCCACATCCTGATTTTTTGCCTCAGGAATTACAAAAGGATATGAAGGCCTTTATGGATTACCAGTCTCAATTATGGGGACAAAATATTCCTAAAGGAAAATTATTTCTTCAAGCAATGGCAACTTGTGGGATCCCATGAATTTGGCAATGGAATATACAGGTTGCAAAGGATAATTTTGGCTTTCCTATTTTGGAAAGGTTTTTCCAGCATAAATGGTGGAAAGGGCTCCAAATTGAGGAGCAATTATCAACTATTAAGTTGAAGAACCAAGATCTGGCCAAGCAGGTGCAGCAGAGGGAAAAACCCTCAATTAAAAATCCATTCTTGAACATTTCTGCTCAGATTAGGGCCAAAAATCCTTCCCTAACTGACGAAGAAATTATTGTCAAAACCATGGATTTTATGAAAGAACAATTTTTGCAATCCGTCAATCAAGTCTCGGATGATGCTTCAATGACGTCAGCCACTAGTAATGAGGCTAATAATAATCCCTTCACATGCCTTGCTAGCGAATCACAGGACCCTTATGAAGAGGATCAGAATGAGCCCACCTTAGGCGATTTTTGGGACAGCATGGTTGAAATGGTGGCAACCCAATCCCGTAAAGGAAAAGAAAAGCGGGAGCAATAATGAAGACTTTCGCCTAAAGCATCAATAATGGGAGCTTAGCTTCAAAGCCATCCAACAATGGAAGGCACACCTAATTTTAGGTGGCAACGGCTCAATCAAGGGGTCATTTTCTTTTCTAACTTTCGGTGGAAATATTACTTCCACAGTATTATGTAATAATCTTTTGGTGGGTTATCTATATCCCACAGTGTTATGTAATAATATCTTTTACTGTTCAAGTCCTGTTGAGTCCTCTATATAAAGGACGCGTCTTTCTTTTGTAAGGCAGGTTTTATTTTGGTTTTGCCCTCTTCCTGTAAAAACCAAGCACTGCCTTTCTCTCCCCCTCTCTTGTATTCGGAGTCTCTTTCTCTCCATAAATAAAAGGTTAGTTTCTTTTCCGATCCTTTGTATTGTCGCATTTCAATACATTATTTGGTATCAGAGCCATTATGGCTTAATCTTTTAGGGTTGGTATACAAGTATGATTGATTAATCTTGTGAATGCAATCTGGTTAAAAGTTTATTTCTCTTTTACAAATTCTTAAATACAAGAAAACATTTATGATAGTGGGACGTCACCCAAGTCGCGTACGGATTTGTCCGGCCGTTGAAACCCGGGAAAGGGTGTGTAGGCCTTGATCCGATAAATCGTTGACAGACGTGCTATCAAAAATGTTTCCTTTTAATTAAAAGTTTTTAAAATAAAAATAAAGTTTTAACCAGAAGGTATTTTCAGGATTGATCAACATGAATGTACACTAGCTCTACCATCTCAATATGAGAAGGCTATTTCGCTCAGATAACGATAGAATTAAAAATACTGAATTAATTGAATATGCCAATGTGCAAGAACAATTAAATAACTGGACTATTCCTCCAGTCCGTCACTCTGTCATATATCGACATGGTATGTTTGAATTTAAAAGTAGCATGGCTATTAAAACTGTTGAAAGAACAGAAAGCCTAGAATTAAATGATAAGACTATTAATCTTATGGATCGCACTGATTTGCTTGCACATATGCAAAATTATCGATATGTTCATATTGGTTTAGTGCAAATTGCTCTTAAACCTCTAACTTTACTTGGAATGGACACCTGTTTGCAAGTCACTTTGCGTGATGGTAGGTGTAACAATTGGAGATCCTCCATTATAGGAGCTATTGAGACCAGTTTATCACATGGTCCTGTTTATTTTAATGTTTTTCCTGATTTATCTTTGTCTCTCACTGATAGAAATATAGGTGAGACTTTAAATTGTAGAATCCAGACCAGGGGATATGATTTTTTGCCTGGATCCGAAGTTATTGCTGTCATTTATAGGATTTATTATAAGGTTATGAACACCATGAATCCTAGGGTTCGAATGCTGCGACCCACAGATAGAACTGTTTTAATTGAGTCCAATATGTTGACATCTAATGTTGCAACCAACAGATTGATTAATTGGGAAGAAATTACCTTTCCTGATAGTTGGACTATGCCTAATGCGGTCCCTCCTAGACCCATTAGTAATACAATTGAACAAATTGTCCAAGATAATGATGGCACTGTATTTTTAAATTTCAGAAACTCACAGGCCAGTAGTTATGCGAGAAGTTTGAGTTCCCGCAATAATCAGACACCTTATAGGGTTAGTATACCTAACACTAGTCGACATTCGACATCGGAAGTGCCCGAATCCCATCATCCAATTGAGGATGAAAATTTAATTGGTATACGTTTATCTCAAAACCAAATTTCCCATGGTGTTTATACGCATCCTTCTAATGCAGTAGAATCACCTACTGCTAGTGAAATGACATTTTCTATTAATAATGTTAATAGGGCCTGATCTTAGAAAAGAAATTAATTTCGAATTTCAACTCCCAAAATATAAGGAGTTTAGAAAATGGTATTTTGCTAAATATGATGCTGATCAATTGCAAAAATTCAAAAAGGAATTTTATGATTGGCTTGAATGTTATAAAGTTATTATACCTTTTGTTGAATGGTTTAATGGTAAGCATAAGGCTGAAATGGATCAGTCTATTAATGTTATCCAAAATTATAAGAGAAATTGGAGATCAATTTCGGGAAATCTGATCTCGTCTATCCATCCCCCAACCATTCCGTTGACTGTCGAAGGAAGTTCTGATTCTGAACCTTCCTTGGAAGCAGTAGCTTTTGTGAAGCCTACTAGCACTGATGTTAACAGTAGGATTCACAGACAGAGTAATTATACCAACTTGATTCTTAATACTGTTGGCGATCAATTAGGTCGCATAGAGGAACAAGTTAGCCAAATAAGTGGTCAAGTTATGGAACTTAGACCTAAAGACAGGGAGAAAGATGATATTTCCCAGTCTAATATTAGACCGCCTGTGTCTATCACTGGATTCAATTTAAAAAATCCAGACGAAAATATTGAGTTAGTCCAAGAGTTGCAGAAACGACTGCACAATCTATCCTTAAACACAATAGCCGAAGATGTAGGTTCGGAAGATATGGATGATCAAGAAGTTATTGATTTGGAAAAAACCTTCATCCAATCTCAGCCTGAAACTATTAATAAAATTCAATATCCAACTAAATTCCCTTATGCAGGGGCTGATAGATATTATTATCCTAGACCAACTCCTCATGATATGCTTTATGAGGAATCTGGCTTTCAAAAGCAAATGTCCTACAGTGGTGGTACCATTTATGAATGGAACATAGATGGTATGACGGAATACCAAATCTTTGCTATGGTACATCAAATGCTGATGTACAGTACTATTTGTGTTAATAATCACAATGAAGACCAGAAAGTAACCGGCTGGATTACAGTTGGTTTTACTGGTATGATTAAAGGTTGGTGGGATAATATTCTCACTGCCAACCAACGATTAGAAATTTTGAATGCTACAAAATTTAATGATAAGGGAGAGCAAGTGCAAGATGCGGTTTATACGCTTGTTCAATCAATTATTTTACATTTTGTTGGTCACTGGGATAACCAACGGGAAAGAAGTAGGGAATTACTTCAAAATTTAAAATGTCCAACATTAACACATTTTCGTTGGTATAAAGATGTATTTCTTGCTAAAGTTATGCAAAGATTCGATGCTAATAGTGAGCATTGGAAATCAAAATTTGTTGATGGTTTACCTCATTTCTTTGCTGAGAAAATTAGGAAGAAAATGAGAGATCAAAATAATGGTTTGACAATCAATTATGATAGTTATACTTATGGTCAAATTGTTGCCATTATAATTCAGGAAGGATTGTCCTTGTGCAATGACATTAAGTTGCACAATCAATTAAAGAAGCAGAATTTAACTGGTAAGCAGGAGCTCGGCCAGTTTTGTGACCAATTTGGGTATGATATGACTCAATACCCAAAACCTTCAAAGAAGAAAGGTAGTAATAAGACTACTAGACAATATTCTAGAAAAAGAAAAAAGCACAAGGATAGGGATGAGCCTTCAAGCTCAAAAAATCCTAAGAATTCTGCTAAGAAGCAGAAGAATAAAAGGGTGACAAAAAGGTCACTGCAAAATGTTTTAAATGTGGTAAAATTGGTCATTATGCTAATAAGTGCAAAACCAAGAAGAAGCTTAATGAGCTTCAAATCGATGAAGGATTGAAGCAACAACGTTTTAAGCTTTTATTGGATTCCAGTGATTCTGAGTCACAGGAAGAACCAGAGGACCAGATAAATGAAGTATCTGATCAAGACCAGGAAGAAGATTCTACTTCTACTTCGGAAGAAGAATCTCCTAATTGTAGTTGCAGTAATTTGGAATGCTCAACTTCTGATAATTATTGGAAGGCGATCGTTGAGATGAATGGTCTCAGCATTAATGTTCTTACCGATAAACAAAAAAGTTTATTGGATGTTATTGACCAAGTAGAGGATCATGACTTAAAAATGAAAATCATTCAGACTTGTCTCTCTTCTAACAATATAGAAGAAGGACGGGATCAGCCAATTATACCTAGTAAGACTTATAGTCTTAAAAATATCTTGGATAGGTTAGAACAGGAAGATAATTTTAAACCTGTTACTATTCCTGAATTAAAAAGTGAAATTAACACTCTGAAAGCAGAAATTAAATTGCTAAAAACTTTCCAGAGCAAGGCTGCTCAGGAATTTTATGACATGAAGACAAGATTGGTTGTCTTGGAAAGTAAAGGTGAAACAAGTAAGGATGATGGATTAGCTTACTTGAAAAATATGAATAATATTGTTCACCAAAAATGGCATGTTAGAGTTAATCTGGTGATACATAAAGAGTACACTATTAACAATATTATTGCTTTAGTTGATAGTGGTGCAGATATGAACTGCATACAAGAAGGAATGGTTCCAATTCAGTATTTTGAGAAAACTTCTCAAAGTCTCACTAATGCTAGTGGGGCAAAAATGTTAATTAAGTACAAACTTAATAATGTTTACATTTGTAATAAAGGTATTTGCCTTTCAACAACTTTTCTATGTATTAGAAATCTTCAGCAAGAGTTAATTCTTGGCACTCCTTTTCTGTCGATGCTTTTGCCTATGAAGACCAGTACTGATGGTATTACGGCTCATATTGATGGGCATGAATTATTCTTTGAATTTGTTTCTCCTCCTGTGAATAAGGAAATAAATGATATCATGAGAAAAATTTCAAAGAAAGGTAAACAAATAAATTTTCTTAAAAAGGAAATTCAAATTATGAATATTGAAGAAGCTTTACAAAAACCTTATTTAAAAGAGAAAATTTCTCAAATTGAAGAGAATTTCAGAAAAGAAATTTGTAGTGATATCCCTAATGCTTTTTGGGATAGAAAGAAACATATTGTTTCATTACCTTATGAAAAAGATTTTAATGAAAGGAAAATCCCCACGAAGGCAAGGCCTTCGCAAATGAAGCAAGAATATTTGACCATGTGTCAAAACGAAATTAATAATCTTTTGAATAAACAGCTGATTAGGAAAAGTTATTCTCCTTGGAGTTGTACAGCTTTTTATGTTAACAAAAATGCCGAGAAGGAACGAGGTGTTTCTAGATTGGTTATCAATTATAAACCTTTAAATGAGGTATTAATGTGGATTAGATATCCTATTCCTAATAAAAAAGATTTGCTAGATCGACTGAATAGGGCAGTCATATTTTCTAAATTTGATCTAAAGTCCGGATATTGGCAGATTCAAATTAATGAATCTGATCGTTATAAGACAGCATTTGCAGTTCCATTTGGACATTTCGAATGGAATGTTATGCCGTTTGGTCTGAAGAATGCACCTTCAGAATTTCAAAATATTATGAATGATATTTTTTATCCCTATGTGGATTTTGCAATTTGTTATATTGATGATGTCCTAATTTTTTCTGAAAACATTGACCAGCATATTAAGCATCTTAGAATTTTTAAAAATGTTATCAAGAGAAATGGTTTAGTGGTTTCGGCACCAAAAATAAAAATATTTCAAACTAATGTCCGATTTTTAGGACACAATATACATCAAGGAAAAATTATTCCAATTGATAGGAGCATAGAATTTGCTTCAAAGTTTCCTGATGAGTTAAGAGATAAAACACAATTGCAAAGATTTTTGGGAAGTCTCAATTATATTGGAGACTACTATAAAGAATTGGCACAGGATTCGGCACCCTTATATGAGAGGCTTAAGAAGAATCCACCCCCATGGTCTGAACAGCATACTAGGGCTGTTCGAAAAATTAAGTTAAAAGCAAAACAACTACCTTGTTTAGCTATAGCTAATCCAGATTGGAAGAAGATTGTCGAGACAGATGCCTCAAATATTGGTTATGGAGGTATCTTAAAATAATATAATATCAATTCTAGTAAGGAAGAATTGGTTAGATTTACTTCTGGTTTGTTTAAAAATGCTCAAACCAATTATAGTACCATAAAGAAAGAAATTCTTTCTATTATTAAATGTATAAATAAATTTCAAGATGATTTATTAAATCAACAATTCTTATTAAGGGTTGATTGTAGTGCCACAAAGCAAGTCTTAAAGCAGGATATTAAAAACCTAGCTTCTAAACAAATTTTTGCTAGATGGCAATCTGAATTATCTGCTTTTGATTTTGAAATTGAGTATATAAAAGGAGAAAATAATTCTCTACCTGATTTTCTTACCCGTGAATTTTTGCAGGGATGAATCATATTAACTTTGTCCAGCAAAGGACAATATTTGAAAAATGGATCAAATTAAAAAGATCTGTTTTAAGAACCCATACTGAAATGGTCATTCTTAGATGGCCACAAACACGTATTAATCTAATGCGTTGGATTCATGTTAGAGAAGCATTGCTTCGTCACTACCAACAATATGGTGTTGATGGTGAAGATGAAGAATGGGATATGGAGTTCCTTCAATTAACAATTCATAGACTTCAAATGAAGTTAACTTTATTGTCTACTGCTTAATTTTGCAGAATGAACAGGCCACCACCAGATCGGGGTCGTGGTCGAGGCTATTCACCTCGAGGCAGGGGTCGGCCAAAAGTGACCCAAGCAGAAGTTGAGGCTTATTTGAAGGCCCAGAGACTACAATATCCGTCTCTGCAGGAGGCAAATTTCGCCTCATCATCAGCACCTTCTATGGCGGAGGTTGTGCAGTCTGAAGAAATCTTCAGAATTTCGGATATAACCGAAACAATTATGATATTGAAACCTCAGGATGATCAATTCAAGGATGATCCGTGGGAAATAAGGTCCCGCTACATGGATATTATGGGATATCCAACACCTGAATTTAAGTATCGATTATGTTATGAACAAATGTTGGTTCAGACAGGGTCTGTGGAATTTAGCCACACCTTCGAGAAAGCTGGTCATAAAGAGGGACCAATCAGTTATAGTAAGGCCATTATAAAGATGGTCATTCCAGTTGAGAAATGGGGTATTCACCCACAAAGGTCGAAATCTTTGACCATGAAAAATAAAGATGGAGTAACCACAGTTCAATATAATTATTGTATATATATATATATATATATATATATATATATATATATAATAGAGAGAGAGAGAGAGAGAGAGTTTCTCCTAAAAAACCCCGCATTTTAGCTTAAAAGGCAGACGTAGCTTCTGGCTATTGGATCGTGTTTTGAATGATTCGGATCTACGGAAGGTTTATGACCGGTCACAATTGGAAAAGTTTTATTAAAATCTGGACCATTCAAAACACAAGCCAACGGCAGCTGAGTGGTCCGCATTTTAGGCCAAAATGCAGGGGTGTGTGTGTGTGTGTGTATTAGTGCATGTCCGTACCTGAAGGCACGGCTCGAACGATTAGCATACACAAATAAACGCCGCCTAAAGCACGACGCCACATCAACACCAAATCTTTTTACCGTGTGTGCAATATATCAACTCCTACCCAACGAATCAAACTACACAAAAAACAATAATCCAAGCATATTTATAGAAATTGCCCTGTGCAACACCTTTTGAACGTAACTCCTCTTCTAACCAACCTGACAACAAACCCGAATTTTGTAAGCTTATTTTTTTCTTAAATAAGCTTCAAACAACATCCATCTAATCAAATTCAATTAAGCAGATTTATGAAAAATGCATCGATCTACAACAACCAATAAAAAGAAATTTGTCTAAATTTCGGGACACAGTATAATCACAACCTAGGCCAATTTAACTACTACACAATGATCGGCTCTTGCCAACCACCCTAACCTCCGCTTCCCAAAGCAATTCATTAGCAATTCATCAATTAAGGTGGAAAAGAGGCATAGCGCAGCATTATCAATTCATCAATTAAGTTGGCAAAAGCAATTCATCAACTAAGTTGGCAAAAGCAATTCATCAACTATAGAATAAAACTAACACATTTCATCAAACCTGATGACAAAGAGATTTTTCACTTCTATTGAATCACTGATAATAAAATTGTAGACTTTTTAAATTTCAAGCTTTAACCAACTCTGTAACGACCCTAATTTTTGGTAAATAAAAATTTCGTTAAATATTTAAATTTTATTTTAATTACTTGGATTTGCTACTAAAAATTTCTTTTTAATTTTAATAATCCGTCATAATTAGATTTGAGATTTATAAAATTATATATTTTCACGCCGAGCAATCTAGTCATTTTCTAAAGACAAGTATGCTTGTAGAAGCACTTGTATTTTTTCTAGTGAGTTAAATAAAATCTTTAAATTATATTTTCTTGGCTAGAAATCCTACTTGGCAAATAGAATTAGTTTTCAACCAATTCGTTAGAAAATCCTAATTACCGTTTCAATCTAGTTACAATTTCCTAACCCTAGATGGACCTTTTTGACCGTCTTTGAGCCTTATGAAACCCTTCGAACCCTATTGAACCATTAGACTATAGGAGTAATCATTTTTATTCCTATGTTTAGTCATTTCACTTTACCTAGCATCATTACTTACCCTACCTATTGGATAATAAAGGCAAGGGAAAACTTTAACCTTTGGTCCATAATTGTTAGGGAAAATATTATCCCTTGGACAATAGATTCTCATGACTAGTCATATCAAATTATTACCAAGATTCCTTTACCCCTTGGTTCATAATTGTTAGGGGAATTTTTGTCTCTTGGTTATTAGACCTTTGACTTGCCAAAATGCATGACAAGACAAGTCATACAAAGAATCCCATTATTTTGCTTCCAAAGAAGCAACCTTAGACTTGCCATAATGAGAACCTAGATTTTACTAGTCATTCAAGCCCATACTTATCTTCTTTATTTCTTTAACCAATGGTGAATAAATGCTAGGAGAATTTTTGACCATTGGTTAATAGCAATTAAGTTGCCAATAAGGATTTGATTTGACCATACAAAATCATGGGCCAAGGAATCTCATCATTTTGCTACCAAAACTAGTTAGCCTAACCATGCATGCATGCAACCGTAGGATTTTAAGCCTTAAACCTAATAACTCTAGACTTACTTTCCTAGACACTCATACATATATATATATATATATATATACACACATATATATGTACAAGAGAGAGAGAGAGAGGGGGGGGGAGGCCGGATGGGGGAGAGAGAGGGAGAGTGTGTGTGTGCAAATTTTGGACACTTACACAAGCTAGTACTTGACAACCCATGACTAGACCACTTTAAGTATGATCCTAGCCAATGATGATATTCTTTCTTACAAGCCAACCCATTCTAGGATTTGACAAGCCATAGAACCTTCATTATAACCTAGGATTTGGCCTATTATTGGATTGACAAGTGAGGAAAGGCTAAAACTTTGACTAAGGTCTTGAAATGACAAGACTATGGAGCAAATCTATGGGAGAAAGGAGAAAAGGAGGGGCCGGCCATATGGAGGAGAAGAGAGCCAAGACTTGTGCCTATAAATAGCAGGCTCACTTCAAGTTTCAATTCACACCTTCACTCCCTTGCTCTCATTCCTCTCTAAAAACCATTTCTGTTTTTCCAGGCAGCCTACTGCCCTTTGAAAATCCTCAGTTTTCTCCTTCTTAAGTTAGTTTTTGGAACCAACTCCCTTCGGAAAAGTTGTAGAGCACTTCGAAACCTTCAAGTTAGACCCTAGAACCATCCAAATCGGTGAAGAAATGACAAAGATATTGACATCCGAAGTTCAGTAAAAATCTCGGATTCCTATTTCCAGACAGCCTACTGTCTTCTCCTTTATCACCATTTTTCTCCTACCTAAAGTAGTTTCTAGGACCAACTTTCTTCACGAAAGTTGTAGAGCACTTCGAGAGCTTCAATTTCGACCCAAGAACGATCGTATTCAGCCAACTATTGACCGAGTTACTGCCATCCGAAGTTCGGTCCAGATTCGCGAGTTTCACTGCCCGTAGGAAATTTCCAACTAGCTTATTCGGCCCCGACTAAGTTTCGGATCAAGGTAGATTTTCTCTACTTACTTCCCTAAGTATAAGTAGAATGTTCTCGATTCAAAATATCAATATCCTTATCGTTTTCCATAAGTAGATAAGGTTATCTATTATTTAAGTCTCAAGTAGATAAGGTTATCTATCATTTAAAATGCATGATTATCAATAAGTTTATCTTGCTAATGGAAGTATGAGCATGTTAGATAAATGACGTTACCTTAAATAAACATATGTTGTATTGAATTTCTCAAAAAGTAAGATAGAATGATTTTCGAAAAAGGAGATTTTAACGCTTGATTTGAAGTAATCATATTTTGATCTTTTCAAGCATGCTTAGCAATATTGAGTTGGATGATCTTGTTGGTTTAGCTTCATGATTTCAAAAAAAAAAATGATTTATGTTTACCTTTGCGAATGTTCACTTTTGTGATAAGTCCTACCGCGGAGTCTATGCATGAAAACGAGACACGAAAATCGAGAAAGCTAGAAACATGACACCTATGGTGTGGTTAACAAGAAAATTGTGTTTCGAAGGGGAAATATTTTTGAAACTACATAATGACCAATTTTGATGGCATTATGGGAAATGTGTGCGTGAGTGTGTGCCAATGGGAACCCGGTGCGGCGGAACCATTGTGAGGATACTCGGGAGACCGGAACGGCGGAACCGAGGTTGGGTGTGTGGCTTGGTTATCCGCGGAGAGGAGCCAATGCAAATGTGTGCCAATGGGAACCCGGTGCAGCGGAACCATTGTGAGGATACTCGGGAACCCGGAACGGCGGAACCGAGGTTGGGTGTGTTAAAAATGGATTTTGAAAATGTTGATTTGGTTATGAAAAGTGAAAATGGAGACACGGTCTACGATGAGTCGCGTAGGAGAAACACAGAAAAATATGGACACCAACGATACTTGATTAGTGAATATGGATGTACTATCGTTAATCATTTTTTGTTAAACCTACTTGTACTCTGTTGATTTTATGATATATTATTTGTAAGTTAAGGGTTAGTGGGTTTGGATATTCTATTGAGCTTTTGTAAGCTCACGGTGTTACCTTTGGTGACCCTGACATATTATATTGGTGGCGACGCCGGTATAATGTGTCAGACCTTATAGATGAACAGGGTGAACTTTACACCTTGGAAGCGTTTGGAGCCGAGGAGCTGGCCAGGATGGAGGAAAAAGCGGAGCAGTAGATAGGAACCCTAGTTTACCTCTCCTGTTGTTGATTAAGAACACTCTTTGCGAGAGTTATTTTGTAATATTGAGCCAGACTCCATTTAGATTTTCAATGAAATTGCCTTATTTAACGTTCCAAAAATTCGGGGCGTTACAAACTCAGTATCTGTTACTGGTTAGCTGATGCAACTTATAAAAAAACGAATGGTGCTTCAGTGAGTTTACCTTCACCACACGTATGTCATTTGAGGGTCCATCATGAATAACAATACCCACGTTTTGTGCTCGAAGACACGACGCAACACATTCCATATACAACCATGTGAACTACCCTTGCCTACTCCACCAACAAACCAGACTTACATGAGAAGTTATTTTTTCGAATAAACTTGAAACATGACCCATCCAAGCAATTTAAATAAATAAGTTTAAAAAAATACTACATTTTACAAAACCAGTGAAACCAAAGATGTCTAATTTCAGTAAGTCTATTCAGTACCTAACTTATATACATAATGGTCCTTCCCACAACTAACCAAACAAAAGAAAATCGTCTTCATCTTCATTCCCAATGAAAGGTTTCAAGACACACAAAGCATTCTATTAATTGTAGCTTTACTTCTACCTCATTCTTCTTAGAACCTTGTACACCAAAGCAAAATTAAATTTAGCAACTCATCACAGTGAGAGTTTACACACATTAACCAAAGAAAAAAGTGAGCATTGCACCTAATATGATAATATGTATCTAGAACAAAAACAAGTAACCTTTGTTTGTTTAACTTCAGAATTTTCAAAATGATTCTCACCTAAGTGCTCACTCATAGTTATCTAATGCTTTCATTGAACATTCAGTTACACACTAAAATATTCGGCATCCTCTCACACATTTTAAGGAACAAACTGATCCTTTTGCTCTAAATCTCCTGCTTATAAAGATGAATCATTCAATTTCTAATTGGGATTTGAAGGCTTCGTTCTAATAATTGTCCGATTTTAGATGTTCGGGTTGCTCTTTTCAGTACCCAGCCCGGCTACCTTTTTTCATGATTTTAAGCAACACTTTTTTATTCCCACAAAGAAGGAGACTTCGGCTCCGTTTGTTTGGGCGTAAAATATTTTCTAGTATAATGTTTTACCTATTTTCCAGTATTTGGTTGTGTAAAAAACTAAGAAAATATTTTACATGTAAAACATTTTCCATCAATTGGATGAAAATAACTTACCCTTAAATCTTCCGTAAGTTATTTTCCAAAATGAACCCACTGCCTTCTACTGCAATTCTCATTGTTTAGTTTCCTCGATCCCACGTTCAATTCCAATATTCTTAGATCTCTCCACCGTTTAAACCCAACAACCCCCCCCCCCCCCCCCCCCCCCTCTACACTATTTTGTTGATTTCTGAAAATATTTTCAAGTACCAACCAAACACTAGAAAATAAAAATTTGAAGTTTGTTTTCTGAAAAAAATATTTTACATTATAAAACATTTTACATCGAAATAAACGGAACCTTCATATTTAGCATAGATATCACAGAAGATTCCATATACTTTTTACACACAACCCCACCCCCCCCCCCCCCCCCCCTCCCCCCCCCAACAAATAAATTACAAATCAAACTGGTGGATAATATTAGTCTACTTGAATTACCTGTTTGGTTGGTTAAAACAGGGATACACACATCCATTGCATCACCCTGAAAAAGATAGGAGCTTCTTATTGGCGACCTTGCCGCACCCTTTACCTTCATTTCTGTTAAAAAGAAGAAGGAAGAATTGGAATTATCACGGAGGGAAAAAAAATCATATTCATTAGATCAATTCTAGAAAGTTAGAAAGTAAAACTACATGCATCACAATTTGAGAAACAGGTGTTTCCCAAAATAACAGGCAAGGCCTAGGAGATAGAACTAACCAAAACACAGCTTTATTTTCACGAGATCTAGAGAGACTAGAACCTGTGGAGGACGACACCGAACTGGGGGAAACCCAGCCGGGAGAATCCTCCTGTTCATGGTAATCAGATGAATATTACTTTGAGTTGACCTTATAATTAGAGTTTACCCACTTTGTTTGATCATCAGATTGTAGGAGTAACATCTGTCTCCCTTCTTCCTCTGGAATCGGCTGCGGATCTTTCCCTGCCACTTTTGGTGGGAGTATTGAAGGCAAGTTTCGGCAGATTAAATAAAACTAGCTAGTTTCAATTGATGATGAGAAATAAATACTGTATTGATTTATTGCCTGGATCCGAAGTTATTGCGGTAATTTATAGGATTTATTACAAAGTAATGAATACTATGAATCCTCGGGTACAAATGTTGCGACCCACAAACCGAACTGTTTTGATAGAGTCCAATATGTTGACATCTAATGTTGCAACCAATAGGTTGATTAATTGGGAGGAAATTACCTTCCCTGATAGTTGGACTATGCCTAATGCGGTTCCTCCAAGACCCATTAGCAATACAATTGAACAAATAGTTCAAGATAATGATGGTACTGTCTTTCTAAATTTTAGAAACCCCCAGACTAATAATTATACGAGAAGTCTGAGTTCCCGAAATAATCAAACACCTTATAGGGTTAGCCTGTCAAACACTAGTCGACATTCGACATCGGAGGTTCCCAAATCTCACCATCCAAGGGAGGATGAAAACTTAGTTGGGATAAGATTATCTCAAAACCAAATTCCACATGGAGTTTATACCCATCAGAATAATACAGTAGAATCACCTACTGCCAGCGAAATGGCATTCAGTCTTAACAATGATAATAGGGGCTGAACTTAGAAAGGAAATTAATGCAGAATTTCAACTCCCAAAATATAAAGAGTTTAGGAGTTGGTATTTTGCTAAATATAATGTTAGTCAATTACAAAAATTCAAGGAAGAATTTTATGATTACCTTGAAAGTCAACAAAAAATTATTCCTTTTACTCAATGGTTTTATGGACGATATTGGTTAGAATGTGATAGGTCCATAAATGTTATACAGGATTATCATAGGAATTGGAGGTCTATGTCTGGGACTGTAATTCGTGCAGTTCACCCTCCAACAATCCCTTTGTCTATTGAGGGTAATTCTGAGTCTGACTCACCTTTGGAAACTGCTGCTTTTGTTAAACCTACCAGCACAGATCCAAATGGTAAAGTTTATAAACAAAATAATCACACAAATGCTTGCCTTAATACCATTGGCGACCAGTTGGTTAGGATTGAAGAGCAAATAGCTCAAATTAGGGAAGATGTTAAAAATATGAGTCCCAAGACTAAGAAAAAAGAGGATGAGATTTCACCATCCAACATTCGGCCACCATTGCCAATTACTGGTTTTAATTTGACTGATCCTAATAAGAATTCTGATTTACTGAAAGAATTGCAAAAGAGATTTAGGGGCCTGACTCTCAATGCTCTTTCAGAGGATCAGGATTACAATGAGGAAATATTCTCTCAAGACGTTGTAGAAATAGAAAATTCTTTTCTACAGTCTCAGCATGAGACTATTAATAAAATTCAATATCCTAGGAAATTCCCTTATGGTGGAGCGGATAGGTATTATTATCCTAGACCTACTCCATCGGATATGTTATATGAGGAATCTGGCTTTCAAAAGCAGATGTCTTATAGTGGTAGAACTATCTATGAATGGAACATATATGGTATGACCGAATATCAAATTTTTGGCATTGTACATCAAATGATGATGTATAGCACGATATGTACTAATAATCATAATGAAGATAAAGATGTTGCTGGTTGGATCACAGTTGGATTCACTGGTATGCTTAAGGGTTGGTGGGATAATGTTTTGACCCTAAACCAATGACAAGAAATTTTAAACGCTATAAAAACCACTGAGACTGGAGTTATAAAACAAGATGCAGTTTATACCCTTGTCCAGTCTATTATTTTACACTTTGTTGGTCATTGGGATAACCAACGGGAAAGGAGTAGAGAGCTACTTCAAAATTTAAAATGTCCAACGTTAACTCATTTTCGTTGGTATAAAAACGTATTTCTAGCTAAGGTTATGCAAAGGATTGATGCTAATAGTGAGCATTGGAAGTCAAAATTTGTTGATGGTCTTCCTTATTTCTTTGCGGAAAAAATAAGGAAAAAATTGCGAGACCAAAATAATGGTCTGACTATTGATTATAATAGCTACACTTATGGTCAGCTTATAGCCATTATCATCCAGGAAGGATTAACTTTATGTAATGACATAAAGTTGCATAATCAATTGAAAAAGCAGAACCTAACTAAGAAATAAGAGTTAGGCCAATTTTGTGACCAATTTGGTTATGACTTACCCCAGTATTCGAAGCCTCATAAAAATAAAGGTAGTAATAAGACTACTCGAAAATATTCTAAAAAGAGAAAAAAGCATAAGGATAGAGATGAGCCATCAAACTCTAAAAATAGGAATTCTGCTAGAAAGCAGAAAAATAAAATGGGTGACAAGAAGGTCACTGCCAAATGCTTTAAATGTGGCAAAATAGGTCATTATGCAAATAAATGCAAAACTAAAAAAAAGTTAGAAGAACTTCAATTAGATGAAGGGTTAAAACAGACCCTTTACAAACTTCTAATTGATTCTAGTGATTCTGATCCAGAAGATCAAATTAATGATCTCCCTGAGAAGGAGGATACCTCTTCTACTTCGGAAGAGGAAGAAACCTCTAATGAGTGCAATTGCAATGGAATTGAGTGTTCAACTTCCAATGATTATTGGAAGGCAATTGTGGAAATGAATGGTCTCAGTGTTAATGTTCTCACTGAAAAACAGCAAGGTCTTCTTGAGATTATTGATCAAATTGATGATCCTCAACTTAAAATGAGGATAATAGAAACTTGTATATCTTCTATGAAGGAAGAAGAGGAAGAAAGACCCCAATTTCCTAATGAAAATTATAGTTTTAAAGAAATTTTTGATAGATTTGAACAGATGGACAATTTTAAACCTGTTACTATTTCTGATTTGAAAAGTGAAATTAACACTCTGAAGGGAGAAATTAGATCATTGAAAACATTCCAGAGCAAAACTGCTCAGGAATTTTATGATATTAAGACTAGATTGGTAGTCTTAGAAAATAAAGGCAAATCAAGCAAGGATGATTTAGCTTATTTAAATTCCATTAATAAGGTGGTTTACCAGAAATGGCATATTAAAATTAATTTAGTTATCCATAAGGAATATACTATCAACAATATTATTGCTTTGGTTGATAGTGGAGCTGACATGAATTGCATTCAGGAAGGAATTGTTCCAACCCAATATTTTGAGAAAACTTCTCAAAGTCTCACTAATGCTAGTGGGGCAAAAATGATAATTAAATACAAACTCAGTAATGTCTACATTTGTAATAAAGGAGTTTGTCTAGAAACAACTTTTCTATGTATAAAAAATCTTCAACAGGAGTTAATTCTTGGAACTCCTTTTCTGGCAATGTTGCTGCCAATGAAGACCAGCACTGTTGGAATAACTGCTCAGGTAGGTGAGCATGAAATATTCTTTGAATTTGTCTCCCCACCTGTCTACAAAGAAATAAATGATATTATGAGAAAAATTTCCCATAAAGATAAACAAATAAATTTCCTTAAAAAAGAAATTAAAATAATGAATATGGAAGAGGTCTTACAAAAACCTTTTTTAAAAGAGAAAATTTCTCAAATTGAAGAGAATTTCAAAAAAGAAATTTGTAGTGATATCCCAAATGCTTTTTGGGACAGGAAAAAATATATTGTTTTATTACCATATGAGAAGGGTTTTGATGAAAGAAAAATTTCTACAAAAGCTAGGCCTTCTCAAATGAAACAAGAATATTTGGTTATGTGTCAAAATGAAATTGACAATCTTTTGAATAAGCAATTGATCAGAAAAAGCTACTCTCCTTGGAGCTGTACGGCTTTTTATGTTAATAAAAATGCTGAAAAGGAACGAGGGGTTCTTAGGCTGGTTATAAATTATAAACCATTAAATGAGGTTTTAATGTGGATTAGGTATCCCATCCCTAATAAAAAAAGATTTGTTAGATCAGCTGAATAAAGCAGTCATTTTTTCTAAATTTAATTTAAAATCTGGATATTGGCAGATTCAAATTGACGAATCTGATCGATATAAGACAGCATTTACAGTTCCATTTGGACATTTTGAATGGAATGTAATGCCGTTTGGTCTGAAGAATGCATCTTCAGAATTTCAAAATATAATGAATGATATATTTTATCCTTATGTTGATTTTGCAATCTGTTACATTGATGATGTTCTAATTTTCTCTGATAACATAGACCAGCATATTAAACATCTTAGAATTTTTAAAGATGTCATAAAAAGGAATGGATTGGTTGTTTCTGCTCCCAAAATGAAATTATTTCAGACTAATGTCCGATTTTTGGGACACAACATACATCAAGGGAAAATTATCCCTATTGATAGAAGTATAGAATTTGCTTCTAAATTTCCTAATGAAATTAGAGATAAAACCCAACTACAAAGATTTTTGGAAAGTCTCAATTATATAGGAGACTATTATCATGAATTCGCACTGGATTCTGCACCCTTATATGACAGGCTTAAGAAAAATCCTCCTCCTTGGTCTGAGCAGCATACTAGGGCTGTTCGAAAAATTAAATTAAAAGCAAAACAATTGCCCTGTTTAGCAATTGCTAATCCCGAATGGAAGAAAATTGTAGAGACAGATGCCTCAAATATTGGTTATGGAGGTATTTTGAAATAATACAATGTCAATTCTAAAAAAGAAGAATTGGTAAGATTTATTTCTGATTTGTTTAAAAATGCTCAAACCAATTATAGTACCATAAAGAAAGAAATTCTTTCTATTATTAAATGTATTAATAAATTTCAAGACGACTTGCTTAATCAACAATTTTTGCTTAGAGTTGATTGCAGTGCTGCCAAACAAGTTCCGAAACAGGATTTTAAAAATCTTGCTTCAAAACAAATTTTTGCTAGATGGCAGTCTGAACTATCTGCCTTTGATTTTAAAATCGAATACATAAAAGGAGAAAATAATTCTCTACCTGATTTCCTCACCTGTGAATTTTTGCAGGGATGAATCATGCTAATTTTGTCCAACAAAGGACAATTTTTCAGCAATGGCTGAAATTGCAAAAAGCTGTTTTCAAATCTCATACTGAAATAGTCATACTTAAATTGCCTCAAACACGCGTTAATTTAATGCGCTGGATTCATGCTAAGGAAGCATTGCTTCGCTATTATCAACAATATGATGTTGATGGGGAAGATCAACAATGGGATATGGAATTTCTCCAATTATCGATTCATAGACTTCAAATGAAGTTAACACTCTTGTCTACTGCTTAATTTTGCAGAATGAACAGGCCACCAAATCGTGGACGTGGTCGAGGAAATTCACCTCGAGGCAGGGGTCGGCCAAAAGTGACCCAAGCAGAAGTAGAGGCCTACTTAAAGGCCCAGAGACTGCAATATCCATCTCTGCAGGAGGCCAATTGCGCCTCATCATCATCACCCTCAATGGCGGAGGTTGTGCAAACTGAAGAAATTTTCAGAACCTCAGAAATTACTGAGACAATAATGTTCTTGGAATCTCAGGATGAACAATGGAAAGATGATCCTTGGGAAATTAGGTCCCGATATATGGATGTAATGGGATACCCAACTCCTGAAGGTAAATATCGCTTTTGCTATGAACAAATGTTGGTTCAGACAGGATCTGTAGAATTTAGCCACACCTTCGAAAAGGTAGGTCAAAAGAATGGACCTATCAGTTATAGCAAAGCCATAATAAAGATGGTTATACCAATTCACAGATGGGGAATTCACCCACAAAAGTCAAAAATTTTGACTATGAAAAATGAGCAAGGAATATCTACTGTCCAATATAATTATTGGGATTATATTGTGGCATGGACAAAAACATTTTATTATCAAAATCCAAAGAAGAAACACTCGTGGTTCTTCAAAATATGTCCACAATCTGTTGGCCAAAATGATTTTTCAAATTGGTTTATCTCTTGGTGGAACAAATTTGGGCCACATCCTAATTATTTACCTCAGGAATTAAAAAGGGAAATGGAGTCCTTTATGAATTATCAGTCTCAATTATGGAGACCAAATATTCCAAAAGGAAAATTATTCCTTCAAGCAATGGCAACTTGTGGAATCCCATGGATCTGGCGTTGGGATATTCTAGTGGCCAAAGATAATTTTGGTTTTTCAATCTTGGAAAGTTTTTTCCAACATAAATGGTGGAAAGGGCTCCAAATTGAGAAGCAATTGTTAACAATAAAATTGAAGAATCAAGACTTGGCCAAGCAAGCTCAGCAGAGGGAGAAACCCTCAATTAAAAATTCATTCTTGGAAATTTCTGCTCAAATTAGAGCCAAAAATCCAGCGTTATCTGATGAAGAGATCATTGTTAAAACTATGGATTATATGAAGGAACAATTTTTACAATCGGTGAATCAAGTCACAGATGATGCATCTATGACATCAGCCACCAGCAACGAGGCTGATAACAATCCTTTCACTTGTCTTGCTGGCGAATCTCAAGACCCTTATGAAGAGGATCAACATGAGCCCACGTTGGGAGACTTTTGGGACAGCATGGTTCAAATTGTGGCAACCCAATCCCGTAAAGGAAAAGAAACGCGGGAGCAATAATGGATGCTTTGGACTAAAGCGACAATTATGAAAGCTTAGGAGTAAAATCAAAGGCACCCAATAATGGAGTGCACCCCAAATTTCGGCAAAAGGCTCAATAATGGAGTAGATTTCAAGTCACTCAATCAAGGAGTAGTTTTCATCTTTCGGTGGGATATTTATTCCCACAGTAATTGTAATAATTAGTTTTACTGTTTAAGTCCTATTGAGTCCTCAATATAAAGGATGCGTCTTTCTTTTATGAGGTAGGTTTTTCAATTGGTTTTGCCATCTCTCTGTAAAAACCAAGCATTCTGCCTCTCTCCTTCTCTTGTAAAATTTGCAGTCTCTTTCTCTCCATAATAAAAGGTTAGTTCTTTTCCGATCCCTTGTATTGTTGCAAATCAATACTTTATTTGATACCAAATAAAGTATTGATTTGCAACAATACAAGGGATCGGAAAAGAACTAACCTTTTATTATGGAGAGAAAGAGGAGGGATCGGAAAAGAACTAACCTTTTATCATGGAGAGAAAGAGACTGCAAATTTTACAAGAGAATGAGAGAGGCAGAATGCTTGGTTTTTACAGAGAGATGGCAAAACCAATTGAAAAACCTACCTCATAAAAGAAAGACGCATCCTTTATATTGAGGACTCAACAAGACTTAAACAGTAAAACTAATTATTACAATTACTGTGGGAATAAATATCCCATCGAAAGATGAAAACTACTCCTTGATTGAGTGACTTGAAATCTACTCCATTATTGAGCCTTTTGCCGAAATTTGAGGTGCACTCCATTATTGGGTGCCTTTGATTTTACTCCTAAGCTTTCATAATTGTCGCTTTAGTCCAAAGCATCCATTATTGCTCCCGCGTTTCTTTTCCTTTACGGGATTGGGTTGCCACAATTTCAACCATGCTATCCCAAAAGTCTCCCAACGTGGGCTCATGTTGATCCTCTTCATAAGGGTCTTGAGATTCGCCAGCAAGACAAGTGAAAGGATTGTTATCAGCCTCGTTGCTGGTGGCTGATGTCATAGATGCATCATCTGTGACTTGATTCACCGATTGTAAAAATTGTTCCTTCATATAATCCATAGTTTTAACAATGATCTCTTCATCAGATAACGCTGGATTTTTGGCTCTAATTTGAGCAGAAATTTTCAAGAATGGATTTTTAATTGAGAGTTTCTCCCTCTGCTGAACTTGCTTGGCCAAGTCTTGATTCTTCAATTTTATTGTTAACAATTGCTCCTCAATTTGGAGCCCTTTCCACCATTTATGTTGGAAAAATCTTTCCAAGATTGGAAAACCAAAATTATCTTTGGCCACCTGAATATCCCAACGCCAGATCCATGGGATTCCACAAGTTGTCATTGCTTGAAGGAATAATTTTCCTTTTGGAATATTTGGTCCCCATAATTGAGACTGATAATTCATAAAGGACTCCATTTCCCTTTTTAATTCCTGAGGTAAATAATCAGGATGTGGCTCAAATTTGTTCCACCAAGAGATAAACTAATTTGAAAAATCATTTTGTCCAACAGATTGTGGACATATTTTGAAGAACCACGAGTGTTTTTTCTTTGGATTTTGATAATAAAATATTTTTGTCCATGCCTCAATATAATCCCAATAATTATATTGGACAGTAGATATTCCTTGCTCATTTTTCATAGTCAAAATTTTTGACTTTTGTGGGTGAATTCCCCATCTGTGAATTGGCATAACCATCTTTATTATGGCTTTGCTATAACTGATAGGTCCATTCTTTTGACCTACCTTTTCGAAGGTGTGGCTAAATTCCACAGATCCTGTCTGAACCAACATTTGTTCATAGCAAAAGCGATATTTACCTTCAGGAGTTGGGTATCCCATTACATCCATATATCGGGACCTAATTTCCCAAGGATCATCTTTCCATTGTTCATCCTGAGATTCCAGGAACATTATTGTCTCAATAATTTCTGAGGTTCTGAAAATTTCTTCAGTTTGCACAACCTCCGCCATTGAGGGTGATGATGATGAGGCGCAATTGGCCTCCTGCAGAGATGGATATTGTAATCTCTGGGCCTTTAAGTAGGCCTCTACTTCTGCTTGGGTCACTTTTGGCCGACCCCTGCCTCGAGGTGAATTTCCTCGACCACGTCCACGATCTGGTGGCCTGTTCATTCTGCAAAATTAAGCAGTAGACAAGAGTGTTAACTTCATTTGAAGTCTATGAATCGATAATTGGAGAAATTCCATATCCCATTGTTGATCTTCCCCATCAACATCATATTGTTGATAATGGCGAAGCAATGCTTCCCTAGCATGAATCCAGCGCATTAAATTAACGCGTGTTTGGGGCAATTTAAGTATGACTATTTCAGTATGAGATTTGAAAACAGCTCTTTGCAGTTTCAGCCATTGCTGAAAAATTGTCCTTTGTTGGACAAAATTAGCATGATTCATCCCTGCAAAAATTCACGGGTGAGGAAATCAGGTAGAGAATTATTTTCTCCTTTTATGTATTCGATTTTAAAATCAAAGGCAGATAGTCCAGACTGTCATCTAGCAAAAATTTGTTTTTGAAGCAAGATTTTTAATATCCTGTTTCAGAACTTGTTTGGCAGCACTGCAATCAACTCTAAGCAAAAATTGTTGATTAAGCAAGTCGTCTTGAAATTTATTAATACATTTAATAATAGAAAGAATTTCTTTCTTTATGGTACTATAATTGGTTTGAGCATTTTTAAACAAACCAAAAGTAAATCTTACCAATTTTTCTTTTTTAGAATTGACATTGTATTATTTCGAAATACCTCCATAACCAATATTTGAGGCATCTGTCTCTACAATTTTCTTCCATTCGGGATTAGCAATTGCTAAATAGGGCAATTGTTTTGCTTTTAATTTAATTTTTCGAACAGCCCTAGTATGCTGCTCAGACCAAAGAGGAGGATTCTTCTTAAGCCTATCATATAAGGGTGTAGAATTCTGTGCTAATTCATGATAATAGTCTCCTATATAATTGAGACTTCCCAAAAATCTTTGTAGTTGGGTTTTATCTCTAATTTCATTAGGAAATTTAGAAGCAAATTCTATACTTCTATCAATAGGGATAATTTTCCCTTGATGTATATTGTGTCCCAAAAATCGGACATTAGTCTGAAATAATTTCATTTTGGGAGCAGAAACAACCAATCCATTCCTTTTTATGACATCTTTAAAAATTCTAAGATGTTTAATATACTGGTCTACGTTATCAGAGAAAATTAGAACATCATCAATGTAACAGATTGCAAAATCAACATAAGGATAAAATATATCATTCATTATATTTTGAAATTCTGAAGGTACATTCTTCAGACCAAACGGCATTACATTCCATTCAAAATGTCCAAATGGAACTGTAAATGCTGTCTTATATCGATCAGATTCATCAATTTGAATCTGCCAATATCCAGATTTTAAATCAAATTTAGAAAAAATGACTGCTTTATTCAGCCGATCTAACAAATCTTTTTTATTAGGGATGGGATACCTAATCCACATTAAAACCTCATTTAATGGTTTATAATTTATAACCAGTCTAGGAACCTGCTTAGCCTCCGAACCTCGCCTTCCAATAAGGTTGAAACACCCCAAGCGTAGGGCTAGGTCATCGATAGCATAATATCCGGAAGTCCGGGATCGTAACCACAGATAATCAAAATATAGCTAGTTTCGATTGTAGGTTTATATGGTAGAGTGCGGCGTTCAAGACGGCCAACTTGATTTTGCTTAGAAACGGTGAACATCGCCCAGGCAGAAGACTAGGAAAAAACTTAATTAACTTAAAAGAGGCAAGTCTAGGGATCGTCCATCCCTTGACAAAGTCCGCTACCGGTTCTCGATTATAACTCAAGCGAGAGTCACGACCGCGTGCTCAAGCCTGGAGGATTTGACGTTAATGACTACGTTTATCAAAAGATGTGATTAAACGGAACTAAACAAACCTATTTTTGCTAATGTATCTAACACGTAGGAAGCCACGAGCCCTCGGTACGTCGCTTGCCAAGATCGCTTGACTAAATTTCGTACTAAGGAGTTAACACCCCTCGCTTAGACCAAAATGGCTAGGTTAATCCAATTCCGAAAACCATGATTTTAAACCCGAAGTTTCGAGAACCAAATAACCGCCTAGATCTTTAGGATAGATTAGCCCAAGACTTGGCCAAAAGACTACTCAAACATAGCTAAAAAGACTAGAAAACATGGTTAAGAAAGGAAACATGATTAACCGATAAAAACGGAAATAAACTTGATATTAGTAAAGATCTAGTCCTTACAAGCAACTTTAATAAACAAGAAATTAACAAACGAGAAAGACTTACTAGTGTTCTTGAAGGAAATAACTAAGAAAGCTTGAAGCTTTAATGGAGTTCTAAGAAAATAAAAATGACTTAAAATGATAAAAGACTACCTTTTTAAAGATGAGAGAGGGAGACCATATTTATACAAGGTGTCCTTAATCCCTCACAAAATATCCCAAAAATATCCTAAAAGTAGCCAAAAGTGGAAAATAACCCAAAAGTAGAAAGTAGAAAAAGCAGCAAAAACGTGGCTGTATTCTGTAGCATGAACCGGTACTGGCCAAATCCCAGTATCGGTACAAGGCCTTCAATAATGCTGAAAAACACCAACTCTGGACAGCATGAACCGGTACTGGGCAATCCCCAGTACCGGTACAAGATTGACAGATTTTTTTGGGCAACTTCGCAGGCTCGCTCCGGACACTCCCGAACTCGGATTTAGGCGTTCTTTGAACCGTTGGAAAGCTCGTCGAGCCTACTTTCTAACCCAAGTGGTTTGGATCAAAAGTAATTTGTACATCAAAAGTTATGACAATTCTACCCTCAGCACGTCGGAAGATGAGTAGCTTTAGTAAAATCCTCACTTCTTCTTCGATTCCCTTAACTCTTGGGCGACCCGAGCAACCTCCAAACCATCTCTTGAGCACCACAACGGGGTGGCATGTGGCCTTGAGTACTTGGTTGCAACCGGAGCATTCCTTGGCGTTCAAAAGCATCTTATTTATACGAATTACCTGAAAAATACAAAAACCTACCTTATGTGCAATATCGCATAAAAACAACAACATATATGTACAAACACAACATACTAGAGGACTTAAGCACCAAAAATATGCATTATTTGGTGCTTATCAGAACCTCTCGTTCCTTTTCAGCATTTTTATTAACATAAAAAGCCGTACAACTCCAAGGAGAGTAGTTTTTTCTGCTCAATTGCTTATTCAAAAGATTGTCAATTTCATTTTGACACATAACTAAATATTCTTGTTTCATTTGAGAAGGCCTAACTTTTGTAGAAATTTTTCTTTCATCAAAATCCTTCTCATATGGTAATGAAACAATATATTTTTTCCTGTCCCAAAAAACATTTGGGATATCACTACAAATTTCTTTTTTGAAATTCTCTTCAATTTGAGAAATTTTCTCTTTTAAAAAAGGTTTTTGTAAGACCTCTTCAATATTCATTATTTGAATTTCTTTTTTAAGGAAATTTTTTTGTTTATCTTTATGGAAAATTTTCCTCATAATATCATTTATTTCTTTGTAGACAGGTGGGGAGACAAATTCAAAGAATATTTCATGCTCACCTACCTGAGCAGTTATTCCAGCAGTGCTGGTCTTCATTGGCAGCAACATTGCCAGAAAAGGAGTTCCAAGAATTAACTCCTGTTGAAGATTTCTTATACATAGAAAAGTTGTTTCTAGACAAACTCCTTTATTACAAATGTAGACATTACTGAGTTTGAATTTAATTATCATTTTTGCCCCACTAGCATTAGTGAGACTTTGAGAAGTTTTCTCAAAATATTGGGTTGGAACAATTCCTTCCTGAATGCAATTCATGTCAGCTCCACTATCAACCAAAGTAATAATATTGTTGATAGTATATTCCTTATGGATAACTAAATTAATTTTAATATGCCATTTCTGGTAAACCACCTTATTAATGGAATTTAAATAAGCTAAATCATCCTTGCTTGATTCGCCTTTATTTTCTAAGACTACCAATCTAGTCTTAATATCATAAAATTCCTGAGCAGTTTTGCTCTGGAATGTTTTCAATGATCTAATTTCTCCATTCAGAGTGTTAATTTCACTTTTCAAATCAGAAATAGTAACAGGTTTAAAATTGTCCATCTGTTCAAATCTATCAAAAATTTCTTTCAAACTATAATTTTCATTAGGAAATTGGGGTCTTTCTTCCTCTTCTTCCTTCATAGAAGATATACAAGTTTCTATTATCCTCATCTTAAGTTGAGGATCATTAATTTGATCAATAATCTCAAGAAGACCTTGCTGTTTTTCAGTGAGAACATTAACACTGAGACCATTCATTTCCACAATTGCCTTTCAATAATCATTGGAAGTTGAACACTCAATTCCATTGCAATTGCACTCATTAGAGGTTTCTTCCTCTTCCGAAGTAGAAGAGGTATCCTCCTTCTCAGGGAGATCATTAATTTGATCTTCTGGATCAAAATCACTAGAATCAATTAGAAGTTTGTAAAGGGTCTGTTTTAACCCTTCATCTAATTGAAGTTCTTCTAACTTTTTTTTAGTTTTGCATTTATTTGCATAATGACCTATTTTGCTACATTTAAAGCATTTGGCAGTGACCTTCTTGTCACCCATTTTATTTTTCTGCTTTCGAGCAGAATTCATATTTTTAGAGCTTGATGGGCCCTCTCTATCCTTATGCTTTTTTCTCTTTTTAGAATATTTTCGAGTAGTCTTATTACTACTCTTATTTTTATGAGGCTTCGAATACTGGGGTAAGTCATAACCAAATTGGTCACAAAATTGGCCTAACTCTTGTTTCTTAGTTAGGTTCTGCTTTTTCAATTGATTATGCAACTTTATGTCATTACATAAAGTTAATCCTTCCTGGATGATAATGGCTATAAGCTGACCTTCAAACAAATTCCCCGCGTATGTTGTCAAATCTTTTTCAGAATCGTAACTCGCTCCTGTTTGACCATTTTATGTGAAAGCATTTATAGGTGAAAAATATACATAGATATGTTAAAATTGTAGTCCTATATAATTTGAAGGCATGTTTTAAAGTGATGAATCGATAATCATGTGGTCTAATAGGTAAGATGCTTCTGTCGCTAATTGCAAAACATATATATGGATCCTTGAATCCTAGTTATTGTCTTTGATTATTGAAAATACTCCCTCCGTTTTAGAATGAGTAACCTTTTTCGAAAAGTGTGTCATTTTTAATTGTTTGTATCTTTCAATATAAGTGTTAAAAAATATACAATATAGATCTTATTTGATAGATTTTAATTAGTTTTATTAAACAAAGTTTTTAAAATCACATAAAACTTTATAAATTGAAAGTTATAAGCATTTTAAAATGACACGGAGTCCGAAAAGGTAACTTATTTTGGAACGGAGGAAATAGTCGGAAGGACAAATATGTCTGTTGAAGGGAAAAATTTTCAGTGCCGAGCGGGTACCACATGGTACCCGCTCTGGCATCCGAGCCGTTTATTACGTGTTTGAACGGCTCAGATTTGGAGAGAGAAAATGAGAAATAATGTTGAGGTAAGAGGAGAAAGTGTTTTAATTCGACCCGTCTAAAAATATATCGGACGGCTCGGATGCGCCGAGCAGATACCACGTACGCAATATCCGCTCAACACTGAAAAATTCCTTCTGTTAAAGGCAAGGGCAGACCCACCATAGGGCTCGTGCCCCCACTCCTTTCCCAAAAAAAAAAAATTTTTTTTTAAGACAAAATCGAAGAACCCTACCCTGTTCTGTGCACTGTCACTGCACTCCCCCAAATACGGAAACGAGGCCAGGGGCGACGAGCGCAATTTTGTTGAACATTACCCTCTTTTCTATTTTGAAATAATATGAATTACATCACAAAATGATGTCACATAAAGAAATGTCATGTTTACCGTGCAATATTTTTTTTTTTTTGAAGAACTCGCCGTCTGTTCTGTTCGCTCTCGCCCCCTCGTCAGTCGCCCCTTACGCTCTCGCCCGTCGCCGGTGACCGTCGTCTGTGTCTCGCCTCACCAGTCACCAACAAGGCAACCGATCAGATCTGCCATTCTTCCCTATTCTCGAACAGTGATTCCGCCCAAAACCGAGGTCTCTCTCTTTCTCTCTGTCTGTTTGTGTGTGCGCGCGTGCAAAGAAGGGTAAAGGAGCAGCCTATCTTATTACTTCTTAGTTTTTACTAAACGAAAGAAGGAGCATATGTATATGATATGAACTGTATTCTCTGAAAAAATTAATATATACAATAATACAAACATAGAGAGCTTAGATTACTGTATTCTCGTGGGACGGTGGGAGTTTAACAACTTCACCGAAATCAATATGGGAAAATCTTTATTTACGAGGTTCGTAAATATTTCAGCCGATTCAAATTAAAGACAAACTATTAACGGTAAGAGATATTTATTATCGATTAAAAATTAAAAACATATCTCAACCGTTGATTGCCGAAATGGATAGGTCTGATTGCGCTTTTTCCATGGATAAGTTTCTCTCAATCAATATATATGTGATAATTACAGTAATAGTGTAATAGTCTAATAGGTATTGATTATTATATACAAACATAGATATTACGGCCGTCGGGGCCTCGGGTTGTGTATTGTGCAATATACATCTCTCTTGCCAAAATGTGGAGATGAGGACTTAGGCTCCGTTCCAGAACACCTTCTTGAAAAATAAGTACTTATTTCACATTTTCAAACTCAAAAAATAAGTACTTATTTTGAGAACTTATGGAAGCATACATTTTTTAGAACTTTTTGCAAGTATACATGTTTATGAACTTTTGAAAGCGTACATGTTTATGAATTTTTGGAAGCATATATGGAACTTTTTGCATAACGATCAATGTTTGAGCCTAGTGTTATGTAATTGTGTTTGATTGCTTATTTTTGTTGAAGTTTGTGAATAGTAGGTGCCCCCAGTGTGAGGAATTTCTGGGTCCGCCACTGGTTGAAGGTCTTTATGGTTGTATCTAATATATCTTGTCTTTTTCTTTTTGATCTACCCTAGAAAAAATTGTATTCAGCAAATCAAAAGTTAATAACGTGTCACTTACAATTCACAGCTATTTCTAAATTACGCTAGCTATTCGTATCAATGACTCACTAAAATTTATAATGGTTTTTCTTCTGGTTGCTTCAAAGCTCATTGGCTTCTGTATTTAGGTGAACAAGCCTTATCGTCCACTAGTGACCGGAGAATTGTCGATCAAGTTGGCAATAGTCATTGTCTCCACAACACTTGTGACGGTTCGTAAATCCTCCTATTGCCTTAGTAGATATACGTTCAACATTAGTCCTATAACTTTACACTTGATTTATTAGAGCCTTGTGGAGAAGTGAGAGTACTCTTCCACAGATGAGGTTTTCAAGCCTACCGAACATCAATCAATGAAATAAAATTGGTGATACTGGGAATATAACTGTTAAATTGTTTCTCTAGATCATTAAATTGTTTCCATTGTCATTTCAGAGTTTAGCAATGGGAATCATGTTTCAGTCCCCACCATTGCTTTATGGCCTTCTTGCAGTGTTTGTAGTGACAAGTGCATATTCTGTTGAGGTAAATTCTACTCCTAAACCATCAAACAGTGTTGTTGCTATAGCTTTGTTAAGGTTTTTGTCAGTTTGGATTAGGCAAACAATGTATTGGGTATATTTTGTTTGTTTTATCCGTGGGATTATCTAAGGTTGGACACGTCTTGTTCATCCCTTAAGTTTTAGTTTTTGCTTCATTTTGCTCATGTTGGTTGTTGGTTGACTACTTGCCAACCATGTATCCTTTCCGGGCTTGAGTGGCAGATGATTGTTGCGGGGTTAGAATGTCAATCTCGTGGGGATGCTTTTCTGGTGTTGGGATCGATGCTTTTATTTTATGCTCTTGCCCTCAATCCTTTGTAAACTTCTCAATTGATTAATAAAGCTCTCACTTTTCACCGTCCAAAAATTTTTTTTGTTGAAAAGGAGGAAAACATCTATAAAATATGAAAGCAGGATGATATGAAAAGATTGAGCCATCACTCAAGTAGTCAAAAATAGAACTATAGTCTTGATATATATAGGTTGTCAATTTGGTTTCTGTCTCCAAATCATAAATTACTACTAATTTGAGCCATCAATTCTACAACCTCAAGATGTTGTGATTACTATATATGATGATGTATTTATGGCTGGTTGAATTTGTTACAGCTTCCCTTGCTCAGATGGAAAAGAAACCCATTCCTCTCAGCAGTAACAGCTTTGATGGCGAGGGGACTCGTTCATGTGGCCTACTACGTACACATCCAAGTACTACTAGCACATCATCCTTTTGTGTTTTGGTGATTTCTTTGCAAGAAATGCTGGATTAATAACGACAAGAGGTGATAAATCTGCAGAAATATGTGCTCGGTAGACCGTTTGTGCTTACAAGATCATTTGTATTTGCACTTGCTATCTTGTCTTTGTTCGCCATTACTTTTGCACTACTCAAGGTAACTCTTAGTGGGCAGGGTATCTATATACTCAGCGTATAATAAAAGATTTCATTATTTGATTCTGTGTACAATGCTCTTCTTGTTCTCTGAACAAAAATATTTGAAATACCTGTTTTCAGAGGAGCTTATTAAATACATTGATATATGAAGAAACAACTACTATTTTGCTCTTGAATGGTCTGATAACAGGACATACCTGACGTGGAAGGCGATAGAGACAATGGAGTTCAATCATTCTGTGTCCTTGCAGGGAAAGAGAAAGTCAGCAAAACAAATACATTCTATTTCCTTGCTTTTTTGCTCAACGGTTGCCAAGAAATGAGTGCAGAACGAGAAAATTTTGGATGTTTCAAAAATGGTTCTGAACTCAGAAACATGATTGTTCGGCACAAGCCTTGAAAATGAGTTCAAGCTCCTCTCCATTTTATTCCTCGCACAGATTCTTTTAGCAACAAAAATAAATCATTTTTCTCACGGGTTCTTTTTTCTGGTATGGAAAGGTATTTTGGCTTTGCATTAGCATGTTATTGATGGGATATGGATCTGCAATGGTGGTTGGAGCTTCTTCTTCCTGCTTTACCAACAAGCTTGTCACTGTATGCCATATAACTCAACCAAAATCATGCAATTTGTCAAATGTGCTGCATTTTACTGTATGCTTATACAGCCTTTTAAGGACCTCCTTAAAAAGCTTGAGGCCGTATAGGCGATTAGATTTTGATCCCTGTGTGTGTGTGTGTCTTTCGTAATTGTTTGTGCAGATCAAAATCATCCTGTTTTGAATAACCCGAGTTGTGGCTCTTTTGATGGGTTGTAACTTGTGTCGACACAATTGTTTCAGGTATTAGGCCACGCTGCACTGGCTTCATCTCTTTGGCTCCGAGCTCAATCTGTTGATCTTGACAGCAAAGAATCGACAGCTTCATTTTACATGTTCATATGGAAGGCAAGTGAATAACATCTTTATTGGTCAAGCAAAGAGTTTAGCCATTTGATCTAGTAAATGGTGAACCCAAATCATCCCCTGAAGTTGAACCCACTCTTTCGCTCTTGATACTGCTTCTCATACCCCCTATCTCACGCTATAAAAACTGTCTCCGCTCTGACTTGAACCTCCTCCAAAACTTTCTACTTATAGAGAGCTTACTTCATCAGGTCAAAATGACATCGTGGAATGCGCCTGCCCTTCATTTCATTTCTCACAACCTAAATAAGTTTAAAGACAACAAAGAAAGGGGATCCTTAAATAATTTTGGCATGCCAAAAAAATGCTTATTTTCTACTAGAAGTTTAATTTTCATATTCCATGAGCGGCTCCCAAAATGAGATATAATTAAGTGTTTAGTCAGTTATATGCTGTTATCGACATCGTTTCTGAACATCACTTATCAGTTTGATGCTAAAACATGTCACTTATCCTGTTTTGCAGCTATTCTATGTCGAGTACCTTCTTATTCATTTCGTACGTTGATAGAATCTGTTCCTTTGGACAACTAAAGCTGACGCTGATTTTCCATTGTTTGTCTCAGTCCAATGCCACTCTGTAGTTCTGGAAGACATTACTGTTGTTATGTGAAGAAATATGTTTTTAACTTTGAAAGGTGCCAAGTGAAAACAACGAGTAGTATTTTCATTTTTTTGGCTTAATTACAAGAATACCCCCTAAACTATCACTTTTTGGTAACTTAACCCCTTAAGTTTAAATTCGTGTAACTTCACCCCCCTAACTATCAAATTTGAGCAACTTCACCCCCTCCCCCATTTTCCGTCCAATTTTGTTAGGGATTTTGATGGAAAATTATAAAATTGGATGGAAAAGTAATTTAATATACCAAAATGCCCATTATAGACCCCAACCACCCCCCCCCCCCCCCCCCCCCCCCCCCCCCCCCCCATCCTCCCTCTACAGTACACGATCTCTCTCTCTTTCTTTCCTCTACACCTCTCCTCGATTGGAGATGGGGAGATCGGTTCTAGAGTCTCGGTCGATCTCAACCCATGACGAAGAGAGCGAGAGAGACAGAGATGAAAAAGTGGTGAGAGTGATCAATCATTTTTTTCTTCCAAGTATAAACCATGTGTTTTTTTTTAAACCTTAGGGGTACATTGGTCTTTTTATTTCAGTCCATCCAAGAATTGGACGGAAAATGGGGGAGGGGGTGAAGTTGCTCGAATTTTGTAGTTAGGGGGGTGAAATTGCACGAATTTAAACTTAAAGGGGTGAAGTTGCCAAAAAGTGATCATTTAGGAGATGTTCTTGCAATTAAGCCTTTTCTTTTTCTCATAGTGTTGGGGAAATCTAATGTCGAAGCCGGTGGGGCGACCCTCTGATACTCTGAAGTCGGAAGTTGTAATTGTACCCAAATACAATGTCGAAATGTTGTCACTCTTGAACTAGTGAAACTTTGTCACAAATTTTCAACATAGGAGCAAGTACACCCCCCCGAGCCATTTTGGTTGCAAAAGCCATAGTTTGGTAGAAATTTTGGCGAAATTCAAGTTCACCCGTTGCTATCCTTCGCCGCCAAAAAAAATGGAGAAGCCAACAAATTTGCCAATTCTCACATGTTATCCAAGTCAACTGATGTGCATTGAAACGAGTTGAATTTGATCCACTTGCGTCGATTTGTGACCATGCCAAAATTGAACCAAACCGGTGCAGCGGCATTGCTACTTATTGGTCTTTTCACACTGTGACAAGTAAAAAACAAATTGGTTTTAGCAAAGTCATTTTAGCACAATCGGGTGGATTTGCTCTAATTATTTTAGCACTATCGAGTCTATAGATACTTCCCTCTCTACTTCCCAGATATCCTAATTTTGCTACCGTTTTACTCAGGGAATCAAGAGAGGAACTGTTCACTAGGTTGCTATGTAGTTGGGTACGTAGTTTGCAATGAAAATCTAACAATCGAATGATCCAAATTATTCATCTGGTAAGTGTCGTTAAAAAGAGTTAAAGAAAAAATTATCTTACTCAGAGAACGACAGGTATCAAACAACATCATATTTTTTAAAATAGTGATACTGGTTGAAGTTATTATAGATAGATAGAGTACTTTTCGTAGGAATATTTTAAAAGAATGAAGAAGATAATAGAGAGTATTGTTGAAGTGTTAAAAGACACGGAGTATGTGGGTAGGTAAAAATGAGAAATGTGCACGGCTCACAGACATTCTTGGCTTAAAATTTGCCTAATTTAGTGCACTTGCTCTTAATAGCATCGATCCAACTTTAAGAAATTGTTGCTATAGTGTATACTTTAGGGAGGTCATTGAAATTGTTTATTTTTTTATCGGCAAAAAAGTATTTCATCCATCGCGAGGATACAAATGAGATCGGTACGGTTGGCCGTTTTAGGGGAAAACAATTAGTACTACTGCAATAGGTCAGGCGGTAGCCGAAAATGGCAATTAACAAAAACAATTAGTAGTATTAATTACTGCAATTAATACTCTTCCCCTCTCTCTCTCTCTCTCTCAACAATCGGATTATCCATGTGGGTTGAGTACGCAGGGCCGGCCCTTAGCTGAAGATGGAAGTGAGGCCGGTTTAGGCGTCCGAATTTTGTGCAAAAACCAGGGTCTCGTTGTCCATACAATACATATATATTATATATATGTTTCTGCGTTTTTCAACCCAAGAGAAGCTCTAGCCAAGTTGGGCATGCAAACCTTAACTAAAACAAGAGCTCCCTGGTTTGAAACCAGGAGCTTTGTTTTGGCAAATAACCTTTTGTTTCCTTCTTGTTTTGGCAAATAACCTTTCGTTTTGGCAAATTTATTTAAAAGTTCGTCTTACTTAAATTATGAAGCTAAAATACCATATTTAATCTTTTAACTGTAGCAGCAAAAAAAAAAAAATTTACCGTATATTAGCCATCTCATCTATATTGAAGGTTTTTTTTTGTTAAAAAGAACTAGGCCCTATTTTAAAATTCGTTTTACGCCTCTAAAATGTCAGGGCCTGTTCTGTGGATAAGCCATTGTTGAAACAAAAATCTATATTATAAAACAGAGCAGACTTTTATCTACTCATACAAATTTGAGCTCCTCTCCAGCCGTTGGATCGCAAATTCAATAGGTTACGATCGCTGGATTGAAAAACCGATTACTCTCCATCGTGCTTCCTCTCTCCACCGTGTTTCCTGTCTTCCTCCAAATTTACTCTCCCGCTCTCTCCCTCCCTCCCTCTCCCCTTCCTCTCTCTCTCTCTCCCACTCCTCTCTCCTGTTCGCTCCTGTTGCCACACCACCACCCAACCCAGCGACCACCCTCCAGCCGTTATCAACGCCATTTCCGAAAACCCCAGCGACCACAAGGACGCTGCCCACGATTGAAGCAGGTAAACCATTCGTTCTCGCCCAAATAATCTTCCTTATTTTTTGACGTTACTTTGTTCGATGGAATGCTTCAATTAGGTTCTTATTCTTCCCTCAACCCATCGACCACCCTCCAGCCGTTGTCAACGCCATTTCCGAAAACCCCAGCGACCCCAAGGACGCTGCCCACGATTGAAACAGGTAAACCATTCATTCTCGCCCTAATAATCTTCCTTAATTTTTGACGTTACTTTGATCCTAATAAAAATCTGTTTACCCACTTTACTGCATTTAATAAAAATCTGTTTACCCTCTTTGCTTTCCAACTGTAATCGGAAAAATTGGCTTAAAAGACATAATGCTTCAGTGGCTTCCATGTGTTCGATGGAATGCTTCAATTAGGTTCTTATTCTTCCCTCAATTGCTTTCCAAGTATTTGATAAAATCTCCAACTGTAATTGGAAAATTTTGCTTGAAAAACATAATGCTTCCGTGGCTTCCACATGTTCGATGGAATGCTTCAATTAGGATCCCAGTATAGTTTAACAGAAGGGATTGAGTTTAACATAACTGGCCGTACCTTTATAAGACTGTAATTGTCTGGAATGCCATGACGATAAATTTAGTTAACGATTTTCCTCTTTGAAAGAAGGAGTTCCGGTAAGCAAGTTGGATGTCTCCTAACCAGCCTGCCCTGTCTCTTATCAAATCGGCTGTTGAAAGATCGGCTGCTCGAGTGAAAGTAGGAATGCCGGTTCTTGGTAGGATTCTATAATGCCTCCTTCTGCTTTTTAGACGAGGAAAGCAATCCAATCAGTGCGGTCAGTCCAGTCACGCTATGTACCATCCCTGCAGCAACCACATGAAGCCGTTCCATGCGATGAAACTTCAAATCTGTTGTGTGGGTGGAGCCTCTTTTTCATTTGAATTTAGAAAGAGCTATCGAAGCTCATTTCAAATTCTTCTCGAGAACAATTCTCAATATTCGGGGGAAGGATTACCGATCTCATAGAAAAGGAATGACTCTATTTATGTTATGTTATGCATTTAATGCCTTTATTTGTGCTTTTAGGCAGGAAAAGAGAACTTGCCTACTCTATTGAACTACATGCCTAGCGTAGGATAAATCAGCGAAGGATAATGAAGCCTCGGATCAAATATCCTACGATTTCATCAAAGCAAGGCACGGCTGATTTGCCTACTTTGATCCTAAGATGTTGTCATTACTTTTCTACAAAACTGACCATTAGATTGTGAGAGACACTCGACTGCCCCTGGCAGATGGGAAAAGTGTAAAATCCCTTTGTTAATTTTGGTTCTAGCTTGAGAGAGAGAAATGAAGAACATGTTTTGAAATATAGTTTCAAGCAAGGTAGGCGTTCGTGTTCTCATTTCAATTTTCCGTATCGACCCGACCCCTTATACAGATTTCTATATGATTTCGGATCTATAAATGTTTACTACTAGCATGTTGTGGGAAAAGTATATAACATAAATCCTTCTATCGTTGCGCATGTATACAAATCCTTCTATTGTTGCGCATGTATAAAAATTGTCTTTGAAGTTTGATTATAATTAGTGTTCCATCAAACATGACCTATATGTGCTAAATTGACCTAACATTAATCGATTATGCCTCCCTGAAACTCTGATAAATTTTCACTTCATCAATGTCATATTTTGTCTAAAGTTTTCATGTCATGGCCTCTTTGTTTATAGAGATTTTCTTTAACAAAGGCTAAAGCAATGGCTATGGAAAAACAAAATGGAATAGTCGCGGACAAGGGAAAGAAAAAGCTAACCACCACAGGGAAGGAAAAGGAACATTCACGTCCAGTGGTATGACCTCTTACAGTTATTCTTTTTTAATCATCTACAACCTCTTATCTAAACAATTTTTTCCTTTCTATTTACTTTGCACATATAGGTTCAAGTTCTTCGAGAAAGAAATACTGGTGTTGTGATCCGCGATGAGCAGGACATTATGCGCTTGCGTGAGGTAATACTACAAGCTCTTGGTTTATGCATTAGTTTGGTATTGATTTTACTCTTTATTTCTACAACCTCTTGGTTTATATATTACACGTTTGATATTGATTTTACTATCTACTATCGGAAAGGATAAACGAAAGGCTGAAGCAATGGCTGCAGAAAAACAAAAAGGAACAGTCGCGGATAAGGGAAAGAAAAAGCTAACCACTGCAGGGAAGGGAAAAGAAAATTCATGTCCAGCGGTATGACCTCTAATAGTTATTCTTTTTTGGTTGGTACTTCTGAGACTTTTTTTTTCATACTTTTGAAAGTATTTAAAGAGCAAACAATGAAAATTAGGTTTGCATACCTCCTAAAAATTTTAGGTACCCCTCAATAATGTGCCATCGAAAGGTGCACTGGCTCAACGTGCACGACGAGATCGGGAAAGAAATGAAAGACTAATGTCTGCATCGCCAGGTGAAAGAGGACAACAATTGCGACGAGAAAGAGAGCGGTTTATTCAACCATTAGAACCTATATATTTTCCTCCTCTAACACCATGTCGCCGCCCCTATTCTTGCTTGGAACAACGAACAAATCAAACCGATGACAATCTTTCGACATCAAAACGGCAATTGGTTACACACCCTTCTATTTGTCCAACCTCTCCAACAAACACATCTTACGCTCCACAAAGGTACAAAACATAATTTTTTTACTACCCTAAATCTCTTAATCTTTATCACTTAGCAATAATTTATGTTCTTTAATACTTTAGGCCTACTCCTACAAGTGAATTGCTTCAGGATGATGCATGTGCTAATGATTATGTGGAATGTGTTCCTCCAAGGGTTACACAACCTTTCATTTGTCCTACATCTATACCAAACACCTCTTATGCTCCACAGAGGTACTAAAAACATTGATTTTATATTCTGTTTCACTTAATTCTAATTTCTCTTAATCTGTTACCCTTAAAAAACAAATATGTTTTTAATACTTTAGGCCTACTCCTACAAGTGAATTGCTTCAAGAGGATGGTATGGAGGGTTTTCCTTTAATGGTCAATGCTCAGTGTCGACATTCCCTTGGGAAAATGGATGTATTGTGCCCTAATTGCAAAGCATGGCATTGGATGGATGAAAAATTGACTAGGTCGTCTAAGAAAAATCCTCTTTTTGGGACCTGTTGTTTACAAGGGAAGGTTGGGCTACCTTTGCTGATTACACCCCCTCCACCACTTCAAGCATTGTACGATGGGAATGATGATCGATCAAAATCATTTCGAAATCATATTCGAGAGTATAATGCAGCCAATGCTTTCACAAGTCTTGGTGCTACATTGGACACAAGAGTTCTTAGTGGTAGGGGTCCTACATCGTTCACTATTCATGGAGAATTGAGACATCGAACAGGATCGTTACTACCAGTTCCAGGAGAGCATGCATCATATGCTCAACTTTACATTTATGACCCCAACTCAGCGGTGGAAGTTCGCACCCATCGAAATCCTCAATTAAGGCGAGATGTTCTTCAAACTATTCAAGATAGTTTGTTGCAAGTTAATGCATTTGTTGGTAAGTTTCGCCATGCTTATGCAATTTTAAATCAGTTAGCCTCAACGGGGCAAAATTTGCATGCTCACCTTCACTACAGCTCATCAAAGGATCGGCGAAGGTATAATATGCCAACAACAGATGAGATTGCGGTGGTAATACCTGGAGATGGAACTGAGGTCAGTGGAATGAGAGACATTATTCTCCATCTAAGAGGAGATAATGGGTTAATGCGAATCAATGAATGTCACCCAGCTTACTTGCCACTGCATTATGTTCTGTTATTCCCACGTGGTGAGCTTGGATGGGACCCTGAGATGAAACAATGGGACGTTCAAAATAAGCAACCTTCCAATAATCGGCTTACCCAAATGCAATTTTATAGTTATCGTTCATTCGAGCGTTCCACAGAGTACTCAACAATTTTGCGAGCAGGGAAATTATTTCAGGAATTTCTGGTAGATGCTTGGGCTGCCACAGAGCAAAACAGACTTCCATTCCATAAGTTGAATCAAGACAAATTGCGCACTGGACTTTATCAAGATTTGACAGATGTCGGTATAGATGAAGTAGGACCTGATCAAATTGGTCAAAGGGTTGTTTTGCCATCTTCATTTATTGGGAGTCCAAGGCATATGTTTGAAATTTTTCAAGATTCAATGGCAATAACTCGCTACAACCATCATCCTGATATTTTCCTCACTATGACTGCAAATCCCAAATGGCCTGAAATTACTGCAAGTTTATTAACACATCAAAAAGCTATTGATCGTCCTGACTTAGTGGCACGTGTTTTCGAATTGAAAAGAAAGGCTTTGATGAAAGAAATAGAATACAATAATGTTTTTGGTAAAAAAGTTGCCCATGTTTTTACAATTGAATTTCAGAAACGTGGCCTACCTCATATGCACGCACTTCTATTTCTTCAAGGATCAGATAAGATTCGAACATGTACTCAAGTAGACGACTTAGTCTCAGCCAAATTTCCTGATCCACAAGATGATCCTGAACTTTTTGAGACTGTCAAATGTTGTATGGTGCATGGACCATGTGGTGCAAGAAATCCTCAGTCACCATGTATGGTTGATGGTAAATGCAGTAAGAGATACCCTCGAGATTTTGTAGAATCAACAACTATGGACCAAGATGGATATCCCGTCTATCGACGTCGCCGAAGTGATAAAGTTCACACCGTGAGGGGGCAGCCTGTGGATAATAGAGATGTTGTACCTTACAATGCCTATCTGTCAAGACGATTCAATTGTCATATCAATGTTGAGGTCTGTGCTGGAATGCGATGTGTGAAGTATGTTCACAAATATATCTACAAAGGTTATGATTGCACAACAATGGTGTTAGGATCAATAAATGAGATCCAACAATATCTAGATGCAAGGTATATTGGACCACCAGAAGCTGCTTGGCGTATATTTGGTCATCATTTACATGAAGAGGTGCCGGCAGTGGTTCGATTAGCTCTTCATCTTCCTGGAATGCACCAGTGTACATTTAATCCTACAGAGACATTGGAGCAGATTCGAGCTAGAGCTTCCTTCCAAAAGTCGACACTAACTGGCTTTTTTGAGTGGTACACTGCTAATCCAAATGCAGAAAAATATACTTATCAGGAATTTCCTCAATTTTTTGTTTGGGATAAGTCAAATAAGAGATGGACACCTAGGATATCAGGGTTTGCGATTGGTAGAATGTACTTCGCTAGCCCAAATTGCGGTGAAAGATTTTACATGCGTTTACTTTTAACTGTTGTGAAAGGTCCAAAATCCTTTGAGGATTTACGCACATTCAACGACGTCTTACATGATACATTTAAATCAGCATGTGTCGCAAGAGGACTCCTAGAAGACGATGAAGAATGGGTTCAATGCCTTCAAGAGGCTGCAATTATGAAAACCGGACATCAATTACGAAGGTTGTTTAGTATCATTCTCACACAATGCTCTCCTATACAACCATATGGATTGTGGAAACAGTTCGCAGTGCATATATGTGATGACATTGTGCACAAGATTCGTACATTGTTTCCAATTTCGGACCCAAGTGATGCTCAAATTGAAGATTACGGTTTGTATCTTTTGAATCAAATGCTTCAAGAATCAGGCAGAACCTTAAGTGACTTTCCACCAATGCCACAACCGACTGGAAATTGGAGTGCAATAGTTGGGAATAGGTTGGTTCTGGAACATCAACACCTACAAATTGAGGCTCAACAGGTTGACGTACAAGTGGATATCAATCGGCTTAATCGTGCACAACGCAAGGCCTATGATGCAATCACTTCTTCATTCCTTGAAAATAGAGGAAGAATTTTCTTTGTGAGTGGTGGGGCTGGAACTGGAAAGACTTTTTTATACAATACGATTGCGTTGAAATGCCGCAGCCTTGGGCAAATTGTTGTGACAGTTGCTTCTTCTGGAATTGCATCATTGTTATTGGCAGGAGGTCGCACTGCACATTCGACATTTTGCATTCCATTGGACATGATGGAAAATTCTATTTGTGCATTTTCCAAACAATCAATCCAGGCAGAGTTGTTTAGACAGACTAAGCTCATAATCTGGGATGAAGTCCCAATGCAGCACAAGCACTGTGTTGAGGCAGTTGATCGAACACTCCGGGATATCTGTAATTGTGAAAAGCCATTTGGGGGTATCACTGTTGTGCTTGGGGGTGATTTTCGACAAATCCTTCCGGTTATAACTAAAGGAGTCCGTGAACAAATTGTTAATGCTTCGTTGAGGCACTCTGTACTGTGGAAGGAAATAAATGTCCTGACTTTGGATGTGAACATGCGCTTGGATCAAGCAGACCAAGGAAATGCAAATTTCGCCAAATTCCTAATAGAGGTAGTGCTTCTAGCCTTCTAATTGGATTCTTTTTAATTGGTTCATTTAAATTATGAATCATTTGATCAATGTGATTTTGATTATTTACTGTTCTATTTCAGATCGGAACTGACCCCCAAGAAACCATTAAGCTTCCTCCCACAATACAGAAATGCCAAGATCTAAATGAATTGCTATCTATAGTATATCCGCAGCTACATGTTGCAAGTACATCGACGCCTAAATTTTTAACTGAACAAACGATTTTGTCTGCTCGAAATGAGGATGTCAGTTCTATCAATATTGCTGCATTGAATATTTTTCCAGGAGGAGCGTTTACTTATTTAGCAGCAGATAGAATATGTGAAGAAGACGAAATTGATTGGACAATTACTAACCGCTATCCCAATGAGTTTTTAAACTCATTGGATCCTCCTGGTCTTCCACCTTTCAAAGTGGAGCTAAAAGTTGGATGTCCAATCATGTTGTTAAGAAATATTGCTCCTAAGGCCGGACTTTGTAATGGCACTAGATTGATGGTTGTAAGGTGTGTTTCTCGAATTATTGAGGCTCTGATTTTATCGGGAGAAAAGTTTGGCAATTTGGCCTTCATACCGAGAATAACCTTGACCCCGTCGTCTTCAGAATTCCCTTTTCAAATGACGAGACGCCAGTTCCCTATACGATTGGCATATGCTTTGACTATCAATAAATCACAAGGACAATCTGTGAAATTCGTAGGAGTTGATTTGCGTACCCCAGTGTTTAGTCATGGTCAACTATATGTGGCATTATTCAGATGCACATCTTTTGATCGTATTAGCGTCCTTCTTCCCAAAGAGGAATTGGATTCCACGACAAATATTGTTTATCCCGAAGTGTTGTTATAATGCAGTAGCAAACTCACTACTTCGGATGAGGGTACGTTGTTCAAAAGAAATTTCTCTATTTTAGTGGACAACTTTTCAAATGAATTTATTATTTAAGTTTACTTATACAGGATTCGTTTGATAATGCAATGGAGTTGAGGAGGATTAACATGAATACATTGCTTCGATGTTATCGTAATGAGGTAACTTCAAAGCTTGGTAGTGGGCACCATCACCAACATCAACAGTATATGGTAATTAACCACTAAATTCAAGTAAGCTTATATTATTGAATTTTCAGCAATATACATTGCTTTTTTAATTTTCAAAAAAATCATGAGCTCATTTGCTGATCATCGTTTCTACATGGCATTGACCTTTTATTTTACTCTACCACTGTAGCTTATTCTTTGCTCTTATTAACACACCGGCTGGATTGATTATTAGACTTTGGTTTTTATTTTTGTTGGTACATCTTTCCTTGCATTTCGCATGCATTAGGACAGCACACATGAACCTGACTTGGTTTATTTGTTTTTGCATTTGTGCAGAAATACCACCCAATTACGTCGAACCGCAAAGCTATTCACTTATTATGCAGAGCACATGCTGATGTGATTAGATTTGTACTTATGTTAGCTGACGTGGTTAAATTTATATTTATGTTATTATTAAATGCAGAGCACTGGCGGGTGTGCTTAGATTTTCTCTTATGTTGTTAAATGCATAGCATTGGTGGGTATGCTTAGATTTTCTCTTATGTTGTTAAATGCAGAGCACTGGCTGGTGTGCTTAGTTTTTAACTGATTTAGTTGATGGTGTGCTTAAATTTAAAAATGTTGATTCTTGCAATTTTATTCTTGCTTTTGCTTCCATATAACTGGGTGACTGCACTGTGCGTGCACATGCTTGAGTGACATGTGACACATAAATTGAAAACATTTCAATGAATATGCATGCGTTATTATTTATCGCATAGTTGAATTCGTTGGGCAAAGGTTGATATATAGCACGTGTGTCAAGTTTTATTTGCGTGTGCTGATCGTTCGAGCCGTGCCTTCAGGCACGGGCATGCACTAGTACTACACACATAACGGTTGTGTAAAACACAACACACAAAAATAGGTTGTTTTAGCTGGTTGGTTGGTTTTAGGGGAAAACAATTAGTACTACTGCAATTGGTTAGCGGTAGCCAAAAACCGGCAAGAATTAAATTACTGCAATTAGTGGACTACTCTCTCTCTCTCTCTCTCTCTCTCTCTCTCTCTCTCTCTCTCTCTATATATATATATATATATATATATATATATATATACAGTCATTTTCAAATAAGGAGATCCTTATTTTAGTTAAAATAAGGACCTTTCCATTCCTTCCATTTCTCGTTTGAATTTCGATAATCCGAGCTGCTCAATATGTTCAGAACGTGATTTTAAGAGTACTCGCGAGGAATCAGCAAAAAAATGACCGGGAATGGCTTCATCCGAATAGTTTGTATTTGAACCGTTCAATAAAAAACAAACAAAAACTACTCGGATGAAGCCTTTCCGGTCTTTTTTTTTTGCTGATTTCTTGCGGGTACGCTTAAAATTACGTTTTAAACACATTTAGCGGCTTGAATCATCGAAATTCTATCGGGAAAGGGAGGTCCTTATTTTATTAAGTTAAAGTGGTCCTTAGGAGAAGATAATGGAAGAGAGAAGATTTTTGTGTAATGTTAGTGTACTTGATTGAGAGATAAAATTTGATTATTGACAAAATATTGCTAGTTTTGATTATTGAAGAATCAAAATTTGATGAGATGTTAAAAGGTTGTTAGGTTTGATTATTCCAATGTGAGCATTTTTTTATCCAACATTACTAATTTTAATAATTTTTTATTTTGCATATTCCACTGTGAATGCTCTTAGTTCTTTATTCTCGATCTTTTTTTAACCTTCGTTCTATTATTCTCTTGTCTTATTATTTTGGGAACCCACACAACAATAGATATCAAACTTAAAATTTTAGAAGTGGGACCCACGACATTTAATAAGTGGGAGTTTGCAGGCCTCATCCTTAAAAATAATATTCAACGGCCACTATTATACGACAAAAAAAGACTCCTAGGAATTTTAACGGCGATTAATTAAAAATTAATGAAACAAAATCATTAAAAACACCCACAAAAATTGGTTGTCGAGATGATGGCGGCCAACCATATTATTTATGGAATAATTTGTGCCAACTAAATGATAGTGTTGGACAAAAGAAGAAATATGTCAAATATGAAAGAAGGCAGTCACGCGGATGAGAGAAGATTTAAACCGGTACTCAAGAGATCGAAATAGTGCAAAAATTATGATAATAGATTATAAGGGGACAAACATTTCAAAACGTGATGGCGGCGACTCACGTTAGTAGCTGATGAGGTTTACGATTTTGATGTACAAAGATAATACATATCAACATAATATTGCGGATATATAGATAATTGTGATCACCTGATAATTATCATAATTCGATAATCATGTATGTGATACTTTTTTTTATCAAAAGCTATTAATGAAATAGAGAGTTGTGGGTACGCCATTGTTGAAAATAGAGTGTTGTGAAATAAGTAAAGCAGCAACAGCTAGACCCCTGATCATAGCCTTTTCTTCATTCTTAATTACCTTCGTGTCAATGACGAATGCAGGATTCTTGACGTGGGAGAGATTGAATCACATATATTCGTAAATTAACAAAAAAATATCGTCCTCATATAACATATATAATACAATTTTAAAGGGACCTTTATTCATAATTTTTACATACAAAACCTAAAATATAACAGAAATATTGCGATAATTGGGGGGTTTACAAGGATCCAGGCCTCTGCTTGCACCCCTGTGTCCACCTCTGCTTCATGTCATAATCCCATTTCATGGCATTGTCATGAAACAACATGCATGACATCATCATGGTAAGGTCTGAAGTATATAAACGCGCATATGTTACTGCTTGTTCTTTCTTTGTGTGTTTATGCATGTGTGTGTGTGTGTGTGAGAGAGAGAGAGAGAGAGAGAGAGAGAGAGCCATGCTTCAGTCATATACATGTTCATTCGTCCCCCATGTGAAATCCTCTCTCCAAAATCAAGGTGTAGTTTCCCTAACTAATTTCATCCCATCTTTTCATTAATGATTTTGTTCTAATTTTGTTGTACTAATTTCTTCAGGAATTTCTGGTTCTTACCAATTTCCATGTATATGTTCTACAAGGAGTTGTAACTTTGAGTTGTCTGGTTAGAACAAACGTTTCACTTTTCTGTGAATTTATACTTTAGTGGTTCTAACCGGTAACGGGACCAAAAATTTAAAGCGTAGTACTCGTGTTATGCACAAAAAGAATGAAAAAATATTGTGTTGTGTTTAATACTCCAATACTTATTCCTCAGTGATTTACAATTTAATATTATACGTCAAACCTTTCATAAGAGAGGTTTTTTGACCTTTTTTTTTTGTTCGCTTTTGTATTTTTATCTCAATGATCCTTCTTCTACCGGCCAGTTGCACAGTAATTTTAGTACTGCCTCCCTCCGTGTTTGTTTGTTCACTTCCAATATTTCACACCCCTTAAAAAAAATTATACATATCTTTTAATACAAATCTCTAAAAATATATAATATGGATCTTATTTGATAAATCTCAATTAATTATATTATGCGAATTTTTCAAAAATTATGAAATCTATTGTAAATTGAAAGATATAAACAATTTAAGACATGACACATATAGATGCCAAAAATGGACCAACAGATATGGAGGAAGATAGTACTCCTGAATTCAATATTGGCTACTCCTAATTTCAAGAGTAGTGCAGCTGTACAGCAGCTGCGTACAGATCCCCTTTGCGCCCGCCTCGGGTCCCGCAAAGATGATCGGAGTCGCTCATTTTGTTCAAAATACGTCGTTTAAGGTCCCTAAAAAAAATCACCTCAATCCGATATTGGAAAGGATGTTTACGAATCATCCAACTTTGATTCGTAAACACCCTTTCCGATATCGGATTGAGGTGATTTTTTTCAGGAACCTTAAACGACGTATTTTGAACAAAATGAGCGGCTCCAATTATCTTTGCAAAACCCGAGGCGGGTGCAAAGGGGATCTGTACGCAGCTGCTGTACCAGTAGCATTTTTGCAATTTCAATCATTTTCCCTTTTTGTGTTGACCTTCTTTTTGTTCTTCTTAATTAATCTTCATCCCTTTTAATGTCTTCTCAACAACAGTCGACTCAATGTATTGAATTACTAACTCAACAACGGTCAGACTCAATGTATTGATTTAGTATATATCCATAACATTAACTACTTTTTTCTTCTTTTTTTTAATCTTTGTTTAGTTTGTGAAATTATGGTCAATTAACTTTCTTTAAAGAAAGTTACTTTCATGTTGTAAGTTCTTCTATGAAATTTTTTGTTGACTCGATCATGAACAAGTAATTTTCAATTCAAACATGTCGTATGATTCTATTGATAGGGACGAAACAAGAAGAATATCTCTCTATAAAAGTTCATGTCATAGTTGAACGTCTAATATATTAGCCCAAACAAATCAAAGCCTACACTCCTAACGATAAAATATTGGGAAAAAAAATAAGAAAGAAAACAAACTATCGATGCCAGTATTGTGTTTTGTCTTCTCTCTCAATAACGGTCAACTCAACGTTCATTGCCTATGTACAGTATTAATGTATTGATTTATTATCCACATTAATTACTTTTTTTTTCCTTTGTTTAGTTTGTAAGAAAATATTCAAGAAAGTAAAACTATGTTGTAAGTTCTTCTATGAAAATTTTTGTTGACCGTAACACTCAAGATTTTTCGAAGCAAATCCATGTTGACTTGAACAATTAATTTTCTATTCGATTAAAGATTCCAACAAAAAATCATGTCATATGATTCTATCAATAGGGACGAAAAAAGAAGAATATCTCTCAACAATGGACGTACTTTGTTACATGCAATTTGATTTTTCTTTAGGATGTCAAATGACTTTCGTCTCTTCATCTTTGGGGACATGCAAACGTCCCTCTCCTTCCTCAGGCTCTCTGCCTCTGTTCAAGCCACCAAGCCCCCAGGAGAGGCATTCTCTTGGAGTAGAAGGTCCCGTGTCCCTCCTAGCTTTCGCAGACCTCCCGCGGAGCCATGTCTCCTGTGGGTGTCACGCTGGTACCCTATGTGGGGCGATGTTCACATAGGTTTTACCGTTGTGCCACGTATTTAATACTGTTTTGTGGCTTTTGCCTCAAAAAGTGAAAACTCGTGAGAGCAATCGTAATCCTATATATATTTTTATATTTTGGTCACACTATGCATACAAAAATATGAGATCATGTGTATAAATTGTTGGTCAACAGAACTATTCAAATCAACGAAATTAGTAATTTTCTGACATCCTCCTACTATAAAATTTTGAAGCCACCACAGTAAGTGGGCCAGTGGCAACAGCTGGACCGCTTGAACCATTGTTTATTCAGAAAGTCTACGGCCACGGAAGGCAAAATGCGCTGGCCGGCCACCGCACGCCGTGACGGCCCACTCCGGGCCATAAAAAACAGAGTGGGTCATATAGGGAAATCAGCTCAATTCGATATGTGTAGGTACTCGGATCAAGCTTTTTATCTTTGAAAAATCGGAAAACCAATCTTTCCATTTTTTCCGATTTTTAAAAAATGAGAAGCTTGATCCGAGCACCTATACATATCGGATCGAACTGATTTCTCGCCTGACCCACTTGGTTTTTTTTTTAAATTATTAAACGGATCGAATCGTCCGTACAGGATCTAAAGTGGGTTCCAAATGACATGCTGTGGCTGTAGTCTTTCTGTTATTTATTCTTAATCAATATTCACCTTTGAATATTACATCATCCTTAATCCTTTTGATCTTCATCGTACCATTCTCTTTAAGAATCTTTGATCACCTTTCATGCATGTGACAGCGTCATGGTAAGATCTGTTATGTATAAATTCGCATATATATGAGATAGACTTATTCGCAGAGTCACTCTAAACAGGTTGTTTACAGAGGCGCGCGATCTCGGCCATCCATTTCGGTTTTGGACGGTTCGGATTTAAATGAAACTCTTTCGGAGAATAGTTAAAGTATTCTTTTCCGGAATAGTTTCATTAATATCCGGACCGTCCAAAACACTCTTGGACGGTTGCGATTCACCTCCGTAAACAAACTGTTGACGGAACCCTCTGTTAAAAAGGATTCTCTCCGCATATATGTGTTACTTCTTGTTCTTTCTCTGTGTGTTTAATTGTGTGTGAGAGAGAGAACCACACTTCAGTCAGATACATGTTCATGAGTGCTGTTACTTGCACCCCCCGTGTCAGGCCCCCCCTGACACGGGCCCTCAACAATTTCCCGTTTTACCCCGCTCTCCACGCCCTCTCTTTCTCTCTCCCCGCTGTCTCTTTCTCTCTTATTTTATTTTTTGTTATAAAATTTTTAAATGTTAATAACTTTTTTTCACGTATTTTTTTAAATAAATTTTATATTTTTAAAATCTACTCAACGAAATCTATCAAACGAGCCTAATAATGATGGTAAAATAATGTAAAACGGAAAAATTATATTTTTTTGGTAGTTTAAACTGTCTGAAAAGGTTAAAAAATTGAGTGTCCTAAATTTCAATCTGTTTGAATCAAATATCTCTTAGGGTTAATCAACGAGAGTCTTAGAGTCAAAATTTAATTATGACCATTTAGGATAAAATGATCAGAAAATTAAAATCTTTCTACCGATTCAAACAGATTGAAATTTGAAATACTTAATTTTTTAACTATATTTTTTAATATATAAATTGTCTAAAGATGTTGAAATCGAGTATTTTTTTAAAATAAATTATATATTTTTGAAATCTACTTAACGAAACCTATCAAACAAGCCAAATATTGAATATGAAATAATGTGTTTAAATTAAATGATTTTTTTGGACCCAGTATAATATCTCTTTATTTTTATTTTTTGTCCTTTGTTTTTTTTCATTCCGGCGGTTCTATCTGCATTACTTCATACCACAATTGGAGGCGTGTTCGTAAGGATGAGCCCATCCGTGTACTTCATTTGATGCATTTTCGCCTCCACCATATGATAATGGGTGGTACAGGATAATGAGGGTATAGGAAAACTTGCACGAAGTGATTTCCATTAACATGGCCAATAGCTATATGTTTGCGCGCTGCGAATGGAATTGGATGGGAGCTCAACGGCAAGTGAGTGAGACAACTCGAAGCAATCATATTGAATGTATGTAGTACAACGTTGTACCTTGATGCGGACAAATCCCAATGTTATAAAATCCATCCAATGATCCTCTAGTGCCGATGGTTGGAAGCAAATTTTTTATTTTATTTTAATGTCCTTATTCAATTTTTTTTCACATTTGTTAGTTTTTGGTCAATTTTTTGGGGATTATTGTTTCTTCATAACAAGAGGAATCTAAAAAGTAAAAAATTACAACCGAAATCCATTTTTTTTAAATAAAGACGAAAAAATTGGCTTATTGGCTTATTTTTGTCTTTATTTAAAAAAATTAGGTGTGGATCGTAATTTTTTAATTTTTAGATTCCTCTCACCATGACGAAACAATAATTCTCAAAAAATTGACTAAAAACTAACAAATGCGAAAAAAATTTGAATAAATACAAAAAAATAAGCCAAGTGGCTTTATTTAGCCGAACGCCCCCTTAATATTAAACTACCACAAAAATATAATTTTTCTGTTTTACATTATTACACCATCAATATTAGGCTCGTTTAATAGGTTTCGTTGAGTATATTTCAAAAATATATAATTTATTAAAAAATACGTGAAAAAAATTATTAGTATTTAAAATTTTACAAAAAAAGAGAGAAAGAGAGAGAGGGGGTGCAGTGAGTGAGAGAGAGAGAGAGAGAGGGGGGGGGGGGGGGTAGGGGTAAAAGGGGAGCCGTGTCAGGAGGGGGGCCTGACACGGAGGGGGGCGATTAGCAATTTCCCATCATGGAATGAACCCAGAACATTACCAACTTGCTCTTCAGGAGCTCCAGCAACTTCAGTCAGAAAGTTATTAACCCCACCAAAGCCACCCATCATGGAATGAACCCAGAACATTACCAACTTGCTCTTCAGGAGCTCCAGCAACTTCATTCGTCCCCCATGTGAAATCCTCTCTCCAAAATCAAGGTGTACTTTCCCTAACTAATTTTATCCCTTCTTTCTATATTTTTCTCATTCAAGAATCCTTAGAGCCCGTTCGGCTGGGTATTTTGGTTTTGAATTTGTAATCATTTTCTATAAATCCAAATCCAAAATACCCAAAACGAACAAGGTCTTAAGTTTCTTCTAAGCAACTAAGCTCAACACTTTTGATTGATTTTACACTAACTTTATTGGACTAATTTGCTCAAGGTCTTAGTGTCTTCTAAGCAACTAAGCTCAATACTTCTAAGCAAAAAGGTGAAAAAGCATTCAAGTGAAGAGCTTAATTCTTTCTATTTTTCTGTAAATGCACTTGGTTATTGTGTGGGGTAACTTAAATATTAGTCCTCGTTTATCATGCTAGTAGTATTTAAGTATTCATCTTAGTTACTTTTTTTTACTTATATTTTCATTCTCAAATTAAAAAAAAAAAACCCAAATTATCATTTCTCCCTCCTAATCTTTTGGATATTTTCTCTCTCCTAATCTTCGTTCTCCCATATAATATCTCCAAAAATACAAGTCCTAAATCTGTAAAAATCATTCCAAGAAACAACCTTCGTCACCAAACACTTTATCACCGGATTCTTCAAGACAATCGGATCGGAAAAGGAAATTGCGAGTTAATGCTCTTTCTTCTGGCAAGAAAACAAAGGAGGAGTGATTCTAGAAATCGAAAAAAAGAACTCTTAGCTGTCACTGAAAACTTTAGTCACACATTTTTAGTGATAATTCTGTGACACATAATTTTTTTTTTTTTTTTTGTCAATAAACACTTTAGTGACGAGTTTTTTTTAATTCCAATTATATCCTTAAAAGGCCAAACTTGGCCATTAAGAAAACGGCGACTGCCCGATTCCGCGAATCGTGGCCCAGTTGGACACCTAAAAATACCACCCTCCTGCTATCTCTCTCGGCACCTCCTCCTTCTCTGAACCTCCATCAATCACCCCCACCTCCTACCGCCACCTTACCCGTGCACCACCAACTCTCTGCATCTCCACCGAGTCACCCCCATTTCCGCCGCACCACCCCACCTTCGGTTCACCACCGAACCGCCACCTCCTCTCCCCACCACCGAACTCCTCCACCTGACCCACCACCACCCCGCCCTCTGTGGCCCGCCGTTTAAGCCGTGGGTGTGTACACAGTGGGCGCACCATTTGTTTCGGTGTACGCCGCCGCCGCGAGCCCCGACGGACTACCGTCAGACGCTGCCTTGAATTTTCGGAACCACCACAGCGATCTATGGACACTGTACAACACTTACCCGAGCTTAGAATCGCATTTGAGGTAGTTTTCCGGAAACCCGAAACCGCAATCTTCATTTTAATGGAGTTGGGACTAAAACTTAATTTTGGATGAAGATGATGACTTGTTCTTAAAATTCTTAATTACTGTTTAGCCCTATTTTTTATTAATATTTAGCCCGGTCTGTGATAGAAAGTCGGTGGTGAGGCCTGAAAATGATTTTTGTTCGTAAATTGATTGATTACTGTAAGAAATTGATGGATTAAAGTTATGATGTGATTCGATATTATTGAATTTCAAGATCAGGAAATAAGGTAATTTGTTAATATATATATATATATATATATATATATATATATATATATATATATATATATTGTCAATTATCTATTTTTTTTAAAGAACCCCAAAGATGGGGAATTAGTGAAAGGTATTAATAATTTTTTTTTTAGGTGTGAGAATGAAATGATACGATTTTTTTTGAAACTTATAGCGAAATATATAATTTCTGGATATTATATATTAATGATAACAAGCAATCAACGTATTAAGTATTATTTTGTAAATATTTAAATAAGAATTAGATTTATGAGTATTATTTGAAACCCATAAAAAAATGAAATTTTTAGAAAATATTAATATTTTTATAGTATCAATAAGTTTATTTTCTACTAATGATTTTACCTTATTGTTTTTTAACAACTTGGTTATTAATATTATAATTGCCTTATCTTTCTTTTATAATCACTAGGTCCGGCCTCGTGCCTTGCACGAGAATCATGCCCGTTGAAGAGGGCGTTTTTTGCCCGTTGCAGATTATGTTATGTTCTGTTTTTTTTTGTTTGTCTGATTTGGTAAAGGTGTGAGTGGGAATTATTTTGTACTCCTTTGCATTACTTTGTGTTGTTGGTTGAAAGTTGTTTGGAAGTGCAAAATACGTGAAAAGAAATACTCAGATAGGTGTTTAAAGATGAGAATTGAAGTAAAGGTGGAGAGGAAACATGTGTGAAGTGAGGATGGCTATTACGATTCTCTTTAATATCCAATCTAAGTTGGGCTACAATCAAGGAACTGAAAAGGAATTATGGAGGTGTAAAATAGTTAAACGGACATACAACAAAATATGATGAGAAGGAGCTAAATATATTTCTTTTTTCCATATCATTGTCAAATCCCATGTTAAAATTTCTAAATCCATGATCCAAGCACAATATTTGAATATAGATTATTAGTCTCTTCCTGCTGCTGGTTGGTCGAAGTCATATCAGCATTCAAGGAAACCCTGGGTAATTGTTGGAATTTTCTGGTACATCTCTTCATGGTAATAGCAATCAAGAAAGCAGATGCTTCAATCCTTTTCACGCTACTCAAAAGGTACTGCACATGTCTAGACATTAGATTAGACCACCATGCACTAAAATGAAAGCATGTCAATCCAGAAACACTTGAATTAAAGGACAAATGCATCAATAGGAGCTTGAAACAGGCTAATTTAGATCAGCAAACTCTTCATCGCTAGCAAAGATTTAGGAAACAAAGAGCCATATTGGTAATCAAGGTGGTGATTATAACAAAAATAGAAACACAATCCACAGCTGAAAGTTGATCCTGAACATGTGTTTTTCCAGAACACAAATGAAAGAAATTAAGATGGAGAATATTCAGGAAAATTGAAATTCTGTATTCTCTAGATGACATAAAGATGGAAAACACGCAAATGCAAGCAGACAGGGAGAAGTGCCAGCTATTCTGCGCAGGAGTTCCCACAAAAATGATACCTTCCCTCAGTGGGAGTCACAGCACACCTACGATCCTATCACATACCCACAACACAAAAACAGATTTAGCAAGCACAAAACCAGAAAGTATAACACCCCAAAACACACCCACCCAAGTTGATGTACGAATGGAGACCAAGCAAGTAAATGCTACACATGGACGAAGCGCAAGAAAGCATATCTTACTCAGCGAAGAGACAATTTGCACTCCCAAAAGCAGGAACCAACTGCAGCAATAACAAGAACAAAAATAAACTGCCAGAGACATTTAAAGTTAATTCCATTCAAAGTGAACTGTCCCGGTTGTCATATGCGTTGATTCACCGCTTTGTGCACAACACGAATATCATGGCCTTCGAAACTTTGAATTTATCAAAGGAAAGAGTAGCTGGTGTTGTAATGACTTTCATCCAAGGCTTTGGAAGTTTAGAATTCAGTTGGTAGTTATGTTAGCAAATTGCATACATTGAAATAGTCATAGAAGTTGATCGATTACATATACTGAAAGGATTTGTTGTTGAAGTTGCGCTAGTGCAAAGCATACAGGCATGTGTGCACAAGTTCAAAAGACTTGCCAGTGTTAGACAAAGCAAAGGCATTTGAAAAGCAACTGAAGTGAATCACATTAAGTGGAGCACTAATTGAAGTGAAAAGCAAAAGGGAAACACTATTCTAAGGCTTATTTTAGCGCCTATCTAGATGATGGATAACAGAGGAAGCATTTCATAAATAATATAATAAACTGCCCAAAAGCGCCAATTTAAGGAAACTGCAACACCAAATTATAGTTCGGCATGGAAAACCTACAGTCAATAGTTTTAGTAATATTCTTTCCATCAACACCTTTCAGCCCACATTGAATGCAAGTGATTTGTCCAGATGGCCCACGGCCCACTTATCTGTATCAAAATTATCAGGGCTAATATTTCTCCTCAAAGTTGTTAAAGTAGGGTTTCAGATTCAAGATGAGAGGAAGTAGTAGACAAGTCAATGCAAAGGAAATTGAGTCGATTCTGAAGCAGATTACTCAAGTCGAAAAATAGTTGCACATAAGCAAGGTATAATAGTACCTCCAATAATTTTCTATTTCCCAAGAATGGGAACAGAAGCTCCTCAACATATAGTACGAATGTGAAATAAGTAGAATATGATTTAACATAATAGTACCTCCAATAATAGTACCTCAGGCATATTGAAGCCGAGTTTCGAATTCCTGGAATAAGTAGAATATGATTTAACATAATTTAATTTGTGTTTTTTAGTTTAAGCGGCTATCGTAAAGGGAAGAACGGATGTGAAATAAATTATTAATTACATACATTTTGGAGCTGCACACATTACAGATGGAAATAGCCAAATTTCAGTAGAGTTTGGTGAGCCATGAAAATTGAAGGCAAAGAAGCACTGAATAAATTAGCTAGAACAAGGAAACCAACAACGAATAGGTATAAATGCAATGTTACTATACCATGAACAGGGGAAGGAAGTTATAAGACATATTGTAGGATATGGTACTGATTCAAAATTTAAGCGTATTAACCCGCGGGAGGATGCATATTTTGCAAGTAACGATTTGGACTGGACCAAGAAAGACAAGTTCCCTATCATGTCTATCAAACATTATGGTTTGGAAGATCCACTTATGCCTACAAGCTAGAATAAGCTTGTAGTCTACTTCTAGCTTATGTGATTGATGGAAAGAGTTCCAGCCCCTAGCAAATTGCTGATTACCAACTTCTACAAGCCAAGCTTGCGATCCATGTATTAGGAGAATCCAAATGCCTAAACCATTAGCATTAAAGTATTGACGGAGGAAACGGGGTAACCTCTGAAAATAATATGGGAAATCTAACCTTGTGCGTAAAAGCTAATAAAATGATAAGAAGAAGAAGCCTTGTGCAAATAGTCATTATAAATTAGTAGAAGAAGAGGAGGCTGCAAAGAAGACTTTTTCATACACAGAAAATCGCTGTCAAGGGGAAGGAGTAGAGGAAGAATTCAGGGGGTGTTTCCAGTAGTGAAAAAATTGTAGATTTTTATTTGTGGTTGAGAAGTTGTTAATTGTTTCTGGTAGTGAATAAGCTGTTGAGAAATTTCAAGTTGTTTTCGGTAGTGAATAAGTTGTTGATGGGTTTGTGAGTAGAGTTACTGTAGAAAAAAAAATTGTTGACAACTTTTTTGTCAGTGGAAACGAAACAGTAAAATGCTGAAACTTTTTTTGTTAGTGCAAACAAATGGTAAAATGCATTAAGTCCTTTGTGATTTTTGTTGGTGGAAACACCCCCTCATTTTGTAGAAAAAATCAACTAAACATGCCAACATATACCGAGATTACACAACACGAACTTTTAAAAACCCGTGCAACCATAGAGCTATGGAAATGTGCAAGAGATATGGAGATGAATATTTATTAATATTGATTAGGCAAGATAATGATCTGCAAATAGCAAACATTGATGAGCAAGGGAGACAATGACAAAGTGTTTTGTCCAAAAATGCACATCACATAATACTAATTTGTGAATATTTCTATACATGCATAGATGGCATAATCCAAGAGAAGATGGTAATGCAGACAGCTATTATCAATATTTCTATACATGAATACTTCTATTACCTTTTGTTTTCTACTACTATTAGACATAGATTTGATGGGATTTGGGAAGGTGTGATTTGGTTTGCTTGCTAACCAGATCAATGGATCTGCAGCTATACACATTGCAATCGTAAGATGCATTCGATAGATCTGGTTTGGCTCTTTTTTTAAAATTGGCACCGCAAAAACCCATCCGTTTTTCTTGAAGAGGACACACGCACTATATACATAGTTTATTGTTTTTCTCAACTGTTTGTTTGTTTTCCCTTCTTGGAGTAACATAAAATCCTGAAAATCTACACAGGAAAACCAAACACACCTAAAAGAAACGTCAACATAAAATCACCGAAGCAAAACAATGCTAAAATTCTATTAAAGAACATAAGTCTGAACAATCCACAAAAAAACACCAAACTCACAACCACTTTACACAAAATTTCCTGAAGCTGAAATCATGCACAGCCAAATGTACCCAAGCCTCAGGGAATAACTCAAACGAATTCAACCCATACAAAAAAGGTCAATATTTTTCAGCCAAAAGAGTTGCATGTATCATTGGACTTGCTCAAAAGTAAGTCTCTTGTAACCAAACGAAGTCTCTTGGAACCCTAGGAACTCTTTTGAGCAAGTCCTAGATATCAAGGAACTCTTTTAGCCCTATTTGGTGATGTATACAATATGCGAAGTTAATTTATGCAGCCTATTTTTTTGAAACAGCAGCTTCGAACAATGCAAGAGGCAATAGTCCTTTTTCATTTTTTTACATCTATTTTTGGCTAAACATGCTACTCTATTATGAATGTAATCTTTTATGGGTGGGCAAAACAACTTTTTAGAACAACTTACGAAATAATAAAATATGGAAAAAAGATTCAGTTATTGAGAAATTCAGGTTGTCTAAGGTAAGGACTGAATACATTCCTTAGGCGCAACAATAACACAAAAGAACTGATCAACACATGAGATAATCACTTAAAGTTTCAAGCTACAATTTGCAATCCAATTCTAACTTCTTTACTATCAGAAGACCAGACCTGCTACCTTAAACCATCAGTTTACATTTGAAAAGGTTTATGGAACTATGTGTACATTTGAATGAACCATCGTCAAACTACAATGCATGTAGATGCAGTTGGAATTGAAAATTCTCATCCATACCTCCTGCTTCGTTGCAATCTCCTCTGTCTCTCTCTAGCTCTATATCGAGTTTTGTTCTGCAGTAAAATAATCCTCCTCCCCTTGCTTTCCAATCCATAATGTTTGAATGTAGACTACCATTTTTTTCCCTGACAGCAAAGATATTGGAATCATGGAATTTTGATTATCAGATTGAGTTTTTCATAGAAGTATGGCAATACGGACCTAAAGGAATTAGATCATCAGAGTGGGTTGGAAAGAATCCACAGCGAAAACGAAAGGTATACCTGACAGAGTAAGGTGAATTTTATTCTGCTGTCAATTTGGAATTTAGAGAACGCCAGATTTAAGCTGAATTTAAGATTGCAAGGAGCTGAAGATCTAGCCTTTAAGCTCCGGCATTAGACCTTCCAACAGGTCCCTTTTAGTCAAAAACTGCAACAGATGTACAGTCCTCATCCTAACCACAAAGCCAAACAAACATATAGTCCTGGTAAGCGGTCTCACGGTAAAGAACAGGAAAAATATGAACATTTCTATTATTGGTCTCAGAAGCAACTGTTGCCATGTTCTAAATTGATATAGAAACTTCATGGTATTTCAGTTACCACAAATATATGAACAGAAACAATGGAGATACCAGACATATAATGGGAAAAACGAAATGTTCCATAGAAGAGATTCAAGAGATTAGGAAAAAAGTAGTCTTAACACTGAAATCAAATTCCTTTCTTACTTTCAGAAAGGACTCTTAACTGCGAATATACATGGAAAGGGAAAAAGCTGGGCCAATAGCAAGGGCTGGAAACCATAATGTGGAGTTAAAATCACAGAAATCATAGAAGGGTCCAAAGACCAAAACCCAATTCCTTTCATAGTTAAACAAGGGAAATTCATCATTACCCAAATCTTAGAAATTCTTAAATTTGGATATTGAAGGGATGGAAAAGAGTTGTTGCTAACAGAAGTTGTCAAGTCTACTTTCAAAGTCCACACTTGAACCAAACAATCAGTTTGTTACATACTGAAGACCAAGTAAATTCTAATGTCAAAAGCATGAATAGCACAATTCAAAAAAGCTATATCAAACTTCAATAACATATTTTCATTTCAACAAAAGTTCGATTAGGCGGCTTGTCATGGTGTTTCAGATCAGCTACTGAACCAAACCAACGAAATCCACTTTGATCTGACCGAAATAGGGCAAACCCCTGTGGGCATTTGAAGTTTTAAATCTACAAACCTATGAAACCACACTTTTTACAAATGCAAATATACGGAAGAGTAAGCGATTATACCTTCCGTCGCCAAGGAAAGGCTCTGTCACTGTTTTTCAGTATCCCCGCACCCTATTGATCACTGTACAGGGAACATATCTTTCAGAGGAAAAGGAAGAAATGGACATGACAAAGATTAGCCCAACTAATGAGTAAATCATTTTAAAAAAGACCCACTGGAAGCTGTATATTAATGTGTCCCCACAAAATGGGCCATTGGTGGCTTCACACTTCCTTAACAAACTGGTACATCGACAGAGATACAATCTAAAATCGACAATACAGCACAAAAAATTCATCTTTGCAAGGGAAAACCCGCCAGCAAGCACATTATAAGAATTCAAATTGAACCAAAACATGCATACCAAGTAAAATTTCGTAAAACCAGTCAAAAGTAAGCCTCTCCTACTTCAAATTCTGATAAGGAATTAGGGAATACACATACGGTTAGCCACACCAAACAATGTATGGATCTTATAACGACAACTCATGAGTTCTTAATCAGCCTTGAAAAAGGAATGATACCGGCGAGAATGTATTAAAATTATAAGGGATAATCAACAGTCAACACCATCAACCATTCCTACTAAGTAACCCAACAAAATGTGATTATCCAACAAAATGTGAACTGTTTAATCTGCCTAGTGATCTAATTGATTACCCACCAATGGATCTAATTGATTTTGCCTGGGCTAAATAGGAAGCATGTGCCGCTTTCCTAATCAAAAGATAGGAGAGCAACCTATTTCAACAAATGAATTTGCAAACTTAGAGAACCCTATATTTCAATAATGTCTATTCAACCGTTTCTGACTAATGCAATCTCCCTCAGTTCAAAATCACATACACTGCATAATAACAGATTATTCGTGCCACGTTCCTGGGAAAAAAAAAAAAGATTACCCATGCCTAAAGGCACCTCCCAAAACATACGAAGCGAAACTAAACGGATCAATATCTGGCACTATCTATAATATCCACCAAAATCAACCATCATCTCAAAATCTGCTTTTCTCACTTGAAGATAGCTAGAATAAGCAGCACATCCAGTCTTTAAAATTTCCCAAAACATTCAAAAGTCGAACATACCTTCCGAATAGCGCACCGGTTTCCCTTGCCAAAATCGGTAGCGAGCAAAATACCTTCCGAACACTGCACCAGTTTTTCTTGCGAAAATCAGTAACAATATTACCTTTACATTTGATGCTTCTTATTATTAAGGATAGGATAAGAGGAAAAACTAAAATTACTTCAAGCACGAAGAAAAAGAGCAAGACACAATCGAACACACCGCACACTGAACAAACCAGGGAAAATAGCAAACAAAAGAAACGCTGCAGAACCAACCACCAAACCCAAAACCCACAACCGGAAAACCTAACACATCTTCGATGCACAACAAGGGAAATATTCAGAGAAACGTAACCACGACATTCATAACTACAAACAGTCCGACACTCGCAAACAAGCACAACCGACAGCTCGGGCTAAATAAAAGCAAACCCCCCAAAAATGCCAAATTTTACCAAAAAAAACAACCTACACGAGAGATTTAAGAGCATTCACCTCATATCGGAGGACGACACATCAACCACATGCACATAAGAAGGAGCAAAGGAGAGAGAAAACATCTCAGAAGAGAGCAAGTACCAACCCTTTTGTGGCACAGTGCCCATACCGGAGGAGCTGGTCATGGGTGATTCAGGGTGAAGGAGGAAAAGAGGGAGCGGGCGTCGTCAGCGGTGAGTTGGGGGGCAGCGGCGAGGAGATCAGGTTGTTGGCCGGTGTCGTGGTGCGACGCAGTGGCGATGGATCCGAGGGCCAGAAGGGAGTGAACAGAGAGAGAAGAGAGAGGGAGGCGACTGAGCGGTGCTCTGAACGGATATGAACAGAACACGTCATATATAAGAAAAAGGAAGCAAAATGACAGAACCACCCCTGGTGCCCTGGGCAATCAGTAAAATGGGCAAAATTAAAGGGCAAATCGGTCCCAAATTGAAAAGTTGCAAACCGAAAACCTCCTTCTTTTTATATAACTGTAGGAAACTTGTAAAACTTGCTAGTTGTTTCCCTATAAGACTACGGCTCCGTTCCGGAAACGTTCTTAAAAAATAAATACTTATTTTGTCACTTCTCATTCAAAAATAAGAAAGGTCATTTCACAAAATTCAAATAAAAAGTCCATTTCACATTTTCAAACTCAAAAATAATGCAAATGAAAAAAAAAGTTTAATTTTTTTTGCACCGTATTAAAGATCTCAATGAAATCTATCAAACAAGATCCATAGTGGTAGAAAAATTATTTGCGTAAACACATAATTTTTGAGCTTAAAGTTGCTTTATACAAAAAATCAGACTGTTGCTATGATAATGGGTGCCGGCGGAGGGAAATCGTACCAGCGGCCACGTCAAGCCGTATTCGGCCAGCCAATCCGAGCCGTCCAAAAATTCTATAAAAAAAAAACGAGGGGGCCGTTGCGGGAATCAACGGCATCCAAGGTGTATATGGTACTTGATCCGAGCACTCATTTTCCGTGTATATATGATCAAGCACCCACACGGAAAAGGGATGCTCGGATCAAGCACCCTACACACCTCGGATGCCGTTGATTCCCGCGTCGGCCCCCTTGTTTTTTTTATAGAATTTTTGGACTGCTCGGATCGGCCGTCCGGTGGCCGGAGATGGCCCGGCCCGACTGCCGGTACGATTTCCCTCCCCGGCCGATCGATACCTATATAAATTCTTCCAAAATAAGTAGCAGCCTTCTTATTTTTCGGAACAAGCCTTCTTATTACACAAAAAATAAATTCTTATTTCGTTTCTGGAACGGGCTCTAAGGGCAACGGTCTATTCATAAAAAGTTATGTGATTGCATTACTTATTAATTGTTTTAATTATTATTGATTAATTATATCTTGCGCCAATACTTGATTTGAATGTTAGATTGAACCCTAGAGATATAGGGTGATACGCAAATAGAATTCACGTAGACGATACTAAGTTAATAGATAAATGGTAAAGTGTTGAAGTTGTGAGATTATGGATTATGATTTGCCATGGCTAAGGGTGACCTGCGGGACCCGGTGATGTTATTGTGGTGACCCTACGTATAGTACGCCATAAGAAGTTCCAAAGGGTAATCGTGCCCTTGCAAGGCCAGCAAGGGGGGATTGTTCTATGACACGGTCATAGTTAGTAGCTTAGGAATGGTAGCGACCCTAACGTATAGTGCACCACGGAGAGTTCCAAAAGGTAATCGTGCCCTTGCAGGGCCAGCAAAAGGGGATTGTCCCATGACATGGTCATAGTTAGTGTCTTAGAAATGGTGGTGACCCTAATATATGGTACGCCATGGAAAGTTCCAAAGGGTAATCGTGCCCCCTGCTATGGTTATAAATGAATTCATGCGAAGTACATAACTTAGATGAACTCGTTTAGGATCCCGTGTGCAGGACAAGCAATGGGGGATTTCCCATGACACAGTCATAGTTAATGGTATGGGAGGAAATGATCTTGTGGAGAAGATCTTAGATTTCACTTAAGTTAATGGATAATAACAAACCGATTTATGTGTAAAATCTCTGCTTGACTTCTTTGATTCAATATTATCTTATTACCTACTAGCTGTAAAGTAGGAGGGGTATTTGGGTTGAATTATTCTACTGGATGATTTATCACTCACGGATACTTTTGTATCCTGATAAATCGTTTGTTTCGGTGATCAATTTGCCAGAACATGCATGATTCTACAGTGGAGTAGTTGATACAGATAGGAGCCCTAGAACGGAGGCTGGGCCTACGTTGTTTGGAACCCGTGACAAAACTAGAGTCGCTCTAGAGTTGTTTTCGTTGAATAAAATTCATGTGCATAGATTTTTTTGTATTCTTCTAGATTGTAATTTTTGTATAAGAACAAATAGGGGCTAATAGTTTGCGAAATTTAACATATTTTATGAATAATGCACCCGAAATTCTTTAAAAAAGCGGGGCATTACAATTTCATTGCCTCTTAAAATTGAATTTCTCCGGATAAAATGATGGGAAAAAGTAATCAATTTTGGTTGTTAGAATTTTGAGATAAAAATGCTTTATAGGTTTGCATTTTTTTTTTGTCATTAGTCAATTTTTTAACGATTTAACGAACTTTTTGACTTTTCAAATAAGTACGTTATATACATTCAAAAAGTAAAAAACATGTGGAAATTTTGATTAAAAAAATCACTAAAGACAAAAAAACACAGATGATGAAACAGTCAAAAATTTAGAGAGAATATTTTTGAGATGGAACCAAACAAAGTGGCCCCCAAGATCCTTTCTTTCATTTCTCAACCTTTCTAGTATTTTCTAAATAATTTAAGGTTCTTTTACCTTTTGAAAAGTAAATACTCCAATACAATTCGTAATGGATACCAAAGAGAAGGGACCCGTAAAATTCGTAATTTCTTCGGGACCTAAAGCGGCCATACCTCGAGCTTCAACCTAGGGCCCGCAAGAAAAACCAGTCCCAAACCTGACCCATTGCTACTGCTACATTCAAATGAGCAGTTATCGTAGAAGATATGTACGCATGCAATTGAATTTGAAACTGCAAGCAGAGAATCCGCTGATAGATAAGTACAAAAACAGGGATTATTAGCCAAGTGTGAGAATTCATTGGCAAGTGCCAATTTGAACACCAAAGCAATGCCTACCTGCCGCCATGCATGTACGTATTCACATACTACATCTTAATTGCGTTTCTGTCTCTGTGTGTGTGTGTGTGTGAGAGAGAGAGAGAGAGAGAGAGATGCTTCAACCATGTTCATTCGTCCTCCCTCTGAAATCCTCGGTCCAAGATAAAGGTGTGTTTTTTTCCCCAAAAATTTTCCTTTTATCGGTTATTCTCAATTGTTATTTTATTTTTTTGGTTACACGGGAAGAACTTAATGTTGCAGACTCAATGATGGACTCTCCATGGCCTATGCCATTCGAGTCGTGTACGGGCACAACCTCTAATGGTACCAATACAATGTCAAATTATTTTATTTTTTTTTTGGAGAAAGGCGAATTTTATAAAGGGACCAAGTCCAAAAAAATACTCAAGGATTGCCTTGAGAAGGAATACAACCAAGCCAACTAGTTACATCGCGAATATGAAAAAGCCCTAGCTAAACCAGACTAACAAAAGAATTACAGGAAAAACTGCATTAGGAATCCCCCAATCGCGGCAAACTCTGAGATTATCGGGGCATTTGATCTCATGTTTCCAGGAGCTGGTACAACTCTTCGCATCATCCAAAATCAGTTTTTTCCACAATAGCAGAGTCATGTCCCGAATGTAGAAAAATTCGGACAGTTTCTTGACTTCCAAAGATGGTAAATAGACGCTGCTAAACCGAGTTTAAACAATGTATTCCTGATAGAACCTCCCTCGCTGTGTAGAGATCCCCACAGAATTTAGCTGGAAGGCCGCCACAGCATGCTCTAACCCATAACCAAACGGAAGAAGAGAAACAAATGGGAATGAGATTCCACTCCCCCACGGCACAACGCACAATTACTGTCGTTTATAATCCCCCAGTTATGCAACCCATCCTTGGTAGATAGCCTCCCAAGAACAGCCAGCCACAAAATGAAGGACCGCCTTGGGACATGCTTTTTGTACCATAGCATGGGCCACCAACCAACTTCAGGGACTTTGGATCGCAACGCTTCCCAGGCTGACTTAGTAGAATACCAACCAGTAGTATATAGTCAGAATCCAGATAACTGTATCTTCTCTTCCTTCATGGGGAAACAAGTCAGGAGCAGTTTTATCCATGATTTCTTTGACAATAACATTTCTGTTCCTAGGCCATCTCCATCCCCCATTATGGACTATAGAGCTGGCCTTTGCACTAAGGGATCCTCCTAAATTAAAGGCCACCCTATCCCATACTTAAGGTACAGAGGGCCAAGGGAATGCCAATTATCTAACCATAGGAAATGTTGTAACTCTAGAATTACAGGAAAACCAAAATTTCGGTATAAGAGCAAGTCGGCCGATGAGCCATTATGCTGCCAAAGTCATGGTTTGGTAGATTCTTTGATAACATTCAAGTTCACCCATCATTAACTTTTGCTGCGTGCCGAATTTGGCACCAACTTTGGCTTGCCGAATCCCCCGCATTCTCTGAGCCAACTGATTTGCATTGAAAAGTGGTATGAGTTTAATGCAATAGTCAGCACTACGCCAAATGGAATCAAACCAAACCAGTGCAGTAGCATTGTAATTTTTTGACTTTTTGACACTGGAGCAAACCAAGAAATGGTTACAGGCTAACAGCAAAGTCATTTTGGCACCATCGGGTGGACTTGCTCTAAGTACTTTTGGCCATTGGTGATAGTCTGGTTTGTAGTCTTGTCTATTTTGAGTAAGCTATCAATCTTGTTGTCTTCTATCTTTTTTGAACTCCCATGGCTGCCGTTTGGTGATCCTTCGATTGTTGTAGTAGGTTCTGTTACACAAATTCAACTCCCAGTGAGGCAGATACAAAACATTACATATAGCCACAGCTTGAAGAAGCGTTTCAGATGCCGTTGCTTCAGATTTTTAACTCATTTACACGTAAATGTCACGAGTAGTGAGATTAAAGCAAGCAGAAAGTCGTTGGAAAGCTTCATCTCAGGAGACGAGTATCCATCAACAACACCGAAGGACGATCATCCGGGATCAAATCAAGGTGATATATGCAAGAACTTGAACGCCTTCTACCAATTTTCTCGTCCACACACTGTTATTGGCACTGTGAGTATGTTCTGTCAAAGTTGCTGGGAGAAAAACAACAGGTTAAGTTTGGATGGCTGTAATCTACAGTTGATGAGATTCTGTACCCAGGAGTTAATATTTTCATTTTGGTGTTTCAAAATATCTCATTTATCAGAAACTTTTTTGTGAATTTATTAGAACCCACCATTTCTGGATCGAACTGGTATCTGCTTCTTGATTCCAATCCGTTCTGAACGTTGGAATTATGGAATCTTGAACCAATTTCTCATTCCCAGATTACTGTCATCTGAACTAAACCGTGGAGTAAGAAGATGTTTGCTTCAAGATGACTTATATCATTGTACCCGCATTGTTTGATCAGCTTATAGGAATAACATCTGTCTCTCTTCTACCTTTGGAATCAACTGCTGATATTTCCGTCCAATTTTTTGTGGGACTACTGAAGGTAAGTTTTAGTAGATAAATAAGACTAGCTTCACTTGATGTGAAATTTCTGTGATCATCTTCCGTTTACATTGCAGGCATTAGTGCCGTCAGTCCTAATGAACATCTATGTGGTCGGACTTAATCAGCTGTTTGATGTTGATATAGACAAGGTAATCGAAAATTTTCTGTGCGATCAACATTTCGATTTGACCAAATGGGCTTCACATGTTAGTAATGTTTTGCTTGCTTGTAAGCTATTGCTGTATGTTTTTAGGTGAATAAACCTTATCTTCCACTAGCTTCTGGAGAATTTTCAATGGAGTTAGGATGGGCAATTGTGTCCACATTTCTTCTAATGGTTAGTAAGTCGCTAAATCCTATCCCATCCCTAGTAGATGCATCCTTATTCCTTAGTTTTGAGTTTTTACTTCAATAGAATATGATTTGTTGGCGCCTTCATTGAGTTCGTATTTCACGGATCAGATTTTGTAGTTGCAAGCAACCTATGAATCGATAATACAGAAAGTTTTGTAACATAAGAAATAGTGGATTGGGATTAAACCAAATCAAGCCTTAAAGTCCCAATCAATGGGGGTCGGCTGGGGAAATATAGGCCTGCATCATTGATTGTTGGATTGTCTTTTCAGAGTTTCACTTTGGGAATCATGTTTCAGTCGCCGCCATTACTCTGTGCCCTCATTGTGAGTTTTCTACTGGGAAGTGCATATTCTATTGAGGTAAATTTCCTTCAACTACTCTGAGGTGCAAAAGAGCTACATATAAAAGAGGTATACCTTAGCTTTAGTATACCACTCTTTCTTCGCTCGTATGTTGAAACTACGTTCTTTGCTTCTTAGAAAGAGTATTGGTCTGTAAAATTCAACAAGTTGGATTTTTTCTAGCATCTTGATCCCTGGACGATGATTGTTGTCAAGCCTTTTTCAAACAAAATTGACACTTGGTTGCCACATGAGTTTCAGACATTTCCTCCCCTTTTCGTTCAACTAATAGTTTGCTACCTTTTCTGCTCTGTGCAATATGATCTTAGGTGAAGTAATGCATCGACAGATAGATTTGATCCTGGGATTTGGTTTGTGACAATTTCAACTCCATCTGCCATTACTATTCAAGTTTTCAACTACATCTTTCAGTGGCTAATGCATTTTTGAAAGTTTGATCCACCTTGGACTGAACAATAAAACAATTTCGGCGCTTTGGTGATATCTTTAGTATTCCTAAAATGGTTGTGCACTTTTTCACAAATTTACAAAAAAGAGCGCTTCCCACTATCCACATATGCTTCATCTCCTACTGCTTCCAGAGATCAGAGGGTGAGGTGGCAAACTGTGATCGTACATAATGTGAAAAAAGGATCGTGTGGAAGAAGTGTGAGCCATCACTCGAATGCTAGAAAAATGACATGCATGTTCTTGCATAATCAAAGAACTATAGTCTTGATATAGGTCTTCCATTTGGTTGTCTAATTTTTGTGCATGGTCAGAGACTCAGATACATTCAGGTTATTTACCAGGACCTATCAACTACATAACCTCGAAAAATTGCGTTCCTCTATATGATAAGAGTATCAATGTCTGGTCAAATTTTTTGTAGCTCCCCTTTCTCAGATGGAAAAGAAACGCATTTCTCGCTGCAACATGCATCTTGATTGTGAGGGCAGTCGTCGTTCAACTGGCCTTTTTCATTCACATCCAGGTTACTTGCTAATCACCCTTTTGTAGTAAGAAAACTTCTTTTCAAGAAACACTGGATTAACTAATAGAGGTGATAAAATATGCAGAAATATGTGCTCGGTAGACCGATAATGCTTACAAAATCATTCGCGTTTGCAGTTGCTTTCATGTGCTTGTTCTCAACTATTATTGCACTATTCAAGGTACGTCCTAGTTTATAGCATTCAGACATGTCATATGGTAAAAGCTTTCGCTTTTTGACTGTGGGTATTCGACACTCTTCTATTTCTGGGAAAACAAAATGTACTACTTTTGTTTTCAGAAGAGATTGTCAAAATGGTTTTCTAACTACTGTTTTGCGTTTGAATGGTCTGGTAACAGGACATACCAGACGTGGATGGCGATAGACACTATGGAATCCAATCATTCAGTGTCAGACTAGGGCAAGAAAAAGTTAGCAAAACAAATCCTTTCTATTTCCTTCACCTTTGTCGCTTTAATGGTTTCCTACAAATGAGAGCAAATGGAAACTCTTGGACTTTTCAGAAATGATTCTGAACTTCGGGATTGCTCGGTGAAACCCATAAAAATGAATTTCAAGCCCCTCTCCGATCTATTTCTCTCACCCAAGGTTTTGCCAACCAAATATAGCATTTCCTCACAAGTTATTTGTGGTTTTTCTAGGTATTTTGGCTTTGCATTAGCTTGCTATTGATAGGATATGGATCTGCAATGGCGATTGGAGCTTCTTCTTCCTTCTTGGCCACCAAGCTTATCACTGTACGTCATATAATTCCACCATAACCATGCAAGTTGTCCAATGTGCTGCATTTTACTGCACGCTTATACGGCCTTTTAAGGACCTCCTTAAAAATCTTGAGGCCATAGGCCATTAGATTTTGTTCCCTGTGTGTGTGTCTTTCGTAATTGTTTGTGTAGATCAATATCATCCTGTTTTGAATAACCCGAGTTGTATCTCTTTTGAAGGGTTGTAACTTGTGTTGACGCAATTGTTTCAGGTATTAGGCCACTGTGCACTAGCTTCATCTCTTTGGCTCCGAGCTCGATCTGTTGATCTTGACAGCAAAGAATCGATAACTTCACTTTACATGTTCATATGGAAGGCAAGTGAACAACATCGTTATTGGTTAAGCAAAGAGATTTTAATGATGAAATATAGTTGAACGAAGCCACTTTTTAGGCTGCATTTGCTTTCGATAGTATTTGCATACACATAAGCCCTTGGGCTTTGCTCCGACTTGGGATTGGTCTCTCAGGGAATAGTCAAGGTGCGCTTAAGGCTTAAGCTGACCCCGACATCCTGAGATTGCCCAAAAAAGATATTAAACTGTCTGACTGTCAGTCACTAGGCACTTGCCCCAAGACCCTATGGAGTCCACAGGAAGCAGGGGTTGAATGGAAATCCTGCTTCAATCCTCACTAATTCCAGCATCTTAGATACGTTGTGATTAGCGAAAATCCCAATTCTTCAAGATGGAAGTTGAATACTGGTGAAGAAAAATCATGAACTTTGCCATCAGAAACGTTGTTTCTTCCTCACCGTTAATATTCCAGTTGGACCTACTGTCATGTGCCCGAAATGCAGGGGAAGATCAACGTTGGCTTGATGGCAGGATATTAAAACATGGGCCTAGGAAAACCGATAACCTCAACAGAGATCATTTTTGCTGGATTGGCAGACAACCGCCTATAGATAGGCTAAGGATCACTAATGACTTCCGTGTAAAATGACTTGAAATTTTTTCATGCTCTCAAATTCTTTGCTGCCGCAGAAATATTTATTTTTTCTTTAGCTTCAAGTGTCACGAGCCAATCGCTAAGGAGTTTGCAGTGAGCCGGATGCTAATTTGGCACCCGAGTTTGATTTCGTTCTAAAGCATTTTGCTTACTGTTTTGCAGCTATTCTACGCCGAATACCTTCTTATTCCTTTCATCCGTTGAGAGAGTCTGTTTCTTCGGACGCCTAAAGCTGACCCCCGATGCTCGATGTTTAGGGCTGATTTGTGTCAATTTGTTTGATGTTGATCGCAACTCGTACCGCAGTTTTGTTGGACACTGATGTTGTAATACAAAAGCATCTTTTTTTGGCTTCAGTTTCTAAGGCAGGATAGGATGGCCTCAGAGTGCTAGGCCAAGAGTATTATGTGCTTTGTTTACCAGAATTAGATATAAGACTTTTGCTTACGCTAATGCTATAAGTGGGTACTAGTTCATGCTCGTGCGTAAGGCACATCTTAAACGATCAACCCACGCAAATAAATTCTGGACTCATGATTTTATTTCGTCTTCAAATTCAAATCATCCCAAAAATCATGGAGTGAAAATTTTCAATGAATCTTCACAATTTCCATAATGTAGTTTCTTATTGAATATTCAAATGAGATTTGGAGGAATATTCAAATGAGATTTGGAGGGTTTTGATATTGGTATCCAATTGAGTGAGCCAATAAACCAATGTTGATGTAAAAAGATAATGTCAAAGAGAATCCAATTCCAACGGAAGGATATGATGATATGATTACTAATCATACTTTAGAAATTTATCAAAGGATGAGGTCGTGAAGAATTACTTTTGGCCACGAAGAATTACTATTGGCAGAGAAGAATTATCCTTGACCGCAAAAAATTACTAATAGCCGCGAAGAATTACTCTTTGGCCGCAATTCTTGCGCAGCCAAGAGCAATTTTCAGCGGCCATGAGCAATTCTTAGCGGCCAAGAATTGCCATGAGTAATTCTCATGAGTAATTCTTTGTGGCTATAAGTAATTTTTCGAAGTCAGGAGTAATTCTTCGTAGCCAAGAGCAATTCTTCGCGACTAGAAGTAATTTTTTGTAAACTTCTAATCTCAACCATTGGTTTCAATGGTTGAGATGGAGTGTCTTTTTTGGTGTTTTTGTTCGTGTCCCCGGAATGCTCATATATAGGTGGTGTTTGGGAGCCTACTTTTTGGTTTTTCATTTTTAGTTTTTTTGCTTTTTGATTTTTTGAATTATGGTCGGAATGTATTTTGAAACTGAAGGGGGTGTTTGGTTGTACATTTTCAACTTCTCACTTTTTGATTTTTTACATTTTGGATGTTTGGCAACCCATTTTGAAAATGTATTTTGGAAAATGTGGTTTCTATTTTTGGTTCTCATTATTGGCTTTTTACATTTTCCTTGTTTGGCAGCAACTTTTGAAAATGGTTTTGGCCAAAATAAATTCACTGATTTTTCTTAAAGAGGGCAAAAGTGAGAAGTAGTGGGAAAGGAGTTTTTTGTATTTTCGGTTTTCCCATTTTAGGAAAAATTACCAAAATACCCTCACTAATTTTAACTGATTACCAGTTTACCCTCACTTTACTCTTACAGAAACCCTACTCACTTTGCTAATTATTTTGAATTAGCAAATAAAGAAATTCTAGACTCAAAGTTATGAGATATTTGTTGTGCAGTACTCAAAAAAATTATTTCCCAAAAAATATATTTTTACCCTATTTAAATAAATGAAAAAAAAATTATTCATACATCTTTTAATACAATAATAAGAACCAAGGGCAACATGGTAAAAAACTACTCCCTCCGTCCCGATTTGTTTGTCCATTTTTACTATTTGAGACCTCTTACAAAATTGTCTATATGTTTTAATTTATAATGTTTTTTATATGCAATATGGATCTTGTTTGATAGATCTCAATTAAATCTAAAATATGATGTTTTCGAAACTATGTAAAACATTATAGATTATGAGATATAGACAATTTTTTAAAAGGCACGTATGTCGAAATTGGGACAAACAAACTGAGACGGAAACCCATAATTCATTTTCATCATATATCTCCCAAACACTACTCCATTTGCAAAGTAATTCTGACCATAATCCAAAAAGTCAAATAGCTAAAAAAATTAAAAATGAAAAACCAAAAAGTAGGCTCCCAAAAAGTAGGCTTCAAATTAGCACATAGAGGGAGAGAGAAAATCTGGAAAGTTTTGGCATTCTTCTCTCTTTTTTTTTTTTTTGAAAAATCACAGAGACATTAATGTACAATTGTTAGAAATAAATAAACTCATACGACAATTGTGTAATATGTGCAAAGAGTGTAAGCACTTTATTGAAAGGTGGAGAATAAGCCTAAACCATTGGATCAAAATAATCTCAACCATTGCAACAACTTATCTTTTGTAAAGTATGAATGGGCCCTACACTCTTATATTATGTACTATAGATTGTGTCTATATGGAAAGTAAAAGAGAATGTCATATATGTATACGTGGTAAGATTTCACGGGATAGAATAAGAAAAGAAAACATTCGTGGAATGGTAATTAGGGTAGCACCGACAAAAAATAAGATGAGAGAAAATAGATTGAGGTGGTACGAGCATTGCAATTGTAGGTGATAGTTAGAGGCAGTAGTTCCAAATGATCTTGGTGTTTTGAATATAACGAAATATGATATCTTGAACAGAACTCACTGAAAAAAAAATGGAGAATTCATGTAGCCAATTCCAATTAACTAGGACCTACGGCTCTCTTCGATTCACGTATGCCCTAGTGGTTAAGGTTGAGACTTAGTGGTTTGCTCCCTTCTAAGATTTCAAATTCAAACACATGAGTCAAGGCATACGCTGACCCAAACACGTGAGTTATCCAAAATACAAAAAACAAGGATGCGTGTAAATTCATTTTTCCATTTTCATCTCGACAAAATCCAAGACTCAAAATTATTATCTACTGTTAAACTACCCAAATGTTTTTATGGACAGGCAACAACTTTTGGGGTATCCCTGTACTAATTTCTTCTTTCTTGTCAAAATCAGTTGGTCTGTGGTGTGCTTTTTCGGGGTAATTGAGAAAATCTTCAATGTAACTGTGGTACTATGGTGTTCATGTGGTACAAATTAACCAAGTGCTGCAGTGCAATTAATTTATTATCTTTGCACACTATATATTCAAGTAGCGATTTGCACGTCAATATCGCTGCAGATTTGCACCAGAGTTTTCTCTGACTTCAATTAGTGGAATGATGTGAATCAATTAGTTGAATTTGTTTGTCAAAATACAATAAATAGTTGAATTTGCATGGTGAGAGACTGAGATTCACCATCTACATGGTAATTTGTACTTGTTATACTACATTAGATGCATGAGTTACATTAATATTCTGTTCGGTTTGGATTTTGAGAGAGGTTTTGAGAGTAATGAATGGATAGAGACAGATAGAAAAATTTATTGAAGACCGTACTCAGGAGTTTTGAGATTCCAAAACGAATAAGGCAAAATTTATCAGCGAACTCCATAGAGCCATAGGCCCATACATATTTCTTTGGGGATTTACAGCAAATTTAGCCCACACCCTTTCCATTGACTAGGCACAACTACAAATGAAATTTTACAACTATACTAAACCAATATTTTTGTGAATCAAAAGTTCCAAGTTAATCTGTGAAACTTGTAGAGCTTGGCCAACTCAAACCATTGAGCTACGTACGGTTCGATTTCATGTTTCACTAAAAACTAACTTAATCTATTTACAAACAATTTAAAAATGAGAGGAAGTTACATGGAATAAAGTCAATAAACTTAGGCCCAGTTCCACTAGGGATAAACACTTATTTTTTGAATTAAAAGTGATGTATGTGAGAGAATGACCTTAAAAATAAGTACCTCAGCGGAACGGGCCTTATTCTTTTAACAAATTCTATTACAATAATTGAAAGTTCCTAAAACTCATCCATGGCTTGGAACATCATTAGATATATTGGATACGAAATGACTTGTCTGCATTCCACTTTTGGACCGCATAGGGTAATTCGTGTGATCGCAGCCGACCAAAAGTGTTTTAAATGAATCAGATATGCTGAAACTATCCTATAGGTAAGATAATACTTTCTCGAACGCGGATCATCGATCGTCGATGTGAACGGTTGTGATTGAACTGCACTGTTGGCACTGTCTTCTCTGCAGTTTATCTCAGATCCTATTGGGCCTAGTACCTTTGGGAATGGATTGGGCCCTTGCACAGTGTTGCAAGCGGTTTCTTCCTCACTGAGATACGTGGGCTGCGGCCCAATTCTGTACCAAGGCTGACCTAGACTGCTAAATCGTTTAAACTATAAATACGCTGCTTTTCACGAACTAGAGCTTCTTCCACTAGGGTTTTCGCACTTCTGTCTCTCCCCGCAGCCGATCCCAGAAGGCGAAAATGGTGACTCTCTCTCTCTCTCTCTCTCTCTCTCTCTCTCTGTCTCTCTCTCTCATCTGTGGCTTGTCTCTCCCTTCTCTCTAACGAATCTGAGTTTGATTTGTTTTTCTGGTGGAACAGCCGTCGCACAAGACGTTCATGATAAAGAAGAAGCTGGCGAAGAAGATGAGGCAGAACAGGCCCATCCCTCACTGGATCCGCATGAGGACTGACAACACCATCAGGTAAGTCCTCTCTCTCTCTCTCTCTCTCTCTCTCTCTCTCTCTCTCTCTCTCTCTCTCTCTCCAGAGATCTCGTATTGACATCTGTGTGTATTTTTGCTTTACTTGTATAGGTACAATGCGAAGCGCAGGCACTGGCGCCGCACGAAGCTAGGGTTCTAAGATGGTAGTGAAAATCTTGCCATTTTTATCTCATTTAAGCTTTGTTTTGATGGGATTTAGAGTGGTTTAATATTGTTGCAAAAGACAGTACGGACTTCTTGATGTAGTTCTTTTCTTGATGTTATTTTGTGAGGAACTCATGAGGGTCCTTGATCACAGATGTTGACGGTTTCGTAGCTATCTTAATTTTGCAGATGGGTTTTAATTAAATTATTGTTGTGGTTTGTGTGGATTTTTTTCTGTTACTGTATATTCCTAGCTTTAATGTATGTAGTTTTTGGAATTAGGAGCGTGGCTTGTGTGCTTTGAATCATTCTGTTCCTAATTTTGTTTGCATTTTGATTTCTCTCTTTGTGGTTTGACCTCTTATAGCTGTTGTTCTGACTTGTAGTTGTACATCACTTTTTGTATGGTGCTAGATTTTTTTTGCCTTCGTCGCGTTAGCGCAGGGTTTAATGGTAGTTTGAGATGAGGGTTTAATGGTAGTTTGAGATGAATCATGTTTGAACTAAGTTTTCCATTTCTGTCCCTTTAGGTCTCCCGCTGTCACATTTCCATCCTACTCTTTACTTTGTATGAAATGGGTCTCATCTCCTTTGACATTTTCAGCATTATGGTCAATTCACGCTACTAATCCTCCACCATCTCCCTCCTCTCCTACCATAATTACCTCCACCAATGGTCTACACCTGTGTATGTGTGAGAGCATTTGCTGTGACTACCTTGCATCGCATAAAGTTCTTCTTGGGAATATCCTATATGGGAGATGATTTCCAGGATTTTATCTATGCGTATATCGAAAACGTATCCTTTCTGCTTGAGCCTACTTCACTCCCTATTCTATAGCATGGAGTTGTGCTCCAATGTAACTGGATGACATTTCATTGTTATGCATTACTCTCTCTCTCTCTCTCTCTCTCTCTCTCTCTCTCTCTCTCTCTCATGGTTGTTGTGTCATTGTGTGTGTTTTAGTATGACTGCCTGACCGATATCGCATTAAGTTCTTCTTGGAGTCTTCTTTAAGGGAAATGATTTTCAGGATTTTATCTATGCGTATAATTAGAACATATCCTTTCTGCTTGAGCCTGCTCCACTCCCTGATCGGTAACATGGAGTTGTGCTCCAATGTAATTGGATGACATTTGTTATGCATTTCACTGCTAAGGTTGCCGGAATTTTAAATGAACTCAGTCCTGTTTTCCATAAGGTTTCTGTCTTGTTTTCTTATATACTTAACGTATTACCCTACTACCATCTTATTTTCGGTAGGAGGCTGAGAACCCCTTTACTTTGGACTTCTAGCAGGTGAAATCTGTGGTTCAAATTGGAAATACTACTCTCAGTTGCCTCAATTTCCTAATCCTTCGGTTTTGTAGTTATGTCAGGTTTATGGTTACTTAGAACGTGGGTCATTTTGTCGAGGAATGGAGATATGGTTTGCCACATTTCCTAAAGTATTAGCATTTATTTGGTAATATAGGTAGGGATCACTGGAGAGTCAATGCCAGTCAGTGGGTTGTGAGTATGGCAATGACTCATGGTGGCGCATGAGTTGGGGTGCTTTGAGTTTGTTGTCAAAATTTTTTTTAATGTTGATGAAGATGTGTCCATTTAGATGTGTTTTCAGGATTTTTCTGTATTTACAATTTGGTATTTTGCATCTTTCCGTTTGTAAACTTTGTCCGTGGGATATGATTCACACAAATTGCACAAGCTATTCGATAATTTGCGAATATTGACTTGGTAGCCAAACCACTTGAGAGTGGAGACTCAGATTTGCGGTCTTGTTTAGGTTCTCATGGTTATGTCGGTTGTGTAGTTTGGAGTCCTTTGATTCCATCTTGTCAAAATGCACAAGCTAATCCACAGCTGCTCGGAGATGTGTGTGTGATATCTTCTTGCTTCATTTCTTGCTAATAGTTTATGCTGCTTTCTTCGTATTTTGGAAATACTTTTGAGGGTGGCGCTAATGCCAAGATAGTTTATGTTAGAGCCACGACAATTCTTGTAGTCTGACAATTCTGCCCTTTTTATCCTTGAATGCTTCTCTCCGACTTTTGATCTAGTACTACTTGCTTTCCTTTCTTTCCTTCTCAACAAAATTTACACAGCGCTCCTCCCTCCATTATACATATTCTTATTCATTTCCCTTGAATCTCATTTGCTCCACTTTCACCTCACTCGTGTTCTCTCTGTGTTGTGGAGTGGTTGCTGAGCAGTTGTAGATCTCTGTGGAGAGAGTCATGATTTGAGATTAGCCGGTCTAGATTTGCTCTCCAACCATCCCCGAAAAGAAGACTTCATCTATTCAATTGCATGCTAACCAGGTTGCCGACGATTTCTTTTGCTTATGATGACAGTGATTTTTTACGCGCTTGTCTTTAATTGAGCAAAACCTCTGTAACCATTACTCTATTTCTATTGCTAACATACATCCCTCGATATTTGACATGTGACAAAGGGAAGATTTGTAAATCAATTGGACCATGGAGCAAAAGAAAAGAGGTTCAGGGGAATGGTTATGCTGCAAATTCTTGATCTCTGTCTTCTTTAAGTACAAAAAATGTCTCCGCAGCTCCGTTATTTATAATCTGATATTCGTTGAAGGTTGTGAAAGATGGGCCATTTGCTTGAATATTTTTTTTCCTGACCTACTCCCATCATTTCGAGTTAAGAGCAGGAGAATTGATGAGTCTTGTGACTCTTGTCTAGCGGTGGAGAGACCGAGAGAGGAGGGGGAAAACATGGGTTGCTCTGTTGTGGGGGACAGTAGAGAGAATGAGAAGCACGTGTGTCTAGCCTCTTACAAAAGCTACAATGGTCAGTTTACTCAATTTGTCGTGCCTAGAAATTATGGTCGTGGCATTATCTCTACGCCACTTTCGAATATTCTGCATAACGATTGTGGTCATTAAAGATATCAAAATGCTTTTATGGTTTAAATTTGGTTACTAATTTTGTCACTTTTTTTTTTGTTAATGTCACTCATCTGCAAGTATATTTTTGCACTAAAAATATACTTGCAGGGGAGTGCAAAAATACACTTTCAGGGGAGTAACATTAACAAAAAAGGGAGTGTCAAAATCATTTCCTTTTTTTTAATCTTTTGCCTCAGTTGAACAAGAAGTTTATTGACTCATTTGCATCTTGTCATTGTGATTTTGGTACTTGGTGAATAAATTGACTAATTTGCATTTGCATTCTGTCATATTGATTTGGGGATTCATTTGCATTCTGTCACAGTGATTTGGGGCCAGGTGAATGATCCTCATAAGATTATCAATCGTTTATTCTGCATAAGATTATCTCCATCATAGACTCATTTGCATTCTGTCATAGTGATTTGGGACTAGGTTGATGAACCTTTATAAGATTCTCAATCGTTTGTTTTGGTCGATTTAGAAAATATGATTCCATTTTTTAGTATTTCTATTTGTGGAGATTTGTTGTGAAATACGCAGTAGGTACAAGGAAATGATAATGATTTACTATAGATTAACTGAAGCAGAAAATAGGATGAGTTGCTGCTATCTATCACTGCAGATGACCCACCAACGCACTCTCCAATTCACATTTCGCGCATTCTGAATGTATCACTGCAATTATCACGTTCTTCCCACTTTGATGGTTTCCATAACATCTACAATTTACTACGAGAATTTGTTTGCAGAATTTTAAGAATTTAAGAATCAAAGTTCGGCTCCATTTCATGGTATTTGAATTTGTTGACGTAGTGCACACCAATTGCCCAGATTTAAGTCGAGTTGAGAGCCGAGAGGGGTTAGAGAGAGAGAGAGTGCTTGCTGCTGGGAGAATGATTTTTAGAATGGGTGGGATAGTGTGGCGGTGGTTATGATATTTGGCTTTAAATTTGGCAAGTTAAAAATAGTCATAGATACTTAAATTTAGAGGGGCAATTATGAAATTTATTTTTGTGACAGGGCTTTAAAAATGGGAGACACAAAATTGGTTCTCACTTTGTATATTAGGATTAGATTTGTATTATATTAGGTCCAAATTTCAGAATCAATCGTTCATCTCAATCGTTCAGAATGATATTGGTACCGATGGTACCGTAGGGAAAATGCACTGACGGCTACCGGACGGTCGATCCAAATCTTCCAAAAATTTAAAAAACAAAATCGAGTGGACCTTGCGCGGGAATCAACGGCATCCGAGGTGTGTAGGGTGCTTGATCCGAGTACCTCTTTTTCGTCTATATATGTATATATGTGTATATATATGAAAAATGGATTCTAGGATCAAGCATCCTACACATCTCAGATACCGTTGATTCCCGCATTAGCCCACTCGGTTTTGTTTTTTAAAATTTTTGGACGGCTCAGATCGGCCGTCCAGTGGCCGTCGGTCCATTTTCTCTACGGTACCATCAGTACCAATAGCAGTACTATATATATATATATATCGGGGCGGTTCCGGGGACACCTAAAAAAACACCCCATAGCTCCCGATCAAATTTTGATGATCCGAGCCGCTCAATGTGATCAGAACGTGATTTTAAGGGTACCCGCAAGAAATCAGCAAAAAAAATGACCGGGAAGGGCTTGATCCGAACAGTTTTGAACGGTTTTTTATTGAACGGTTCAAATAAAAACTGCTTAAATCAAACCTGTCCCGGTCATTTTTTTTGCTAATTTCTTGCAGCCACCCTTAAAATCACATTCTGCACACATTGAACGGTTCGGATCATAAAAATTTGATCGGGAACTATGAGAATGAGATTATGGGTGTTTTTTTGGGTGTTTTTTTAGGGTGTCCATTGAACCGTTCCGTATATATATATATATATATATATATATATATATATAATATATATATATAATATATTTCAATTTTGGGTTATATTATATTTTTCTCGTCGAGACGAATGATTAATCTAAATTTTTTTGGGTCCAAATCTAGTAAAAATTCAGAGAAAATAATGATCATAAAAAAGACAGCACCAAAAAGTTAACTAAACCCTAAATTAGAAATTAGATTGTTAGTATTTCCTGCAGACGTAATTGTTGCTTAAAATAGATTGTCTTTTTCTTGAGACCCCTTTGTTAATCTCAACACTGTTGTGTGACATAATTCTTATCCTATTCAAACTGCGGCCACACCGCATGCGATATTTTGGCATTGGCCACACCTCTCCAAGAGTATTTTTTTTATAAATCAGGCGTTTAGGCCAATTTACCTGTAGTTTGACTAAATCAGGAGACTCAATTTCACCGCCCATTCAGAGGGAGCCCAATTAAAACCAGAGTGAATTTATCTCTATAGGAACTGGCCCAAAAGGAGTTGATAACATCTGATTTGAACCATTTGATTGATTGATTGATTTATGACCCGATTATGTTGGTTTACAAAGGTTTAAATAGGGTTTTTTTAGCCGTAATCCACTTCTAAAACAAATAGATCTCAAGATTCTCAACAAAGGAAGTCCAAATTAATATTATAGCATTTGAAACACTATAAGATTCTATATTTTGTCATTTGAAAGGTTCACATAGCGCTTGTATCGGAATTGATAGCCTCGTATGAGTAGCATTGTCCCTTCAACTTGTATTAAGTTTAATATTTTTTCAGATTCTTTAAAAAATACTTCATTTCATCGGTCGTCATGATCTTTCACCTTTTAATGAGCACTAGTCGGATAGGTCCGCCAGCGATCCAATTTTTAGAACACTTCCATGTAGTAGTTGGAGGCAAATCACAAACTATAACAAATCATTCATATGAGTCCAAAGTGAAAACCAAATACTTAACAACTTCTATAAGCAAGCACAGTCTACTACCCAAGAGGTGGGTTTGGTTAGTAAACTGTATAAGTAGAATAGACAAACAGAGAGACGGTGTGGAAGCATGCTACAGTAAAAAATTGAATCCAACAAAGATGCAAAAGACCAACAAAACATACGAAACGAAGGAAAAAGTTAATTTAGAAGAACTCAGCCTGAGAGCAAAGAGAGAGTAAAAGGAGGAATCAGTTGAGTCCAGCCCTAATGGTCAGACCAATTTAATTCGAAAGAGATTTGAATTGAGTTTTGGAAATTTTACCTTCTCAATGTTGCGAAAGGAGAGAGAGAGAGAGAGAGAGAGTTGCTGGACTTGACCAATCTGCTTCTTCCCACTGCGTGTGAATATTTACAGGGTTCTAGAGACGACGTATTTGCCAATAAATTTAGACTAGATTACAACCACTGATTTGGACAGCTCGGATTACAACCATTGATCTGGATGGCTCGGATTAAAATTTAAAGGCCACGGCATGTGTAAAACCCATATATGGGTTATAAACTTATTTTGATTCTCTTTTTATAAATAATCTCTCCAAAATTTGACTGTTTCATCATCCGTGTTTTTTCGTCTTTAGTAATTTTTCGTCAATTTTTTTTTATTTTTTTTATACTTTTGCTCTAATGATTTTAAGTTGAGGATACATACTCAAAAACCTTCAAATGCAAATAGCACATTATTTGATTCACCAATTGTTGCGGAAGCTTAGATATTACTCCCTCCGTTCCTTTTTAAATGTCCTGCTTCGTAACTCCAACTTATTAAAAAGACATCATCAGTATACCTTTCACATCAACTTTTTCCTCCACTTTCCCTACTTACCCATCATCATTACACTTCTACTCACTTACTTTTCAAAAAGAAATCTACTTTTAGGGACAAAATAGACAATGCACCAACTTTTACCCGCTAATTTTACAAAATGGACACTTATTAAGGGACAGACCAAAATGAAATACTGGACTCTAAAAAAGGGATGGAGGGAGTAGGAGTTTAGGACATCAAATGAGTTCAACAATGTGAATATACTCATTCAAAGTTGCCTCGAAACAATATCTTGGTAAGAAAAGAGATCTAGACCAACAAAATGGGAACCCCCCTGTGGTGCAGGGGGTGCACTACAGTGGCACAATCCGAGCCATTCATCTCGACAATCAATAATCCAGACTTAAATTCAGCTCTTGCAGATCCAAGCCGTCCTTTGCCAAGAAGAAATACTATAAGCAAGCAAGAAATACACCCGATGTTGTAGTCATATATACTCTTCCTCCTTTTCCATTGTAATCAAACAAGAAATAAGATCTGGGCTTTCAAAATGACCACATACTCTGGTCATAGGAGTATCTACTCTTCCTCCATTTCCATTGTAATCTTTCTTTTCATCTTCTTTTTCTTGATTGTCTCTATACACTAATCTACAAACCAAAAAGGGTATACATGTTTTCTCATTTTTTGGAGGGGCATACAATGCATTAAATTTGGGTAAAAGGAAAACCCAAGATATGAGTACTAGTCTCCTATATTTTCCCTGTATATACTTGAGCTCAGCTGATGAAGAAACCACATCTGAGATTGCATCAATGTACAAAAAGCTTTGACTAAACCTCAATGTTCTCCAACTCTGCACCACCATCTTCCCTTCACCAAAGTGATTCATAAACCAATTTCCAGTAATGTACTACTATGATAGTGAACTGAACATGTGGAGTTTTTTGTATGGGTCATCGGTGACCGGAAGGCGTTTCCGTAGGCGTCTGTAGTGCAGATCGGAGGGTCCCTCCAAGCTCGATGGGAACGAGAGGGATGAGAGAGTGCAAAACATCGGTTATGAATGGACGGTAACTCGGCTCCGGTTGTACACATAGCACAGCTACAGCAGCAACCTACACACAGTAGTTAGTTCTTTGCTCAACATTTTGGGTTCGATGAGATGTATCCGAAAGGTACAAAAGTGTAAACCAAATTTGAAAAGATGTTAGAGACAATTGAATTTTTTGCTCAAAAAATAAACATCTAAACTGCAAAAAGGAACAGAGTTGAATTTTCAAGACCAAATTCGGACAAACCACTATTCTGCTCGACTTTGCATGTTTACAGCCCTAACTTTTAAGTTGATTCTAATTTGTGAACAGAATTCTCCTCCCAATAGACCTTTTCGATCAAAACCGGCCAGTAGGCCCCTCAACTTGGCTAAGCTTGGTTAGCTTTTTAATGAATACGGGTTGACAACGCACCCCCTCAGAATTTAAAATTAAAAAACATAATTGGAAGCTGAGTGTATAGTTCACAAACTTGGTAAAGATGCTTCAGTTCCATTGTATTCCGGATCGCTGGATCCACAATCTTGGGAAGTTTTGCTCTGTCGGTGAGCTTTGGCATGGCCTGCATGTCACAAAAAGTAATGGCATTCAGTATCAAACTTTAAAACTTCTGGTCGACATTTGGACCGAAGATTTTCTGAGAATTTTTTTTTTTGATGTAAGTATTTTTCTGAGAAATTTATGCAGCAAAAGAAGCATGTCAAGGAAAAAATAAGAAGATAATGAAGTAAATAAACCAAAATTTGCATCTTGATATCCCTAGCGTTTTTTCTTTTCCTCGATTAACCCAGACATAAATCCATGTTTCGAACACAGCCTTAAGATTGATTTTTCCAGATACATTGTGAATAGATGAGGTGAGATTAAAAGCAAAGGCATACCCATGTGACAATAGACTGGCATTGAGCTTCTGATACTTTTTCTACAGGCTTTCTTCCCAGTATAAGCTCCAAGAGGACTACTCCAAAAGCATAAACATCACTCTTATCCGTCAATTTTCCTGCGAAAAAAAATGGGAGCGGTCATTTTCTTGGCAGATAAAAGAAATTTGATATTATCTACGTGAGCTTATACATGCTGTTAAGTAAGTGGGAAAGGAATTGCGGAGAAAAGGTAGAAACTTAAATAGGTTCGGCAAGAAAAATGAGATGGTAAAAAACTTTTCCTCATTTGATTTTAAATCAAAGATAAGGAACATAGAGGGAGATGATTTTCTTTTCCTGTTCTATCCCTAGCTATGAAATATTGGAAATTTGGAAGTAAGGAAAACTATGGATGTCGGCATTCTATATCCGCGGGTTCATATGGAAATTTACGAGAAGTCAAAACAAAGAATAACAACCTACTACCACCCAATCGAGGATTCATTTTGAATCATCCATCTCATTGTGAAAACCTCAGTCCTACCACTTGACAATATTCAAGAAAAATTTTGAAATATAGAGATTCGTTCTCAGGAACCATGTAATCAGGAGTGAACTATTTTAATGAAATAGCACAGGTTATAATTCTATGAAGATGGCCATATTCACAAGAGGTTTTCTGCATACAACTGCACCATTATTAGTCCCAGGCTGTTTTTTCTCCTTTCCTTTTTTTGAGCTCAATATGGGGCCAATGGACAGACTAACAGGGACCAATCCCACGGTCAATTAGCCCCTGAATTCAAGCCGAGACAAAAGCCCCATATAGACCGACCAAAGACTTCGTGAGGCCTCTGGTTGCAAAGTCACACCTACTACACCAACCCCTGGGGGTCTAGTCCCGCTATGCATTGACTAATCATGTGCAGCCATGTGCTCTAGACTACTTAATACAGTATATCAGTGCACTCAGTTTGTATGATAATCTAAAGTCCTATAGCACATGAAATTAGAAGTACAAAGGAGGAAACATACCGTCTAAAAGATACTCGGGAGCTACGTATCCAAGGGTGCCCGAAAGTTTGATGTTCTTCTTGTTTTGGCTCCCATCAGTTATTGCAAGACCAAAATCAGACAGCTTAATGCAAAAAAAAATGACAAATCAATTAGAAAATTTGAGCGGAGTATGATTAGAGTAATGAATCCGGCATATTTTAGTACAACTCAGTTAATTAGACGTCATAGATCACAGAGTAATCTGATTTTATATGGTTTTTTACCTTTGCGTTGAAGTTGGAATCGAGAAGAATATTAGATGATTTCAGATCTCGATGGATCACTAGGGGGTTGCAGTGCTCATGTAGATATTCTAATCCTCTGGTCAAACACCAGCAAATATATTAACAGCGCAACCAATAATACAAACCGATTATGTATTGGTATCATGTCTTATACTGTGTCTGGATTTCAAACACAAAAAAAACAACTAAGACAACAAACAAATAAGAAATGATAATTAATGGATTTGGTTCATTTGAAAACCTTACCTTGCCATGTCAAGTGCGATTTTCATCCGCCAGTGCCAATTCAAAGCAGATCCACGAGAAGGTCCTAAAGACAATCAGACAAGATTTACTCTTCTTAGTGTCTTTGTTTTAGATCATATTGACTCTCAACTGAAGAACTAGAGATAGATTAATTTTACCATATAGTTGAGTTTCCAGAGATCCATTGTCCATCAGCTCATAAACAAGAAGCCTTGTTTCCCCATGAATGCTGTAACCTAAGAGAGAAATTATGTTTGGATGTTGCATTTGGCTCAGCAAATCCACTTCAGTCTGTGATTCGAAACGACAGTTCAAGAACAAGAAAAACAATAAGGTTAACTTACCACAACGCCTCCTCTTTGAAAATAAAAGCAAAAGGAAAAAAATAGAAAGCAGATGGTAACCTCAAATTCTGTAATGGCATCCTGACTTCCACCACTCAGTCTCTTCACCGCGACATGGAAATTGTCGTCCAACCGGGCCTTGTAAATGCAACCGAAACCACCCTGCCCCAAGATATTGCTCTCCTGGAAATTTTTCGTTGCCGTTTCTAGCAACTTGTAATCCATCAAGCACGCACCTCCTTTCTTAAGACTCATCTTCTTGTAATTGTAATTACCCACTGAGGGAGCCAAACAAAAAACATAAAATCTCAGAGGAAGAGCAGAATTGATGTGAATTCAAATCATACCCACAAATTTTATGGTAGGGAAATAAATTGGGTATTGCTACAAATTATATTTCCCCATAAAGGGAGGTAAGAAAAACCCATTTAGGGACTCTTCACAGCCAAATAAAACCCAGAATATCAGAGGTAAGAAGTAAGAACACAATTGTTGCGAAGTCAAATGAAATCCACAAATCAGATTAAATGAGAAATGGGTACTGGTGCAAGTTGTATTGAGCCATAAAGGGGCAAAACAATGCCTATTCAAGGAATCTCAAAGAAATAACACTACATAGATGTGAGTTACCAAAAAAAAAAAAAAAAAAATTTTATAGATGTAAATGCAATATTGAAACCCACAAATTCGATGAAGGAAATCGAAATGGGTGGGAATTGATGCAAAAGAAGGTACCTGAGGTAAAATCTTCTTTCTGGTGGGATTTGGGTGAGGTCTTTCTGTGCCAAATCCAAAAGTATAATAAAGAGAATGTGATTGCACCCACTACAATCGAGACCGCTATGACCACTATGATCAGTATCTTGTTTCTATCCATCTTCTTGTGTTCTCCAGCCGGAGACCCTGATTTCGTAAGGAATTTATAAGATATTTCAGTTGGAAATGGCAAGAAACCCTCTCTGGGATTAGTCGAGATACACGTAACCTGGCCCGGACACCTGAGTCGTCAAAAGCCGAAAATGGCAAGAAACCCAACAATAAAGCCCGAAGAGATGTTTGAAAGTAGTGTGATGTGGGAATGGAAAACTGATGAAAACCCTTCAATTGAAGTATGGACAGTAACATGTAAAGTAAATATAGATTGAAGAATGTGATAAGGACCAAATGATATATTGACAATAATCATCAAGAGAATACTTTCTGTCCACTGCAATAAATGATATGAATGTGATCGTTATGACTATTTGAAATTTGAAATTTTTGAAATTTTTTGAATTGAAGCAATCCCTTGACTTACCTGGGTAACAGTTTACCGGTAGTAACCATAACTACTGTTTAAAAAAAAATGTACCATATATTTTGAATAAACAAGAGCCGGTTCCTGTCCGGTCTCTAATCCCCCAAGCCCATTTAAATTTTACCATTCGAAAATGATAGGATCCATGAAAGAGTTCCACGATAGAAAATTGAACGGTTTAAATTTGTTCGCATTCAATTTTCTATTTTGAAACCTTTTCCTGTACCGTATTAAGCTTGTTTACCATTTGTGCACCCATCCCAGACCAGCAAGGATAATCCCGACTGAACAAAAAAGAACCTCCAAGCCAAAAAAATCTGTTTGATCGGACACCATTAGAACAAAACTAAAATTTGGACGATTGCAAGAAAAATCGGACCAAGCTATGATTTGTTCATGTAGCAAAGGACGATGCCTGATCAAAACATTTATTCAAATAAATGAATAATGGTGTGGAGATGGGTAGTAAATGAATAATGGTGCGTAAACTCTAAAGTGGGAAATTGACCGTAGAGTCTAAATCTTGGTTCCGCCCCAGTCTGTAAAAAAACAGAGAGATTACCTGGAGAGAAGGCCGCCATTGTTGATAACACTGGAAAAGAAGGTGGGGCTTCCAGTGAAGGAACAGGTGCAGGAGAGAGAGGAAACTTTTTCCGGGCATCAACCTCGGGTGAGTGAAAAATCCAAATGGGTCCACACAGAAGAATCAAAAGCACAAGAAGCGGCTTCATTTGTTTCTATTTTCTAAATTGGCCTCTCTCTCTCTCTCTCTCTCTCTCTCTCTCTACATGTGTTTGCAGCGCCAAAGCCAAAAAAGAGACATATGAGGACAGAAATTAGCTATTGCTTGTTCCCATCATATTATACTTGTTCACAATACCATTTGGGGAAGTAAGATGACTAAGATGACAACCAGAACATGCCATATGAGAGCCTATTTTGATTGGCAACAATTATTTTAATTAGTTCCGTTGGAGTATATAACTTTCAAAAGAAGGAAAGGAAAAGGTTTCAAAAATCATTATTTCCCCCAAAAATACACAAACATCCCTTCACATTTGAAATTTGTATCAACCAGTTTTGTTAAGTATGGAGTATTTTTAAATTAATTTCCCTTTTTATACCTTGTAGGCGTGTACTTTCTAACCTATCACAAATTGCCACTTGTTGCACGGATTTTGGTGATACATACCTTTTTTGAGTAAAATGATGCTTAAAAATCACGAGCTAATGACATTTGTAGAAAAATCACATACACCCCCTCGATATATAGAAAAAGTTCTAAACACCTCTTGTATCAAAAACACCAACGACGCTCTTGGTATTTGAAGTTCGTATGATTTGTATAATTGAATCTTACGCTTTCTAAATGTCAAGGAGTGTATAGGATGTTTTAACAAGGAAGGGGTTAGGTCATGGTTTTTAGAGTATTATGATATTGTTTGTGACTTCTTTTTCAAATATCAAGAGAGCATGTGATTTCTTTGATATGAGTGGGTGTCCGTGTTTCTTACATATCGGTTAACAACAAACCACATTGAGGATCAATTCGAAAAAATTCACTTTTATTTCTTTTGACATCAATAAAAACAATGCTCGCTCTGTCCCATATTTGCTAGTCATGTATTCCATTTTGGAATGTCCCCAACTGTTTATCCTACAAAACTCAAACCAAAAAATGTGTAATTTTTACAAAAACTACCCGGAGTAACATTGGAAATCTAATCAAACTTCTTAGGGAGACATGCATTAATAGTATGTCCCCTAAAAAAGTTTCATTCCCCATACATGACAATTGACAAACATTATGGGACGAAGGAGTAATGTCAGTGACACTATTAGGTTTAGGGGTGTGGCTAATAAGACTTTCAAATGTCAAGGAGTGGTTACAATGCTTTTTACATATGAGGGAGTTGCTTTTGTACTTCTAGCATGTTGAAGATGATTTTAAACATTTTCACAAAAGAAAGAGTCTATACAAATACAATATCATAGGGTGACTTCTCATTAAGAGAGCATGCCGTGGCACATACATTCTTTGAATTTTTATTTTTTTAAAGACTGAAAATATTGCATTGTCCACTAACTGACATTATTGTAGATTTTATCCCATGACGATTAAAATGTTTGTCAATATTTTGACAAATTTTTAGATTCTATCTTTTAAAAATCAGTTTAAAATATTTGGCAAAAATTTTACATAACTGATTTTTAGAATCTATAGAATTTGAGAACTTTAAAAGGGAAAGAAATTCTCAAGATTTTAAAACTGGGTTTGAGTAGCTTTTGTGATTCTGCGACACAAATTCTCAAAAAGTGAAGGAAATTCTCATATTCTTGCAGCTGCAACAAACAGGTTTATCAACTTCTACTAATATCGGAAATCTAAATTCCAATAATAAAATCTTATTGAGATCTCTCTCCATATCTAGGTAGAGATATATGCACGTATATAAATGCAATCTTTCTAAAATCATGTCAAATTTATTGTATTGTTGTTTGAACACTTATATTAAAAAAGTACCTTATTTCCTTATACTCAATTTAACCAACTACTATATATTATTAAAAAAACAATTTTGTTATTTAAACCAATGTACAAACATCAAGTACTTTTTGTCAGATATTTTAATTTTTGTATCACATTGAATTGGAATTTCGATAATCTTTCTTTTCACTTGTGATGGAAAAAAAATTCTGGAGTGCTTCTCAAACTAAAATCTTAACTCGGAATAATTCTGTAAGGAGGGTGATAGTCAAGTTGGTAGGCACCATATACCTTCATGCACAAGATCAATGGTCAAATCTCATTAAGAACATGCCGATCAAAAGAAATCTCACTAATAATAACTAACATGACTTCTTGCATATCCACACAAAAAAAAAAAACTCGAAATAATTCTATGCCTCCAAAAATTTTGGGTCGGGAACCTGCATGGTCCAAAGTCTTGCATGGGCCTGGGCCTGGGTCATTATGAACCTCTGACTCCGGGCTTTAAGTGCTTCTGGAGCACCCCGTGGGCCTTCCTCACCCTGCACTGATGAAATTCCGGAAAAATGACAGTCAATGACGTGTTTTGATAATTAATACTCGCCAAAGACATGCTAAGAACATTTGTTAATGCTGAAAATGTCTTTGACGGATATTAATTATCAAAATACTTGCTGGACCGTCATTTTCCCATGAATTCCAGTTGAACTCACACCAATGTGTAGTGTAAGTCCGACCCAACTCACGTCGTACTCAATAAAATGTCCTCTCTCTCATTCTCACACGTGGGTAACAAACATTTGCATATCTATCAATCTATCGATCAATCAATCTATCTATCTATGTATCAATATCCTATGTAAATGTATGTGAGCCTCACAAGCCTCCAAATCCTCAATCCTAATTTCTTAGATTTTTCATTTTCTTTTAATTTTAAAAAAATTGGGTGGAGAGAGAGAGAGAGAGAGAGAGAGAGAGAGAGAGAATATGTGTGTGTGGGAGAGAGGGAAAGATTTTAGGAGAATTTACAATTTCATTTTATATTAAGATAAAGAATGATATAAAATCAATACTTTTTTTATTTTTTTTATTTATCTTATATGTTTTTGTAACGTCCTGATTTTCAGATACGTTAATTAAATTATTTTTAATTGATTTAATAATTCATAAAACTGATTTAAGAAGTAAAATTTTATTAAACAGGGTTTAGTAGCGGAAATCTCAAATACTAAATTCAAAACTACTTAATTGTCTTACAACTCAACAAAAATAAAACAGGGTTTGACAAATGAGATAACACTTTTGGAAATTTAAATAACATTATTCCAAATTACAAAGCTTCTAAGGGTAAGGCATCCAAGGCTTGACAAACTCCCATTCCTCAGCTGGGAAATCCTCACCCTGGTATTGATCTTCTTGTATCTTCTTGTAGAGGATTCTGTTATTCGGTCGCATGAAACGCCAGCCCAACGGCACTATAATGAGTTTTAAAACTAAGTAAATAAATCTTACCCATTAATCCTTACTCTACAAACAATCACATTTATAATAAAAGGATGTAAGAATCGAAGAGCACAAAACTTATTTCATTATATAACTATCAACTTAAGTAAATTCCAGAATCTCAACTTCTATAATCATTCCAACACCGCAGTATTCACCACATTCCAAACTCAGAATTTCACTGGATATACTATACATGTCCTACTAGGCTACCCTCAGCATCCTGAGGTCCTAGTAGGTTACTCTCACAATTCTAGGTTCATCAGGTTGCCCTCAAGGTCTTGCTAGGCTACCCTCGATACCTGAAGTCCTATCAGGCTACTCCTGAGATCCTGCTTGGCCACCTTAGTTACATACACGAAGTCTTTCAAGCTACCCTCAAGGTCCTACCAGGCTACCCTCGATCACACGAGGTCCTGTCAGGCTACCCCTGAGGTCCTGCTAAGCCCACCACCTTACATATGTTTCCTTTTTCCACTAACCAGAACAATGTCTACGTAAGTTCTCTAAGTCCACAACTCCTCCAATGTCTCTAATGTCCTTTCCACGTTCTCAGTTCAATCGACAATGCAATTATTTCAAATGACGAGTAAACATATCATAATATCACCACCTACACAGGATAATTGAACCACCATACACCCATATCCAATGAGCTTAAGTCCAAACTAACTTCATAACAAATTTCAATATGCTTCAACACCAAAGTATTTACAAGTGGATCAATAATAACAACAGATCATAAAGAGTCACTGAAGCAATACATTATCGACAGTTCAAAAGACCCAAGAATATTTCACATAAAGTATCCAAATTTGTCCTTGTGACTTTTGTGTTTCATTAGGATTTTGCACATAGGTTCATTATAGTAAACTATAATACTTGAGGATTGAAAAGTTATTTCGTAAGCCTTAGGGATACTTTAGTAGTTCTAGTACTTTTAGGCTTCTTCAAATAATATTACCAATGTAGTCGATTACAGTATCAATATAAAACATAAAACTTAATATTAGTGAAATTAATATTTCTTTTACTTATAAAACCTTATTATTATTATTATTATTATTATATTTTTTTTGTTTAGTATGTATATGACGAAAACTTATATTCCTGTTAATATTTCTTTTTCCAAAATGGAAGTTAAAAGTTATTCCGCTACTGAACTGACTAAACTACATATATAGTGTTATTTAGATTAAATTCTTTATTTTACCTAAACTCTTCTAACTGTTACTTTATTCTTTCAATTGTATATTTACATAATTTTTCAAGTGTCGTTAACTTCTTAAGTCTTGTATCCATGTGCTTTCAAAACAATATAGTACTGTAAACTCATTACTTATAAAATTCACCCAAACAATTTTGTACATGCATTAACTTCATATAATAACATATTTTTATGTTACCATCATCAAACTAATCTAGTACCCGTAATAGAAAATAGTAAATAACTGTTAACAGTAGTAATGCAAGTCATTAAATATTACTAATCAAATCCAAGTTAAAAACGTGTTCTGCCCCAGGGAGGAGGCTCGCGGCCGTGAGGTCCCGTGTGGCGGGCACTAGTTTTGATTTGGCGGCCCAGACATCGAGTATGCATATGGGTTTCAACATTCGATCCTAAAATTTACGTTTTTCGATTGGGTTCGTATAAAGCCACTCTGACACATTATAATCACATAATATACTTAGAGTTAAAGGTAATGAAAAATCTACCTTGATCGTGGAGTTCTAGCTAGGATAAAAAAAAATGGAGGTGATCGGTGGCAGCAACCGACGATCTTCTTTGAAAAGAAAAGAAAAGAAAACAAGAGAAGAAGAAGGTATTGGATGATGATATTCTCTCTCTCCCTCTCTCGGCCATTGAAATGGGAAATGGGGAGGTCAACTCTCTCTCTCTCTCTGCCGAAAATAATAGGGGGGGTGGGGGAATTTATTTTTGTACGGAAAACATGGGAGGTGGTGCGTGGGAGTTGGTTTTGTAGAGAAATTGGAGGGAGGTGGGGAACTAATATTAAGGAGTAGTGGAGGAAGGTGAGATACAAGTTTTGGAAGATAAGGATGGATGTGGTAGAGTGTGAGAAGGAAGTGGAGAATTAGAATAGAATTCTAATTAGCATTTAGATAAGAAGAGTAAGTGATGAATGTATATCTCTAAAGTATACTGTAATATATTTCGAATACGATTTTCTAAGTAATATCAATTATACACATAATAATGTATTTTAATTAATTAATCTAACTAATTATTGAATTAGTATTTAACATTTTAAATTTGTATTTAAAAAAAATAGGGCAAAAATCCAGGTCGTTACAGTTTTATAATTGCTTAATAATTTGAACACCACGAGGCTCCTACATTCCGAATATGAAACTTCATTTCTTATTCTATACTTTTTTTGTTAATTATATTTTTTCTATCAACTAGTGATGTACCTGTTTGATGCACGAGATCAAAAAAATTCACATTAATTTTTTTCTTAAACTATATTTTCTATCAACTAGCGGTGTATCCGTTCAATATATAGGAACAGGAAAAAAATAACAATGTAATTTTTTTGTCTCGTGCATCGAACGGGTACAACGCTAGTACATGAATAATGAAAAGGTACATGTATAAACAATATTGGAAAATTTATGTAATTTTCGTGAAGTTATGTTGAGATTGAAGGGGATACGACATCCTTAATTATCACCAGTACCATTCGGTAATATCACATCGATTGATTTTCCAAATTAATTTACAGAGTGACATTTTAGAGGCCGATGCATCGAAAAGCTTATTTCCCAAGCAAATTTCTCTCTTAGGTTAAATGACAGGACAATGAGAGCATTTCTCTTGTGGTTTTCCCATCTAATGACCAAGAAATTAATACATTTAAAAAGAAAATTTGTTAATTATAGATATAGAGATAGATAGAGACTTGCTCCCCCTTTAATTTGCATGGCACTTGAGGTTTGTTTTATTCTTTTTATTTTTTATTTTTAACTTGTGTCCGTACTGGGTAGAGATTCGAGTGAAATTTTTCTCAGCCAAACTGGGCCTAGCTAATTGTTCACATGCATGGCAATTTTCAGCTCCATTGATCTTGATGTTGAACACCACACCTAGAGTGGCTGGTTCGTTACTCTCCCTTCTAAAGAAGGCATCATGAGTTCGAGTCCTCGTGAGAGATGCTTGACTACCATTGTAACCACTAAAAAATTAGGAGTAACTCTTAACATCCTATTGTCTGGCCAAAACAAAATGGGAAAATGACGGTTAAGGATGTGTTTTGATAATTAATGGATGTCAGGACATTTTCAGTATTAACAAATGTTCTTAGCATGCTCTTGGCGGGTATTAATTATCAAAATACGTCCTGGGCCGTCATTTTCCCAAACAAAATCTTAATGCCAAGCCTGCATTTTGGGCTAAATTTGGGATCTTTGGGCCGTACCAAATTAAGCCCACGCCTATTCCAGTAAAGTCTTGATTTCTTATGTGAATAGAATTGTTTTTTTTTTTTTCCCCGGGAAAAGTAACATTTTATTAAGGATAGAAAAAAAGAGATTCCAACCAAAACTTAGAAAATACAACCTAAGGGACAAAACCCAAATACACACCTGAAGACTTAAAGTGCCCAAATAATAACAAATACAGTTCAAAACTCCCAAAAGACTTACAAAGCCCAAATCAACCAATGAAGCCCAGCCTAAGAAAAATCCAAAACCTAGCCTTAACGACGATGCCTCCCGAAGCAGATAGAGAATCCATCCCCACCAGTATGTGAATAGAAATGTTATCACGATTTTATTATTATTATTTTTTTTTTTGAAAAGATCACGATTTTATTAATGAATCAAGCAGTTCATTATATAGGTCCTAGCATGCAACTTTTTTTTTTATAAATAATCTGTCCTAGCATGCAAAAAACCAAGTTAATCGGCAGATGCATGGTCGAAAATATTCTCACACTAAGAAATGAACATGACGAATTGAAATCTTTTTTACCATTCGATTTTTTTAATATGAGAGAAAAAATAGATTTGTTTAGAATTGGTTATTGATGTCCCGCTTAATCGATTTTTTGTATGGATAACTTAGATTTGGAGACTATTCATTATGGTCTAGACTAGATGATTGAAATGAAATAGTGAACAAATGTTATATGCTCATTACGTAATGATCAAATGAGAAGATCATATGTGAAAATTGCCGATCACATGGTTTTTGTTTTCGTTTAGAGCCTTTTCAAAAAAAATATACTTTGAGTTTTTTTAAGTGAAAACAAGCACCAAATTCTTTTTTCAGAGATTAATGAAACTCATTTTTTTACCGTTCAAAAAAAATAAAATAAAGCACCAAATCACCCTTTCAATGTTCAAAAAGCTGGCTTTGTGACTTGTTTGCGGCCTAATTCCATTGGGCCTATACATGTATGGTCAAGCTTACCCTGAGGCCTGAACTCTTCATGAGGCATGTGCGGTGCCCATTAATCTATCTTTGTCAGCCACACTTGCTCTCAAGAAATGCCCCAAAACTTTATCGAGTACTTTTGATATATTGTTTGAATTTTTAAATTTTTAATGTTGTCTGAACTGGATTATTCGTACAAATTCAAAGCAAATTTAGATTCACTTAAATTTGTAAGTGCCCCGTTCTCTTGAACTTAATTTAAACTTAACTTAAATTTGAGAATTTTGTCCTTATTTGAATTTTTTTCGCATTTGTTCAAATTTTTGACATTTTTTACTAAATGTGGTTATTTCTCAAAATATTTGGAACTAACAAATGCAAAAAAAATTCAAATAAGAACAATTTATAGGTTTAAGTTAAGTTCAAGAGAAACGGGGCTTTGGTATCGATTATAGCTTGAGAAAGAAAAATAAACTACGTCCAAGTATGCAAAAAACAAAAAAAAAAAATACAATTATTTGTATTATATAGCACTTGTATACAAATTTTCTTTATACATTTGTATCACAAGCTAAAAGTCTCTCGCCAGTACCCCTGCTTCTCTAACTCCAGGCCCGGCTCTGGCTTATTGGGAGCCCAAAGCGAAACATAAATATGAGGTACTTAGAGCATCTTCAATCTTGATCTATTTTAAGATTTAAATTTAAAATTTGGGCAAAACTTTTAAAAATTCATCTCCAATCATGACACAAATTCTTCCTTATTTTTGGGTTTTATCCATTTATTTGCTCAAATCTAGGACAAAGAAAGCCTCTCCCCATTTTTCTCCTCAGTTTGCAACAGCTCTTTTCTCCTTTCCAACAGCTCTTTATCCGGTAATAAAAGCCTTTCGGCCATGTTTGAACAAACTTCATTCAACCAACCGTTCAAACTCCTTTATTTTCGTCTGAACAAACTCCATTTAAGAAAGTCTTTTATTACCCGCTCTTACACATTCCCTTATCTCTCTAAATAAATCGCGTTCAAAATCCTCACAAATCTGGTATCAATTGTTTGAGATAGATGGAATCAGGAGAGAAATGATCTCTCCAATATAAATCTAGTAAGGATTTGTCTTGAATAAGACAAAATTGAGAGGGAAATTTGTTTGCCAAAAGGTAAAAAATGAGAGGGAAATAAAATAGGAGGAGATGTTGGTGAAAAAAACGAGAGAAACCAAAATGGAGGAAAATACTCTTGAAAAAAAAAAAAACAATACATTTGAGTAAGAGATCATTTTGCCATTGGAGTGAGCTTGACCCAAAATGAGTGTTTATCCAAATTTTGATCCAATTTTGGGTAAAAATTTGAGTCAAGACCGAAGATGCTCTTATACGTTAATTTTTACGTACAAAATATAAGCTAAATCGACCTAAAAAATAAGGTACAAGTATAAAGTTTCCGAGCATGTTGATTATAACAAGTGAAATACATTTTGATTCTTGTCTCCCTTGAACGATAACCCTTTTCTCTCCCAAGGCTCAACTCTTGATGGATGCCCCTTTTTTATTTTTGCTCAACTTGATTCGCTTGATAGATGTCCCTAGAGCCTGCTGTATCAATTGTCTCTCTCTCAAACTTGTTTCGCTTGTCACGTACAAGTCACCCAAACACAAAGGAACCTCATGAAGCTTTCTTTCTCACGCTACGCCATCTGAAAAGGAAAGGAATAAGAAGAAGATATCGAACACTTGTTTCATTTCTATTAGATCAAGAGTTCAACTCTCATCAATGACCAACCCCACCTGGCCCCTTCCCCACAAAATAGAATAGATCGTAGAATTCGCCTACTCAAAAAACAAATTTGTTTACTACAATTGATCTTTTAATCGAAAAATAAAAAAAGAAGAAGCTTGTGGTGCTTCCTTGAAGATTCCATGGAATTAAGGTCTGTTTGGAACATCGAAAGGAAAACATTTCTTTCTTCTTTCTTGAGTTTGGTTCCTACACCTACTTTTAAGAAGAAAAAGAAACAGAAATGAAATGGAATCGTGAAGAATTTGCCTTTTTCTGTTGGCACTTTCCGTTTTTATTCTTTTCTCTTATTTTATGCTAAGTTAGCTTTTTCTTTTTCATCTTTTGGACCATTATCCTACCTCTCTTAAAGAAGATTCAGTTTGGTCTGAATTTCGCTTGCCATTTTTGGTCCAATTTGGACAATTGTAGCCCTCAATTGTTCAGCTATTGTTCATTGTCAGTTGGGCAAAATGGTCATTTGGCTTCCTCCCCTAACTCGATTATGTGGCGTGATGGGGCTCCTCCACAGCTCCACTTACTGACCCAACTTTTCCCTCCTCTCTCTGAGAATTTCACTTTACTCACAGACCACGGAGAATTCTCTCTCTCTCTCTCTCTCTCTCTCTCAATCAGTTGATCGAGCAATGCCCTGCTCCGGCCACCTCCCTCTCTCCCAACAAAGAGAATATCTTCACCGTCTCCCTCTCTCTCTCTCTCTCTCGATCCTTTCACTACCAAGCCAACCATAACCAAATCCCAAAATCAAAGATTTTCCGTCACCGAAAGTGAAATCTCGCGGGCCGGAACCAAGGCCCAGGTCAAGCGCCTTCGATCGCGAGATTTCAGGCCAAAAAACTCTGTTATGGGACAGGTTAAGATCCTAGGGCCAGGTGAGGAACTGAGGTCACCGCCGACGAATTTGGTTCAGGGTCCCACAGATCTGTTGGGTCTCGACCTGGACACAGTCCAGAAGCATTTTCATCTCCTCTTTCTTCTCCATTCGTGTTGCATGTATACTATTTTTAGTTGGTGATGTTTTCTCCCTTCCTGATTTTTGTTGCATGTTCGCTTTTGTGGCTCTATTCTGAAATCATGTAGTATTCCTTTTTTACCACGGCTCCTTAGGGTTTCTGATTATAAAGCTTCTAATTACATTGTTGATGTTTGCATGCGGTAATTGATTTACAAACTTAGGGTTTCTGATTATTGACTATTATAATTATTTCAGGAATATAGTGGCAGGTCGGAGCGGTGATGAGCTCGGTAGGTGGGTGATCCGGCTGGCTGTGATGATGGAGCTACGGCAGCTGGGGTTTCTGTGATGGCGGGGCGCATTCCTCCTCCATTCAGCATGTTTTCTATTACAACCTCTTTGTGCTTTATTGTATACTTGTATGTTTCTTAGATCCTGAAACTATCTTTTGTTTCTTGTATAGTTATATCTTTCTGTTTCGGGGTGTTGGTTCTAGCCATGAGCTTAACCTTCCAATTTCTGAATTAATCCGAATGGTTTTGCAGGTCTTGGCTGATAGTGTGGGCATCCCCTACTGTTTAGTGAAAGGGCAGCAATACACTGGTTTTGATGATGCAGCAATGAACTTTGTGAAGTTTGATGATGAAAGGTAATCTCTGTTTTATCTTTTGCTGATGTTTGCAAGCCCAATGTGGTTATAGGGATCTTTTTTCAATTTGTGGCAAAATTTAGGGGCTATGGGTAGAAAGTGGAGGCCTAAGTCGTGGCTGGAGTTATAAAGGGGTAATCCTCTAGGACTACAGCTAGAAAGTGGATATTTGAAAGCTATGTTTGTTGAATGATAGATTAATAATTCTTAGGTTCTTTCCCTTACTCTATTTTGTTGTTTGTATAAACTTCGAGTATCGAGACCTCAATTATTTGTATTTTTTGTAACATATGGAAGATACTAAGCAGCAGTATGTATGTTTGATTGATGCATGGATTCTGTTATTCCTGCTAACTTCAATTCCTGGCATCAATACTTAGACATATTGGCAACATACATCTTGTGCTTCTTTTTTCCTTCTTTTGTTTGACAAAAGTGTACTCAAGTGCATGATTCTTTATTGAATTTTATGATCTAAAAGTCTGTGAATTTCCATCGTATACAGTGTTGCTCTTGCTTGCAATTTTATTTTTTTCATCTGAATGTTGCAGACGGTACCAGTCAATCCTTAACCTTTCTTGAACAATTTGACCGGAAAGAAGGTCATTGTGAAACTCAAGTGGGGAATGGAATACAAAGGTATGAGTTTGTCAATGGTTATTTGTTTCTGTACATTTATATGAATCATACATGAACCTACAGGTATTACTGAACTGTATTTTCTTTTTCCTGCATGTTTTCCTACTCTGGAGGTATTAAGTCGGGAATGCATTCATGTGCGGGTATTCTTGAAAGCGTGTGAATCATTTGTTTCATATAATCGGATGATTTATAGTTCCTCTGCTACCATGTTGACATGTTGTATAGCTTATGTGTTGTAAGATTGTATCATGCTATACTATTGTTAATGTTGAAGCATATTTAATTAGTTTAGTGGAAGTTAAAACTACTTATTTTTGTTCTCATGATTCATGTCATGACAATGCCTTGGCTAAGAATTGTATTTAGCTAATTCTTCCTTAGCATTTATTCCGTTCGCTTGAATCTTCCCATGTCTAGCCCTTGATCGATGAAAGTGAGATGGATGAGGTTTAGATAGTCATAGATTGGTAATATCCACTGTACTTGGACAAGTTTGTGTATTACGATTTCATATTTGTTGATTGAATCTATTTGTGCATGTGTGGTGTTGTTCTAAGAATAGATGGAGAAGGTGTGCGTTTAGACAAATTGATGGTTTATATTCATAAGCAATGAAATTTTCGCTGTTATTTTACATTGGCTTTGGATGTTCTGGTTCTTCTCAATTCGATTTGAAGTGCTTTGAGGCATCATATTATCTCCCTCTTAGATAGGGGCAAGACTTTAACGCTACTTTAATTGCTTAGGTCTCTCAGATTCTGAAATACTGTAATTCTAGATGTCTGGCGGTTGTTCTTCAAGGCGGAAATATAGGTCTCGTAGGAGGAAGTGTGCATATTTTTGAATATTGTAGTTGCCCAAAATAATAAATACGGAGTAACACGTTTTCTTACCATGACGGTTGTGATTACAAACTTGCCCATGGTTTGGGAAATTAATGTTTCTAAACTGAATTTTGTGCATCTATTTTATCAATTTTGAAGCTAATACGTAAAGAGGAAAGGAGATGCTTAGTCTTTTGCCTACATCTTTGTGTCACACACAGGGAACTGTAAAAGTATTCTTTTGCTTGACTTTTGATGCTCCTATTGGTATAGCAGTAGTGTTTTTATTAGTTTTGCATTACTTATATTGTTTTTGTAGGACTGTTTAATCTTGTTCTGTGGTTGGAGTTCAACATCGAATAGTGATATAATATCATCTGTTTTTTCCTATGCGTCTTAGTTTTTCTTTGTCTTTTTTTGGTTTTGTTATATGTAGTTTTTCATGCTTATTATGCATATGGAGACCGCATGTTTTTTACTTTTGTACCTGTTTCCATCAGATCAAATAACCAATGTCAAACAACATTTTTTGGGGAATTTTGATCTATTCAATTATCGATTGGATTATGCAGTACATTATCCACTTAGAACATTTGTACACTTGCATGGTTAGGGACATAAGTCGAGATGATGGATGTAGAAGGAGAGTTGGTGGAACAAGATTCACAGACTGATTTAGGACTGAACATTGGTAGGGATTGTCGTGTAGATTTGGTTTTGTTCCTAATTATATCTACTCCCTGGTCGTTTCAATCCTATTCTTAGAACAGGCTTGCTTATGAATTAGGGACATTTAGAGAGAATTCTATTGTTTGTTTTCTACTCAAGAAAAAAACAAATCTAGGTGTAGGTGTGGACTGTTGGAATTTGTCTCTGCTGAACAAATCTTATGAACAACTTTTTGGGGCTATTTTTGATCTTTCTATTCTAGCTTTTACACTCTTATTTCTAAATCATACATATTGTTCAAGAGCTGCGTCGTCTTCTCTAGGCCTTCCATGTGTTATAGCATCTTCATTAATGTCATTTCTTTCCTTACTGGTATAGTCACTATTGGGTATTTTTGCTACAGAACATTGTGGAATTCAGAAAGTGCATAAACCTGTTATCAAAGTCATGCACTTAATCAAACTTATGCAGCATACAATTCCCAAAAATATTCAGCACCGCTCAATTCAACGGGCATGACGGACGTGCCTTGCACGTCGCGATGTACCTAGTCGAGTTCTATATAAAACTTTATTTGGCCGAACAAATAACGAGGGGGCTCGATCGTTTGGCAACAATTGCTTGTTTATTTATTTCATATAATTCGCAATAAAGGAATACATACTACAAAAATTAAACAGAATTGTCTTGTTACGGAAGTACTTCTTGCGCTTATTTCTCGTTGTGATTGATGATGTTTTAGAGTTTGTCGAGAACATCGACCTTCTTAAATGGCATGGTCAAATGTCGTTCAATATGATTTCCAAATGTACTTATCTTGAAAAATCTATAAGATTTGCTACAACATATTCAAAGCTAGGGGTGAGCATGGTCTGGATTGATCCGGTTTTATAATAAACTCAGAACCAAACCAATACCTACGGATTATAAATTTGGAGAACCAAACCAACCCACAAAAGGCATTGAACCAAATCAATCTAAACCATTAAAATACGGTTCGACTTCGGTTTTAAACCACAATTTGTATGTATAGAAATTTAGGGTAATTAGTCTTTGCAGTGAAGGAATTATAGGAATAGGAATTGGTTTTCGTGTATAGAAATTTAGAGAAATTTAAAAATTGGGTCATGGAAGTTGACTGATCTAGCGATTTCATGTGCTTTTTGTGTATAATAAATTAATAATCATAGGAAATTAAATATTGCAGTGGATTTAATAGGATCAATAAAATTAGGAAAGTAGTCAACTAAGGCTCCCATATTTATTTGGTGAATCATAATTAAATTATATATGTAGATGTATGTATTATACAGTTCAAATCGATTTGGAACCATAACCATAAACGTGAATCTGTTGGGTTTTGCCAATGTGATTTTGAAAAAGAAAAATAAAATAATTATGGTTGGTTGGGTTTTATTGGTTCAGTGGTGTTCAGCAGTGAAATGGTTGGTCGTTTGATGGAGACTCTCTCTAGAAACATCTCTAGAATTAGCCAGCTGTGCATGGAAAGTCCCAAAGAGCATTTGTGAGGCTTGGAATATGAAGAGTCAAAGTGTGTAGATCCTTTTTTTGTTCCTATTTAAATGAGGCAGTGCATGTGTGCCGATATAAGTGTGAGCTACGGTAGAGAGAGAACAAAGCAAGGTATACAGTGTGTGTGAGAGAGAAAATCGGTGAGAATATTGTGTGAGTGAGGGAGATAAAAATACCGAGAGCTTGAGAATTAGATTAGGGTATTTTATATCTCATTGTATTCATTCAATACAGAAATTCTGCTGCTACAGCAAAAGCGACACAGACAGCGCGCGTTTAGGCCAGTTTTAAGTCCAACAAAAATAATTGGAGCCGCTCATTTTGTTCAATATATTTTTCTTAAGGTCCCCGTAAAAAATCAACCTCATCCGACATCGTTAAGGGTGTTTATGAAGAGTCAAAAATCGCTTTAGAAATTTTCATAAGCAATTTTGGATGCTTCGTAAACGCGTTGATCGATGTCGGATGAAGCTGATTTTTTATAAAGACCTTAAGCAAAATATATTGAATAAAATGAGTGGTTCCGATTATTTTTGTTAGATCCGAGACGGATCCAAACGCACGCTGTACGCTTTGTCTGTGCCCACTTTTGCCATAACAATAGCATTGCTCCATTCAATATTAATGGAAGTTATTCTCTCTACCCGAGTTTGGAGAACCACGTACTCTTGTGTCTTTTTTGTGTGTTATTGTTTTTCGTTACACTTCCGTTGCGCAGGTGGAATCGAATATTTCCCAACAGAATCCATAAACCAAACCATATAACTCGGTTTCTATTTTTTTTTAAACCATGACCAAATCATACTATTAAAAATCCAAATCAAATTTTTTGATTTTGATTAATTTGAATTAGAGTCACAGTTTGACGGATTTTTTCTCACTCTTATTCAAAGCCCTTGAATCTATTTATCTCAATACAAAGTCGTTTCGAAATCATATCAACGTACTTTTTGGATTAAAATAACACTTTAATCGACGCTCTCAATGAACCGTGAAATATGAATGCTTGGAGTGGACAAGTGTTCACGTCCAATAGGCAAATACGGGGCCCCCTTTGTTTGCTGAGATCGTGACACTGTATACAGCCAATGAGCACAAAGATACACAAATGCAGTATAATTCTACATACACAGCAAAAATGTAGAGATTTTGTGAATAGATGTGTTGTAAGGTCTACTAAATAATTCGAGTAGTTCATTAAATATAAAATATTTTTTTAAGACTCTCGTGAAAAGTCAGCTCAATCTGATATTTATAAATGTTCGATTTAATCATCTAACTTTTTCATTAATCCAAATTGAAAGTTAGATGATTAAATCGAGCATCTATAAGTATCGGATTAAGCTGATTTTTTGTATAGGACCTTGAAAAAATGTTTTATATTTAATGAACGGCTTGAATTGTTTGTGTGTGATCCGAAATGGGCCCCACACATAGATATGTGTTTGATTTGTGTGGGAAAAGTATGTGTAAACAGACTTACCCATACAAATATCTGAGATGCTAACCACACAGATGGTATGTGCACAAATAGTGCACATACGGCTCTGTGGGGTCCACTACAAGATTCTCACAAACGATCCAAGCTGTCTATTAATTTTAAATAATTTTTTAAGTCATCAATTAAAAAATCAGCTTAATCCATGTAAATACTTAATCCAATCTTTCAAATTTTCGCTTAGACATTAGGATTTTGAAATCTGAAGAAACATTTAGACGATTGGATCAAGTACTTAAAGGTATCAGATTGAGTTGACTTTAAGCGTGATCCCTTAGAAAATCATTTTTAAGCTAATGGACGGCTTGGATTGTTTGTAGAGACCCTATCGTGGACCCCACAGAGCCTTATGTGCATGATCTATGCACATACTATCTGTGTGGTTAGCATTTCTGCACAAATATAAACTGTAATAATCCGCACATGGCATGAACATACATTTTGGTGGGTTTCATATCGGTCTCGAACTGCTCATCTTTCTAAAATACTGTATTTTTTTTAGAGTTCTTATAAAAAATCACCTCTAACGTACATTAAGGATTTTCTCAGAAATCGTAGGATTAATAATTCTATTTCGTCCTACGAATTTTGAAAAAGTCTTTACTGATTTCTATTGAAATTGATTTTTTTACAAGAACTCTCGAAATAATATTTTAAGAAAGTCGGGCGATTTAGATCATCTTTGTAGAACTCGATTTGAACGCCAAAAAAATGTATGTTCTTTATATGTGCACAAAAATCTATGCAAGCGGAGCACAAGTCAAATGTAAAGCCTGAGGGTTTGACTTAGTTGTCAAGGCTTGAGACATAGGGGTGCACTCACTCATAAGGTCTCAAGTTCGAAATGTCTCATGTGCTATTAACTCTTTTGGGGTCAGTTCATACGAGACTTTGATCTGGTTTTAATTAGATTTTTTTTGCAAGTGGACGTTAAGATAGAATTCTCAAGCCGGCTCTCAATTATGGCTCCGTTTGATAACAATAATAGATTGATAGGATTTGTAAAGAGATGAGATTAGGATTGAGATTCGTAATGAGAAGGGATTGGTAATGAGAAGGGATTGATAATGAGTATGTTTGTTTGGGATGTGATTAGATGATGGGATTATTAATATCATGTTTGTTTGAGATGGAATTAGATAATGAGATTAAACTAATAGAAGAAATTGGTAATGAGAAGGGATTGATAATGAGAAAGGGTTGGGTTCATATTATGAATATCAAGTCCCACGAGGTATTGCTAATACCCTCTAAAAGTGCGGCTTCCTCATCCCAATGGTCTACGAATTTGAACCAATTTTGGAAACCAAACGCAGTATTGTTAATACCTTCGGCTTAGTAATCCAATCCCATCTTCTAAGAGTTTTATCAAACGGGGCTATATATATACAATTTCAATCAAGTAGGGCACCCTTATGTGTTCACGTTCTGAACACATTGAGCGGCTCGGATCATCAAAATTTGATCGGAAAATGAGAGAAAAAAGAAAGCCCTTATTAGAAGTGGACTCTCTCTCTCTCTCTCTCTCTCTCTCTATATATATATATATATATATATACACACACACACACCCCTATAACTGTAGAGAGAGAATGAAAGCGAAAGTGAGAGTCGGTGGACCGAGTCATGGGATGACGCACACGTTGTAACTTGTTGTGAAGGGCAAAGGGAAAGACAAAGTCATGCCTAACCCACTCGTTGTATGACGTGTGTAGATAAGCACTACCACATCCCGTGTTCCCCTGCCAGCTGTCCCTCCGCCCTCTACCCCCACCAATTTAATTGTATTATCCAATTCGCCCACCGAACAAGACAAATACAACTCTTTGACCCCCCCGCCCCCTCCCTAGGCAATACTACGTTTTAACCAAGGATTTTGATATTCGTGCTCTATTTTTTTACTGATGGCGTTCCATTTTGTTCACGAAGTTATTTGTAACTTCACGTTAAATATGAAGCACGAAAATCAATTTCCTTTAACCAAAGCTCATGTTTGTATCAATGTTTTTTGGGTGGACCTAATTGATTTATAGCAGATCTTTTCAATTTTTGTAGGCATAATGAATGATACAAGCTATTTAAACTCTTATTTAATCGTTTAGGTGTTCAAAACAATTTTGAATAAGTTGCTGTCAGAATCAATCAACTTAAGTTATTGTCAGAATCAATCGGCTTAAGATATTAAATTTTTTTAATTCGATCAAGATTTACTTGTGATCGACTCGACATATGATTTCCATCATAACTATAATAGAGTTGGGGTAAGTGACGCGGCAAGGAGGGGGAGCAGGTAGCTGATTCCATTTTGACAAGGTCATTTTCTTTGCTACATAACTGGGGAAGAGGAGGTCAAAAGTTTCTTGTTAGATTTTGACAATGCCATTAATTATTGTGTATAGAGAAATGGAACAACAAAAAAAGATTAGAAGTTGGTTCCTAAATTTTTGACAATTCTATACTTTGGACTTAAATTTGACAATGTTGACCATACTGTGAACATAATGCTTTTGACCTAATGGTAAAAAGAGGTGGTTAGGCTAAGTTTTGCTAAAAAATTTGAGTTTTTTTTCCTTTATTCAAATTTATTCACGTTTGAAAATTTTGCATCATCAAGATTAATTTTGAAATATTTAAGACAAAGCTTAAAAAACAGGGTGCTAAGCTAACAAACGCGAATAAATTTAAATAAAAACAATATAAAAAAAATCCAAAAATCCCAACAATTTCTTAGCGGAACTTAACCTTAGCGCTAACCTAGTACTAGTATTAAAAACAAGAGTAACGCTGCTAAAAATGGGTTAAATTACCTGTAAACAAACTTTAAATCTCGAAAACAAATTCGTCCAAAATAGTACGAAAAACACAGTAAATACTACTTTTACCAAGCTGTAAAACAACCTAAATTTTGTCAAAACAAGGGAAAACCAGCCTGTGTTTTTCCAGACAGGAAACAACAAAAAGCAAACCTGCGTTTTCTTCTCTCTCTACCTCCACCATCGCCTTCCTTCCTTATCTTCCTTCCTTCCCCTATATAAACACCCACCGCTTCATCTCGGTCTCCAACCTAAACCCTTCTCTCTCTCTCTAAAATTTCAGAATCATAATTCTGACTCTCTCTCTCCACGTCTTCTGAATTCTCTCTCTCTCTCTCTCTCTCTCTCTCTCTCTCTAGATTATTGTCCTCCCTATTTCAGATCTGATTTTTTTTTTTTGCAAGTTTTCAGATCTGATTTTTTTTTTTCGTGGTTTTACTCCTTCAGTTGAACATATCATTTGGGTTTCCTCCGTCCTAATTCTCTCTCTCCTTCTCATGGCCTCAATAGCCGTACTTCACCCTCAGGATTGCATCAAAGACCACCTACCTCGCCGCCGACGCCTAATTTCTCCTCCGATGAAGAACCCCCACGCAAACCCTAACGCCACCAGATCTAACCGCAGAAAACGAAGCCCGGAGAAGAAGAACAACAACAGTAAACCCAGGAATGCGACGGCGCACGATTTCCCCGTGAAAACCCTCGTCATGGGCCAAGTGAAAATATTGAAACGCGGCGAAGAAGCGACGGCGTCGTCGAAGAACCCAGCCAGTGAGAAAAAAGTCGGAGGCTTGGGCAGTTCGGAAATGAAGGCGAAACAGACGAGAATCGGCGATTTCTATGCCGGATCGGCGGTGATGATTACGTCGCCGCCGCCTAGCTCCCTGCCTTTGCCGGGTTTCTTTACTAAGAAAAATGTTTTGCGTATCGACAACGACGCGTCGGCCGATTTACGACGACTTCTTCGTCTTGACTTGATGTGAATGACACTCTCCAAATACCAAAACTCGGCGAGAGAGGGTTCTACTGAAGAATTATAAGTGACGACTAATCTGGTGCCCTAAGTGTTTATGTTATGTTATAGTTGGTGATGTTTGGTTGCTCCAATTTGTGGGCTTTCCCTAAGTTTTTGAAAACGGGAAAGGTCAGATTGGAAAAGAACAAGTTCTCAACTTCTCTCTTCAATAGACAGTTAGGTGCTTTGTTGGGTAGTTTTAACTTAGGAATGCTTTTATGGGGTAACTTAATAAGTGTATAGCCTCTTCTGGCACAGATTATGGCTAGTCTCAGTAGTTTTTTTTTTTTGAAGAGATCATAAGTTTCAGTAGTTTGTACAAGGGTTTTTAGTTGGGATGCCTTTTAGTAGGTTCATTATGTTTTGTTTCTTTGGTTTTTGTCTTCTTATAGACCGTGTTTAAGGTTCATATTTAGGTGAAATTAGATGGAAGATAGACTAGCTTTTGTCCATAGGTGATGTTTCGTCTGGGATGTAACTAGTTTCTTGGAATACTAATGTAACCGATGCTAATTTGAATGTACTGTTAAGTTTTAGTTTAAAAGTGTTGCCTTTCTTCACGAGTTAATTGCCTTTTGTTTTGGGTGGGTATGATGGTATGATCACTGATTGTATAATTGGGTTTTATGGCCGTGGGGCTGTTGTTTATGGATTATCAGAAACTGATGCCTTTTCCTGCTGTTCTCTTATGGTGTTTCATTATATTGTTACCTGTCGATGGATTTACCAAGTGGAATTAAGCATCTTAGTGGGTTCAATTCAGCAGTAAAGCTGTTCATCTTGTGTTAGAAACCAAATTGACATGCCAATCAAACTGGGAGTTCTTTTGACGTAGTGTGGGATAAAGGTAAAACCACAACTTCAGGCTTTCATCCTGCTAAAGAAGTTGAAGAAAAGATTACCTGCTGGATGTGTAATGCTGGAGTTGGCGTAAGATCTTCTATTACCGCATTTCGTTCTCTTTGCAGGTCAGGTCTAAAGTTAATTCTAATATGTCCATTTTGAAGCCTAACTGAATGCAGAGTCCTGGTATATTGCCGTTTCATTCTAGGCTTAACTGTACCATATTGTTGAAATGAGAATTATATGATGCTGAAGTTTCTTGATTTATAGTAGATGTTGCATCTATAGATTTACATTGTTGAGTACTGCAGATCTTTTCTGTAGGGCATCCTATGAAAAGGACGTATTTTGACCCAGTTGTACTCTGTTTCTGTTTTCTTCTTCGTTTTCTGCCCTAACCAGGTCTAGAAACATTCATTGTATCATCATGATATGCCTGAAATTTTGTTTAGGACAAACTTATAGATCGATTTGTGGGGAGGTGTTGCGATTGGTTTGCCTTGCGTAAAGAGTATGGTGGATGATAACAATTTGTGACATTGTAGTGTAGGCATGGGCAGATTTGGGAATATGGCGCAATGGGAGTTCCGTGATGGCTTGGATTACATCAAGGGGCTCGTTTGGAAGATAGAAGTCGTAAGGGGCCTTTCCTAAAGAGAATGGTGGATGATAACAATTTGTAACATTGTAGGCAGTGGCAGAGTTAGGAATACAACACCATGGGAGTTGCGTGATGGTAGTTTGGATTATATCAAGGGGCTCTTTTTGAAGATAGAAGCCCTAAGGGCTCTTAATTGATATGAGAGCACTAGTACAACTTTGTAGGCGTGAACGATGTTATCGAACAATCAGGAGCCCTCCTTAACCATTTCCTCTCTCCCACGGCCTTAGCTGAATCCGCCCTTGATTGTGACTGTAAGAATAGTTAGCACTTCGTGCATTTTCTTCTTCAGTTTTAACGATCTGTGCCAGCCTTCAACATTCCTCCTAATTTCATTTCTTTGCAGGACTGTAAGGGTACTTTTTTTCATTTTAGGTAATCCGCAGCCCACGTTGTGTTTTAGCATTTGAGTTTTGCTTTTGTGATGGTTATTCCTATTGGTGACATGTTAGTCTGCACTCTTATGGTGTATGGTAATGCCAAATGTGGGAGAAGTAGCTTTCTTGGTTTCCAGTGTGACCTGTTGATTTCAAGGGAAAAAAGTAAATTGTGACAGGATGGAAGATGCTGTGAGATTTTCCCAGGCCAGCATTCATTTGTGGCCAATAAGAGCATAGAAGTTTGCAAATATCTCTAGCTAGTTAGCTAGTTGTTGAAATTTCGCCAAACGTCAACATTGGAGTAGTCACAATTAAGTGAAAAGATAAGATATTAAATCACTTTGGGTTGCTATACGTATCTCGCATACTTCATCGGTTTTGTTGGGAGATCAACCATTTAGTGTTATTTCTTCCTCGCTTTTCCATCTGTGGAAACTACTGTACCAACTTGTTTGCTTCTTGAGTCCTTCACTGATCTACGACAGACTAATTGTTGACAATTTCTTGGCCTTTTATTTTGTAAGTTGAGTGAGAATTTCGATAAACTTCTCTTGGTGCTTGTAACACAATCTTCAGAATCTATCAACTTTAACTTATAACTTTTGTTTTTTGGTGGCTTTGATCTAAGGTGGAAGCTCCAAACTGTCCCTCCTTTCCCCTTGGGGCGCATAAGCCCCTGTATGGATTGGCAAGAGTGGAGGAGATGGTACGGCTCTCTCTTTCATACTAAATTAGTACTATAATTTTAGCAGTTGAAATTCTTGTAGTAATTTCCTTTTGGAGTTGGTTTGTTTAGAGTTTATCTGTAAACATGTATAGAGACCCCACCTTAAGCCCTCGTTTAGGGCCCCCGAAAGCTTAGGGTCGGGCCTGATGGTTTTGCTTTCGATAGTTTTATAGGGGACAAATAAGAACTTCGGCCTTCTCTCTAGTAGGTTAATGATTTAGATGAGTTGGAGTCTACAATCTAAAACGGTTTTGAGTAGGTAGTCTCGTCTGGTACCTGATGATCGAAATATTTGCACGTATTTGGTGTCCTTATTTAAGAGAGAGTCATGTGTCCTTCTCTTTAGATGATTTGTTGGCCAAGAATCTAATAGCTCGACATCTTTACCTTGTTGGGTATGTGAAATAACAACCGAAGTGTTCGTTTTCCATTGGCATACGTAGAAGAAGCTAATAGTTTGACATCTTTGAACCCTCTGCGTCTTTCGATGGAGCTTACTCTCTAGGTTGCTTGTCTTCTTGTTGAGACCAACATACAAGCTAATTGTTGTGTTGAACATTTGTGCTTCCTGCAGTGCTGTGGATCTTTTACTTTAAAATCAGTTAAAGCCTTTAAAATCTCATAGCTTAAGCTTCATAAATAGATTTTCACTTAAACAATTATGTATCCCAGATTTATCTTTCTGAGGTAATAACCTCACATGAATATATGGATCAGACTTCTTTTTTCAAATAGCTCGGGTGTCCAAGCCAATGCGAATGCGTGCCTCAACTAATTATGGGAGCACCAATCTGAACTTTCACTAATGGGAGTTCTCTACACATCGTCTTCTGCTCTGGAACTCCAGTTGTTCATGCTTGGATAAAGAAAAAAAAGAAAAAATCCTTCAGGATTATTAAGCCAAAACCGGCCATTGGATTATTTTTCCCATCATTTTAGGGATAAGAGTAAAGTTGGAAAGTAGTGTGTAATAATCCAATACTCTCCTATGCAAAACACACATGATATTAAGGATTCATCTCCTCATCAATATCATTACCTATCCCTCATAATCTCAGGCATTATATATCAATCTCCCCAAAATGAAATCTGTTATCAACCAGGCCCTATACGTGTCGGCAACGCCAACCTTGCATGTCTGGCAATCAAAGCACAGAATGTTTGGGTCATTGGCCCAAGCATGGCAGTCTGGATTTGTGTATGTTGAGTTGGCTGTTGTGGTCCAATTGGTTGGGCTAATGAAGTTGAAATTGCAGTCGTTTGGTGGTTTGCAGCAACCAGACTGGAAGCATGAAACGGATCATGTCAGTGACAGTAATAATTAACCACAGTAATTAGTAGTACATGAATAGAAACAATGTCATTATTCAAAGAATCGGGCTTCTCTGTGACCTAAGGTTGGACTAAATAGAGCCATTTGTATAACCTCGCTCATCCAATAATGTTTTTAATTGTTTAAATTTGATGAAAGTTTTATAAGAATAATAACATACATGATGTGGTTGTCGACAAAATCAGGTTTTCTCTATAATGTAAGGTACAATGTCGTTATTCAAAGAATCGGGCTTCTCTGCGACCCAAGGTTGGACTAAATAGAGCCGTTTGTATAACCTCGCTAATCCAATAATGTTTTTAATTGTTTAAATTTGATGAAAGTTTTATAAGAATAATACTCTCTCCGTTCCTTTTTAAGTGTCCTGCTTCGTAACTCCAACTTATTAAAAAAGAGTAGTGCTATATGTACCGAAAATGGGGGAGGGATTTCGTACCGCCGGCCGCCGGTGGGCCGTCTCCGGCCACCGGACGGCCGATCCGAGCCGTTCAAAAATTCTAAAAAAAAAAACCGAGAGGCCTATACATATACACACGAAAAGGGGTGCTCCGATCAAGCACCCTACACACCTCGGATGACATTGATTCCCGCGCGGGGCCCCTTGGTTTTTTTTTTAAGAATTTTTGAACGGCTCGGATCGGCCGTCCGGTGGCCTGAGACGGCCCACCGGCGGCCGGCGGTACGAAATCCCTCCCCCATTTTTAGTACCTCTATCATTTTCCATTAAAAAGACATCATTATTGCACCTTTCACATCAACTTTTTCCTCCACTTTCCCTACTTACCCATCATCATTACATTTTTACTCACTAACTTTTCAAAATAAAATCTACTTTTAGGGACAAAATAGACAATATACCAACTTTTACCTCTCTAACTTTATAAAATAGACACTTATTAAGGGACAACCCAAAATGGAATACTGGACACAAAAAAAGGAACGGAGGGAGTAACATACATGATGTGGTTGTCGACAAAATCAGGTTTTCTCTATAATGTAAGGTTGAGCTGCAGAGAGCATTTTGTGCAATCTCAACCGTCTAGTAGTGTTTTTAAAGATTTACTGTAGATATGTTAAAAGTTTCTTCGCATTGAATACCAGAGGAATATTTTTAGAATCCATTGATTGCCAAGAACTGCTGAGGTTTCTTTGCAGTCCAATTGCATAGAAGATTTAAAATAAAACCCCTTTAGACTTCTCTAAAAAGTATAAAGTAAAAGACATGCACACATTGAGCCACATTATTCTCTCAAGTCCCTATAGAAATTTCTTGTGCAATTTTTTTATTTTGTATACTGTTTATATAATGACATAAATACTCTCCGGTCGATATTTACTTTTTCTACTTATTTTTGTCCCAAAATAATCTTTTATTTCGAAAATTCAAAGGTGGAAACATGTATTTACAGAAAAATAGCAGTTTGAAATTAAGTACAATTATTACTCCCTCCGGCTCAATTTATAGAGTCCTGTAATATTTTGGGGATTCGTTGAGAAGTCCTAGAATTAGAAAAACTTCATGGGCACCTACCAGAAGCTTCTTCTCAAGAATTCAAAATTGGGAGATGCCAAAACAAAGGTGGACAACTTAACGGTTATTTTTGGCATCAACTCTCAATCCAACCTTGTCTTCACTCATAACAATGCTGACGTGACTTTGGCATGCATCACCTATCCGCCTACCAAATTTTTTGTAATACCCCGTCCTACATCAAAAGTCTACATAGATGATCTTGAACATATAACAAACCTTGTGGACTACTACTAGTACCTTGGGCTTAAGCTTTTGGGCCATGTGATATGACTTGTGGATTAAAATCAAGGTATTGAGCCAGTAGTCTATTGGGGCGTTACATTTTTCCTTTAAAAAAATTTATTGTTGTAGTACAAACAGTGTGCACATTTGAGGGTTTTTTTTTTAGTTTATGAGCTCTATTTTTTTTTTTTTTGGGTCTATAAACAGAATTTGGCATAACCTAGGGTTGGAGAGAAAGCCTCGATATCAAATTAGAGATGTCAAAATGTCACACAAGTCTTCAAAATTTTTTTGGCATCTCCAATTTGAAGAACTCAAGTACAGTGTTGGAGAAGCTCTAAGGTGCATACGGGTCAAATTAAGATGTGTGCCGTGTGAGATACAGAAAAAAGGGTGAGAGGACCGTCCCTTTGGATCGGGTACACTGGCCGTAAGGTGGGAGAAGAGTAGATGTGAGAGAAAAATAGAAATATGGGTGTTTATTTCTCTCCAACTTAGGACTTATGAAATATGGGTAAAAAATATTGTGTGAGCCATGATGTTACGACTTAGGAGCTCGATGAAGTTTTTTCATCTCACATTGAAACTTTCTATTTTTCATATCCCGTGGAGTAGGCATTGGGCTGGACCACGTAAATATTCTGTGTCCTTACATGTGGGTGTTTATTTCTTTTGTTATACTTCCATTGTGGGTGAGATAGAGGTTTATCCCAACAAATATGGCGGTCCGCGATGGTCATCGATGAAGAGGGTGCATGGTTTGTGTGTGTGTGTGTGTGTGTGAGAGAGAGAGAGAGAGAGAGAGAGAGAGAGAGAGAGAGAGAGAGAGAGAGAGAGAGAGAGAGAGAGAGAGAGAGAGAGAGAGAGAGAGAGAGAGAGGGTTTTCAATCCTGTACCAAAACTTGGAAATCAATTTAACCCGAAAACCACGCCAATCCAATTAAAACATTAATTCCACATCTCTTCCTATGAAGAAAAAACATGAATATATCATTGATGGACATGCTTAAATAGTTTAATATATGCATTCACAAATAAGTACGTAAATTTTAACGTAAATATTTAATCGGCGTAAAGACATGTCGGTATATACGAACGCACCTCTATCGATGACAAATCCATTGCATAAAATTGGTCTAGAGTCATATTAGCCCAATCTTCACCACTCATCCTCTCACAGAAACGGTTGCGAATCATGCATTCCCGGATCACACTCCAATGCCTCTCGGCATGGTTTTCAGCCGGTTGCTCGTTACTGGTCCTACTCATCTCCTTCTCCCTCCAGTACTCTAAGCATCCGGCTGGAAACCCGTAGTACTCCTCCTCGTAGGCTGCTTTTTTTGACAACTCCCGTCCACCGTCGTTGCCTTTATGGACGAGCGCAGCCCAGTGCAGAAGGTAAATAAATGCTAAAACACCTACGACCGTGTTGAAGTGACGGTCAAGGAAACCGAAGGCATCTGTTTCGCTCGGCGACCAACGAGAGACGAGGCAAAACAAGATGGCTAGGACTAGAAAGAGAGATATAGACGACCCAACCATCCATGCTTGGATGATAGGATTCACAACATTATTCGTACACAAACCAACGACGTTGACAATCGGTATAGCGAATAACACAACGAAGTTGGAATACGCAAGCGTTGCGATTGCCTTGTTGAGCACTTCGCCATGACTCATGTTTGAGAGAGAGAGAGACAGAAGAAGAAGAAGAAGCAGCAGCAGCAGCAGCAGCTTGTGAGAGAACCAATAGTACTAATGAAATTTCCATTAGGAGACCTAAGGTTTTATTTTTTTTCCAAATTAAACAAATTTGGGTACAGCTTGTACTCAATCAAATGGATTGGAATATTGAATCAACCACGTGATTCGAACCTTTTTCGAAGATCTGAATCAAATTAACCAATATAGTATATTATGTATCTTGGTTTTGGAAAACTTGTACGGAGTAACATATAAAATGAAAAGAAGTACTAATTACTTACCCAGTTATTATAATAGCATCTCCCATTACCATATTTTGACCCCGTTTGCTTGTATGCACTTATAATCCAACCTATTTATCTTATTTGCTTTATAAAAAAAAAAATTTTTGATGAATAGTATCTGATACTATAAATTATGAATAATCACTTATTTAGCTTTTTCTAACTTATTTTTAACCCAAAAAAAGTGAGAATATTTTAAGTTTCAATTTGTAGCTTTTTCTACATGTTAGCCAGTCACTTTCTTTTTTTTAATGCTATATATTTTACCAGTCACTTTTTTTTTTAAAATATTAATTTCGAGATATTAATACTATCTATTTTACCGATCATTTATCAGAATATGTAGGCTTTTCTTTCATTTGTTCTCTTTACCTTTTTATTTGTTGTTTGGTTGAGTTTTGAAGAGATGCAAAAGGTATGGGTGAATACAATAACTAGGTCTCAAAAAAGGGATGTGATTTTGGCACTCTAGTTTTAGTTAGAGACACTCCACTTTTTTTGTTCTGCAATCTCGCATGATCAACCCACAAAGTGGAGTGCCAGTAGATAAAACTGAAGTGCTAAAATCAATTTCTCTCAAAAAAAAAAAAAAAAAACTAGTTAAAATTGGCTAGTTTCTGTAGCACCAATTAGTTTATGTAGCTTGAGTCTGTTGGAGTATCTATATTTTGAATTTATTTGATACTAGGTAAATACTCTTTTAGCTAGTGTTTTTCTTCTTTTTTTGGGTAAATATATTTTTTACACTTGTCCTCGGGGACAAAGGTGTAAGTCAATGCAGTAAGCGTGCCTATTAAATTTATATTACTACTAGTAGTACATGAATGCTGAGTCAGTAACTTCAAAGCTTTAAAAGTACTCGTAATACTACAAAATCATGTGTGAAGATCTTATATTATACTCCTACTTGCTTCCCTCGAGTCGCTAAAATAAATGGAAGCAATGAAACACGAGCAAGAGGCTCAACGCCCACGGCATCGGATCAGTACACTTTGGACTCAAATGGACGCGGGATGAGTTTTGGAGCCCTGCTACACGTACATACAGCAGTCGGTGCACAAATTTCGTTGTGGTGCCCACCACGGGTCCTACACAAATAATCTGAGTCGTTCATTAAATGTAAAACAAGTTTTTGAGAGTTCCCGTAAAAAATTAGCTCAATTCGATACCTATAGATGCTCGATCCAATCGCCTAACTTTTCATTATTCTTAAATCTGAATGAAAAGTTCGACAATTGAATCGAGCATTTAGAGACATCGAATTGAGCTGATTTTTTGCGAGAATCCTTAAAAAATATTTTACATTTAATGAACGATTTGGATAATTTGTGTGGAACCCGTGGTGAGCCTCACATTAAAATATGTGCACAATTTGTGCACAGATTGTCTATGTGTGTAGACTTTCTGTGAGTTTTGGGGGTATTATTTATGGGGGATAAGATAGTTATAGAGGGTGAGCTCATATTGAGGGTGGAGCAGTAGTTGGTTTGGATGAGATATTGAAAAGAGGGGACAAAATAGAAAAGCTAAAGGAACCGACGGTCTCCATACCAACGGGGTACTGATTGTCACGCGGGGTCCACTACAGGTTCTGCACAAAAAATCCTAGCTGTTCAATAAATTAAAAAAAAAAAAAAAACCAAGTGGATGTCATGGAGAATCAGCTCAATCCGATATGTGTAGGTGCTAGATCCAATCTTCCCATTTTTGCCGATTTTTCAAAAATGAAAAGATTTGATAGAGCACTTACACATATCGAATTGAGCTGGTTTTTCGGGATGCCCACTCTGTTTTTTGTTTTAAAATTATTGCATGGCTCGGATCGATTTTCCGTGCGGGACCAGTAGTGGGTCCCGCGTGGCCATCATCACCCCGTCGATACCTATAGTATTTTAGGGATAAAATAGTACTTGATTTGAATAAAAGATAAAACGGGAGAATAAGATTATTTTGTAGAAATGATAGAGGAGAAAGGGATGAGGAGGGGGTATAAGCCGGGTATAAAATATGGACACCTGGGGGTGTAAATTATGGGCACCTCACAACCTGTCCATGAATAATATCCCTGCGAGGGTATTATTTAGTCTCAACAGTGACTTTCGATGATTTTAATACTCCTGTGCTTTTGTTTTCCAAATCATTCCAAAAACATCGCATCAAGCTCTCATCCCCTTTTATTACTTCATCCCCTCCCATTTCCCGCATCCACTCGGCCCCTTTAGGTTTTAGGAGAAATGAGGTCAACATTTCAATTCTTATTAATCTAACTACTCTATCAATTAATTAACATTGATAAAAAAAAAAACTGTTCCTACAATATTAACTTTTGACATTATAAACTTATTAAGAAGAACACTACATGATAAAAAGAACCGTTCCTACAATTTTACAGAGAAGAACGCTATACTTCTTCTGTCTCATTTTGTTATCAAAATCATGAAAAATGTTATTAGATTTAAAGATATACGCAATAGACACAAGAGTGACAAAAGAAATAATGGATAAAAAAAATGGGACGGATGGAGTAAATAAGTTATGGCTATATATGCTCATACCCCGAGACTTTGTCTTCTCTAGATGTCTTCTTTCATTGGTGTCGTTATCCCATTGCATTTTATGTGAAAAAGGTCGGAATCTCAACACAAATATAATTAACATCTTCATTCCACTAAATTGGGGATCGAACTTAAGATATGTAGATTTTAGTGACAACCCAAATAGTTTAATTTTCGCGGGAATAATGGTTTAGTTTCACCACCCAAGTTAAGACCCAAATTAAATTTAAAAAAAATTGTATTTTGAAGTGTGCCACATGATAAGCGAAAGTACTCCTAATAAATAAATAAATAAATAGATAAATTTCCGTTTGACCCAAAAAAATAATTAAAAAGATAATGTGAATCCCTGTCACTTTTCTGGTTGTTAAAGTTAAGTAAAAGCAAAGCAAATCAAAACAAAATGCTAATTTATAGATTTGATTGGCTGTGTAACAGCCTGTGTTGCTTGGCTTTCCATAAACTATTGATATAAAAGGATCGCCACAATATCTTGTGAATTACTCAAATAGATTTTTATTACCGTACTTGAAGCACAAATCACGATATTCATATTAAAAGAAAATATTCCCTCCGTCCCAATTTAATAGTCTCTTATTCTATATTAACCGGATAAGAAATTATATAATAATATTTTTAAATTGGTAATGAATTTTGCATTTAATATGGATCTTATTTGATAGATCTCGATTAATTTTATATTATACTATTTTAAAAATTACATAAAATATTAAAAATTATAATATATAATCAATTAAAAAGTGTCACGAACTCCCAAACTGAACTATTAAATTGGGGCGGAGAGAGTAATACAATGTCGCAGGCATGTATTTGTCACTCATGAATTAATGATCATTTTAATGAACAGACGTGCTAACTGCACAGATAAAGTGCATAGATTTTGTGCACATATCATGGTGTGGGACCTATTACGGATTCCACACAAATGATTCGAGCCATTCATTAAATGTAAATATTTTTTCGAGGATTTTCATACAAAATCAGCTCAATCCAACATCTACCGGTTCTCGATGCAATCATCTAACTTTTCATTCAAATTTAAGAATAATGAAAAATTAGATAATTGAATGAAACACCTTTAGGTATCCGATTGATCCGGTATCCGATTGAGCTGTGCACAAAATATGTGCATTTTGTCTATGCAGTTAGACTTATTGTTTAATGAATTAACATAAAGCAATTGGGTTAGGTAGGTCTATCATCTATGAACAAAAAGTTCTAGGAAATGAGTGTAAATTTTGGCCAGATAACCGGAAAATGGTGTTTTCCGCCACCACATGGGCCCCCTTAGCGTATTTTTTTGAGTAATTTAAACCGTGCATCTTGTAGAGCCTGTAAAATAATGTATCTACGCAAAAGATCAGCTTGCCTAGACATCGATAGGTATGTCGAAAGTTGAGTTTTTAGAAGAAAAAATGAACGATTGTGGACAGTTTAACTTAAAAAACAGTTGACAGATCCAGATCGACTGTCCATTTTTTCGTCTATAACTCAACTTTTGACATACCTATCAATATCCGGATAAGCTGATTTTTCTGTATGAATATATTATTTTATAGGCCTTACAAGATACACGGTTTGGATTACTAAAAAAATACGCAAAGGAAGCCCACAGGGCGTGCTGGCGGATCGAAAACCGCCTCTGTCTGGATGAGCCGGACAGAATTTAAACTCTATATGTATCCCAAATTGTGAGTCAAATTAGCAATGGACTGTGAGGTTACTTACCATAAGTTGCGGGGTTACTTTTCACTTAATCTAGCACTTTTTACTCCATAATATGTACTCTTATTTACCCAGATTTTGTTTACCGGGATCATACAATCCAGATATACATAAGCGATCGCATATCTGCTCACCACTAAACACATATATACAACTTAATGTAGCTCCCATCAAAATTTCCGGAGGCTAAACATTCCGAACCTTGGGGTCGGTATTGGAGGGTTTATTTGGTAGTTACCTTTCAAGTCGAGGTGCGCGCATGTTGGCTTGGATATCTGGTTGTTAAAAAACACTTATTACAATTGCGATCTACTTAAACTAATTACACGCAGGCCTTATTAGTTGACTAAAGGAGGGGAAGAACTCAGGAAAAGCCAGCGAGTATGATCTGCTTTTACTGCAACCATGAAGGGCATATCCCATGAAATTGCCTAAAGTACAAAGCAGCTAGAGAAAGGAAGCAGCCAGTGTTTTAGATTTCGAGGGTCAGGACCTTGTGTTTCTGGTCAATTTACAACAAGCACAAGCATCAGGAGATCGGACTAGGTGTTAGATACAAGATGTTCAGTCCACATGTGCGCCGTTAGAAATAGATTCGTTGAGTACAAGGCAATAATCATGGCCGGCTCTGGGCTAAGGCTCATGAGGCAAGCCCTCAAAAATGTCCAAAAATTGGGGTCTCCACTTGTTTTTAGTACGTAGTATATATGTGTTGGCCCAGTAAAAATGGAACGGAGGATAAAACAAAAAACAAGAATAAAGTTAGAACGTTAAGTGATAAGATATTAAGGGTCTTATTTTTTAAGATCGTCTTAGGCCTCCAAAATCTCAGAGCGGGCCCTCAAAGGCATGCAATGGTGGGATTGTCATGATGGCCAACAACTCAGCTAGCAAGATACTCCTATTCGGCAAAGGGACAGTCCAGTTCCGTCTGTCAAACGGAAGGAGCGTACGTGATGCTGAAAGATGTTTGACATGCTCCAGGATTGAAGAAGATCGAATGTTATTTCTCTCAGGATGCTAGATTCAAAGGGCTGTAAATTCTCAGCCAACGGGGGGAGTGTTTTTTGAATGTGTCCATGGGAGACGATTAACGGAAGGAGCGTACGTGATGCTGAAAGATGTTTGACGTGCTCCAGGATTGAAGAAGATCGAATGTTATTTCTCTCAGGATGCTAGATTCAAAGGGCTGTAATTCTCAGCCAACGGGGGGAGTGTTTTTTGAATGTGTCCATGGGAGACGATCCAGGGTTTGCAGGGGATAAGGGTTGGTCAAATGTACAAGCTGGAAGGGAGTATTGTGACATGAGGAGATGCGGTCAAATACGGGTCCAAAGGTTCAAGGAATCAACAAAAAGTGAATAACGGGGCACATGAAATAGGCGTAGGAGGAGGAGTTGCACGGCCCAAGGCGTTTCTCTGGCGCAGACAGGCGGCCGGCACCAAGGTTGTGCAAGGGCTCCGGAAAGTTCACATGAAAGCTCAGAGCAAGGAAAGGAGGACGTGTTTAAAGAGTTAGAGCATCTCCAATAACCTACTCAAATCCCAAATTCTCGGCAAAGAGAGGGCGGAACCACCAAATAGCAGCCGCAGCAGACTCGCTCTAGCCTCGTCTCCTTGAATGGGCGCTACAGTACCTCGTTGGTATGAGCGAGTAACTGTAGCAGTCGCTTGAGTTGATTTCCCTTCTCTCTCTCCCCCTCTCCCTCTCTCCTCGCCTGCACAACCAGCAGATCGATGTAGATGCAGTTGTATTGCTCCGGCGAAGGTAAGAAAGGTTAACCCATCTCTCTCTCTCTCTCTCCTCCTCTTCTTCTTCTTCTATGAGTTGGGCGATTTGATCCAAGATCTGAGTTTTCAGCATGTGGGATTTTTGGGGCTTTTGTGGTGCTGATCGTGAACAAGGAGGAATCAGATTTGTGGGTTTCCGACCTGCCGTTCTGTTTCTGCGTAATCGATTGAATTGATTTCTTCTCTTCTAGGTTGAAAACGCAGGTGTAGGTGTACGGAGGTGTATGTATATACCAGTGTATATTGTGTTTTCTCTTTAAAAAATAAATAAATAAAGTTTTGAGATTTTTGGAGAGCCTAAATACATAGTCTGGTAGGTGGTGCATTCATTTGGTGGCTAGACAAAGAGCAAATTTGCACTTTTTCTAGTCAAATTTGCTTAGAATGCCATTAAGCCTATTGGAGATGCTTTTATACAACGCTAGCAACCACGACAAGGAGATAGATAACCTTGCGGGCACCTCGGTCATGAGGAGGTGCAGGCATATGATCATTACTGAAGATAAATTCATTAGTCACACCGCAATTAAATCGTCAATAAATGTTTTTAGCCATATAACTTTAGTGACAACAACAGTATTACAGCAACTTCTTTGTTTTTTTTTTTCCCATTAGAAGTTTTACACGCGAGTTTTCTTGGTGACAACAGTTGTCGTGTCATGTAAACTCACTATTCTCGTAGCGTCCTTTTGTTACTAAAACACTCACCCCCAGGCCAGCCTTATATTTCTAGGACCTAAAGCGAATGGTGAAGTCGTGGCCTCTCTGTGTTTACACGCACGAAAAACAGAAATGAATTTGTATAAAAACTATTCAGAAAGATTATTCAAATCTCTTTCCCAAGGGTATTGTCTTGGGAAGTGTTGTAAAATGAGTAGTATGGTGCCTTTGGTATGAGATGTTTGTTGTGTGTTGTAGTCGAATGGGGATGGTGCTATGCAAAGGTGTGCGTAGCACCGTGCTGCGCACCTTCGAATCGTCAGATGCATGATCCGACATCTCGGAGGTGAGCAATATGGTACTGTGCAGAGCACCAACCCGAACCGTTGTAGGTTTCTACTTGAACTGTTGGGTTTTTAGTAGTAATCCAGATATCAAACTCTGGGCCCATTAGATGCTGGCAGATCTGATAGGCTCATGCTAAGAAATTTGTGATTTAGCCCAAATTTGTGGGCCTAAAGTCCTTGCACCCTTCCCTTCGGCCCTGGAGTGGGTCTACACTCTCCATTAGGTCTCCTCCTCGTAAACTTTTTGCTACACTAGCCCATTTGAAGTACACGCTTAAGGTAAGTAAAATTTTTATACCAAAAAAATACTCATTCATCCCTATTCGGCTAAAAAAAACTTAACAAACCAATCTGAACGTTCTAATATTTAGCTTGATTAGATTCGTGTACAGCCCTAGCCATAAGAGTTGATAGCAGTCAGGAAGCTTGAACGTCCTCGAACCTAGGAGTGAGCATACTCGTAAATTCCATGCCCTTAGGTTTTTCCACATCAATTCTCTGAGTTGGAATTGCTAAGATTTTCAATGCAGGTACATGCATCCCCTAGCCTCTTAATACTTACCTACTCCAGAAATCAATATTTTGTCGAATCATTTATTTTTCTTCCATAAATTGTACTACTGTAATTGCTAGTGTGTCCTTGTAACTGGCCATGCACTGGGTGGTTGGTACGTCATTTATGGTTATCGTAAGGCCAGTGGCTCCTAAAAATTCTTTATTTCACCCCCAAAAGGTTAATTATGTGGTACTAAGAGTATTCCGTTGTAATAAGCAAATAGATGTGGATAAGTAAATTTAACACCAATGCTAAAAAATACTCCACATTGTAATAAGCAAAGTCACAAGCCTTTTAACAAATAATCAAATTTCACCAATTCCATAACCACACTTAACAACTTTTATCAATAACAAAAACTCAATAATCAAACTCAATAACTCAAAAACACCCCGCATTGGAATCGTTTCATCGAGATGAAAATTTGGTGTGGTCGGGTGCGTGATTGAACTCATTTGCGATTGGACAAATATGTATTGTGTATTGTGGGATTTTTTTTTTTTGTTAGGGATGCAAAAATAACCAATGTGGAGGTAGAGGTTATTAAGTTTAATTATGGACTAAATGGATAATCAAATGACATGACACATTTTGATTATTAATTTTGATTATTACCATTACGGATGCTCTAAGGGCCTATTTTCGCTAAATAATTCATTTGGAATATTCACTACTACAAAATGGTATAAAGATCACGGTCCAAAAACTAAAAAGATCTCACTTTTTGTAAAAGCGTAATAAAATATTATGGACTATAGTTTTAATCTCAGTTATACAAAAAAACTGAGATGGAAAGATTTTTTAATCTCAGTAATCTAAAAAGTGAGATTGTAACTTCAAGAATAGATCTCATTCTCAAAAAACTGAGATTATATATGAAAGAATATATCTCGTTTCGAAAAAAACTGAGATGAAAAGATTTTTTAATCTCAATAATCTAAAAGTGAGATTGTAACTTAAAGAATAGATCTCGTTTTTTAAAAACTGAGATAAAAAGAACATTTAATCTCAATCATCTAGAAACTGAGATCATAAGTTACAGAATACATCACATTTTTTTTTAGACTTAAGATGAAAGCTCTTATATAAGAAAAGTTGAAAGTCGCTTACCCCTTAATCGACTACGCGCGTAATACCCCTAAATAAATGTCACTCTCAACCATTCTACAAAAAAATATTTCGTCAAAAAATAGGATACTTTCGGCGATGAAAATATATTTCGTCACCAGATGGATACCCTTGGTGATGAAATTTATGAAGGTTGCGTTTCGTCGCCAAATGTATTTCGAGTACAACTCTATGCTCAAAACTCCATTAATTGAAATAATTCAAATTAGGTTTGAACAATAACACAAAGGGCTACAACTTTCATGTTTATCAAAATTTCTAATTTTAATATTTGAAGGTTCAAAATGATATTCGAAATATATTTTAATGTTAAACGCATATGTTATATATTAAATAATTCAATTATATATTGAAAAGTGTGTGTGGTGCAGTTGGTTAAAGGTTCTATGCAAAACTCAAGAGACGTAGGTTCAAAACCCAGCAGGATAATAAAGGGGGATTTTTTCCTTTAGGAAAACGCCACTTTTAATCTCGGTTTTTTCAAAAACTGAGATTATTACTCTCTAAACAACCACGGTTTTATAATAAAACTGAGATGTTAAGCTATTAAAGGTCACGGTTTTGACTTTTTTAATCACAGTTTTTATGTTTTTAGTCACGGTTTTTATCCTGTGGTTAAAAGATAGAGACTTTTAGTTACACCTTGATAGACCACGGTTTTGAATGCGAGATTAAAAGTGAAAGATCACACCAAATAACCGAGATCTTTATCTATTTTTGTAGTAGTGATTTTTTTGTTTTTATTCAGTTTTTATCACATTTGTTGGTTTTTTATCAATTTTTTCACATTTATTAACGAAAAAGAATAAGCCGATCAGCCATTTTTTTTGTTTTTATTCAAAAAAAATTGGGTTTCGTTGTTAATTTTTTACTTTTTAAATTCCTCTTGTCATCATCATGACAACATAATAATCTACAAAAAATCGATGCAAAACTAACAAATGCGAAAAAAATTGAATAATGACTAAAAAAAAAAGAGCCACTTTACATTTTTTTTTGGTCAAAAGTAAAAAGATTGTATTGATAAACGCTTAGTGGCACTTACAAAACGGAGATCATTACAAAGAACTTGGACAAAGCCAAACTAATCGTCTAACAAATACAAAACAAGTAAATCACAAGGCAATCGATGTCTTTCATCCTACCCCAGACATGGCCTGACGCAATAGCGATACTTTTAAACTGCCTAACATCTAATTAGGAGTCTCAAATAAGAAAAAGTGCAAAATTAAGGACAAAAGACACCAAATACCCAGATAATCAGATGCACTCCACCCAAGTATGAACGCACCAATAAACTCTCAAGAACTACAGATCTGCTAAGTTGCCACGGGTTGCCTCACCAAAGATATCGTGTAAGGGGTGGAACGCTCTGAAGCATATCGTTGTGAAGCAACCTTGATTGAAAAAATCCGATCAGTAGACAAAATTCGTCCAAATATGAAACTAATAACTCTCATTAAACGTGAGACAAAACTCTCACAGATCATACGACAAGTCGTAGATCTGGAAAGACGGAAGAAAAAAAAACAAAAACAAAGAAAGGGAGTCGGTAGTATCATGGCCTCTCCCTCCCTCTGCTGCACACGGGTATGAAACCCACAGAGGGAAGGGAAGGGAGAAGATCAAGGAGTTGTGGTGGCTAGGATTGAGAGAGAGGAAGAGAGAGATAGGGTTGAGAGAGAGCCACTTTACTTATTTAGCCAAAATATGACTAAATTTGGCAGAATTAAGTTTGAGCATCCTAAAGTACTTAAATACATATGCAAAAATTAATTCTGAGCATATATAATACTAACTTTTTGTCCGTATTTGGTCAATACTACGAGCTGTGCGCTCATTGGTGTGAGCGAAACAAGTTTGTGTTGAGGTGTTTTTTTTTCCCTCGACGGTAACGGTTTTTCAGGCTAGCTTACGTGAATGTTAATTAATCCACTTCTTGGTTCGGTCAAGTCAGGTCATTCGCGCAGGGCCTGCATAATTCACAAAAATTGCTTTCTTACCACCTAATCTCAAAATTTGCAACTATGTGGGAAACAAACTCATCAACCAGCTGGACTAACTCTTAAATCTTGTAATGTCTTGAGGTTTGTCCCAAATTCAGTAGCTGTTAAACATTTTAGAAGAACTGTATTACCCTAACCCAACCCATCAACCAGAGTATCAACATCCTCTCTATAGGAGTTGAACTTATAACCTCACTATACTTAAGTGCAATTGCACTCCATTTAAACCAAAAAAAAAAAAAATACAATTGCACAACCGGTGGGCCAACTGTACCGGTTGGATATTTAGTGTATTCAAAAGTTGTGTCGTTGTAGGAAACTAACGTGCTTAAAATACGAAATTTGGAGTTTAATTATAAAAAAGTAGAATGTGAAAACCATTATGAGCTTAAATCCATTCAAGGCTCAAGCATTAGCACTTTTTTATGTAGATAGAGAACGTTATTGACCACAGTACTAAATAAGAATTACGTTTAGTATGGGATTTTGAAAATCTCCCAATCTAAGCCTTCATGATTCACTTCGAAAAAACTAGGCAGACATAAACATACATATACATATTTTGGAGCCCTCCAAAGGGAATAATACCCTTTGTTTAATTTCTATCAATGAAATTATTACCATTTTGAACAAAAAAAAAAGGAGAAGGAGTTCCCTTCGTGATTATTTTTTGCGAAAAAAAGAGAGCGTAAGTTGGTCTAAACGCATATGTTTTTTGTTTGATTTGAGAGAAATATAGCAAGTATCACTTGAGCTTGAACTTTAGTAACCCCAAGAATTTTGATTGTGGTGGGAGCCGAACCATTCAGCTTAATTAGAAGAGTAACCCCCAAATTCAATTTTGTCAAAAGTTCATGTGGAAATTAAATACTCCAATATTCTCATTTTTCGCCAATTTGGTGGATTTTGTGGGACCACGAGATTCAAAAAAAAAAAAAAGGGAAAAAAATTATCATAGCAATAGCGTTAGCATTATAGGGGCCCACAATAGCGTTAGCATGTTAGGGGCTCACACGACGCTACATTGATGAGTTTATTTTGCAAACACCGTCTTTTAAATTTGAATAGAGGATTAAAGTAATCGATTGTGTGAGCTCATCATGATTTTAAAAAAAAAAGGGTCATCCTTTTTGTTGTCCATTTTATTAAACACGTGTCATATATGGGTTGATGTAATTACAATCATCTGATGAATTTGATTTTTTTTCCTCGATGATCTACAAAAGGTTGGGGCCTGCAAGATATATTGCTCAAATTGTGAAGTCTCATGTTACACCCATGGCCAACCTATTTCTATAGCATAATTATCATACTGCCTAAATGTTTTCATGGATGACCGAGAAGAGGGCCCTAACAAGATAAATCTTCGATTTGTTGGGTTTTGAGAGAAGTTTTAAAATGTAATGAATTGAAAGATATAGATAAAGAAAATTTATTAAGTACCATGCACAGAGTTTTGAGTACCCGAAACGAACAAGCCGAACCATGTTCGTTTTGAAATTTTTGATAATGAGTGGAGAGAGTTAAATAAAGAAATGAGAATAATAATTGATAAAAAAATTATTGAAAAATCGTGCGTAGAGAGATAATTCCAAATTTAAAATCCCAAAACGAACATTGTCATGATTTCGGAGAATTAGCATTTGAGGTGTGCCTAAATTGCCAAAAATACACATGATTATATATATACTTGAAATTGTTTTGTAAAGCTACTGCTTTCCGCGAGATTTTACAAGGACCAATGTACAAGTTTCGTAGAAGTTAGAACTATTAATAAAAAGCATGAGAGAGAGAGAGAGAGAGAGAGAGAGAGTGAGAGAGAGGCCTACATTTTTCTGATCGGCAATAAAGCCTACATTTGTGGAATTCTATTTAGTTCATCTCTAGTCTGTGCAAGATACAAATCATTGTACTCAAAGCATCCACACCTCTCTCTCTGCTCCCTCCTCTGAGTTAAAGTAGCAAGTTAACTCCCAAAAATACCCTTTCATCAACCTCGCTTGTAACTCTTTATTTTAACCAAATTTCTACAAATACTACAGTGTCTCGGGCAAAGTCCAGAGCAACTATTCATTTGCTACTTAGTATTTTACTCCCTCCGTCCCTTTTTAAGTGTCATGCTTCGTAACTCTAACTTATTAAAAAGACATCATCATTACACCTTTCACATCAACTTTTTCCTTCACTTTCCCTACTTACCCATCATCATTACACTTTTACTCACTAACTTTTCAAAATAAAATCTATTTTTAGGGACAAAATAGACAATACACCAACTTTTACCCCCATAACTTTACAAAATGGACACTTATTAAGAGACAGCCCAAAATTGAATACTAGACACACAAAAAATGACGGAGGGAGTAATAGTTTTTGTTTCACTATTCATGCTTATTTTAATGTTCACGGTTATTTTAATATTTTTATTGTACTGTGCACACTAGTCATAATATTAAAAAATATGGTAGAGAATGAGAGTAAAAAGTCTGATGCTGTATAATTATAAAAAACTGAATAGCTAAAGTAGAAAAGTGATTTTTGAGGATTAATTTGGTCTAAAATCAGCTGAAGCTGATGCGGATGCCCTTATAATGAAATTAATTACTGTATTCTAATCATGATCGTCTTAAGCTGAATCCGGCATTGATTTTGGCGTTGATTTTTTGAAAGACAAATTAAAAGGTCAGGTTTTAAATTAAAAACTCAATTTTCAAGTTTGTTGGGGGATTTTATACCAAAACAATTCCGATGCTAGCAAGTTAATTTTTGTCAAAAATCAAAAATTAATTATTTTTTCTCTTTCAATATTTCGTTGCAGTATAATAAGTATACCATAGGAACTACAAGAATCAAGAGGTGTTCAGATGTCGAATGTGGTTATTTCTTACTCTCTATATTACAATTCTAGAGGTGGTTTTCGGTTTCCCATTTTATATCCATACTTTTCTTATGTCTTTAAATTAACTCAAACAAGGGTTTAAAAATAGTTAGAAGGAATGTAATCCATAATATTCTAAAACTCAATTACAAGTGAATGAATTTTGTTTCTCAAAGTCAAACTGATAAAATTTTAAAAAGAAACACCTATTGCTTCCAATTAGTAAAAAATAAGAGAGGAAATGAAACACATAAATCTCAATGACTTCCCAAGGTTTGTCTTAATGACAGATACCATGTCATGCATGAGAAACTATAAATCTCCTATGATTTCAATGATTTTATTTCACTGGAACCCAACCAACAACTGTTAGCCTAAAGTGTCTTGTATTGACAAAGTCACTCTTTTAATAATAGGAGATAAATAAATAAAGCTCTCAATTCTTAATTTTGTTACCCAACAGTAATAAATGTCTTTTCAGACCAAAAAAAATATTTTTATTAAGTAGTAAAAAATAAATAGTTATTATGTGAAAACATCTCCTCAAATGGGTTAAAAAAAAAGAAGATGAAGTCATTTTATTCAAATTAAATGAAATTTGTTAATTTTTTGTTACCTTTCTATTATCAAAAGGTGTGAATCTTTAAAGATAAGTCACTTTCGGCTCATTTCATCACGTGTTTGAACGGAAAACTATCGATTGGGGGTATCAATGTGCACATAGAAATCACATGTGGTTTATTGTTATTTCTCATATATGAGGGAGTATTTGTCGATAAGGAAAACCTAAAGAGGCATCAGTGCAATTTACCCTTCGTATTTGTACTTTTTTTTTTTTTTAATCAGTCCTTCGTATTTGTACTTTACTCCTTGGCGTTTTGGATTGAAGATAACACGTGAGCAGCATTTACAGGAAAATAGCATAGAGAAATTATCAGCTACAACGCACTGCTTATCCAAAGAAACTTTGGGAAAATGACGGCTAATGACGTGTTTTGATAATTAATATCCGTTAAGGACAAACTAAGAACATTTATTAATGCTGAAAATATCCTTAACCGGTATTAATTATCCAAACATGTTTTGGGACGTCATTTTCCCAAACTTTTTCTCACAATGGAAGCCCTAGACAAAGAACAATGGGAAGGTGTCAATGCCATGTGTAAGAGTGGGTCCCAGTAATATAAAAAAAAATGACTAGATTTGCAGATGACAATAATACTACAACATACACAACTTTTTATCATAACCATCCACAACTCACACCCCCTAAAAAAATAAAACCCAGCCACCATCATAGATTCATAGAGAGACGGAGGAGGAGAATGAACGATTGGCGACCCATCACCCAGCCACGCCCTCCAGCGTGAACCACCACCACCACTGGCACCGACCCGGATCTGGATTTTCTACGAGAAAATTCTTTCCTGCGAGGATCGTGTGAGGATTTTTATGGAATCCGAACTGTTCATCTCGGCAATCAATGATCCGGATGTGTTTGTATTTTTGACTGGTAACAATTAACTATTTACCTGTCAAAAATATAAACCCATCCGGACCATTAATTATCGAGATAGATGATCTGAATGAAAACTCTCACATAATCTTTACATAGAGATCCTCTATGAGGATCCGGATCCGACCCACCACACCCCAAAGCATAGAACTGGAACCTTAATCTGCCACATAAACCGTAAATCCGGATATTAATACACGAATGGAAAGAGATTGTCTGCATCCCGTGATAAGGATTGTATATACTACCGTGCAATCTGCGAGGAGGGAATCATTTTGTAAAGGCTTAATTGCAAGAACACCCCCTAAACTATCGCGTTTTGGCAAGTTTACCCCCTTAAGTTTAAATTTGAGCAACTTCACCCCCCAAACTACCAAATTCGAGCAACTTCACCCCTCCCCCATTTTCCGTCCATTTCTGTTTAAATTTGGATGGAAAGTTTCAAAATTGGGTACCAGTACCACCTAAAATTCTGTACCAGTACCAAATTTGGACAGAAAATTGGGTACCAGTACCACCTAAAATTCGGTACCAGTACCAAATGTGGAAACTTTCCATCCAAATTCATAACAGAAATGGACGGAAAATGGGGGAGGGGGTGAAGTTGCTCGAATTTGGTAGCTTGGGGGGTGAAGTTGCTTGAATTTAAACTTAAGGGGGTGAACTTGCCAAAACGCGATAGTTTAGGGGGTGTTCTTGCAATTAAGCCTTTTGTAAAGTATTCATGTGAAACTTTCATTTAAAATGGAAATTGATTTTTGTGTTCTACTTTTGTACGCAAGCGATCCACTTTGCACTAGATGTTATTAGATGTTCCGGTGCAAAGTGAAACGTCTGCGTACATTTTTTGAGCGCCAAAATCAGTGTCTTTTTGAAATTTCTTTTACAGTTTTGATTAGGCACTCCTGCATTATGTTGAGAAAAAGGCCAAATCACATCATAATGACTAAGGCTGGGTTCCAGAAACAAAAAAAGAACTTATTTTTTGTTGAATAAGAAGGGTTGTTCCGGAAAATAAGAAGGATGGTAATTATTTTGGTAGAATTTATATAGGTACCAATGGGCAGTGGGAGGGAAATCGTACCGGCGGCCTTGCCGGGCCTTCTCCGGCCACCGGAGGGCCGATCCGAGCCGTCCAAAAATTCTAAAAAAAAAAACCAAGGGGGCTTCCGCGGGAATCAACGTCATCCGAGATGTGTAGGGTGCTTGATCCGAGCACCCTTTTTCCGTGTATATATCCCTTTGTTTTTTTTTTTAGAATTTTTGGATGGCTCGGATCAGCCGTCTGGTGGCTGGAGACGGCCCGGCGCGGCCGCCGGTACGATTTCCCTCCGCCGGTGCCCATTATCATAGCAACAGTCTTTTTTTTTGTGTAAGGCAACTTCAAGCTCAAAAATCATGTGTTTACGCAAATAATTTTCCTACCACTATGGATCTTGTTTGATAGATCTCATTGAGATCTTTAATACGGTGCAAAAAAAATTGAATTTTTTTTTCTCATTTACATTATTTTTGAATTTGAAAATGTGAAATGAACTTTTTAAAAAGGATTTTGTGGAATGCCCCTTCTTATTTTTAAATTAGAAGTGACAAAATAAGTACTTATTTTTTAAGAAGATTTCCGGAACGGAGCCTAAGAATAATCAAGCAAAGAATACAAACACAAAAGACGCACAACATCTAACGTGGTTTTCTAACTATGTAATTGGGGACCGTTGAAAAATGGGGTTTGTTCGTAAGTGTTTTTGGTAACTTTGAACAGAAAATTAAATAGGCTTCACAAGGCGTGAGCTGGATCTGACTTTTAGATACTCTTAACTAACGGGTATAAACTATTGAGAAAATGAACAAAAATCATTAAGGTTCCGTTCAATTGTCGGAAATGTTGTGCAGAAAATTAGTCCCCAAAAAAAGTGATGTAATGTGAAGGAAAGAAAAATAAAATTTATTTTTCTGTGTGTGTTCTATTGACAAGAAATCATGCAGGAAAACAAGAATTTTTTCATTTTTGGCAAGACGTATTTTGCAGGAAAGTGTTTTCCAGTGGGAAAGTTGAAGTTGTGGATTCTATAACTTTTTTGGTAACTGAACACACAGAAAATTACAGAAAAATTGATTTTTCTGTCCTTTCTCATCCTGTCTGTGCAATTAAATTGGGCCTAAGAGGTAGAATAATAAGGGGAAAATGACGGCCCATAACATGTTTTGATAATTAATACCCGCCAAGGACAAGTTAAGAACATTTATTAATGCTGAAAATGTCTTTGACGGGTATTACTTATCAAAACACGTCCTTAGCTGTCATTTTCCCTAATAATAAGTTGTCCCTCAAAATAGGTACGTTTGGAAGGTGAAAAGCATGGGTGTCAAATTGAACCCAAATGCATCTATTAAAAAATAGACCAAACCCAACACATTTATTAATTGGATTAGAATAAGTTCAAATCCATTTAACTCATTTATTATTGGGTTTTAATTGAGTTTTAATTGGGTCAACTTAATTGTCCAATAGATTATGAACATTACCCAAAAAAAAATGCACGGAGGGCCGGAGGCTACGGTTTGTGGGGTGTCTGACTTGTAGGCAGAGAAGGAATGGATTTGGGTTTTCTTCCAAGCTAGTCATTTTCCAGTCAAGGTCAGTACTCAAACTCTCTCTCTCCCCACATTGAATGAGACCCTATATATGTTTATTGTACAATTTTCGCTTGTTACATTTTTTTCCAATTAACAGCTAGGAATTTGTCTTTCAATTCATCGATTTGGAGAAGGAAAACTAGAACAACGATTCACGAAACATGTAAAACAGATACAGTAATGAACATGGTAATATCTGTTATCGTTGTGGCAAAAAAAAAAGTGTACGCGTGTAATATGGGGTGATTTGGATTGAAAAGTTGCACATTAATATTTTTTTTGGTCTTTATTCAAAAAAATTTGAATTTGTTAGTTTTGCATCAAACTTTTGTGACTTATTAATTTGTCTCAATGAGAGGAATTGGAAAAGTAAAAAAAAAAAGATTAAAACTAATAAATTTTTTAAAAAAGATAGAAAAGTAAAAAAAAAAATTTGTCTCATTGACTTATTTTTGTCTTTATTCAAAAAATTATAAGTTTCGATCAAAATTTTTTACTTTTCCAATTCCTCTAGTTGAGACGAATTAATAAGTCATAAAAGTTTGACGCAAAACAAACAAATGCAAAAAAAGAATAAGGACAAAAAATAAGTCACTCAATTTTTTCATGTGCTTTATAAAATTATATTAATGGTATATCTGAATTTTACATTTTTATCTAAGATTAAAAAAAAAAGAACAAAAAAAAAGAGAAATTGTAATTGGGTTAATGAACGGGGCGGGTTTGATTTTAAATAAATTGGTCGGGTTAAGTATGTGTAATTGAACTCATAATTAATATGTCTAAATGAGTCAATGACTCATTAAATATCCAACTCACTTACAATTTATCCGATTTAGTCCAAACCCGCCTATTTGACATCATTAGTGAAAAGTCATTATTTGTATTTCATCTCACGTCGCTCGAAGTTTCAAACTCTGGAGGGTATATTTAACTCAAATTAGACATAAAATCTAGGGCCTTTGCCCTTTGGGGCACCTAGGTTTTATAGGGAGAGAGAGTATGGATAAAGTGGGTTTCGACCCATTTACCACACGCGCACGCACGCATCACTGCCTGGACCATGACTAGGGCCGTGGTCTGTGACTCCGTGCGTGGCTTGGATTGGCGCTGGTGAATTTTTAGATGATTGGATCGAGCACCTATAGGTTTTGGATTGAGCTAATTTTTCGCGGAGACCCTTGGAAAAAAATATTGTACATTTAATGAAGGGTTCGAATTGTTTGTGTGAGACCCAAAGTTAGCCCACACAAAAATCTGTGCGCGATCTGTGTGCAATTATCTGTTCGAATAACACAGTCCAATAACATATTCCATTGGAACTCGGAAGTGGCGTATATCAATTATTTACAGTATAACCCTGGACCTGGACCTTGTGACTTGATAGGACATGTCGAACTCCAAAGAGTTAGCGAAATACAAGCCGAACCGAGTTAGGCTTCACAAACACAACATAAAAAGGTGGTATAAAACAAGTTCCTTAAAAAGTAGTCGAGACAAAAATACAGATAGATTTTCATGTCACATTTCTAATCTGAAACAACACAAAAGAAATCCATTTATAAAAATAAAAAAAAAGTAATGATTTTTACCCTCTCCGTTTTTATAACCACACTTTTTTTGGTTCATTTGTATGTTAATTTATAAGATTAACCTTTCATTTGTATAATCTACCGCATTTGAGAGGACAACTTTATAAATTCACGTTGTAAGGGCCAAAAAAAGAAAGTGCATTTCTAGAAAAAAGAGAGTGTGAAAATCCATTAAAAAAAGGAATGTTAAAATCATTGCAATTGGGTTTTTGAAATTTTTTTTTGTCCATTTCTACTTCTTTCATCATAAATTATGTGCGTTTATAATAATACTCCCAATGTATTTTAAAAAAAAAAACAGATAAAAGGACAAAAAAGGACTTAAATAGTGCAAATATATATGCAAAAATCACTGTTCTAAAAAAAATTCAAACTAATCGCGTACAAGAAGGCATATGGTCTAATCACATTTTTTTTTTTCCGGGGAAACACTTTTGTTGTGTTCGATTAAAAAGATGCCTTTTTGGAAATATAGATTTCCATGTCCGATCAATCTTAATTTTCATATGAACTACCTACTTGACAACACAAACAAAATGGACGGTTCAAATGAAAAAACGGAATTTGAAGTGGGTCTAGTCTCTTGGAATGCTAATTTTTCGTTGTGATGACGTACACTATAGTCTATCATCGTTGTACGTTACTCTATAACTCTTTGTTTTGGTTTATTAATAATATTGTGATCGATTTTTTGTTGTTCAAATTTTTTTTTTTGTGAAAGTGGGTCCCATAATGCATGCACATCACATGATCACACACTGCTCCTACATTGTAAAAAGATCAAAACTAAGGGGATGATTTTCACACTCTCCTTTTTACAAATCGTATTACCATTTTATGTTTTTCGTGTATTAAAATGTTTTTAAACTTTGTAGAAAAATTATTTCAATTGGATAACAACAAAAAAGTGAAAGTGTTTTGGTAACTACACATACTAAAAAGACACACAAAAAAAAAAAAAATGGCGTGGTTAGTAAAAAAGGGCGTGGAAATCACTACCCTAAAACCGAAAAGTTATTCATTGCTTATGGGGCACCGTCACGTGGTGCCCCAGAATTCTCCTCAACTACACTCAAAATTCTGCGAGACCCGAGATCAAATATGTGGACTCTAGCGTAATGTTTGATGGAAAGAGGCTTGACACTGATGAATAATCTGTCCCTAAGAGCATGTACATCAGTTGTGAGCAAAAATGACTATGAACAGTACATTTTACCTACCCATTCTCATCGAAAATCCCATCCCACTTACAGCAGCCTCTCTACTTTACCCCATCCCAAACCGGCAAAAAATATTATAATAGATACAAATAATATTATAATATTATAATAGAGAAAGGGAATCAGTGAGAATAAGAGAGTGGGAGGGAGGTGAGAGAAACAAATAATATTATAATAGATACATTGTGAACAGTGGCTCGTTATATACACCGACCATTTTTTGTGAAGGAAAAATGGCTACCAGTTTGCCGAAGCTGGTGCAGCCTGTTTTTGTGTCCTAAATTAGGTAAAATGTCTAAAAGTGTTCATTTGGCTACTCTTGTGTACATGCTCTAAAAGGCTAAGTGCCTATTTGGCCGCCCAATTTTCCACTTCTCACATTTCCAATTTCCATTTTCAGCTTTTGCATGTTTGGCTGGCTGTCGGGAGAATGCATTTTCAGAAAATGAGTTCTCGGTTCTTTGGTTTAAAGAAGATAAGTAAAACAGCAGTGCTACAGTCACCGACCATGTGTGGGGTCCACTACGGATCCCGCACGAATGATCCGAGCCGCTCAATAATTTAAAAAAAAAAAACAGAGTGGGCCACGCGTGAAATAAGCTCAATCCGATGTGCGTACGTATTCGTTCCAAACTTTATTTTTGAACGGCTCGGATCATCTTATTTTGGAACACCTTGGATCGAGTACATACACACATCGGATTGAGCTTATTTCACGCGAAGCCCACTCGGTTTTTTAAAAAAAAATTATTGAGCGGCTCGGATCATTCGTGCGGGGCCCGGAGTGGGCCCCACACACAGTCAATGGCAGGTCACCAACCCTCCCGATCGGTGACTGTAGTGTTTCTGTAAGTAAAAAGTGGGAGGAGATGAGCTTTTTCACTCCTCATTTTTTACTTTTTTTCATGTTGATTAACAAAAAGACCTATAGAATACATTTTGTATGTATCTTCTAAGCACTAATCATGTTTCAAAATACATTATGAACTTATCATCCAAACACTCTATTAAATTTAAAAATACATTCTGACCATAATTTAAAAAGTCAAAAAATTAAAAAATAATAAATAATAAATAAAAAGCCAAAAAAAAAATTTCCAAACTTATCGACGTTAATGAAGTACTCCATCCTATTGAAGAGTTGTACTACTACAAAATCTGTGCTTTAGATAATCGAATTGGAGATTCACATTGGGCCCACACCCCATCGGGTACACAGTAAAATCTAAAAACTAGACCGCAGACAAACAAACCCCCGAAAAATATACTCCTCCACTCCATACGTACCGTACGTAGATGAATGCGTTCACTTGCCCATTTTCCTTTTAATTTCCGAATTATATAATACTAATATATATCCATACTATATATATATACACGTTTTCTCTCTCTCCGCCACCCCACATTTCCACATCCCCACATCCTCTCTCTCTCTCTCTCTCTCTCTCCCTCTCTCCCCCTTTGCTGTGCTAGATGACCACAACGGACGAGTGGGTAACGGCCGCCTTAACCGACGACGCCGTAGTGGTCGAGCTCTTGTTCCGCCTCAAGCAGTCGTCGTCACCATCATCATCATCATCGCCGCCGCCGCCGCTGAGGTGGGGCCACCGCCAGCCGCGCTCCAAACCACCCCCAGCCGCCGCCAACGCCTCAAAGAAGGAGCCTAGCAGATGCAGCCCCACCACACCCCTCTCCTGGAGCTACGGCGGCGGCAGCGCCGACTTCTCCCCCGCCGTCGACGGATCTGACGAGTCGTCCCGTCCCTCCGATCGTTCCTCCGCCAGCAGATCTGATAAGGTTCATATCTTGTATCTCCGATTCTCTCTCTCTCTCTCTCTCTCTCTCTGGCGAGTGAGCTAATTACGTCTTAGTGACTCGCTGGTTTTTTCCGAAACTTTTTCCATAATGGTTTTCAACTCTATTCATTGTGGTGTTTTTTTTTTAACCGCTGCAAATCGCTGTGTTGGGTTTGGTATGACAAGTTTACCCTCTGTTTCTCACGTTCTTCACCTCTGGATCATCTTATGTCTCTGACTCTCTGACCTTCTCTTCGGCCGTCTACGGCGGCGATGGTGTCAGATTTTTTCTTCTTCTGTCGAATGACTGAAATACCACTGGCGACTGAGCTACGTGAAATAGCCAAAAAAAATTACGTGAAATACCACTGGCCGGTGAGCTAATTACGCCTCAGACTCTCTCTCTCTCTCTGTTTTCTCGGTTTCCGCAAAGGTTTCAGAGTCTCTATTCGTCGTGGCGTTTTATTTATGCAAATTGCTGTGTTGAGTCACTTTTACAATCTTGCCCTCTGTTTCTCCTGTTATTCACGTCTTCCTCATCTTCTTCGATGATGATCATTTCCCGGCCAATTGATCTGTCATGCTGTCGAGTTTTTACGTTGACCGGACTACCCCCGGAAGATGAGTAAAATTACCGCCACGAGCCCCATCGTTGAAGAATTTTTCAATCGACGACGACGACGAGGAGTTTCTTTCTCGTCCTCGAATGGCTTTTTCTCTGGTTAAATGACGATTATGCCCTCGGCAGTCGATTCTTTTTCTCGTTCACGACGTGTGAACTGTGAGAGAGCGGTGGCTGCGTCGTTGTCAGGTCCTCGTTTGTCTATTCTTCAGTCTTTATTACGTCGGTAAAATGGTCCATGTGATTCTCCTGGTACGTCGATGGGGAAGGGCATTTTCGTAATTGGACAGATCTGGCGGAGTCAGGGGAACAGCACGCTCGATCTTCGATCTACTGCTTAGATACGGTGTCATCTCTATCCCCTCCTCTCTCTTGTTGTTGGACGAAATTGCCCTTGGTCATTGTGGTGTGGAATTGTATTTTCGCTTCACGTGAGGCCAGTCGAAACGGAAAGTTGTTTGGGATTTTAATTTAATTTAATTAATTTGTTTGTTTGTTTTTAATCGGAGTTGGGAGTTTTTATTCTCTTTCGCCTCTTTTTCGTTAATCTGTCCATTTTATTTTGTGTTTGGCATTCTTATGGGGGGGGGGGACATGTATTTTGTGAAATGAAGAGATTACTGTTTTAGCTTGTAACTTCCCAGGGCCGGGAGAGGTTGCCGAGCGGCTGATCAGGTCATTCATCTTGACGTGATCTGAGTTGTCTGTATCGAGATGAATGTCTGGATTAGTTGCTCGGCGAGAAGCTGTTTGGCAGCATCCACATCCCACTTCTCAGCTACCTGAGTTTGGGGGGGTGTTGAGGAGTTGACAACGACGAAGCTTCCCCAAAATCCCCTCCACTTGGAGGGAGGCCCCTTTTTGGTTTTTGACAAAAAAGTGCCCTTTGACAGTGGGGTCAAAATTAGGAGCCTGAGCAAGGGCTTTTTGGTCATTATGATAACTTGGGAGTTAGTCGCCGTGGACCCCCACTCCCGTGGGGTTTCTGCACTTGGGGCCTCAGCCTCTCGTGTTTCCTATTCTGTTTTTATTCGGAATTGATTTTTTCACTCTTTTCTTCATGGAATTGTCCTTTTGTTATCTTACTCAAGGTGAAATTGTGAATTTATTCTCTTTTTGTACTTTTACATGAATAAAAGTAAAATGAGATAAAAGGATATTTGAATAAAAGAAAAAGTCTGGAGTAAAATCAATTTATTTATTTATTTTGTTGCTTGTTTAGGGGTTGTAATTCGGTGTAGTGGTTTTAGTGGTGGATGCTTTTTTGTTTGTATTTAAGGCGTTTATGGGAAGGAAGTAAAGATAGATAGCATCAGACGTGGGCGCGACCACGCAATCAGCGGGTGGGTTGATCCTCTGACCTTCCGATTTTATTTTTATTTTTAAATTTGGTTGGTGCTAATGTGGGCCCCTTTAATGTTGAAACGGAGTATATGGGATGATGATGATTAAAAAAAAAAAAATACTCCTATATGGGATGATTGTGTGCCGTTGGATTAAGATGAGTCAAAAGTGCAGTGGAATTAGCGGCGCATATGAGAAGGGGAGGCGTTGATAGGTATCCGATCTTGACAAGTTTTGAAGTCACGGTACCGAGAAACGATTCCGCGTCACTGTGTGTGTAAATGCGGAGCCGACAACTCTTTTAGGGGAGAGAGAGAGAGAGAGAGAGAGAGAGACTGATCTTGACCAAAAATTGAGAGATTGAATGCGAGTCTCTCTGGTTCGTTTATCTTGGGTCCCCTTTATTTATTCCAGAAGTTATATTTACTTTATGCGAAGAAAAAGTTATCAGGCTCCAGTGCAAAGGTTAGAACTTTAATGCCGAACTGACGGGATATGGGTCCACTCTAGATGGGACCTCAGTTGATGTTGGATGATACTAGTAATTGGTGAAGTGATTATTCTTGGAAATTTTAGTAGTTTGATTGGATATGTGGGTGATTACACTATGTGATCACGTTCTTTTTCAACAGTATATGAGTTGAATTGTCGAGCCAATGAATGGTAGAAATGGCCAAGGAGAAAGCGAGGTGGCCCCGCGGCTCCCCGACGATTCTCCTATCAGTGGACTTCTGTGTAGCAGTTTAGGAGCTCTTCCCTTGAAGAAACCTTACTAGGGTTTTTCTTTCTGTTCCTGGAATGGATTTTTATTTTTTGGCTTATTTTAATTTTTAATTTTTGTATAAAGCTGTAAATTTTGCTCTGTTGCTTCCTTGCTGGCTGATTAGATCGAGGGTGACTCATGTAGTTTTTAGAATTGCCCCACTCTGATATTTCTTGTTTTTCTGGGTTAAGGGCCCAAGAGCTGGTTTGGTGTCGTTTTGGGTGGGCTTGAGCTTATCCATTTAAAGTGGATCTCTTCTCTCTCTCTCTGAAAAAAAATTAGGGTTGACAATAATGAGGTGATGATGTGTGTGTGTAGCCAAATTTATCTCATCTATCGCTTTCCATACCCTGTTAACAGTTATCTTATCAAGCCACTTCGCAATTGAGATTAGATTTTAGAATAATAATGAAGTGCATGACCTTTTTCTGAGATCTTTCTTTCCTCAGTTGTTATTCCCTGTTTGTAATTCAATCCGTTTCTGCTCTCAGGGTGATTTTAATAATGACACCATAGGCTCTACCGCCATCAACAAGCGATCAAGAAAGAAAAAGGTATCTTTTATAGTTCTTTTGACGGAGATCTGCTTCCTAATTTTTCTTGCTTTCATCATATCGAAATGCAACATATGCAGTATCCTAAGTTTGTAATTCACTAGTCTTCATTTGCGACGTTTGCAATATTCTAATTTTTCTTTTTCCCCATTGTAATCTGGAACCCATCCTACCAACTGCACTGTAAACCTAAGTTCGTAATTCTCTAACTGTTGCTTTGTGTGATTTGTCGTTCTTTTCTTGATTCTTCACATTAGACGTTTGCTGAACTTAGAGAGGAAGAGAATTTGCTGCTGAAGGAAAGGATACATTTGAAGAAAGTAAGCAACATAAAGCATCTTCTAGAACTCAAGTTTATATGTGTTTTGATGGGGTTGGTCCTAATTTTTTTGGTTTTACGTATATTTGTCTCACAGGAGATATCAACTGTACGTGTCACACTTAATGAACAGAAAGCCAGAAGCGAGAATTTTAAGAAAATCAAGGTAACCAAGTTACTCTTTTCTCCTCTATGTCCCGATCTGAATCTGTTGCATTTGCTGCTGGTATTCCTCATTTAGGGAAATGGAATGTATTTAGGGAAATGGAATGTGTTCTAATACAGTCTTCAGCCGAAAACTTGTTTTTCACGAACTAATGCCAAGGTGGTATGGTTTGTCCAGATGAATATATAAGAATTGGTAAAATTAGATCTGTAATCCATAGACTTGCACACGAAATCTTTCACTTATTTAATTGTAAGTACTTGTGATACTTTGGTGTGAATCCCCTTGAGAGAGAGAAGAGAGGGAGAGAGGGGGAGAGATTCAAGCCCAAGGAAGAAGAGGTAATAGATTCCTACTCCTCCCGGACTTTTTCTTCGGTAAGCCATAATACGTTTGTGTAAACGAAGATGGCATTCGCAGTTTTCTTTTAGCCTACAAAGATATTTTTGTTGAGCATCCTCTACAATGTTAATGTTGGTGTCCTATAAGTAAAGAAGCTGTTCCAGTGATCAAATCTTTCCATCTATTTTATCCTTGCTACTTCTGGCTTCAAGTATAGTACCTGTTGTTTTCTCTTACTTTTACGCTTTCTACGTTTGCTTTATCAGTTATTTTCTTGTATAATGACAATTAGGATGCCAGAAAATGCAAAAATCGTGATGTAAACATTTTTTTTGCAGCTTGATCCACACTTAGATTCAGCAATGAAAATGTCTACAAATTCCGGCCGACCAACTTTCTCAGAAGCTTGTACTTTTGCTCATCAAGTTCCAGTCTCGCCGACGATAATGCATCAAGATTTTCCACCTATGGATTCATGTAAAGCAGAAAAGGAAGTCGAGACCACAGAAAGATGTTTCGTTTTACCTGATCTAAATATGATGCCATCTGAAGAGGATTCTGGCTGTGAAACTATGTATGGATTGAGCTGATGAAAAACACAATGCCTTCTTTCGCCACACTCTGAAGCAAGTAGCTGTGATTCGCAAAGGCTTCTCGATTCCTGAATATGCATATAGGAACTCCTAGTAAGAGTAAATCTTTTCTTCTCCTGTAAGCAAGCTGCAGATAAAATGCTCCAATTGCCAATTCTTGAGAGGCAAAAGAAGCTGGGAAGGGTTGGAGAAATTTCAGGGCAGTGTAGAAAGACCCTAGCAAGTTAGACAATGTAGAAAATTTTGATGGTTTCTTTGTTCTTGAAAATTCTTTCGGGGTAAGTCCTCATTACTTCATTTCGGGAATATATCGAAGACATAAAAGTGTCTTTTTGTTGTTCGCGCTAACATATGTTATTCAACGTTAGTACCTTTTTGTACATCATCAAATCTTGATTTTCGCAAGCTTTGTTTGTTTTCACTTCCCCGGACAATCTGGAATAAGTTTAGTCTTGCGAAGATGAAATGATCAGATTCAAAATACATAGATCATCTTATTTGAAATCTCTCTGTAGTGTCTGTTCTATTTCGCCAAACCGATGCTTACAGATTGTTTTTTTGGCCTCTATATTTTCTCCGGTCGTTTCCAATTGTACTTAGTAGATTGCAAGCTGCAGCCTTCTAGTTGAGAAGTAGGCTGCATTGGGCTTTCTAGTTTTTGTTGATTTTGGAATAACTCTAGGTTTTTGCCTTTTGGGTATTTTTAAATGGATTGAAGGTTTAGGTTGACCTAAAACACCTAAGCCCTAATTTAGGTGGGCTTTCAAATGGTTCAGAATCTGTGTGATTCCTGCCTCATTGCAAGTCTTTTAAATCTTCCTTGAATCCTAGTAATCAACCTTTTATCAACTAATATTCCACTACTTGAGAACACATTCGGACGGGTTTAAGGGGAATTAAAAGGATAAATGCATTAAGAGTTCGTTGGACAAGACTAATAGCAAAGGGATATACAGTCCCGTCCGGTTAATAGTGATCGAATTCATAGTACCACAACCTCCCATGGTGTATTGCATATCACATATTTTGTGGGATTATATATCCAAGTCATGCTTAATTTGGGTGGTAGCAAATATTTCAACCGAAAACAAGATATTTGGTTGATTTAAAGATGTGGTCCACTCTGATGTTCATATCCAGTCAAACAAATGACTTCTAAGAGGACTTCAAAGGGAATTAATACTCTCTTTTTTTCTTTATTTTTTTTGTCTTTTAGCAAAAAAATTTACATACACTTTCTATACTGAAAAACAAAGGAGTAGATAACAAAAAAAAAGAGAAAGAAGTAAATGTGAATATCAATTCCCCGGCGTAAAGGTTAACCGTAAACACCAGTATCATCACTTTTGCTGCCAAGTCTTGTCCGAAAACACCAGGTACAGGAAAGCAGGGCAAATTATTGGGACTGTTGAGGAAAAAAATCAAAGAACCATCTCAACTTTCTCAAGTGATTTGTTAAAAGTTCTTTGGATTTTAGCCATGAACAAGAAGTGCAAAACATGCCATATCTAGATTTCAGGAGAGCAATTAAACTCAACCCACATCAAAGCTGATAAACATTTAATTTGTTTGTTTCATTGGGTCCACCATTTTAAGTGTGCTCCATTCACGTTGATTCTAGTGAGAGCTTTTTTTATTTGAGTTTCAGAAAATTACCGGTCGGTTCTATTTTCTTGTTGTCCTTCCTTGCGGATCCTGTTTTGTAGCCCTATCCCGTCCGACCCCTTTTTTAAAGGTGCTTTTACAATTCTGTCCTCGTTTTAAATGGCTGACAAGTACTCCATCACTTCATTTATGACTATGGCTAGGATTATAGCGAGAGGGGTTAATCAACAGCAATTGAAACAGTGATCCAACAGAACATTTTACAGTCGTAAGCAATACTCATTGAGTTGTGATTCAAATCATTATAGTTGCTCAATCTCTGTTGACGATGGTGTTGTATCTTATGTTGGAAGTCCTGGTGGATCAAGTTGGAAGTTCTGGTGGATCTCTTGATGGATCTCTCGGTTGGAAGTGCTCATGGATCTCAAGTTCGAAGTCTTGGCGGATCTCACAAAACGCCATCTCAAGTCTAAGTCTGAAGTCTGGGTGTGATTAAGGGGTGTCAATTCTATCAAATAGGGCATGTGAATTCTATTTTTAGGGCGTGTGAATTCTATGAAATAGGGGATAGAATTCTGTTTTTAGGGGTGTGAATTCTATCATACAGGTAGAGATGGCAATTCAACCTGCCCGATTGGGACGGGTTTTTGTTGTATTTTTCGGGGGTCGGGGGGAAATTGATGAAACCCGATCGGGGTCGGGTTGACGTTACTCCGTTTGTGTACATGCCCTATACACTTTGTCCGAACCCCACATGAATGTGTAGTGGTGGAAGATCTTGGAGCATCAGGTGACTCGACGGTGCTCCAAGTATAATAATTTTCCTACACAGGGCATTGCACGACTGAAGCTGGGATGCCTATGTTGTGAAGGCCTGGGTTCAAAATCAAATGTGTATTTTCTAATGCCCAATTCTTTTGAATCCCGACGCTTTTTCCCCCACTAACCAACCCTCGTAGCCAGACTATAATAGATGTATGTTCCTGGGGAAATCAGTTAGAAAGTAAGGGTCAAAGTTATTGCTGGGCATTGTTTCAAAGTTTCATTATATGCTTGTATTCTCGTGAAATTAAGGATCATGAAGCGAAAATCCAAGATGGAAGAGGACACGGTAGATCTCACGATTGTTAGCTCCGTTAGGAAAAGAAATAATTCCAAACAATTCTACAACCAATATAAAGCCCCATCCAACTACTAACCCCCCATTAGGAGAGGAAATAATCCCGACAAATATAAAGGGAAGAACTCCCACATGTAAGAAAAAATTCAAACTCTTAACCTCTTAATAAGATACAAGAGTCTTGACCAATTGATTTAGTCACAATTAGTTTTTTTGTGTGGAAGATAGTCACAAGTAGTTATCAATTGTGTTTTTGAGAGAGAGAGAGAGAGAGAGAGAGAGAGAGAGAGAGAGAGAGGTTTCTGCTCTGGAGATGTAACCGCTCATAGATCCCAGTATTTCCGAGATTATATACATCTGGAATTTCGTTATTTGTAAATACAATAGTCAGATAACACATGGGACTAGCCATTCGACCAAAACCAGTAGAATGAATCCTGTCTTGAACCCATCACTCAAAGACAAGGGTTAAAACTACAAATACCATTCCCAGAACACAAACTTCAATACCAAATAAAAGGGCCAACTCCGGCTTATACACTACGCATCCACCAGTTTCCGATAGCAAACAAATGAATCCACCAGTTTCCAATGACACGAACAAGATGCAATAAACTTCTTGTTTCATGTGGATTACACATTTGACAAATACTACGAGTCCCATTCAAAACCATCAAAACTTGTATTAGGTCAAGCTTACATAGAAACGGTTATACATTCATGCATACAGTCACATTGATAAGACAACCCGAGGCGAATAAAAATTGCCTTCATATATGATTATATGACAATCCAACTTGTGAAAGTTTGTCTATGGAAAACTTCATCTGGATTCTTTGAAGAGTAGATCATTGAAAACACATGAATCACCGCAAGCCAAAATCATAGGCAAAAAACATGGATGAACAAGTTCTCAAAGTGAATTTACATCTTACACTTGAAACTTACACGTATATGGGATTCCCCCATTGATGCAAAAACATGACAAACTTACGCAGCATGTTTCAGTTTTTCTTCGACAAGCTCAATACAGCGGTACAAAACTAACTCAAGGGGGTTTAAGGCACATAGAGTTTCCAATGCAAGTTGGTCGTAATCCTCTTGGTTTGCTGCCACAATACCGGTCACCAGAGTTCGGAGAGGTAGGAGCCATTCATTGTAGGCCTTCTGTAAGTTTTTCTCAGACAGCACCCCGGTGTAGTTGGTATTCCCTGCGTCATTTTGACCAATGATCAGAAATAATTCTGGCACTAAATAGATTCTTTCAAAACCGTTTTAAATAAAAGTTAGTTTGGGTCAGGCTACAAAAACTATAGAAGTAATTCTTTAGGACCGTGTTTGTTTGCCCATAGTCACCAGACTAATAGAGAAGGGATACATAATCTCTTAGGACTACCTTAGTATTATTGCATATCTTGTGTTTTTTGTAGTATATCAGATGACATTTACGGATGACAAGTTCCCATCAAACGCAAGACATCTTGTCCCCTTGGATTCATAGTCCAATCCAACAGATGCTTTAATCCGGACAAACAAACGGGGCTATGATTCCTGATGTCTTGGTCAGTTTTGTTCATACTCAGGGCTTTGAAATTACATCTACCAAATTATGACAAATCTGCTGAAAGTGCTCGCATAAGCATACTCATCCATAAAGATCCGATTACAGTACTTACGGTGGAGAGAATCAGAGAACCATACCATAGACAGGCACACACATGCCATCCAATAAATAAGCACATCTATGAACAAGAATCGCATGGTTATAACCCTTTCTTGACTAACTAAAAAATGTTCTAAATGAAGTTCCCATACCTGTTGACTCTGTTATCAATACAAATCTGTACAAGTTCAGGGCAGAGAGAACCTGCAGAATTTGATCACGTACATGTCATCCAAGAAAACAAGCATTACATAAAACATTAGTCATTAATCATTATGAGGTATAATATTTACGTGCTCCCTGACAAGGATTTACATCTATTAAAAAGTCCTGTAAACGATATTGATATGAGCAAATAAATCAGTGTCATTCATGCTCCAGTTTCAAGCTAGAATAAATCAGTTTCATTCAGGCTCACTGTCAAAGAACAAGCTAAAATAGCCGTTACAAAACGACCTAAGCCACACCATAGCTAGGTCCTCCATTGATTGTACTTAGCAACAAGCCAAGAATGGAGAATGCTGCAACAACATGCCCGTATACAGGAGAATTCAATGTAATTGGATATTTTACCCAGCAATTACATCATCTACGTGACAACCAGCTTTAAGGAAAGCATCGGTCAGTTCTGATATTTGGTTTTCCTCCTTTTTCAAATTAAAACACATTCTGAATTTGCTTTTCAAAAAAATAAAGATTCCGAATTTCATCTACAAAGGCAAAGTCTATCCTGAGACAACCTCCTTTTTTTGTTACGCAGATGACACTCGCAAGTAACATGCGGAATACTAGCATCCAAGGATGTGAATATCATTTCGTACTGGCTAGGACCAGCAGGTACGTACCATTTTTTCATAAAACCGGCACCTTACCCCTCTAGTTTCGTTCCGATTCAAATACTGGTCGTTACAGGCCCTACCGAGAAATACCGGCATGCTATATATTTTTGTTTTTGTGCAGATAAATCCATATTAATTCTTTTGTACTAAAAGATTATCAGTTTTCTCTTAATATGAGCCTCATAATCGTTATTATTACTATTTTCTAGCTCATATTTTCATGTTGGTTGAATGCTTTGAGCTTTTTAAGCATACATATATAAAGCATACATATCAATATATTTACAACGCAAAATCTGAAATGGTACCCGAAATTACACCGATTCCGGTACGTACCGTACCAATAAGAAAAACATTACCATTATGGGTACGGTATTCAAAACCTTAGCTAGAATCACTCAGTGAGGAATAAATTTTATGCAATATTAATCAAATTGCTGTGGCACTGATTGAATGAGAGCAAGATGAATTAACCTGCAGCTTTATTCCCAATGAGCTCATACCAACTACAGCTATCTCAAAAACTCCACGAAAAACATAAGAACCAACAACAATTACTTCATAACCAACACGGGTTAATCATCTAGAAACGTGATTGGAATTGGAAGCTTCAAAACTTCAAATAATTTGAATTAAGGGATTGAAGTATTTGAAAAAGTAAGCAACCTAGAGTTTTACACATGATAAGCTAAGTTCATAATCAAGCAAATATCTCATCAGCATCGTAATCCAGTCCCATAATTATCTCAGTTGAGACAAGGGTTCAGATTTTCAGGATTACTGATATTTTCAGATTCAATAAAATACATAGATTTGGATGTGCATCATCAATCAGAGTGGAGACAAAATAAAGAATATGTTTCGAACTCTCATCAAATCAAATCAACTACAAAGAGAGAATTACCGCATCACCATACTCAGGGAGGGACGGAGGTCCTCCCTGGGGAGGCCTCAATACCAGCTCCACCAATTCCAGCGGACCATCATTCCAAAATGCTGTACTGTGACATGAGTTATTCTGTGCCTGGATGACTTGATTTCCTCTTGAAATCCTTTGGCAATTTTCCATGCGCATCTCCTCCCTCACACAATCAATGAGTATAGCCATCTGTACAAGATATAAACAACACTCAAAAGGTGTAATCGTAATCAGATAACCCCAACCCTCATGCTCATTCACCATGTTAAGTGACCATAATGGCTTACCATGGAAGATGAATCAGTATTTTTAATCAGAGCAGTTAAAGTGTCAAATCTCATAGAAGTTGGAATATCAGCAAGAACCTGGTTATGAGGGAAAACAAAGAACGGAAATGTCAATACCTTAGGCCCAAAAGCCTACAAAGAACTCCATAAATGAAAATACTAGAACAGGCTAAACTCAAACGGTTAGTAGTAGGTGATCTAGGATTGAGATCATATTGTTTTCTTCTTCTTTATGACGAGGACCCTTGCACAGAAATCCTGGGTCCATTTATGCTCCACCACACACATAGACAGGGCAAAGCCAAGACCAATAAGAACCATGGTTATCGATAGGGCTGAGAGGTGTTGAACACAGGACCTCCACTACCTTAGGTGTTGACCAGCTGATCCACCCAGTGTGGTTAGGATAATGATTATTGACGTTAATAAAACAGTGTCAAGAGTCACACTTCTCACTGTTAGATTTCTTGGAGGTTTCCAACCTAAAACCAATTGGCAATAGGTGGAATAACCTCTAGAATATATTAACCAAGCTTAGGTGGCTTAGATGAACGATGTGGGACAAGTCTAACACTGCCCCTCACGTGCAACCCGAATGCACATGGAGGTGACAGGCCAGGAGCTGACTGACTGACTCGGACGACAAAGATGACAGAGACTTTCCCACGAGAGGTGAGGCCACCCAAGACCAAGCTTTGATACCATGTTAGATTTCTTGGAGGTTTCCAACCTAAAACCAATTGGCAATAGGTGGAGTAACCTCTAGAATATATTAACCAAGCTTAGGTGGCTTAGATGAACGATGTGGGACAAGTCTAACACTCACATCTTTGAAGAGTTAACAACAAAATTGATTGTCACTGCATTAGGCCATGTGGCCACACACTCCAGAAAATTCAAGCTGAAATAAACAAAGTTTGTTCTTTTTGTTACTTCCCACTCCCTCTTTTGGCACATGTTATGGAGAAAAGCCTGCCTTTTAAGGTAGCTTGAATTTTTCCGTCTGACGAAAACCAAATGGCCAGATTTAGGAATAAAGGACGAGGTTGGTAGACTTGATCTCCAGTAAAAGAGTAGTCATGTGGTTGAACCCCAAACAAAGTAAATAAAATCCACACACTATGGGCTACTTTTCAGTTAGTTCTTTCAGAATACTTCCTCATAAAAAATTCAAGCTTAAATTTGAATGCCAGTGAAACAATAAGCTGCAGCCTTCAAACTTTCAACTTGTGACGTGTATGTGATAATTTATAAGCAGCACCTTGAACCAATCTACCCAAGTACACAACCAGAGCAATGAACGAGTCACAACAGATGAAAACTTACAGTATAACACATCTTCCATCAGTCTACACAGTTCTAGCACAACATCAGAAAGAATCTTTCATCGCATATTGTTGATAACAACTTAATGAATTCAGCAGAAAGGAAGACATCAAAGGGCCACCAAAAGAAACCGTAAACCAAATCCGAAAACAGTTTAGAAAGGTCATGTGGATGAATATAGGTAACATCTATCAATCTTCTCTAGAACAAAAACATCATCAAAAATTCTGCCAAAAAGCCAACCTTTTCAAATCCACCTAGGGCTAGGCAAAAAGATGCCATAAGGAATTGAACAGCAATATGCTGAATTGCTGATCTATCATTTTACACAGTGCTTTACTTGATGAAAGCCGCCTAACAGCTAGGATGCAGAAAACTATACACAATTTCACCACGCAGACTTACAAACATACCTTTTTCAATGCATGAAAAGCATTCCTCCTTATCTCTGCTTCTGGTGCATAGATAATGACCATCTGAATAGCCTGAACTATTTTTCTCAACTGTTAAGAGAACAATTAAACATGGAAGTGGGACATGCAAATAAATGGCATGAGAACTACCTGCAAAGTTGCAAAAATGCTAGGCATATCAGACGAGCATTCCATATGTTCGTTGTCATATTGACACGAGACGTTTCCATCGACAATGCTAAGAAGGAAATTGATGGCCTGCTTCTTCAATTCCCATGGCAAATTCACACACGAAAATATGTTCTGTAACATGCCTATTGCTTGCCACCTTTTAGTCTGGTCACTGGAAAGTTTAGCCTTGACAGCAGCCAGATCCTCATCAGCAGCCTGAGCAACCTCATTCGATATGAAATCCCAAATTACTACATCAAACAGAAAAGCTCTGCGTAAGGGAACAAATATATATGAGGCAATCAACAATACCAGGGAATGCAAAGCAAGTAAAACATGGAACAACAGGAAGAAAGACTGTAAACTACAAACCTGCCAGACATGCTCCATGCTTGACATGAGCAAAACAACCCACATGATCATCTCCATCCTCTGTCCTTTTGGGAATGAATCATCAACAAATTGCACAAACATTCAGGTTAGCTCAACCTTCGCATGCAGAAAAATGAACGCTACTTTGCATTTTGATTCTAACTTGCAATAATTTTTGTATAACTGGCTGTGGTTATGAATCAAGGCTACAAGTTTTTCTCAAAATCAGTGAGTTTTCTTGTAAAAAATTTGTGTTCAAGTTTTTCATATGCCCTTTAATGGTGCTATTAATGAAGCTCTAAAAATTATTCACATCAAAACAGAATTTCTAGGTATTAGCTGTGCAACACTTTTGAATCAACTTTGTTAGGATACATTGTCTGTGATTAAAGTCTTTGACCAACTTTCACGGTTACTGTTGCCATGAAATCATAAGTTCAAGTGTGCAACTAAACAAAGCCGAGATGGATTGCTCATTGCTGTCTATCCCTTGATGGGGTGATTGAAGAAGACGCAACGTCCTACCAAAAGCCCAGATAAGGAATTTCAAGTAGCAAAATCACCATTTTTAACAGCTTAAGCCAATGCTCTTTCTATACCAGTAACAGTAATTTCCCTAGTTTTTAAACTAGAAAAAAGGTGAACTAAACAAAAAATGTTGATTAAAATTTTTTCTCAGACTATCTAACCCCAAGCTGGAACAGCTCGTTCAGCCACTATAAATAACCCCAAGGCAATAACTGTCCATCGTATACCACATGGCTATTATCGCTCCTATCGTTAATATGTTCTTTCAAGGAAGTAACATAAGAGACTAGAAAGGCACTTATTAGAACAAAGATACAAAAAATAAATTTAAATAAAAAAAACTAGCAAATTGCCTATTGTGTTTACAATACATTATAAATGAATTACATGAAGCAACAGACAGCATTCCAAAATTGGGAACCAGTGTGAATTTACCTCCAACAACGGGCAATAATTATGTCAACATCACAGCCTGTTATTAACCCGAGATATGACAAATTACAAAACCGGAGGGAGTAAGCCAGCTGTGACATCAAACTAAGACAGCTTGAAACCTTATATCCGAGGCCAATTGAAACAAATGCCTGCACAACAAGAATATCGGTACTAAGAAAAATAAAGAAGGAATAACTTCAAAAATGACACAAGGCACACAAACAAAATAAAATATCAAATCAACATAAAATCATACCAACAATCAAAAATAGAAGGTAAGAAGCTAGATTGAAGGAAAATTAATCAAGCAAATAAAACTCCAGGTCAGCGATGAGTGCCAACCATGATTTCCAAGACATATAGACCAAGAAGAGCCTGAAGTTTTTCCTTTCCTTCGTCTTCCTGTTGCACAGAGTGAAATCAGGTTAGAAGGATTTGAAAGAAAGTCCTCAAACCCAACAGAGAAGAAAAAGTTTGTGTCGTGTCACAGACCAACTTTAAACAAACTGCTTGTACTGACTTGGCAATGTCTATTGATCTGGTTAACAAATCCTCATAATCTGTATCTCCATCGTCCAACTCTGAAGATACGGCCTTCAAAACATTGACGATAACAGGAACAGCTGCTTTAACTTGTTCAAATTGGCGTCTTTGAATGGACACGAAAACTGCAAAACCAGAAAATGTGAATTCCTGCAACTTTCTCAGGTGTCCACAAACAAAAAGTTGTGAAATTCCTGAATCTTGTTCCATGCCAAAACATATCCTCAAAAAGAAAATGACAATAAAATTTAAGCTTGACTTTCTTAGGATACAAAATTAGTATGAAACGAATCTCCTTTGTTCGAAAGCTTTTTATAGAAATTCTCAGCATTTGCAGTCCTCTGTGCTCGAACCAGTATAAAAAGATCCAGTCTCATCCTTTTATCATTTCAAGTTGCTTTCATCAAAATGTTGCTCTCTATGATGAAAACATATTGGAAAAAAGGCGCACAACTGTGATAGCACTATTTAGTACTTATTGTCTTTATTGGTTAGTGCAAGGGCAGCGTGGTGTTTTAGTTGTATTAGAGTTTGCCTAAGGTTAATAGGTCTAACCTACAATGATGATATGCTTTAAGCTACAAAAATTTGGTGTTTGCACAATGATGATATGCTTCAAGCTACAATGATGATGACATCAACATTGTGCAAACACCAATTTTTTTTTGGCTCGGCACAGATAAAGGTAAGCCTTAAAAGGAAAAAAGAAAGATTGTTGTAACGTACACTAACCTAAGAAAATAAAAAATCTAGAAATTAGCATCTTTATGGAGCTGATAGGTGAGCAGACAAACGAAGAAAATGGCCAGAAAAGGCACTGCGGTCATGTACATGGCATACCAATTCTTTTCTCTCTAATAAGACTAGCTTCAAAAGTAATGCTTACAAAGATTACTACCAACAACGTTTATTCTCAACACATAAATCAAGAAAAACATCACATTTCAAGATATCTTCAAATTTGTCGATGTAATGATGCTGTAGGCAAAGGCAAAAACGTGTAATCACCAAATTTTCAGAAAATTTGCTTTGGAACAAAGTTTAGAGCAAATATCCCTTGATAAAGCCGAGTGATGGAAAAAGGATTTGAACAACCAACCCCAATTGATTGGGGTACAAAGCTTGGTTTGGTTTCGTTTGGTAATTTTAGCTTGGGAACAAAACAAAGCTGTGACGGACAAGATGTGCATTAAAACATGTGGAGAAAGAAAATACCTTAAGACCTAAATACGAAGAGTGATGATTTTAGTTATGTGACAATATCCCAGCAGTTAATTTTTTTTTTCCACCCAAAAAGTCAGCAGTTAATCAAACTAAGTGTTTCCCACAAAGTACATGAACATTCAGAAGGTATTTAAAACAGCAATGACAATTAGTTAGTCGATATAGTTATTCTTCTATGTTGTTTATCCAACAGTATTTATGCTACCTTTTGACAACCCACTCAGAAGAGGAACAAAATAACCAGGAACCTTGAACATCGTGCTTGGAGAATCCAATGCCTGGTAAAATTGCAGACAGATGTCTATGAAGCACTTATCCATGAAACCAAGCTTATAAATTGGTAACAAGAAGCCACCAGTGGAAAACTAGGGGTGAAAAACAACATGCACAAGATTACTGGACAGACTCAGATCATACAAGGTAATGCAATCACGTTGATGAGTAAAGGGATGTTTGTCAAGCAAATGAAACTCCACGTACTGATGGATGTTATGGCTTGTTATAAAGGTAGATTAAAATTATCAGCATAGAATCTAAGCACATGAAACATATACATGTCGAGTTGGAACAAAAGAGTCACGCTGCTAAAGAATCTTAGGAAAATAAGTAACAAGATTAATTATTCTGCCACAATTTTTTTTACCAACTGTAAGAAGGAAATACTTACAAGCATATGAGCCTGAGACATAACAGACTAATTTACTGTAAATTCTAGGGAAACCAGTAAATCTAACGGTTAAAAAGATAGAGCTAACTCTTCTTCTAAGGAAAGATTCCGTAATTTTCCACTTGCTACTCTATGCAGTATTCAAATGCAATATCCCTAACATTTCTCTAATCCAATTGGCCAACACAAAAAGAGTAGTATACCTCACACAGGATCGAAATCATGTCACGGGGACTGCAAATCTCAATAAACCGATCAATGACCCTTTCAGCAATCTCCAAGCATCTCCGAGACACGCATGCAAATCTTGCAACTGCCTTAGGCAACTCAAAAGAGAGGGCATCGATGACCGCCTTCAGCCCCCAACAAACAATCCAAAATCAAATTCAAATGCAGATATTAATGAACATGAGATATCAGATGACAAGACTCATGCTCCATTTAGATAGATATGGTTCAATTGAAGGAACACTCACTTAACAAGAAAACAGGTGACTAAGCAATAGGTAGCCTAGATTAAAACGTGGAGATACATTTTTTTGGGTAATAGAACAACACAAACACTACAAAGGCACAGGGACATACACCAGAAACAAGACAAAGAACACAAAACATCGAGAAAAACAACCAGCACCCCACACCTAGGGGGAGAACCAAACAAGTCACTAAAAGTATAAGCTACAAACCAACACTAAGCACAAAAAAGGAATACCTCATGCTTGAAAACTCGTCATTAATACGTAGTCTTCTCCAGATTAAACACCTAGGAAAGCTTAGCTCTAATGTCCCTCACAATGCGGCAAACCAGGTGGTTGGGATCCATAGCCATATTACAAATTACGTTTGTTCCGCTCCCCCCAAAGAAAATAAATGGCTGCAGCTGATGAAAGCTTATAGACCACATTACAAAATGCTTTGCAGGCTTTGTTTTTGTTGGGTTTTGTGAAGCCTGATCAGTTTGGTTGGCGCTTTGCTGACTATTCAGGTTCAACCTGCCCAGTCAGGTCGCACGGGTCCATGGCATGTGCCCACGCCGGGATCTCGGAGGGCAAGGGTTACGGTAATTGATGATGCAAACCCTAGGTTATAAAACTCTAGGGAACCATGTAAAAAACTCTGTTTCTTGCTTTCTCTCTGTTGCTTTTCTTGATATTTCTTCACGCCTGGTGTGTTTTTTCTTTTTTTCCCCACAAGAATCAAAGTGTTGTGTGTGTGTTGGTTTGGCCAATTTTGCACTGCCCAATTAATCTCAGCATCAAGGCCCATAGGATAGGACCGAGGAGTTCTAGCTACTAAGTACTTTGATTAGATACTTTTCCACACTTTCTACAATCTACAGCATAGCAGCACAAGTTGTCATTCAATTCCTTACATGTAATTGTTTCAAACCACCCCCATGAAATACTGATTTCAAAACCATCACAAGGAAACTCTACCAAACTCAGTCTTGAAATCCACCCTATCAACTATTGAACTTGAATTTGAGCTTAACACGACCCTAAAAAAACTACTGATTTAAAATCCATCACAATAATAAAAGCCCTACCAAAACTCAATTTTTCTCATATCTTAAGTGTCCAGGCCAACTTACGCGCACCTCGACTAATCCCTAGAGAAACAATCCCACCGTCCACTAGAGTGGGCCCAATTAATACCTGGCCCAGTAAGAGTTAACAGTACCGGGGCAAACCCCCCAAGTCCCAATCCATTACCTAAACTATCAAAACTGAATTGGATATATTCTTTGACCCAAAAGAATAATGTCAATTTCGTTCATTTCAAATAAACAACTATTCAAAACGTAGCCTTGGTTATGAAACCTCTACCTGGTCCAACGAAGGTGAAGCAACGTATCGATGAATCTCCGTAACAACTCGGAACGCGTCGTGCTCCGGAGAGTCCTCGTCTGGTTCGGAAACGACGGCGTCGCTGACTGAATTGAGGAAGTCGACGAGCTCGCCAATTGATTTGTCTGATCGCTGGAAATCTCCCGATTCGATTGACTGCAAGGGTAGTCGTAATGTGAGTTGCTTTCACCACGAAAGGTTATAAACCCTAGCTTACAACACACACACACATACACACACTCACACACACACACACACACACATATATATATATATAGATATAAAGAGAGAGAGAGAGAGAGAGAGAGAGAGAGAGAGAGAGAGAGAAGTGGCTAACGGAGGAGCATGAGATTAGGGCTTGTCGGAGGCGGAGGAGGAGAGGATGGTGAGAAGAGGACTGGAGAAGGTTTGGATCGGGGAGATTGAGAGTGTGGAGACTATCTATTGACATGGTCTCTCTCTCTCTCTGATTAACGCCACTGGTCCCTCTCTCTCTCTCTCTCACAGCTTTGTGTGTGTACGCTTTACTGTTCGTCAGTTTGGATTTTCGAGCGAGTTCGCGCCTACGCGAGAGGGCTCCTACTTTGGTAAGGAAAAGCAGAGAAGAGCAAATGGATCATCCCACTAACATCAACGAATTACTCCTCCCTCCTCCCAATTTAAATGTTTTCCGCGAGCGACGGTGTAACTTTAGTCTCAAAAAATAATTAATTTTTAACCTTATTGTGCATTCAAAAGTTTTTTATGAGTACTTTAAAACGGTGCAAAAAAGTTTCAAAAAAATTATAAAAAACTATGAGTTTTTTTAAAGTCAAAATGATACGACTTTACTAGGGGGAATTTAAAATGAGACGGAGGGAGCATGTGCTAAATGCTCAATTCGTTTTTATTTTTTAAATACTTATTTCTTATTTTTATGAGACATATTATTCTCTCATAATACTTCTTTAATTTAAAAAATACTAAGTACTTAAGGTCTCATTCTTGTAAATTTAATTATTTTTTTCGTTTTACGTGTTTTGTTCATTTTTTAAAAAAATTATTAGATTGGAGTGATTTTTTTTAGATTAATCATCCGCCTCGACTAAGGGAGTTTAAAAAGTATAAAATTATAACCGAAAGCAAAAAAAATTCACTAAAGACGGAAAAAGTACCATGTCTATGTGCATGAGAGTATAAATGAGGCACTAACTGCACTCCACTACATTTGCACACATCCCCTCCCGAAGCCCCCTGAGATAGAGTAGATTAAGAGTAATGAATGACAACAACAAAAAAAAGACGAAAAAAGTATAAAATAGCTATTTTATTTGTCTAAAGTGTCGTCTTATTTGAATTTTTTCAACATCGGTTCATATTTTTATACTTTTCCAGTTCTTCTCGTCGAAACGAAAGATTAACCTAAAAAATTACCATGAAAAGTAAAAACAAAAAGTTATGATAAGTAAAAAATCTTATAAAAAGAATGATAAGTAAAAAATAACGAAATAAGTTTCAGACTTATAAATTTATAAGAACACAACCTAATTTTAGTTAGTGGAACACACCCAATCAATTCACAAATTAATTCTATGTGCTAGAGGCCTCCAATTCTCCATTCTTAAATTCCTAGAATGGAAACGGCTAACGTGCATCAAATATGGGGCCGTGGAAAAACTAAATTTTTTTAAATAGTACTGTTGTGACCGTTTGATACACGGGGCTAAAAAAAATATCAATGTAATATTTTTTTGACCCGTGTACGATGGATCAAACGAGCACAACGCTAGTACTCAATTTCCTATGCAAAGAGGTGTTTGACTGAGAATTGTTATGGATCGTATAAGATCATAAACTTGCGTAACATTAGCATAAATTATGGAAAATTGGCAAACGAAGTATACACAAATACAATCTATAACAACTCGCAGTCAAAACACTTTCTCTTTCTTTGGTTTGGTGTAGGGCTGTAAATGAACTGAGCCGTTTGCGAACTGTTCGAGACTCGGTTCGGCAAAAGCTCGTTCGAGTTTAATTCGTCTACTAAACGAACTGAACCTGGACATCAATTCTAGGCTCGTTCCATAAATGAGCTGAACCTGAGCCTAACGGTATTCGGCTCGGTTAGGCTCGCGAACCTATATTTAAATTTAATTAATAATTCAGTAGGGGTCTATTTGTAAATACAAAAAAATTTAAGGTTGTATATATAATTCAATACTTATTTTTCCGACTGAGATCCCCTGTCCAACCCACTTGTCCCACCCCTATCGGCCGTTGATCTCGCAAATCAACGATTGAGATGGGCTGAGCATGTTTTGCTCCAAAACGACATCGTTTTGAGAAAAAAAGTGCTCGGCCCATCTCAGCTGTTGATTTGCGAGATCAACGGCCGAGAGGGGTGGGACAGGCGGGTCAGACAGAGGGAGTTGGACAGAAGATCAGATCTCTTATCTTTCTCCCAAATTCTATACGATCAATGAGAGAGTTTGGGTTCGCTTGAGTTTAATAAGCCGAGCCAAACCAAATTCGAGTATTGACGAGCTCAATTCGAGCTTAGATTCAGCTTGGCCAAGATGTTCAGGTTCGAATCGAACTCGAGCCAGACTAGTACCTTAACGAACTCAACCAAGCCGAACCCGAGCCTTGAAAAATTTTAACGAACCGAACTCGAGCCAAGTTGTTCAGGCTCAAATCGAACTCAAGTCAGACTAGTATCTCAATGAACCCGAGCTGAACTTAACAGGGTTCGGCTCGATTCGGTTCGTTTACTGCCCTAATTTGGTGTCAGGTTTCTGGCCTTTTTGTGTTGATCTAACATCTTAATACCAATAAAGTCTGCATAAAAGGCAAAGTTTAATGTTTGTTTATTTGCATTTTTAGACTTCAGTCTTCATGTTTCAAAAAATTTCACTTGGCCCATCAAATTGGGCTTGAACAACTTTTTGTCATCCTTTATTAAAGCAAAACTTAGAAAACTAATGACTTTCTACATAAAAGGAGTAATGAAAAAAATTTAGTAGTGATGAGCCTATATAATTTAAAAATAATTTTTTTAATTTTATATATCATAGCATTTTTTAAAATCGTTATAGAGGCAACCGCAGCCACTTGTTCCCGTTGACTCCATCCTTTGGCCAAAAACAACAATGACCAACATGCTTGTATGTTGCACATGAACAACAGAGATCCTTAAAGACATCTGAGTCATTTAACACATTAAATGGCAAATAAGACGTAATAATAAGCGTCGACTTGCAAAGGTTCAAAAAGGAATCAAAAGCACTTGCATCCTAGCTATGAAGAAGTATGAGCATTTGCCCGTTTGCATACAAATTTACAATAGAGTAGTGGTTTAGCTGAATGCCTTACATTGACTACATGGACTTCCAAGAAAGAAGGCCACCAATCATGCCTCTATTCAAAATCCCACAGGCAATGAAACTATTTGATCAAGCCATGGAATTGAAGATAACACAGACACACAAAAATTTTAAAAATCTTTTTCAAGATAAGGTTATGTATCCGACATGGCCCTGCACCTAGTAAGCTTTTATTTACAAGTCCTAGACCAAAATATGCTGGTAAGTATTTCCATCAAATAATTATGAAAAAGATAGGAAGCATACAGTTGCACCAAACATTGACTAAGATTGTGGTGCCGACATTTGACATCAAGCAACTCTAGCCAACCATCTTCTCTAGCTACAAGGTTTGAGTATATGTTTTTGATATTAGACGTAAAACTCTACAAACCAAAGTTGGATTTTGTGCATTTTGCTTATGTTGTATTTGATTAGTTTACGTGAAGAAAAACCCAAGACAAAATGCCTTATTGTCTAATATAATGCAATTGGAGTATAAACTTGATTTACTTTTTGGGCCCAAAAAAAATTAAAGCCCAAGCCAAGCTCAGTTGGCAAGCCCAACGTTGAAAGATATTGTTGTTGGAAAATGATTCCAAAATCCCGGTAATGACGCGTACAGATTAGACAACAAGAAAACCACAACATCCTACAAAGCGGAATTAGAGTTTCACTTCAACTCCCTGTGACACGAATGCTGATTGAACTTGTTATAACACGTCTTGCTATAAGCCATGTATATTGTATTCCCTGCACATCTAGAACACGAACCGAGTGTTGACTCTTTCGTGATCTGTTTGCTCTCTCTAAGCCTGCCTCTATTTCATGAATAATAGAAAACGTATATCTGACCTAGAGAGTATAACGTGGATATATAGGGCTACTATAGGGATCTAAGGAGTAATAAGTTTAGACTCCCAGTGTAAATAAGAAACTCTAATCCCACCAGGATTCTGTTTCTTATTTATCTACTTATTTGGTTCTTATAAAATATTCTCTGTTTCAATTTCGTCCTTGCAAAATTTTTGGTTTCCATTTTACCCTTGTAGTTTATGACCCACTTCAATGTTACCCTTTCTGTCAACAAGTGGACGGAAATAGTTAATGTGGCTAACGGAAGGCTGATGTGGAATCTTTTTTGACAAGGTGACACCAATATAGGATAGTTATGACAATCCCACTACGCCATGTTAGCTAGTGGGTCCAACTCTTATTACGAAAAATATAAAAACAGGCCCAACCCTTCCTACATCTAACCACTGATCACCCAACACCATCTTCTCGTCTTCCTTTTCAAAATCTCCAGGAACCGATCAAAACCTGTTAACCTCTATAATCACCCGGCCCCAAAATCAAGCCCCATATCAAAACCCCCAAATCAATCTTTACGGCAACAGAGTACTAGTGGAAACCCAAAATGAATTCCTGGTGACTCCAAAAAATAACACCCAAATTTAAAACTCCAAATAACCCCCAATCCCTATTACCACCCAAGAAACTTCCCCAAAACTGAACCCATATCCGAACATGCGAAAACCTTTTTTCAACCGCCACACCGCATCCACGCCACCGTACCTTGACCCCATCAAAATCACCACCGAAACCACCAAAATCTGGCCCTTTTTCGATCTCCACCAAAACCACCTCAACTTGGCCCTAAGCTGCACCGCTACCACACCCCCATCAAAAAGTTTCAAACCTCCAACTCTGGTATTATTGAGTGGGTTCAAGCTTAATGAAATGAAAACAAAACCTGCATTGGACTTGTTCCTCTCAAATCAAGCTCTTTTTTTTTTTTTATAACACCTCTTAATAAAGCTTTGATCCAAACTTGTTCTTGAATCTGATGAAAAACGAACCAAAGACGAGCTCCAATCGTATTCCCTGATCACCAAAATCACGTGAAGAACTTGGGTGGTTCGTAATGGGTCAGAAAGATCGCCTAACAAGGTAGCCCACCATGTGGCTTCTTTGGCAGGAAGAGGAAAGCTTGCTTAAAACTAAATGTCTAATCCCCCTTTTTTCTGTAGTTAGCTTGCTTTGTTTAGATGTAATGTCATTTGTTTTGTAGGCCTTTGGGCAGTTGTGTTCGATAAAAAAAAACCCTGAAATTGGGTTGGGTGAGATTTGTGGAGGAGGTGGTGACGTGGCGTAGTGGGATTGTTGTAAGTGCCTTGTATTGGTGCCATCTTGTCAAAAAATGTTCCACATCAGCCTTTTGTTAGACACGTAGCATATTTCCGTCCACTTGTTGACGGATATGGTAACATTGAAGTGGGTCATAAACCACAACGGTAAAATTAATTGAAACCAAAAAGTTTGCAAGGATGAAATTGAAACTGAGCCTATTTTATAAGGACCAAATAAGTAAATAAGCCTTTCTTATTTCACTAATTATAATTCACCCCACTACAGAATTATAATTGCACTTCTATCCTTATCTCAATTATATTACAAGCTCCATTGTATTAAATACTTATTAATATTAATTACTAGTTTCTAGAAACTCTAGGATATATATCTTGATATTTTTTGTGAGAAAAAGTCACAAGTATAAATCTAGAATCTATTTAAAGATTAATAAATATCTTTAGACCAGTGCCTTCCATTGGGTAGCAAAAATTGGAAGAGTTGTAACCATTTTGTATTAAACCAAAAGGTTTAGTTACTTCTCCATTCTTGTCTTAAATATTTCTTTCTCCTCCAAACCCAAAATCTCTCATATTGACAAACGAGTAATTTTTCCATGCTTCCATTTCATCTTTCAAGTCGCCGTCATCATACCCAGGTTTTGAATTTTTATTAGAATAATAATTGTCTTTTCATCAAAAAATTGGTAAGTAGGGTGATTAGGAAATTAAACCGAAACCTACACCCAAATCACATATTGCATATTCAAATTAGCTATAACCAACAACACTGATCTTCAATGAGGATGCAAGAATTGCAGACTATTTGAACGTTGTTGAGGGGACGATCATAGTTGGTCTTGTAACTGTCATGCTAACTGCCTCTAGTGAAAGGAACCGGCCTTTGTTTGCTGCAAAAGATATCAAAGCCTTCTATCTTGATCACAGCCCTAAAATCTTCCCTCAGAAAAGGTGATTAGTTTGAATTGTATGGTATACCATCTCTAAGACATCCCAGTAATTTAATTTTATATACTCCCTGATATGAACAATAAATCTTTATTTGCATATGTTACAAAAGTCATAACAGCTCTATAGGACCAAAATACAATGACAAGAATCTCCATCAAATGGTTAAGGTAAAGCTGGGAAACATACGGTTGCTCCAGATATTGACTAAGATTATGGTGTTAACTTAGAAATCAAGCGAATTCAACCTTATTGATGGTGGAGTAGCCGCCAATAATCCAGTACTTATATCCTTTGTTTAGTAAAACTTTAGTAGTTTTGATTTCTTCCTAAAAATTCTCTTCTGATTCTTCCTTTGCTTTTATTGGTTCTAGACTTTAGTTTCCATTGGAGAAGTTACAAAGGAGTAATACCATGAGAATAGTGACTTTTTCCCAGTAAAGCCATGGTCGTTTTCTGGTTTTATCAATAGGAACTGGTTCTGCAAAAACGGGAGAGAAATATAATGCTGAAAAAGCTTCTAAATGGGGAATTTTGGGATGGCTAATTAATGGTGTTTCAAGTCCATTAGTGGATACATTTCTCGAGCTAGCGGTGATATGGTTGATATTCACCTTTCTACAGCATTTCAAGCCCATCGCTTTGAAAAACAATTACCTTTGAATTCAGGTATACAACCTTACACAATTCTTAAATACTATGGGAAAATAATCAATAAAAATGATGACATAGTTCTCAATGATTCTTTTCTTTTTCTTTTTTTTTATCTCTCTGGCTTGCCTTGCAACTTAGTTGTATTGATTGATGTGTTAAAAACATGCAGGATGACATGCTAAGTAGTTAAGTATCTTCTGTCGATATTGCAACTACAAAGAGCTTAAGGAATCTTGTCAAAGTTGGTGAGAGATGGTTGAAGAAGCTAGTTTCGAGGGTGAACTTAGAGACCAGTATATATGAACCTTCTAACAAAGGCACAAACGAAGAGGCCCTCATAGGTATATAGGTATATAGTCAGGGCAAGCTTTGGGCTAAAAACCAAGGTGTCATAGCTTTAGGCCCCAAAATGGCTTATTTTTAGGGTCCCAAAATATGTAGTAGTCCTATGTAGTATATACCAAAAAAAAAAAAAAAAAGCCCCATCCAAAGATAAAATAAAGGCTTGACATGTATCCAATCAAAGCAAGGCCCAAAAATACTCGTGGCATAATTGTACTAAATTGGAGAACTAAAGGGTCTATTTTTTTTTTTTTTTAATAAAAGTCATCTTACTAATTAGAATCAGGTTTTCCACAATAAAGACCATTGACCAATGAGGTTTTTATTTTGCTCGGCAAAATAAAATTATTAATCATTCAAAGTAATTTACATAAAATATTAGAAAATAAATATAATAGCTTGTTCTATTATATTTACTCATATAGTTCCGTGCTCGTGCTTTTTTCGTGCCTGTACTTTTTTCGTGCCCTTGCCATGCTCGTGCCACATTTTCCAAAACAACACATCAACCATACCCGCCTAGAGTGATTGGTGACACGGTTTTTTCACTGACTTGATTAACTTGGTTCAGAAAGAATATATTCATACATATAGAGAGAAGGGTGTAGAGAAAGAGGATTTGTTTAAGTTGTTGCCCCAACCAAACACCTTAATCTCGCTTCATTGGAATCTAATTCTCTTCCTTTTTTAGGTGCAAACATGTAGTAGGAGTGCTTAACATAAGAAATCTAATTTTTCATTTTCGTAGCACAAGAGTTTTGAACTTGAAAGCCATTAAAAATCTGTGTATGAATGGTGCCAATACACCAAGTGATAGATCACTTGTTCCATTTGCAGTTGAGATTTTTTTCTTACTGATCAGTGCTCTTTTGTTTTGGAAAAAGTGATTTATTTATTTATGCTTGTCTTGAAATTTGTAAAAGGCATCATCTTTATCATCGCCTCCAAAAACTCAGAGTCGGTCCCTGTATACAGTTAACTATTCTTGTGAAATTTAGTCTAGTCAAGTTTTAAGATCGCATCTTAATCAATAAGCATATTCTAATCCATGTTTTCGTAATCTCAGTATAGGTTGGCAAGAATTCTCTCCCAGCAAACGAGGCTTCGTGTTGCTAGATCCTTATACAGATGAGTTGTTTCAAATTCATGAATTCTATTTTCTAATGGTGTTCAAATGTTCGTAGACTAGTTAGATTAAAGTTTGAATCAGTCATAGATGTGACAGGCCATAATAACTCAACCCCGTATTCTTTTACACCATTTCAATGAAATCAAATTATACTTTTGTCATTGGCAGCGGTGTTTAGGAGTAGATTTGACAAACATACTTTCAAATACCTCCTCATGACTTATAAAAGAGTTAAAACTCTCTAGTTGGATTTTTTACCTTCTCCATTGTTAATGTGGTTGAAAGAAAAGGGATATGAACTACTGCCAATTCTTTTTAGATAAACTACGATCAGTGAGTAAAAAATGTAGTGTAGTTTCCAGACCAATAGAGCAGAGCAAACAAGTTGCATCCTCACTAGTCTACTATAGAACTTCAAGGGGCTCTAGTTAGGAATCAAAATAAACTTCGACGAATGCCCTTCGCCTTCCATGATCTTCACCACTGACTTTGCTTTCTCACATCCGTTGTGTGTTCTCTTCAATATTTTATAAGGAGAGTGCACCGTGAAATGCCCACGGGAGCAAGGAGCCCAGACTTGGCCGTCAACATTTTCACCCGAAGGTGGTCAAGGGTGGCAGGGACTTGGGGAGAAGGAGGAAAGGTTGAAGGCCAGACCTATTCCAGGCATCATACTTACTCCAGTACCCCCTTAATTAATAGCTTTCTCGATCCCTTGCATCATTGCCTCCTCAATAAGCAGGTGTTACACTTATCAGGGTTATAGTCAGAATGGGTACCTCTTCGAAGTAGCTCCTGCCTTGTCTCGACACTTCTCCACGAATGAGACACTAGCAGCAACTAGCGAGTGTTTCCTAGATGTTCCGTCCCTCCCGGCCGTAAGTATGTGCATGCATCTGAAGACCCTTAACCCACAAAAACTCATTTTCCTGCCAGCACGCGCCCACCATATGCTTTCGTTCTCTCTGCTCTCAGTTCTTGTAGTTCTCCAGCAATTTTTCAACATTGTAAAAATTGAGTGAGGGTTTCTTACGTTCATGCAGGTGCGAGTGTGAGATCGATGCTAATTAATTCCTAATATATACCTTTCCAATTAGTAGTATGAAATAAATTATACGCACAGAAAATGATAAGGCATGCACACCAATTCATGCACTATTTGAAAATCATAATACTCTTTCTGTCCCAATTTTAACGATCCAACTCCCTATTTGAGACATCCTAAGGTTTTTTCGGAGATATGTATTTATCGTGAAAACTTTGCCTACAAGAAGTAACTAAGCTCTTTTCCTTGGTGAAAAATTTTGAATTTTACTTCCTACGTAGGTTCTTTGATCCAGTTTAAAAGGCAAGATGAATTTCCGAGAAACAAAAAAAAAATGGAAGGCACGACTGTCGAAAAGAAACTAATGAGTTGGATTGAGGTAGTATTGAAAGGAGCAATGATAGGAACATAATTCTAAAATACAACTCCATACACAAGTACATACAAAGCCGTTCGATGCGCGTGAGGTCAGACAGACCGGACATCACCGAACACAGTTAAGTTTCGGAAGTTGTGTTGTCCTCAACTTTTCGTATTAGAAGACTACCGGTATTTTCCAGTTTCTCAGCCCGTAAAGTGAATCCTAGTTTTTTTTTATCTTATGAGACACAGCGAACTTATTATTTTTGAAAGTGCGTACGTGACACTGACAAGTGAACTTTAAAGATGGTTTTTTTTTTTTAATGCATTTTCACTAACAAAATAATAATAATTAAATCAGTCCCAGTAAGAAATGTTATTACCGTTCTTTCTTTCTTTTTGAAAGGAATGTTACTAGCTTTCAATAAGGTAAAATTGCAAATTACTCATAAACTACAAGAATTTAAAAATGTAACTTAAAAGTCACTCTTTTGGATCTTAATCCGATTTGCTTTTATCATCTGGATTTTCATCCGATTGGGCCCTCCTATTTAACGGACTTAATTTGAAGGAGTTCAATTTTGGAATTGATTTTCACATTCCACTTTTTTATATCCACTCTTTTTTCTTTTTCTTTTTGTCTTTTAGCAAAAAAAAAAACTCTTTCAACACTAAAAAACAAAAAAGGAGTGTGGATATCAAAAAAGAGTGTGAAAATCAATTCCATATATATATATATATATATATATATATATATATATATAAAATATCTTGTGCAAAAGGATGTATTTTTGTCTAGTATGTTAGTAGATGTGACAAAAACGTAAAGGATGTTACGAATTTAGTTTTTGCAGGCCCCCCCCCGCAAGCCCCTTGGTACCTCCATCTATGTATACAAAAATTCCATATCATTTACGCGAAGAAGTAGCTTTTTTTTTTTTTTTTTTGGTGAAGGTAGATTCATTAAGAAACCCAAACCAAAACAAAGGATCAAGGGTATAACCTTGAGAATCCACAAATACAAAAAGGAAAGACAACAGCCTCAAAACAAAACAGGCTACCCATGAAAAGAGAACAAAAAAACTCTATACAAAAAACAAATAAACCAAGCTTCCCTAGCTTAACAAGATCCACACTTTTCATGGTGCAAAGATGAGCTCGGAACAGCCCCACTTAGCGATGATTTTCTGATTCATAGCAGTCTTCGGAAATCTTCTCCAAGAGGCCATACAGTACCTTACCTCTTGTATAAATCCACTCAACAACGCTTCCTTGGACTGAGAGACATTCTTGAAAATTTTGTAATTTCTGGCCCTCCATATATGGTAGATTGAGGCAGCCATTGTTATATAAACAAGAAAAATACTAAGTGCAAAGAAAATGGATAAAGAAAAGACCCTTAAAGTATACATGAACAGCTCAGATTCACTGTGCAGTGAATCTGAGCCGTTCATGTACACTTTAAGAGTCTTTTCTTTACCCATCTAAATGTGGTTTTAGAAGACGACCAAGGGGTTTGGATGAAGAGATAGCATGGGCTGTAGATCATGTGAAGGGGACGGCTCTTGATCGAGAGCAGAGACAAAGAAAATGGGCAAAAGATTCATCCAGATCTAACAAGAAACAGGACACTCAAAAAAACAAGTGTAAATGTGATTCCCCACCTGAGTTACAGAGAATACATTGGTTTGAAGAGATTACATCCGTACTAGTAATTAATCGATCTGTCTTTTGTCGCTAAACTCCCTTTAAAAGCCAGCCATTGAATAATAGCCCACCTGGGAATGTACTTAGGATACCAAACCAAATTGAACCAAGGCACCTCTGGTTGACGAGTTCTGAGGGTATTCCATGCCAAGGAGAACAAGTAGCTTTTGACAGAATATGTAGAAATGATCAAAAAAAATTCGTGCAGCCGACTCTAGTTATTGGAGTTGGTTTGGTTAATTTGTATGTAATATAGAACGTACGTACATAGTTAAAAAAAAAAAATCTTCGCGTTGAATCCATAGTATGGAATTGGAAACACATCAACGGGCAAACTTGCACTCCACGTTTCCATGCATGCAACCAAACGATCTTCTAACTTTTTGGTCCAGCTATCACATTAATTACCTGTGACTAATTACTCCAGCTGTGTGCTTGGAAATTTAGTTTCTAAAAGTGATTGTGTGATCTACAAGTATCCCCCCTACAAAGTTAAAATTAGAAATTTGCTAAATCTAATTACTTTGTCTCCAGATAGTGTAGGTACATGTTGGCAATTAAATTAAGGAAATTGATATTCGCGCTCCACTTTTTATCGATGGCGCTCCACTTTTTTCATAAAGTTACTAGTAACTTCATGTTGAAATTGGAGCACCATCAGTAAAAAGTGGAGCGTGAAAATCATTTCCCTAAAATTAATTGCTAAATCTTTTTTTTTTGGAACTGAGTTGCTAAATCTAATTGTACAGAGAATTAAGAAACTTTCTAAAAACCTAATGCCAGGCTTTATGCAAATTTTGTCCGCTAAGATAATAAACTTTCCTAATATTTGTAAGTTGAAGAGGCTATAAATAGGAATGGATCGAAGTTGTGTGGATCCCAGTCACATTATATTTTCTTGAGTGTTGTTTTGAAGTGAGATTTTACAAGAGCTGACACTATTTTGCATGAAGAAATCTGACAACTTGTTTCAAATAACGCCTTCGGCTCACGGGGAGCTAATCTCAATCCTCTCGATTGACGGTGGCGGTGTTAGAGGAATCATTCCAAGCGTCATTCTCAACTTTCTTGAAGCTCAACTTCAGGTATAGCTAAGAGCATCCACATTGTAATAAGCAAATTCGTATGAATAAGCAAACTTAATAACAATGCTAAAAAAACACCTCACATTGTAATAAGCAAAGTTACAAGTCTTTTAGCAAATAATCAAATTCCATCCATTCCATAACCAAATTTAACAACTTTTACCAATAACCAAAACTCAATAACCAAACCCAATAACCAAACTCAAAACTAAAAAACTAAAAAACACCCCACATTAGAATCGTCTCATCGAGACGAATAATTTGGTGTGGTTGGGTGCGTGATTAAAACTCATTTGTAATTGGACATAGGTGCATTGCGTATTGTGGGGGTTTTTTTTATAGGGATGCAAAAATAACCAATGTGGAAGTAAAGTTTATTAAGTTTGATTATAAACTAAATGGATAATCAAATGCTGACGTGTCACATTTTGGTTATTGAATTTGATTATTCCCATTGCGGATGCTCTAAATAAATGTATTTATGAATTCACTTTTACACTTATCAATCTTCAAGTTCTCCTCTTCTTTAGTTTTGTTTTTGTTTTGGTTTTAGTTTCTTTTTTTTTTTTTTGGTCAAACGGAAATTCGTTTTGGTTTTAGTTTCAGATTTACATTTAAGTGAAAATTTGTTGTGCAATAGACTAGTTTAGGGTGGGTTTTGAATAAACTAGATTAGTACGTACGACTTTATTTTGGTTGTCTTTATTCAATTTTTTTTTCGAACTCATAAAATTTTCCAAAAAAGTGTAGTAGAAAGAGTACGGGCCCAAATTTATTTAGCCCATTATTCAAAACCATGGGCCGCTCAAGCCCATTCTATCTATGACTGAGAAAAAGGCCCAAATTCAGTCCACCATCCCCCGCTGTCTCTTCTGCGAATCCAGTGATTTTTCCGAATACAAAATCAATTACTCCAAATTCTAGTCGCCGTCCGTCATACCAAAGTTTTGAATTTTTATTTGAATTATGATCGGTTTTTTTGTTTTTTTGATAATTGAGTGGGGTGTTTGGGAGAGACTCTGAACCCGGATTCTTTTGTTAAAATGTCAAATTCATTTCATAACAAGCCCGAAGGTAATACCGACTCCATTAAAGATACAAGAATGAACCAAAACTACCAATATTTCGACACAGGCACCCCTTGCAAAAGCGCAAGACCGACGAAACACCTAGATTAGGAACCAATCGAGGTCCATGTAGTAGAGAATCCCAACAGACCCCAGCTCAAACCCGATGAGGTGCAAATGGAATCTGGACGGCATCACGGCCGTGGACCAGCACCGCGATAGACGAAGCAACCACAGCAACTGAGAACCACCACCGAGAAACCCAACGAACCACAATGAACCAAACTCCAAACCATGGAGACTTATTTTCCCACCACCAACACCCATCGGATCTAGGGAAACGAGACCGATACAGACCCGGACTGGAGGATCCAGCCGGTAAGCTAGACAAACCGGCAGAAGAAGAAAAACAGAAAAGAAAACCTAACCCATCTAACCCTAATCCCAACACACCATTATGACCTCGCCGACAACCACTTATGGCCGGAAATGGGAAGACAAACGTTTTTTTCGAATTAAAAACGTTTTTTTAATTAAACCGAAACACAGGTAGTGTTGAGCAGAGTGTAAATATGTCTACTGGAAATAGGAAATCAAACCGAAACACACACACACACACATATATATATATAGAGTCCGGATCTCCTAAGGGATCCCGCACGGCCTTACCGTGCGGGACTCCCCTTTCCCGATTGAATTGCGACGATCCGAGCCGCTCAAAGTGATCAGAACGTGATTTTAAGGGTACCCGCTAGAAATCAGCAAAAAAAATGACCGGGAAGGGTTTGATCCGAACAGTTTTTTATTGAACCGTTCAATAAAAAACTGCTCGGATCAAGCCCTTCCCGATAATTTTTTTTGCTGATTTCTCGTGTGTACCCTTAAAATCACGTTCTGCATACTTTGAGCGGCTCGGATCGTCGCAATTTGATCGGAAAAGGGGAGTTTCACACGGTAAGACCGTGCAGGATCCCTCATTGGATCCTAAGTGTGTGTGTGTGTGTATATATGTATATATATATATATATATATATATATATATATATATATATATATATATATATATATATGGGACCAGTTCCACTCACACCTTTTTCGATATCTAAAATGACACCCAATAAATTAGAGCCTCACATTAATAATAGGAGCCGTTCAATTTGTTGAAAACATGGTTTTAACGATTTTCGTAAAAAAAAAAAAAAAACTAATTTGGATATCGATAAGAGCTTGATTAATTTATTCAATTTTATTTTGTAAAACTTGACAGGAATCGACTGAATGAACTATGTATGTATGTATGTATGTATCTATCTATATGTAGATGGCTTATTGTACCGTTAGACATTAATGTGGGGGTCTGTTTGGAGGCTGGAGCAAACTGTGTTTTGGTGCACCCGTAGGCCAGCTTATGAAACCTGTATTTTGGGGCATTCAAGGATTCGTTGTACCGTTCTACAATGTTCTCTTTCTGTATCATATTTTCAGTCCACTTTTCAAATTAAGCCTCAGAAAATATGCTCTGTTTTGTGCTTAATTGCTAGTATTTAATAAGTTCTTATTGAAGTTGTGCTTTCCCTCATGCAAAAACAAGATGGTAAGGATGCAAGAATTGTAGATTATTTCGACGTGGTTGCGGGGACGAGCACAGGTGGTCTCGTGACTGCCCCTAATGAAATGAACTGGCCTTAATTTGTTTGCTACTAAAGATATCAAGGTCTTCTATCTTGATCACTGCCCTAAAATATTCCCTCAAAAAAGGTGATTAGTTTGATGTACACAATATTCAATACCTCATACAACCGGTGATTAAATTAATCTTTCTATAATCCCTGTAATGTGATGATGTGCTGGCTTCTTTTGAACAACTAATCTCTATTTGCATATGTTACAAATGTCCTGAGAGATCTCTCAGGACCGAAATACGATGACAAGTATCTCCATCGAATTGTTAAAGAAAAGTTGGAAAACATATGGTTGCACCAGACATTGACTAAGATTGTGGTGCCAACTTTTGACATCAAGTGACTCCAGCCGACCATCTTCTCTAGCTACGAGGTTTCTATCTATGCCTTTGATGTTTAAACTAATAGTACTATATGCACTCTTGAATTCTATGCATTTAGCTTACCATATTTTGGTTATTTTAGGTGGAGAAAAACCCAAGCCTAGATGCCTTACTATTAGATATATGCATCGCAACCTCTTCTGCACCAACATATCTCCCGGCACATTATTTTGAAACCAAAGACTACTTTGGGAGATCAAGGGAATTCAATCTCATTGACGGTAGAGTAGCTGCTAATAATCTGGTACATATATGCTTTCTTGAACTAAAACTTAAACATTTTTTGTTTCTTGCTAAGAGTTATCTCCTAATTATATCTTTCTTTGTTTCTTTCTTTTACTTTTTCCGAACTTTAGTAGCAATTGGTGAAGTTACAAAGGAGATACAGCGGGAGTAGTGATGTTTTTCCAGTACAGCCGACGGAACATGGTTGCTTTATTGTCTTATCCATAGGTATTGGTTCTGCAAAAAAAATACAAGAGAAATATGATGCGAAAAAGGTGGCTAAATGGGGAATTTTGGAATGGCTTGTTCATGGTGGTTCATCGCCTTTAGTGGATACATTGATGAGAGGTAGTAGCGATATGATTGATATTCACCTTTCACAGTTTTTCAAGCCCTTCACTCGGAAAATAATTACCTTTGGATTCAGACATACGCTCATACACAAAGTACAAATATCATGGAAAATATTCAAGAAAAATGTTTAGTAGTTCTTTTCTATGTACTATTTTCTTTGGCTTTCCTTGCAACTTAGTTGTATTGATTCATTGGGCTATATATATGCAAAAACTTGTAGGATGACACGCTAAGTGGTCAGGTATCTTTAGTTGATATTGCAACTACAAAGAACTTAAGGGATCTTGTGAAAGTTGGAGAGGGATTATCGAAGAAGCCAGTTTCGAGGGTGAACTTAGAGACCGGTATATATGAACCTTCTAACTAGGGCACTAATGAAGAGGCCCTCATAAGGTATAAAGTTAACTGTTCTTGTGAAATCCCATCCTTCATGGTGTATGCGCTTATTTGATACATGTTTTTGTGATCTGTGTAGGTTGGCAAAAATACTCTCCAAGGAAAAGAGGCTTCGCGATGCTAGATCATTACAAGCACGACGTGTATAGACCAGTTAGATGATGATTTGTAGGTATCGTTCATGATGTTCAAATGTGTGTAGATTAGTTTTATGATAGTTGTCAGACATTATACTCAATCCTGTATTCTTTTACTCTATTTTCATAAAATCAACAATTCCTTTGTATTTTATCTCCCTATAAGCAAGTACTTGGTTTTTGGATGTTGCTAAAATTTCCATGTTTTGTCAGTTGGGTATATTGATCAATGGTTTCAGTGAGTTTCCAATTTGTTTAAACAGAATTAATAGGAAACAAAAAATTATTTGTAAAAATGATTAATCAATCATACACTTACATTGGCAGCTTATTTAGCTAGGCACGCGGTTGAGTCATCAATCAGTCGTACGCAATTGAGCTAAGGCTAATGCTTGTTCATAACCAGGATGCAAGTTTAATGGCTGTCCATTCCTTTGTGAACCGGTGATACTTTACGTCTGTAATTATGTCCTGTTTGCCATTCAATGTGTTCAGCTGTCTTGATGGATCTCTCTTGTTCATGTGTCCCACGCAGTCATGCTGGTTGTTTAAACTAGTCATTCGTACAGAAAGGAGATAGTTATGTGTTTGAGTAGGCGTGTAATTGTCCGTTATTCAAGTTCTATTACGAGAACTGTTATCAAGAGCTAGTACTGGACCTTGAGGGATCCCGCATGGTGCTACCGTGCGGGACTTTCCTTTCCCGATCGAATTGCAACAATCCGAGCCGCTCAAAGTGATCAGAACGTGATTTTAAGGGTACCCGTCAGAAATTAGCAAAAACAATGATTGGGAAGGGCTTGATCTGAATAGTTTTTTTTTTCGATCATTTTTTTTGCTAATTTCTTGCAAGTACCCTTAAAATCACATTCTACACATTTTTAGCGGCTTGGATCGTCGCAATTCAATCAAGAAAGGAGAGTCCCACACCATAAAGCCGACCGTGAACTATATTTTAGAACTCCTATTTCCTCAAGACTAATTCTGAATTTGTGGATTTTCATAGACCCTTTTAACAGCTCGTTTGGATGGTGAAAAATGAAGATATAAGAAAAGGGAGTTCTTTCTCACCAAATCTCACCAATTTTTGGTGAGATTGGGTGAGAAAAGGAAATGGCCAATCAAAACATTTCTTTTTTGTACTTTTTATCTCCATTTATCACCAAAATGTTCAATCCAAATGAGAAATTTCACAAGAAATCATAACCCTTTCTTTTCTTTTCTCACGAAACCCCTCCATCCAAAGGGGCTGTAACTGTAAGAGTATTCACGAACCAACCATGATGCCGTTTGGATTTCAAATAAGAAAGAAGAAATCCCCGGCCAGTCATCCCCTTTTAAAAAACCTCTTTTGAGAATCTTTGATGGGTAGTTTGTTCATTGGGTTGGTGTATTATCTTGGTTAACAAGGACATTCACTTAAAGCTTAATAGGCTTCAGGTATCTTGGAGAAGGCATAACTACTTTTGTGTGGCTTCCTTTTTCTTCATTGTTCCCTTCATTATTGAGAAAGTTGGTCTTCTGAAGACGAACTATCACCCTAATCTTCTGGGAGTGTAAACTACGCATATGTTATCGATTTCATAATATTCCTCGACATATCTTGTTAGAGATTTTCAAAATAAAAGAGTCGTCGGTTTTGGTTTTGTAAAATTCCTTTATTTCCTTAAAATGCTTGTTTTTCCTCTTTGTGAGCTTTGTCCCACATTGGTAATCTGAGAGATGTTGGAGTGGTATATATTAGGAAACATTCCTAATGTAAGTAACTAATGATCTAGTGTGGTGCAGCCCTTTGGTGCTTCGCACCATACCGGCAGAGCCGGTGCACGCGCGCGCGCGGCGTGGGCAGTGTGGCGTGGGCTGTGGTGCATTGTGGCGCTTTAGCGGCGCACTTTGCACTTTGCACGTCAGCGCTAGGCGCCAATAACGCCTTATTGGCGCGGCAGGTGAGTCACACGGGATGGTTCCGATCGGGTGCGACTCATGCGTACGGGTGCACTGATCCGTGGAGTTGCCATCGCAGCCGTCGGTTGCGAATGGGCTCGATCCAACGGATTGGATCAAATCCGATTGGGTGTGAGTGAAACAGCACATCAGTTCGGTGTGACTGGGTGTGACTGATCGATCTAGACCGTAGGATCTGATCCAACGGTCAGAATAGAATGGGTTTCTTATTGCGAGTTGGCAGTAAGGTGGCGCTGACGTGGATGACACGTGTCACACGCGTGGCAGGTGAGTCACACGGGATGGTTCCGATCGGGTGCGACTCATGCGTACGGGTGCACTGATCCGTGGAGTTGCCATCGCAGCCGTCGGTTGCGAATGGGCTCGATCCAACGGATTGGATCAAATCCGATTGGGTGTGAGTGAAACAGCACACCAGTTCGGTGTGACTGGGTGTGACTGATCGATCTAGACCGTAGGATCTGATCCAACGGTCAGAATAGAATGGGTGCATACCCATTCACAATGGGTGCGTAGTGGCCTATAAATAGACCACTACTTGGCAGAATCCAGTGCTCAAAAAAATCCGAATTTCTCCCACATCTCTCTCTATATTTTTCTAGCATTCATTCTGCATTCTGCTTTGCTGCAGAAAACAGAACGTAGTGGTTCTCGGTTCTCATTTCCGTTCAAGCAGGTATTCTGTCCGTTTCGTTAGTGCAAACGAAAACGGAAAGAATTTCAGTTCGGGCTTCGATTTATCTTGAAGGCAGATTTGTTGTTACCCTTTGCATACCGGAATTGGTGGGGGCAAATACTGTCTTTAGGAAAGCGACATAGTCGTGACTCGAAGCGATTTTCAGCATTTGTGGAGATTTCGTCAACATTTCAGATTGCAGCGGCCAATTTTTCCAACAATCTAAAGACAGTATTTTGCAATGGCATTGTCTCTACAGAAGATGACACAAGACTTTCTGAAGTTGGAGCGGTTTGAAGGTGGCAATTTCAGGCGTTGGCAGAAGAAGATGCACTTCTTGCTAACGACCCTGAAAGTGGTGTATGTTCTGACTACTCCGAGTCCGGAGATACCGGAAAATCCAGATGATGAAACTATGGAGCAGGCTCGTGAAAGGGGTAAGTGGGAGAATGATGACTACATTTGTAGAGGTCACATCCTCAATGCACTGTCGGATGCACTGTTCGACGTTTATCAGAATTCAATGACGGCAAAGGAACTTTGGGATGCACTAAACGATAAGTATCTTTCTGATGACGCTACAAGTAAGAAATTTCTTATTAGTCAGTTTATGAATTATCGCATGGTTGATACAAAGCCGGTCATTGATCAGTTGCATGAGATTCAGTATATCCTCAGTCAGTTTAAGGTTAAGAATATGCATATGGATGAATCTATTATTATTTCCTCTGTTATTGACAAACTGCCTGCATCATTATCTGTTTGTACGTAGACGATATGCTTATCTTTGGTACAGACCAAGAGAGCATTCAGAGTACAAAAGATTTTCTTTCTACTAATTTTAGTATGAAAGATATGGGTATTGCTGATGTAATATTGGGTATACGAATTAAAAGAAGTGGTGGTCACTTGATTCTATCCCAGGAACATTACATTGAGAAGATTTTAAAGAAGTTTAATCACTTTGAAAGCAAACCGGTGTCTACTCCATATGACTCTTAATCACCATTGGATCTTAATGAGGGAAGAGCTGTGTCACAACTAGAGTATTCTAGAGTGATTGGCAGCTTAATGTATGCCATGACAAGTACAAGACCGGATATTGCATATGCGGTGGGGAGACTTAGTAGGTATACTAATAATCCTGGACATGTGCATTGGCATGCAGTATATAGAGTACTGCGGTACCTTAAAGGGACTATAGATTATGGAATAGTCTATAGTGGATATCCTTCGGTTCTAGAAGGATACACTGATGCTAGTTGGATTACTGAGCGGAATGATCACTCGTCAACGAGTGGTTGGGTGTTTACACTTGGTGGAGGGTCAATCTCCTGGGGATCTAAGAAGCAAACGTTGATAACAGACTCGACCATGGCAGCCGAGTTTGTAGCATTAGCTTCTGGTAGTAAGGAGGCAGAATGGCTGAGAAATCTGTTGCTGGAAATTCCAGTGTGGCCTAAGCCTATGCCACCTGTATCGCTACATTGTGATAGTCAAGCTACGTTGTCACGAGCGTATAACCAAGTGTACAATGGAAAGTCCAGGCATATTGGACTAAGGCATAGCTATGTAAGACAATTGATTGTTGATGGGGTGATAACCATTGATTTTGTTAAGTCAAGTCAAAACTTGGCGGATCCTTTTACGAAAGGCCTTGCAAGGGATTTGGTGTTACAAACATCAAGGGGAATGGGACTTTTGCCCAATTAGCTTAATCACTCCTGGTGGAAACTCAACTCAACCGGTTGATACTCTCAATCTCTTGAGTTCAATGAGAAACTACACCATATGTTGTGATTGGAAACACTTTAAAGCTATTTTACACATTCCAAGGTAAAGTGTTTTGTACCTATAATGTAAATACAAAGGAGGTTGAACTACTTAGTTCTTAATAAATTGTTTTGTGCTAATGTTATAGGAGTACGGATAGCGATCTACCTATATGAATGTGGAGGTGGTGCCGCTTCCTATAGGTCACAGGGGCTAGACCTTAGAGCGTTCATGAAATCAAGATAAAAGACCCAAGGCCAGTTCACGGGTCAACTGATTGGGATATCTGCATTATTTGGAGGATTATGTGTGAGACACGTCCGGTTGGTCGACAGAGGACAACTAGTTCAAAGACACGTCTACTATGCTGCCCTGACCAGCTTTGATATGTTTTCACTAAATGAATAGTTGAAGTCGCAAGACACTGTTTATGTATGCATAAACCTTGTAATAAGAACCGAGAATATTTCATCTGTATTTCGAAAATGGTGGGGGATTGTTAGAGATTTTCAAAATAAAAGAGTCGTCGGTTTTGGTTTTGTAAAATTCCTTTGTTTCCTTAGAATGCTTGTTTTTCCTCTTTTTGAGCTTTGTCCCACATTGGTAATCTGAGAGATGTTGGAGTGGTATATATTAGAAAACATTCCTAATGTAAGTAACTAATGATCTAGTGTGGTGCAGCCCTTTGGTGCTTCGCACCATACCAGCAGAGCCGGTACACACTCACACACGCACGCGCACGTGCGCGCGCGGCGTGGGCAGTGTGGCGTGGGCTGTGGTGCATTGTGGCGCTTTAGCGGCGCAGACCACTACTTGGCAGAATCCAGTGCTCAAAAAAATCCGAATTTCTCCCACATCTCTCTCTATATTTTTCTAGCACTCATTCTGCATTCTGTTTTGCTGCAGAAAACAGAACGTAGTGGTTCTCGGTTCTCATTTCCGTTCAAGCAGGTATTCTGTCCGTTTCGTTAGTGCAAACGAAAACGGAAAGAATTTCAGTTCGGGCTTCGATTTATCTTGAAGGCAGATTTGTTGTTACCCTTTGCATACCGGAATTGGTGGGGGCAAATACTGTCTTTAGGAAAGCGACATAGTCGTGACTCGAAGCGATTTTCAGCATTTGTGGAGATTTCGTCAACATTTCAGATTGCAGCGGCCAATTTTTCCAACATATCTCCCCGATACAGAAGGTTCTATATTACGGAATGATTCGCCAATTTATGTCGTCATTGATTTGGGAATTGGCAAACCCTTCTGGCTTTTACTTAATGGCGACTTTCGCACAAGCGGTCATGTAGTCGACGTACAATTCCCACTGAGGAGGGGCCAATGGAAATACCTGTTCACATTGCTTATTGTGTTGGTAGCGATGGAGCTGTCATGCTATATGAAGGTGAGATTTCTGGATGTGTGTATTGGTCAGCTGGCTAATGCTGGTACAGTTCCAGTTGAAAGGCACATGTAGTAGTACTACTACATTTTCGAACCTGCACCCAAATCCGTCCACATTTTTGAACCCGTCCAAATCCGCCCGCACCCAAATCCGTCCACATTTTTGAACCCGTCCAAATCCGCCCATATATATTGTAGTACTATCCGGAAAATACCAAGATTCTACTCTTGTCAATCCCTTGCGAAACTTTTAAATTTTAAGTACCCTTTGTCAGCAGCCTGATGCGGAAGTGAAACCACCAGTAAAACCTTGGCAACTTGGACTGATATAAAAGTTGAGGATGGAAGTATTCAAACGTTGGTGATCCCACTGTACTAAAAAATATGAAAGTCATGCAATAAGGGCTTATTCGGCTTAATAAGTTTTTTGGCTTATTTTTTTGTCCTTATTGAAATTTTTTTCCATTTGTTAATTTTTGTCATTTTTTTGAGGACTATTGCTTCGTCGTGACAAAAGGAATCTAAAAAGTAAAAAATTAAGATTGAAACCTAATTTTTTTAATAAAGATAAAAAAATTAGCTTATTTTTGTCTTCATTTAAAAAAATTGGGTTTCGATCATAATTTTTTACTTTTTAGATTCCACTTGTTACGACGATGCAATAATCCTTAAAAAATTGACAAAAAACTAACAAATATGAAATTTTTTTTGAACATAAAGACAAAAAAATAGTAAGCCAAATGGATATCCCGAAACGATTGAATAAAGTTTTGTGTGGTTCTACACGTAAATTTTTTAATTGTTCAAGTAACTGCAAATAGCCTAGCCCGATCACTTTATTCAAAACTTTTTGAATAAAATTTTGATGGGTAGCTGGGTAGCGCATCGTTTGGCCAAGAACCAGTTTTTGGGGCTTTGTGAATGATTTTGGCGTACGATGGAAATAACAAAAAAATACCTCGACGTTGTTCGAATTTGTGTGTTTCGATATACATTAGGTTTACTTATCTGGAAATTTTAACAGTGCATGCAATTGTTTCTGTTATAGTTGAACCAAAAATTGGGCAGTAAAATCTTTAGCTGTATACCAATAACAACAAAGGTAGAAATTTTCTCCCTCGATTTTGGGCAGTGGGCGCACCCTAGGTAAGAATCGTGGTTCCACCACTGCAGCGTGATCTATGCTAATGGATTTGGGAGTCAAATTAGTATAAGCGAACTGATCGTCAGTGAGTACACAACGCTCCGTCGGAGCTACCGGTTATACGATAAAAACCATTGGCAAAGCTCTTTGAACGGGAACTCGAGCCTCTGATACTAATAGAATGCCTCGTAATCGAAATGCAGTGGTGTTCTTCCTTGTGAGCGAGCTTCCGAGTAGTTTCGAATGCGTAACAGTTCGTTGGTGTTTTTTGTGGTGCTTAGCTTTCTCCGGTTGAACCCTCTTGAATGGTGGCTAGGTTGGTGTATCTTGAGCATGATTGAGACCTGCACACTTAGCACCTGTGTTAGTGTCCAGACCCGGATCATGGGGGGTCCGGGATTGGTACTCCGACGGTCAAGTTAGAAGGAGAGAAGAGAAGCTTTTTAGGTTGTATCTAGGGTTTCGGAGAGAGAGTCAGAATTACCTTCTTTTGAAGGTCGATTGCTCCTTTTTTAGGCCTTGGAGATCAACCCACGCGTATACACCATGTGCTCGGTGATTGGTTCTCAATTGTGGCGCTAAATTAGGCCCGCAATCTAAGACTTGTCACGATCTCTGCGATCTGTTCATGCAATGTGGGATACGGTGCCACGCCACCTGCCACACCTACCCGTCTCCACCTGACTTTCTCTCCAAGTCAGGGAGCAGGGGTGGCTCGGTAGTTGATGATACTATCGATCGATATAGCCCGGCTGTGTTCCGTGTTCGGGCTTCTGCAAAGTTACCAATTGGTCCGGCGGGATGCCGCCGAACAAAAAGATCTAACCAACTAACCCATATCTAGGTCCATGGTTCCTCGGCTGGTGAGCAATCTTGGCCGGGCGAGACAGGTCCGTAGAGGCATGAACACTAGTCGTCAATGTGACACGGCCATCACCCGGGTCGCTACGCCAAGCCGTGCCCACCACATTTTTGTAGCTTTGTACAATACTGTTCGGATAAGGATAGGGTAAACAAGTTCCTCCTAAGATGACGTAGCGGAATTCACGAAGAGATTAATTGCATACTAATCCAAACAAAATAAATACTCGAATCCACGAGCACACATTAAAATCCAAAGGGAATGTGTAATGAATTCTTTTCCTACTGTTAAAAGTCGATTGGGGTAAGCAGTGATGAGTTCACTGTTCAAACTTCGAAGTCGATTGAGGTAAGCAGTGACAAATTCTAGAAAAGCTAAAGGGACCGACGGTCACACGGGATCCGTTACGGGTCCCACAAGGAAAATTTGAGCCATTGAATAATTTTAAAATAAAAATCGAGTGGACATGCATCGCGAAAAATCAGTTCAATATGATATGTGTAGATGTTCAATTCAATCTTTCCCATTTTTGAAAAATCGAAAAAAATGGGAAAATTGGATCGAGCACCTATACATATTGGATTGAGTTGATTTTTCGCAAAGTCCACTCGGTTTTTTGTTTTAAAATTATTGAACAGCTCGGATTTCGCTTGCGGAACCCGTAGTGGGTTCCGCGTGACCGTCAGTACCTATAGCAGAGTTGTTTGGGGTCAGTGATGAGACTACCAAGATTTGCCCACACAAGTACACAGATACTCTGCACAGATTATGATGCGAGGCCCACAGAAACGATCTAAATCGTTCATTAAATGTAAAATATTTTTTTAAGGGCTCTCGTGAAAACTCTATTCAATCCAACACCCATAGGTGCTAGATCCAATCACATTCTGATTATAGGATCTTGAAATCTGAATAAAAAGTTAAATGATTAGATTGATCACCAATAGGTACGAGATTGAACTGATTTTTTGTAAAGGCCCTTTAAATTTTTTTAAAATTTAATGAACGACTCGGATCCTTTCTGTAATATCTGTAGTGAGCCTCACAACATGATCTCTTCACAAAATATGTACACAATATCTATGCAGTTGGGCTTTCTGCTTCTACTTGTGAAAGAGCTTAACTGCATAGAGACTGTGCACAAATTATGATGTGGGACCCACTATAGGTCTCAAACGAAACTATCTGAGCCGTTTATTAAATATAAAATATTTCTTCAAATGCTCTCTAAAAAACGCAGCTCAATCCAATACCTATAATAACTCTCATTTTAATGACTCAAGTTCCACGTTAATAACTGACTTTGCTGAGTCTATGTGATTATGATACAATGACACATGAGTTTGCTAAGTCTTAATTTGTTGCTTTATGGAGTATAAAGTCGTAGAACAATAAAACTATGAGTACACCATTTGGTGTATAGTAAATATACACCGCCTACGATGGGACTCACTTAGGGATCTCACATGAATGATCGGAGCCGCTCAATTTTTTAAAAATATTTTTTAAGCATCCCTTTAAAAAATCAGCTCTTTCGGATATCGGTAAATGTATGATCGATTCTACGCTCGATTTACTGAAAGAAAATTGGGCGTAGAATCGATCAAGTTTTTATTGATATTTAATGGAGCTGATTTTTTACAGAAATACTTAAAGCAATAGTTTAAGAAAATTGAATAGATCCGACCATTTGCGTGGAATCTCTAAATGAAACCCATAAGCGGTGTACACTTGTACACGAAAGAGTGTATCCATAGCAAGGCTCATCCTAGTAACATGGCCGGCAAGATTTTTTTGAAGGATTCTGGCCCACATAGTTATGCAGAAAGACCGGAGACGGGAAGACGAGGAAAGAGTCTTCTTCGACAAGTTTTTGTTGCTTTATGGACTACCAATAAGAACATGACCTGATTTTTTCATAGAAGTCAAGGCCCCCACGTTACAAGTCTACCGGAACGGACACGGACATATGAGTAGATCATATTATGGACATGACCTGATTTTTACATAGATGTCAAGGCCTCCACATTACAAGTCTACCGAAACAGACACGGACATATGAGTAGATCATATCATGAACATGACCTGATTTTTCTATAGAAGTCAAGGCCCCCACATTACAAGTCTACCGGAACGGACACAGACATATAAGTAGATCATATCATAGACATGACCTGTTTTTTTTAAAGACTATTATTGGTGAATATGAATAAATCATACTATAATGAATTCAATTTATGGTTTGCATTAGTAAAGTTATCCCTTTTTCAAATCGCTTAAGTTTTTAGATGATAAACAATCAATCTAATACGGTATTAGCTTAGGCAATAGATCATGTGTTTGAACATCACCACCTACCTAATTATTGAAATTTACACGTATTTAACTCTCTTCTCGAGGATAGTTGTTGAAAACATAAATAATAAAGTTGCTTATTTTTCTAATAGCTCAAATTTTATTTTTTAAATGACTTGGAGGTAAACAATCTACTACTAATAGTTATCAAAATGGATAAACTCGCGCGCTACTTTGCTACAGTACGGCTATGACTTTTTTAGCCCTTTTTTATTATCAATTTTTGTTTATAAATTTAGTTTATAAAATTAAATACAAACCTAATAAACATTCAAAATGACCGTTCATCGCATGATCGAAATGTCCACCGCATTTATCAAGAAGGAATGGAAGGGGCTGTAGTGCGGCCAATCTGACCGTTCATCTCGGCACTACAGCACCCCCGGTCCTATCAAGAAATTAATGTCCACCGCCGACGTCTATTTCTTTGATTTTTCTACATAGTAGTACTTTTTTTGGAGCAAATAAGTTAGACTGCAGTGAACGTGGCGTGACTGCCATGGCAAGAGTCGTGGTCTAGAATTCTACTCGAAAATGGTCAAGACTGGCGTGCTATTTTTTCTTTTTTCTAAAATGGGAGGAGATTTTATTGATACGAGATAAATATACAATCAAAGGACGTTGACTATCCCAAACAAAGATAATAACAAAGAGGCCTAGATGCGCAAGCTTATAACTCCAGAACCTCACAAACTAACATGACGATCCCTTGATTATCAGCCAGCTTCTGACAACCGAATCCCAAAGCCAACGAATAAAACCCCAACAAAACACCGAACTGGGAGAAAGACTCACGGCAAGAAACCGTAGAAAAAAACACAAAAACAAATCAAAAAGTAATAGAAATAAAACCTCACAAACAACACCCAACCAATCAGGCACTCCTACTCCGGCAAACCAAGCGCGCACAAGAATGGACTCTGGCAACCACATCTGCAAGCTAATTCATGAACGCGAAAAAAATAAGTCACAAAAGTTTAGCACATAATTCATAAACGCGAAAAAAATTCAAATAAAGACAACCATAACAGTGTAGAAAAAGTTTTAAGTACTGGAACACTAATCATGGTTGAGGCGCTTTATTTGCAATTGCTTTATTTAGAGCTGTAAATTGCAGGTTCGTCCTATGACGTACACTTTATTAAGTAACTTGCAAAAACAAAACAAAGCGATGCACAAAAAAACAACAAGGCGAAGCAATACATACACCATTGAGAATGGTTAGACTCTCCTAGAAACTCAGACAAGCAACTCCGAGTTTATTCAATCGCTCTCGTAAATAGCATAGTTACAAGGCTGTAATAGTATATAGATGATAACAAACTTCTATTTTATGATGAAACTTATTGGGTTGGTGACTCTCCTATAAACTCCATACAATTAAGCAACACCCGATTTTGTTTCTCTCAATCGGATTCAGATTCTGAAATGATATCTAACACGCTACTGAAAGGCCTTCCATCGACGCTCCCCCTTGTAACTGACGGATTGGTGGTGGAAAAGGGATTAGGGGGCATGGCCAAAGTCTTTCCATTACCTTCAAGCATTTGAACTACAGCTTCCATTGAGGGCCTGCCCCCTGGGCACCATTGGATGCACCAAAGTCCTACGATCGTTAGCTTCTTAATAATCTTGGCCCTTCTTCCAACCTCAACTCCATTGTCCTTTACTGCTTCGCGATTTAAACGTTTATAAATCCATTCAGGAAAGTAAGCTTCATCGCTATTTTCTTCTGTATGATCATCGACATTCTTGTTCCTGCCTCCCACTATTTCAAGCAACAGCATTCCGAAGCTGTAGACATCTGATTTGTGAGACACACGGCCGAAGTTCCTGCAGAACACTTCTGGAGCAATATAACCCACGGTCCCCCTAGCAGCTGTCATGGACACAACGCTTTGTTCTTTTGAGCATAACTTGGCGAGTCCAAAATCAGAGATTTTTGGAATTAATTTTTCGTCCAACAAGATGTTATGAGGCTTAATATCGAAGTGGAGAATTGTTTGATCACACCCCCGGTGAAGATATTCAATTCCTTTGGCTATTCCTAAAGCAATATCTTGAAGCTCCTCCCAACAAAGTAAACATCTGTAATGATCAGATGATATGTACTTCTTGAGAGAATCATTCGGCAAGTACTCGTAAACAAGAGCTTTTTTATACCCATCAGCACAGTATCCGACCAAGCGAACCACATTGATGTGGTGGATCGTACCGATCGTTCCCACTTCGTTGATGAAGTCGTCGCCATTTCCTGTGAAGTTGTTGAGGATCTTGGCTGCAATGGGAACACCATTGGGAAGCTCCCCCTTGTAAACCGTTCCATAACCTCCTTGGCCTAATTTGTCCTTGAAATTACGAGTAATTTTCTTAATCTCAGCATATGTGTATCTTGTAGGCTTGAGAACCCTGTAGTTTTCTAAGAATCTTTCAACCTTCACTTGATCCTCTTTCTTGATACTCCTATTTTTTGATCTGCGGATGAAGTATGTAGCTATGACAAGTACACCAAGAAGAAAAAGGCCAGGTGGGATCAGACCTGCAAGTATAAACAGCCAAATTAGTACAAAGGGAATATAGGGAAAGAGAATAACTTATCCAATCTCAGACAATTCACCTTTAGCAAGTGGGCTTTTCGTTTCTTTTTTTGGTGCTTCACCTGTATATATAAAGATCATATAGAAAACACTAGTCAATTTTACCGTACATAGGAATACACAAAATCAAAACAACTTCATTATTTTTCCAGCAAGTTGCCAAGACCTAAGCGCGATCTCTCAGGTCAATAGAGGCTGATACTCACATACGTAGAGCCCACTTCTTTTCGCTTGAAGACGGTGGTTAATTAAATTTGTCGTTGTAGGAATTAATAAATAATATACTAGCAGCGTTTAAACAAGCATCGATCTAAAACCCAGCAGGCAAATAAAATGAAAGCGATCGAGAGAGCAAAAGTGAACTAGCTAAACGTTCTTCCTTTTCTTCTCAAGGATGAGATGATGAGAAGTAAGTACCTCTAGGTGGCTGCTTCGGGATGTCAAAGCAATCAGTTTCATGCTTCTTGCTGTTATTGCTACTACTGATCAATCTGCAATACTTGCGGCTTGCTTCACAGTTCTGACAGTTTGGTTGGGACCAGGATGTCCAGGACGTTGGATCTGATTGAAGGCCATACATCTTTCTGCAATTCAACAGTGTTTGACTGATCCTAAAATCCGAATCCAGCAAGTAGAGATTGTGACCTGGATGGCTAACGCATGGGAGTGGAACATATCGGTAATAATAAGAATAATAAGAATAATAATAAGAAGAATAAGAATAATAATTATCCTCCTCCAGTAGGATGGAGGAAATTGGTACCGCTAGTTGGTTGGGACAACTGAATACGTGGTACCCATCCCCGCTGCTGGTTTGGGTAAAGGGAGAGGTGTTTGTTATTGAGCTCTGGTTTTTTTCATGCGGCGGAACACAACCGGAGAACTCGTATGATATGTACTGGTAGTAGTAATCTATAAGTTCGACCACTGCCCTGGCAGAAAAAGCGATATCGACCATTGTTTTGTTATTGTGAGAGCAGGTAAGTGCAAAGCCAGGCCCGTAGCCACAACGTTCCGGTTGATGATCCTTTAGCCAGAACGGGAACCGGATGTCCGGGCCCTCGACTCCGCACCTCTTCGGCATGCAATCATCGTCGCGATCGCGATCCCGTTCGTGTGCTCCGGCTCCGATCCCTGCGGGCAACAAGAAGAATAAGAGCAAAATCAGGAAGATCGCCATTTTGTTCGGTGTTGATAATACATTGATCATGGGAGGTCTTTCATATCTTTATGTTATTTAACTACAAGGACCTCTAGTCTGTGTGACCAAAAAAAAAAAGTGATAATTTGTCTTGCGGTTGCCTTTTTCACGGAGGTTTCGTAAAAGAGGTTTCTGCGCCGCCTCATCTCACCATTCGTCATGATAATTGACGGTCTAGATTTTAAATAAATTATTCGCGCGAATAATTTATTTAAAATCCAAACCGCCAAAACACTTTCAAACGGGTGAGATTGTTCACCTCCGTAAAAAAGTTTTTCTCATTTGTCTATGTATAGTTGTACTATAACTAGTAGTACAATTTTCAACTCCTGTCTTTTTAGGCATACAATAAAAAAAATTACTTTTCCGATTACTCTCACTGACACGAATTAATAATATATAAAAATTGGAGGCAAAATTAACATACAAAAAAAATTTAAATAAAAAGAAAACTAAATTTTTTTAAGTTTAGGAGAACTCATATGCCCACCACTTTTGACTCACTCTCCTAATAAATGCACCACTTGAATTCTTTGTTTTGAAAATTTGAATGGCTACCAACTCTATTCCATGAGAAATTTTTGGTGGCAATGGGTATCCCGTGATATTCGTGCAATACATTCGAACTGTCTAAATAATGTAATTTATAGTTCGGACTAAAACACTTTCTCTCTTCTTCTTCTTTTATTTTTTTAAATATGTTCAGTACTTTTCAATTCAAGCCATCGGTTGCATATTTGGATGACTCGGTTGTGCTGCGAGGTGCCACGTGAATGGTACCTGATTTGCACCAAAAAATTTCTCGTATTCGACGCCCTCCTATTATGACTTTTGTCTGCTTCAATAACTCCCCTATCGGTGGCCCCGCGTTTCTGTCGGTGCCAAAACGGGCCACCACCCTTCGGTGGCCGTAGGTTTGTCGCCTTGAAACCAAACCTCGCACCTCTCTATGCTCTCTCAGGAAGTCTACCCTTTCCGATCGGAATCCTGAAGTCCCGTCGGGAACGTTTTGGCCACCGGACGGTCGATTCGAGCTGTCCAAAAATTCTATAAAAAAAAACCAAGTGGGCCTATGTGAGAATAAACGGCATCCGACATGCGTAAGTGGCCGATCCAAGCACTCCATTTTTGTGTTTGGATCGGCCAAAAATGGAGTGCTTGGATCGGCTACTTACACACGTCGGATGCCGTTTATTCTCGCATAGGCCCACTCGGTTTTTTTTTTTTTAGAATTTTTGGACGGCTCGGATCGGCCGTCCGATAGCCGGAGCATGACCGGCGGGGTGTCGGGATTCCGATCGGGATTTCCCGATCGGGAACTGTAGACTTTCTGATGCTCTCTGATGATTCCAGAGGTTTCTCGCTCGCCTTCCTAAAATTAACTTCACGCGCCACCATATTCTCCGTCCCAAGTTCCAACGGCACCATGCACCGCCATCTTCTCCGCTCCTCCGTTATCGAACTTTCCCCAGTCCCCACACAACATGCTCAACCGCTTTTTGCTCCCATTCTTCATACGAAGAATGTGAACTGCAATCCCCAACGGGCTTATGAAATTTCCTCCTCTTAAATCATCCATTGTTAATTTGCTCCGGCCGCAAATTTGATCAATCCATTCACAGAATCACAGAAGGTTTTAATTTCCTTGATCGGAACCTTTGAGCTCCTAGATGGCCAAGAATCCCACTCCGGCCTATTTTGTTTGTTCTTTTTTAATGTTTGTATCAGTTTTCATATTATATTTTTAATATAAATCTCTAAAAATATGTAATATGTATCTTGTTTGATAATTCTCAATTAGATATATAATATAAAGTTTTCAAAATTATGAAAAATATTATAAATTGTAACATATAAATGTGATATATTATAAGAGAATGACATATTTCGTAAAATGAAAAATAAGTACATAAAAAATAAAAATCTTAGCAGAACGGAGCCTAATGGCTGTTATGGCCAATACTTGATCGTTGCAAGTGATTTTTGGCACTTTAATTTTATTTTTATTTTGTTGAAATACCAAAAAAAAAAAATTTAACTTCGTAACCTCTATCCGATTATTGTCAAGTACTATATCATTCTATACATCCGATAAATGTATCATTACAATGGAATTGTTACATTTGACCAGTACGGTATTTAAAATCTTGTGACTACCTGTTACATTTACCAGTGCACTGAATCAATACGGGTAACCATTTTGGCTTTTTTTTTGTCTTTATTTAAAAAAATTGAGTTTCGATCGTAATTTTTTTGTCTATAGACTAAACCAATTTTTTTGTCTGTCTAAAAAAAACCTAATTTTTTTGATTCCTCTCGTCGAGTTGAACCAATAATTTACAAAAATTGAATGTAAAATTCGTCTTTGTCCAAAAAAAAAAGGTTTGGACCATATTTTTGTAAACTTTTTTGATCCCTCTCGTCGAATTGAACTAATAATTCACAAAAATTAAACGTAAAATTAATAAATATAAAATTTTTTAAATAAAAATAAAAAAATATACCAATTAACTTATTTAGCCAAAAAAATGCCCTAAACCGTGTTTTAAAATGGTACGAGGAAGCCGTGTTAAACGCAATACTCCCCGCGCCGCCTCCCGCCCGCCCCCGCTCTCTCTCTCTCTCTCTCTCCTATGTCTAGCAGAAGGCTTTTCTCTGATGTCTACAAAATCCATAATTTTCTTCTTGTTGTCGCCTTGTTTCTGGGCAATAGTCATGCCAAAACCAGTCCCAATTGTGACCGACCACCCTCCTCTTGTGGGAGTAATAATAACATCCTCATCAGACACCCATTTCGAGTGAAAGGAGATCCAGAAAACTGCGGAAACAAGAACTACGAGCTGGACTGCGACAACAATCGCTTCCTGCTCAAACTGTTCGCCTCCGGAAAATACTATGTGCACGCAATCGACTACGACTACTATACTATCCGGCTAGTCGATGTCGGCTTGCAGCAGGGGAATTGCTCCTCCCTCCCTCTATCGATTCTCAAATTCACTGATCCGATTTCATATTCTGACCCGTTTGACCAAGATTTAAATTATCCATACGCACTGGATGTAGCCATAGCACTATGGGTTGATTGCGAAAGGCCAGTAGAAGAATCCCCATTCTACACGTACAGCACAACTAGTGCTTCCAGTTGTATTCAGAAAGAAACTTCTACTTCTTCACTCTCGTCCCCAGAAAAGAGGCAATATTCTTACTTTTTGTTCGGGTATAATTTGCCCGCTTCGGTTGTGGCTGATCAGTGCAGAATAGATGAGATAGTTATGACAACGTTCTGGTCGCCGCCAGTTGATTATAATATCGAAACAAACATTTCCTTCCCGGATTTCCACAGTAGATTGGAGCACGGGTTTGAGCTTTCCTGGCTATCCATTCTGTGTGAAAAATGCCGAGGACGAGGCCGTTGCCATGTTGGGAGTACTCACAGTTACAGCACTTTCGCTTGCCTCAAATACTGCGATAAGTCCTTGGAAGACAGGTCCTTTCTATGTGCGTAAGATTTCCTACTCGATACCTTAAAATATGTTTTGAACAGCGAAGAAAATTTTCATTCAATCACAAGGATAAAAATAAATAAAATTGGTACAATAAGAAAAGATAAGCATTGAGAGAGCCTCAAAAAATGCACAAGACTCTCCTATCGCTACTACTCCCCAAATCTCGACCTATCTCTCAGCCACTCGATAACAAATATTTCAGTATTCGATACCTTGTGAACTCGGGTATGCCACATTAGTAGTACTCCTACTAGTTACTAACCTCTAAAATAATTAAAAAACTCTTACAGTTTGTGTCCGGAGTTGTATTTAAAGTTGTGTGCATAGCAGCTGGAATCGTCTGTCTCCAAATGTTTCTGTTGCCGTTTTCATTGCGATTTCAGTAGCATGCCTTAAAGTTGTGTGCTTAGCATGGCTGGAATCGTCTGTCTCCAAATGTTTCTGTTGCCGTTTTCATTGCGATTTCAGTAGCATGCCTTAAGACTCTGCATTTTAAAGCATCAGGCATCGTACCGCTGAATGTAATTTGGATAAACAGGAATATTTTGGGGTCAAACAGTCCTTCACCTATTGTTTTGGGTTCCGTCGTTCCAATCCGGGATCTGTTAAGTTTACATATGACGATTAGCAAAAGCAAAACTACTTTGTACTATAATGAATGTCTAGATGCTCTCTGTTTACAAACCTAATTCATTCCCTTCAAAACTGCAGGTCGCTTGGAGATTTTTTACCATGGTAAGTTTTCTCTGTCACATCTGTTTTCTACCCTTTTACTAGTGCACGGTATGTCATTGAAATGGTGCTGTAATTTGGTAGCCACAAGCATCCCTGCAACTATAAGGGTTAGACCCAGGTAAATTTTGTTTGTTTGTTTTTTTGATAGCTTAGGCGTCTAGACTAGCTTATGTAGACCTCTATTAATTTTTTGAGACAAATCCCACCGTCCATTAGTGAAGGCCGATTAAAATGGAAGCAAAGCTCCATATGGACTAGCCCCCATAAAAGTTGATAGCACAAAAGAGATTTCAAAACAGAAAAATTAGGAAGAAGGAAACCCATAACTCAAAAGCTTTGACCACCAAGCCAACCCCTTGGGATTGTGAATTTTGTCAAAGATATATAGTCATTGTAATCGATGCGTATAGTTTTCTTTCTCCTTATACGTATAGGCCTAATTTTCTTTTACCGTTGTATAACGGTAGTACTACCTAACTATTGTTAGTCAGATTCAAGCAAAAGAGCTTTTTAAACAACAAAATTTACTCTATGAGATCAAAAAAAATGTGCTTAAATGATAGTATGTAAAAATATTTTGTCATCTCCTTCTCTTGCACGCACTTAACATGAAAAATAACTTTTTTTCGGAGTCGTAGTTTGACATCCAACTATCTTCACTTAAATTTGAATTGTTCCTGGATGTACCCAGTTCCTTTTATCTTAATGAAGCTCAAAACCTCCCACCTTTACAAGTTTTCCAACATAACAAAGGGACCGATTTCCTCCTGGCTGCAAGTTTGGTCTCGTTGCAATTCTAATGGCTCTATCTATCTTCTAGCTTGTTAAATCGTCCGTATTTCTGGTAAGGTTGGTAAATGTGTCTTAGATTGAGTTATAATTTCATTAGTTCTATCGAACTACCTTGGTCGGTTGACTGAACCATGGAACATGTTTATTGCAGAGAATGCTCGTGGGCTCAAAATCACAGGTAAGATCCATCACCGTTCGTTCTTTACTGCACAAAAACTTGAGAAAATCACTTACAAATGGTAGAAGGAAAATATGGAAATGTTTAGGCCAGATTTGTTTGTGGGATTACTTTGCTGGGACATAAGTGGGAAATTTAGGAATCAATTAAATTTTTTATGATCCCGTTAATTATTTGGCATCTCAAACCAATGTGGGAATGTGCAGCACCGTTCCAAAGATGTCCAATCTCCTTTGATGCAATTAAAAAAACAAAAATGGCCAGATATATTCTTAAAATATGTCTAAGAATAAATTGTACCATAATTCTAAGACAATGGTGGTAAAGGGAAAGACCAGGAAGTTCTTTTTTTCCTTTCGTTTTTGGTTTCGTGTTTGGTCATATTCAGCTTTTTCCCTGAGCAGGACTGTTTCTTGGTGCAAGAACATTATCTGGGTTTCTAGGCCTATTTGCCTTGTTGATCTATAAGTTCAGGAGAAGGCATTTGTCAATGTTTGATAACATTGAAGGTTTCCTACAAGGTCAGAACAACCTGACGCCGATTAGGTACTCTTATTCCGAAATACAGAAGATGACCAGAGGCTTCAAGGAAAAGTTGGGAGAAGGGGGCTATGGTTGTGTATACAAAGGGATGCTCCGAAGTGGTTATGCCGCAGCGATAAAAGTATTAGGCAAGTCCAAAGCCAATGGCCAAGAATTCATCAATGAAGTTGCTACCATTGGAAGGATTCATCATGTCAATGTGGTCGGACTAATCGGATTTTGTGCTACGAGATCTAAACGAGCTCTTGTTTACGAATTCATGCCTAATGGCTCTCTTGAGAAGTACTTATTTTCTCAAGAAGGAATTATCCCATTGAGTTGCAAGCAAATGTATGACATTTCTCGTGGAGTGGCGCGTGGTATTGAATATTTACATCGTGGATGTGACATGCAAATCTTGCATTTCGACATCAAGCCTCACAATATTCTTTTAGATGAAAATTTCAATCCAAAAGTTTCAGACTTTGGGCTTGCGAAATTGTATCCGACAGATAATAGCATGGTGTCTCTTACTGCGGCAAGGGGAACAATGGGTTACATGGCTCCAGAGTTGTTCTACAAAAACATTGGACACATTTCCTACAAAGCTGATGTCTATAGTTACGGAATGTTGTTGATGGAAATGGCAGGCAGGAGGAGGAACTTGAATGCATTCGCTGATCACACGAGCCAAATTTACTTCCCTTTGTGGATTTATGACCAATTCAAAGAAGGAAAGGAGATAGAAATGGGAGAAGCCACGGAGCAGGAAAGGGAGATGGTGAGGAAGATGGTTATAACGGCACTATGGTGCATCCAAATGAGACCTAGCGATCGTCCTTCGATGAGCAATGTTGTAGAGATGCTTGAAGGAGATATTGAAGCTCTTGGAATGCCTCCTAAGCCTTTCTTAACTCCTCAAGACGTACCAGTTGAAGATGAATGAATCAAGACGTACCCATTCTACCAGCTGTTGTCATAGAGTTTTGTCCTTAGGACTAGACATACAATCAACTGCTGTTTAATATTCAAGGAGGATATAGGTCATGGTATCCTCCCATAAATAAAGGCAGATAGCCTTCTTCGAGAATATTAAGACTATATATACATAGAAGAACTATTTATCTTTAGTTTTGGCTTCCACATTTTCCTAGTTAAAAACTAGCTGAAAAACTCAAGAAAGAGCCTCTGACAATGTTTGGAATGCCGGGAGGAGAAAATGTTCTTAATAAAGGCAAGGTTTTCTTGATTGGGTGTTGCATCAGTAATGGTTTTGAGAGGCTTCTGGGAGAGCCATAATCTAGACCCTTTTTTTGTGTGCCAAGAGATGAGACATCAACATTTAAAGTCGCCATAACAGAAACTTTGAACAGAAAAGAGCACAAATTAAACAAAAACAAGGTCCCTGACTCAAGGTACATTCTAAGCTGTAGGTGTAGAACCACAAAGACCATACTAACCATCCTGCTAATTCCCATCATAGCATCAGTAAAGGCAAAATAGAGTGGATGCAGGTTGGTTTGGAGTCTGGTACAGAACTAATAGCACACAACATATAAATTACACAAAGGAATGAATTGCAGTGACGAATGACTAACCTTCAGAATCATTTCGGATCCAGTCTTGTGCACACACACAAGGGCTTGTTCAGTATCCGGTCTAAGTGAATTCCGACATTGTTCAAGCATTCTATCTCCAGCGCTGAAGGCCGACTCTATTGGAAGTTTCGACATGTGAATTCCCAAGATGTTGCGCGCCATCATAGACAGGATGGGATACCTGGACGTGTGAACTTTCAACCAACTTAAAATGTTGGAAGTCCATATTCCGAGGAAAAAGAGGCTCCTCCTGATACTTACCCAAACTAGACATAGTGTTTGGCTCTGTCAAGTTTCGTGGAGGAATCGGTCAGCACCTGTTACCTATTCCTGGATTCAATCCCACCACTGCAACCACCACGCGAGAATCCAACGGGGAGCAGATGGCATGGCCATTAACCATTGTAAAGTGCCTTCATACAGTAATTAGAAACAAATGTCAACGCAATCTGTTGAACAGTTGTCATAATTCTGTGCATAGGAATATTTGACCAACATCATCTTAAACCGAGGATCCAAGATGGTGGCAGCCGCCAAAGCCAAGCCGCAGTTCTTCCAATATTCATCGAATTTGGTTTTCACCTGCAGTGCCAGTGAACTAAAGGAAGCATCTGCATTCTGGCACCCCTCAACGAACTGCGTGCGAATGAACAATATCACAAATCTCGGGAAAAATACATTTTTGCGGTTGGATACTTGGTTCCTGTGGAGACATTAGTAACTTCAAAAAAATAGCTTACGATAGCTGGTAATTAAGGCACCTTCTCTTGCTCCATTCTACCTCAGATGTAGAGGGGGGCTTTGTTCTTGTAGAAGAGAAAAATGCATCTTTGTACTGTAAAGCAACTTCGAGCATAGGATGGGATACTAAGTGAATCTGGGCCATTGATTTTCCTTTCATGGACCCTTTTCATGTATCATAACATTTTCCTTTTTTTTTTATAACTCAAGTGTTTAGGCTAGCTTACACATGCCTTGACTAATCCTGTGAGCCCAATCCCACTGCCCACTTTCAAGGAGCCCAACTAAAGTCGGAGCAAAGCTCCGTATAGATTGGCCCCAACAGAGTTGATAGCACCTGAGAACTCTAATTATAGGCATAACTTGGAAGAGAATATCTTTTTAATGGAGCTTCCATGAATAGTTGTTCACGAGGTGAATCGCGCGCATCTGTTGCCGAAACAGGTGACCGAGATCGCGCAGCTCCGTGAATAAGGGAATCACGGCCCCTCCGTGAATAAGTCAATCCCAACGTGGAATTCCTGAACTTCATGAGGGGACAATTTGGAAAAGTAATTTCCTCATAATAGGCACAACTTGGAATTCCTGAACGATGAGCAATGAAGATGTAAGATCCATCTTATGTAGTTTTGAAAAAACTGCATCACTCCAGCTTGTTGAGCGAAACCAGGAATTTTTCAAGTTTATGATCTCTCTCAACTTCCCTTCAACTTGGAACAAAAGCACAAATTACAAGAAAGAATAAATAGCAACCAATTAACTAAGTGTGCTGAAGGACAAAAAGCTTGTTGAATTTACGCAGGAGGGAAAAGGTTGTTGAGTTTACAAGGGAGTTTATAAAATTCATCATTTCTCACATCTCTAGTATAAAACATGAACTTCGCCCACCAATGCGATCCGCTATCTTTTCCACCCTCGTCGTCCTTGTGAGCAAGAGTGCAATCCAATATCACCGCAACTAAAACAGCCACCGTGGCATGGGACGTGAAGATGACCTTTACCATGTCGTTAAACTGCAGTTTCATATTGACCAATAATCAGAGTTTGAAATGCTAGCAAATAGTGAGAATGGGATTTGATCAGTTTCCTTTCCCCAAGAGAAATTTACCCATCTCGAATGCGTGTGAACGGGACTGGCTCCTGAACTAAGTTGATATTCCCGGAAGTATTGTGGTACAGAGAGTCCAAGGAAGAAAGAGAAGCCTAATATGAATTTAGTTCTGAAGCCGGAAGTATTGTGGGACAGAGAGTCTGAGGAAGAAAGAGAAGCCTAATATGAATTTAGTTCTGAAGCTATTCAAATTGCAATATTGGAGAAGGCCAAGGCCTGCGGAAGCTGCATGAAACAAAAGTACATGTCTATTTTTCGGTAGGTAAGCAGTTAGTCAATAAAAGTTTCGGCTGAAGGGAAGAAGATACTTACCTACATAGCCGAAGAAGAAACAGTATAAAGCTGCTGTAATTGGCAGAGGTATCGAAGCGAAAAATGCCCCAAATTTTCCTGTTTCGCCATGTATCAAGTACTTGTACATGAGAAATTATTTCACAACATCAAAATCCTTTCTTTTGATGCCAATAAAATCTAGGATCTAAGTTTAACACAACTGCTAATAGCAACTACCTCACTGCCTTCTGCTGATTTTGTAACGTAGAGATTACCAATTTTTTTTTTTTGCAGACAATAGGCCAAACTATTGATGTACTTGTAGGAAATGGAAAGAAATGAGCAAACCTAATAAAGAGAAGAATATCATAAACCCAGCTGATACTTGAATGACTCTTCGACTTCCTACTCTTGTCATTGCCAATAAACCAACATTTTCACTGTTCGCATAACACGTCATGAACAACTCAGAATACATCAGATAGGCTCAGATACAATGAGAAGATGCATAAACCCAACTTATATACATTCACTGCATAAAAAATAACGGGATCCAAACATAACATGAGGTTAGAGTTTATTACACTGATGCTGTACAACCAGTCAAGGTACCAAATATACCAGACAGCAAAGTCCCAAATCTCTGAAACAAACCGATTGCACGTGTGAAGCTCCAGAAACTAGTTAAACTCAATAAACTATACATTCACGCGAGTATTCTCAAAAGCAATTTATCTAACACTGATTGTCAAAATAAAAAAAGTGCTATAGAAAGTCATTACCAGCCAACCAACACCTCGACTGATTACAGAAGCTGGAACAGGTGTAGCACTCCCATATCTTGCTGTTGCAAGCAATGTGCCAGTAGACTGCAAATAAAAACAACAAGATTATGTCTAACCAAATCCATATAATTACACAGGAGTCCTAAAAAAATTGTCGGTTATGAGCCAACCTCAAGAGAAGCAGCCATCATCGCGAAAGCTTCACCAGCTTGAAAAGTAGGTCTCCCCCATTGAAATGGATAAGGAATATATAAACTGGATAAGGAATATAAATCTGAATGGTTAACAAAAGTGTTCTCTATAAGAAGTTGACGAATACGTCTCGACTGTTAAGAGTAGTAAAACAATTGGAGAACTCAGATATCAAATTCTAAGTTGTAACCCTGCAGTTTATAAGCGTACAATTTCGAAGTAATGATTTGAATTGAAACATCAAGGAATCTAGCTATGATCTCTCAAAGCTCAAATAAGAATTTTTCGGCTTCAGAAAATGTGAAAGAAAACAAGATATTTTCAAAGGAAAAAATTTCAGTGCTCCTGGACGGAGCAATGCTACAGGGGCTCTCTCCACTGGGCAGGAACCCACACTATTGTGAAGCAGGGAGAGTCCCTCCAGGATTTTGGAGCACTCAATAACCTCTCCTTATCAAGAAGCTCCAATAATGAGTCCTTTCATAGTTTGGCTCATGTTATTAAGAAGAATGCAAACTTTTCAGATGCATTAGGACCAAACAAACAAAGCTTATGGGATTCCAATCTACTTCTTTGACATAGAAATAAAAAAATAGGTGGGAAAAATGATTAGATATTACCAAGGAGCTCCAGTAATGAGGCCAGCGCAATCAGTGCGACAACTAGCTTGAGTGGCTACAGAAGCGTTATGATATGCACCACTTGAAGTGAGAATTTGCGCATAGCCCCATACAAATGCAGCAGAGAACAAAAGTGCAAATCGATCACACACACGTCTCTTTGTATTTGCTTTTGCATAATGGGGAAGATACTGCAAAATCATCACACAAATTTCCGTTGCATATGGAAAGTCAGTTAGTACAGTTACTTTGCTTCAGAGTGATGCATTTACACGAAAAACCAAGAAACTTTCTCAAATGCATCATTGAGCAGTTGACAAACCACAATTACTTGCCTGTGAGACGATAACCATTAGAATTAGCCCGGGGATCCCAATTTCGACACACTTTGCCAGCTACAAGGGAAAAAAAGAGAGAAGGAAAAACAGTTCTATAGCAAAATTTGTCTTTTGGAAATATAAAGAAATATCAGATGCTACCAATTCCTCAGTGTAACAGGAGGCAAAACCATATTTCATTTCCATAGTAACTATGTACCCTAGCAACACTAAACTAACTTTATTCAACTCACGTCATGAATTCATAGTGAAAAATGCTAAATTTTGGAGGTGGGGTAGGAGGGGAATGATAAATCTTTACAAATAAGTTGGATCTTAGAATTTTATTCCCTTCGGAAGGGCCTTTTACTTTATTTTTCAGCACTAAAGATTGAATAAGGGAGCAAAAATGAAGTTGCTATCAGGTCTAAACTAGAAAAGCCAGGATTAAAGACAAAACATGTGTAGAAGGATCAACGAATCTTACCATTTGAAAACCAAGATGGTATAGCCCAAGTCCAGTAAAAGTCATAAGAGGAACCACAGAAAGAGGGGTAAGAAACCTGAAACAAATGAGAAATAGATCCAAAATCAGAAATCTGTCAAAAAAATGATCTGAATAAGCAAACAGTTTAGTTGTAACTAAGCAACGCAAAAAATGCTGCAAGTTACAATAATGACCTTACAACATTTCTCCACACTCCTAGGAAGCCGATAAGCTTCTGGAAACAAGAGGCAACAATGAGAGCACCCTGCATACCTCTCATTGTCCTTTCAAACTTCTGAAAATCATCGAAAAGCCCAAAGTCAGAAAAACAAAGAATTGCTACGACAGGGAACTAACAATTTAAAGAGAAATACAAAGACTAACATGATATGTGTGGTAATCTCCATTGGGCTCCGGAGATGACAAGTGATATCTTTTGGCATGTAGAATGGAAGTCATGGGAATAACAAATGTGTATGAACCACTGATTACTGAGGGAAGTCGGGTGCCAAATAAGGTCTGCATTAGTGTGTTTAGTCCTGAAACAAATAGTAAGGTCTGTATCACCTTAGCCTTCTCAGCCTGTAACAATGAAAAGACTCCATTAGATCGAGTCACTAGACGAAATCAAAGAGAGATGATGAACAAAAAGAAGAATGTATTGCTTACATTACTGCCTCCCATTTGGTTTACAAACACACTTGGAATCAGGACAGTTGTACCTAGGGTCATCAGATAATGCTGGAACGCAAGAACTACGACTTCCACTGCATTAGGGAGGGAAAAAACTATTCATCACTAAAAATTGTAATTGGTCAGTAATAATTTACATCTTGACTTTCCAATGGACAAGGGGGAAAAAAAATGTTGACGAGAGAGAGATAGAGAGAGAGACGAACGCCATGGAGGTGGACTACTGATGCAATATTGGACCCCTGGGAGCTGTTCCATCACTGGGTGTGGCTGTATGTCCTCCATCTTAGCTCCATTGTGGACACAACAACAGCCACACTCGCAGCCGCCGCTACTGCCGCCATTGCCACAATCACCTGCAGACATTCCTGGAGCTGAGATATGCTTGCAAGGCAATAACGACTAAAAGGCTACTTTGTGATTCTCTTGTACCTCAATGCTGAGAGAAATGTAATAGTAGGAAACTAATAACTATGTAGGATATCGCATTTAATAAATTGTTAATGATTTGTTTGATATTGCACAATATTTGCTGAGTATCAACCTGATTCTGCAGTTACAACTTTGTAATCATTGGGATAACATAGTTATACCGGTACATGCTATAGTAATTTCTGGTGTGGAGCAAACTATCAGGTTCGCGAAACAAAGACTTAAAAATCATACAATTTTTGAAGAAAATTTTAATTTTTTTTTTGACAATTTACTCACATCATTGATATCTCTTTAAATTAAAGAAAAAAAAGTTGGAAAATTTTTGCTTTAAAAAACCTCACATCATTGATTATCATTTTAAAGTTATCTCCATGAATAATCCCATTTCCAACACCTATATTAGTAACTGACGAAGTTAATTAACACTTATATTAACTAATTAGAATAAAACATGGATTTGTAACGGCATGTGAGTGTTAACAAAGGTTTTTGTTATAGTAGGGCCTATTTTTACTAAAAAAAATTCAAATGAACTATTATTTTTTCATTATTCAAAAATAAATTCGTCTTTATTCAAAAAAAAATTGGGTTTCGATCGTAATTTTTTATTTTTAAATTCTTCTTGTCGTGACGAAGGAATAATGCAAAAAGAAAGGTCAAAAAACTAACAAATATATATATTTTTTTAATAAAGATAAAAAAAAATAATCCATTTAAATTTTTTTTTTATCCAAAATAGGCCTAGGAAACACAAATTCTATTTTAACCTTTCCAAAAACCCATATTAAAAAAACCCGAAAAACATCGTCCGGACCGAAATCCCGTTGGCCCTGAAAAGCTGGGACCCGGTTTCATCAGTTTAAGCTAGGGCTGCTGTTTTGACCCCTTTCTTTTGCCCTAACCTTTCTCTCTCTAATCCTCACAGCCAATCGCCCCCCCCCCCCCCCCCCCCCCCCCCGTCTTTCTCTCTCTCTGTCCATAGCCCACCCCCGTCGTCTCTCCCCCTCCACCGCGCCCTAAAATCGTCCGAATGACGTCCCGACGCACACGCTTCGTCTGGTGAGTTTCTCCTGCAACATAACTTCCGGTGAGTTCTCCTAACCTCTCTGCAAACCCTAGCCCACGGTGAATTTACTGGTAAAACCCTAGTTTTCGTTGGTAAACCCTACTTTCCATTGGCCTAGTCGTAATATGGGTGAGCAAGTAATCCGCACCAAACGTAAAGCTGCAGGCGGCCCCGGCGAAGTTGACCGCGCCGGCCCGGTTGCCCGCGCCGAGGAGGCACGCGCGCAACCCCGCCGCCTCCGTAAAAAGACCCAAGTTGTGGACAGTGAGGAGGAGGAGGCGGACGAGGGAGTGCTCCAACCTCCGTGGGTCAATCGGGGTTATGTGATCCCAACAACCTTCCCCATCGACGAGTTCCTGCGCCACGACCGCGATGCCCGGTGGGGCGTGGCCGAGCTCGAGCGGCGCAATGCCCAATATTTCTTTGGCCCCTTCCGTCCTATACTCCCGCGCCTCGTCCGTTTGTTTTGGCAAAACATGTACAAGCAGGACGGGTTAGCTGCCCTTTACACTGTAGTGGACGGGTTCCATTTCAAAATCTCCCGGGCCGTCTTGTCGCGCATCCTTAACTGTCCCACGCATCCCGACGAGCCCATTTTTCATGAGTCCGTGCGGCACCTTCTGCCGCATGAGATTGTTGCTGTTTTTAGTGAGGGACGTCCCACTGGTTTGGGATACTTGCGTCGAGTTGACCTCCCCGCCCGTTTATGGCTTGTGGACTCGGTCTTTAGGAACATATTCCCCACGAGTCACAAGGACGAGCGGCGTGTTGATTTCCTTCGAGCCCTTTACTCGGTTCACTTGGGCGTCCCTCTTGACATCCCGGGGCTTGTACTGGCCGAGATGAAGAAATTTCATGAAAATACCAGCCCTCGAACTTTGAAGTCTTCAATGCCCTTTGCTGCCTTGGTCACTGATATCTTGACTCATTCGGCTTCTCTTGTGGCGGTCCAAGGTGGACCTCCTGGGCCCTTTGAGGCGCAATATGATGAGGAGGAGGATCGCACCCCTCGCACCATGGACCAGACCACTTGGAGGAGAAGTTTGCGATCACTGCGGAAATCTCGGGCTGTACATGCCGCCGGGGTTTGCGCTGATGAGGAAAGTGGTGATGATGCAGATGTTGAGATGGAGGCGGGACCTCACGATTTGCCGCCTCCATTCCAGCCACCTCCCCTGGCTGCAATGCCACCCCAGGCGCCAGAGAATACGTCCTATGCGCAGTGTCAAGATCTAGTTCAGCGCCAGAATTCTTGTCAGGCTTCTGTGGATGCCCTTCCAATCAGGAGTGAGCAAGTAACCCGCAGCAAGCCTCAAGCGAGGGGTGGCCCCAGTGAAATTGATGTGGCTGGCCAAAATGCCCGTGTCGAGGAGGCAAATTCACACCCCCATCGTCTGCGTAAAAAGACCCAAGTTGTGGACAGTGATGAGGAGGAGGCCGATGATGGAAAGCTCCAAGCCCAGTGGGTCAGTCGGGGTTATGTGATACCTGTGACCTTTCCTATTGAGGAATTTCTACGCCACGCCCCTGATGCCCATTGGGGTATTGCTGAGCTTGAGCGTCTTAATGCCCAATATGTCTTTGGCCCCTTTCGTCCTATATTCCCCCGTCTCGTCCGTTTGTTCTGGCAAAACATGTACAAGCAAGACGGTATAGCTGCTCTTTACACTGTAGTGGATGGGTTCCAGTTTAAAATTTCTCGGCTTGTCTTGTCACGTATCCTTAATTGTCCCACATGTCCCAATGAGCCCATTTTTCATGAGTCTGTGCGGCGCCTTCAACCACATGAGATTGTTGCTGCTTTTAGTGAGGGGGTTCCCACAGGTTTGACCTATTTACGTCGAGTTGACCTCCCCGCCCGTTTATGGTTTGTGGACTCAGTCTTTAAGAACATATTCCCCACGAGTCACAAAGACGAGCGGCGTCTTGATTACCTTCGAGCTCTTTACTCTATTCATTTGGGCGTTCCTCTTGACATCCCGGGGCTTGTACTGGGCGAGATGAAGAAATTTCATGAAAATAGCAGCCCTCGCACTTTAATGCCCTTTGCTACGTTGGTGACTGATATCTTGACTCATCCTGGTTCTCGTGAGGCGGTCCAAGGTGGACCTCCTGGGCCCTTTGAGCCCCCACATGATGAGGAGAAGGATTGTACTGCTCGCACCAAGGACCAGACCACTTGGAGGAAAAGTTTGCGATCATTGCGGAAATCTCGGGCCGTACATGCCGCCGGGGTTCGCACTGACGAGGAGGGTGGTGATGATGCTGATGTTGAGATGGAGGCAGACGATGGGTCTCCTGCATTCCAGCCACCTCCTACGACTGCGATGCTACCACAGGCGCCATCGACTATTTCCTATGCACAGTATCAGAATCTGATTCAGCGCCAGAATTATTGTCAGGCTTCTGTGGATGCCCTTCGAGCCGAGATCCATCGAAATGCGTATGAGTTTCGGGGTTTTTTCCATGCATTGACCGGCCAGCCTCCGCTTCCGCCTTACCAGCCTCCGTCTTATCCTCCTTTTCCCGGTGCTCAGGCCCCCCCTTCCGATGATGACGCTTGACATGGTTTGTCACTTGTGCATTTGTATATAGCGTCTTGCGTCTTTTGCTTGTCTGGATAGTTAGTATTGTTTCGGTCTTTCTTTATTTTTTTTGTCTTTTGTTAGCTTGTATTTTGTGTGTTGGCCTAACAGTTTACAGGCTGCAATACTTCAAGTTTTGGGTGTATCAAACTTATATTCTGTGCATCTGTTATGTCAGCCCGATAACTAAGGTGATATCTTTCCTTCTCTTTTACGGTTTTTACCCTATCTTTTTGGTGAGTATGCTGTCAATGAGGGCATTGCCTAATGTAAGTTGGCGGGTGGAATAGCATGTTGGGGAGTAGTGTCATTTGGTGTCTTTTATGCTCTTCCAAAACAGGCCCGGCCCTGAGATTAGTGAGGCCCTAGGCGGTGGTTGAAAATGGGGCCTCTCATTTTTAGTATATTAATAAACTTTTCGGAACATGCAACAAAACAAAGTGTGGCAGAGCGGTTTTTAGTTGCTTCTTTAGAGCAGCAGATTGTGAGTTCGAGCTTTGCAAGTATCATTTCAAATCTTTTTTTGTAAAGGTTCAAAAATTGATGCTTAAAAATTGAAAGGGAGAGAATCGAACCTGCGTCCCCATATCTCTATTTGCTCACGCACCAGCCACTGGTGCTACACCAAACTTCTTTCAATATAATATACATACATAATATTTAACCTATTCTACCATTTGGGGGCCCCCCAAAGAGGGAGGCCCTAGGCGGCCGCCTGGTGGGCCTGTGCCTAGGGCCGGCCCTGTTCCAAAATAAAAAAATAAAAAAAATGGTTGGATTCCTTCTTTGTCTTGGTCCCTTTGCAAAGTTGAGCATGAGTTGTGGATCTTCTGTACTTTGATATGCAGTTGGCGTCATAGTTCTTTATGCTAGCTCTCGATAAAGCAGTTCATGGCGTCTATACTCAGATCGCTGGACTTCACACCTAGCTTGCATGTTCTTGATCTTGATTGATGAGTGGGGACTATTTGAGAATCTTGATGGATAGTTGTGGAGACTTATCCTTTTGCGAGTTTAGAGCCATTCTTTGTTTGGAGGGGTATACACAGGGACGGATTCAGGAATGTATCCTAGTGGGGGCACCTGTTAATTATAATGACGAAAGTTTATTTTTTTTAGTCAGCCATAGTATGATCGTTCACAATTATAGCATGCAATACTAATTATAAATGTTTATAAAGTGTACTTTAAGTTCAATTAGGTAAAAATGAGCACAAAATCTCAGACAAAATTTTTAAAGTATGTTTTAAATGAACATTAACAAATTTTAGAATGATCGAGTTAGTTTTGTTAATGTCTTTATTTTAAAATATTTTTCCGAGACGGTTAAAAACAAAGAAAATCAAGAAAAAATAGCTCCAAATAGATAAACAGCTCGTAAAATAACAAGTATAAATGCATCATATGATGAAATTAAGGCATAAAACTAATTCTATATGTGCATTTTCGGGATATATACAAGTGTGTATGTTTATAAATTAGCATACTTTCATAATTATCCTAATTTATTCATAAATATTCTTAAAAAAATATTTTTATTTCGAGTGGGGGCACGTGCCCCCGCGTGCCCCCATGTCCGTCCGTCCCTGGGTATACATACACCAACTCTTGCATGATTATTGAAAGCGCATGTCGGTCGTTGGCCAGTCTCATTATTTTTTGTTTTTGGTTGAATGCCGGGAGTGTGTAGTTTGTGCCACACTATGACCATTTGAATGAGGACTTTGTGGAGAATCGTGTTGTCCTTAGGAGAGGATTTTAGGCCGTCTTCGTTGTTTGAGCCCGTTCGTCTCTTTTGTTGATACATTTATCCCTAGTTCGCCAATTTGAGCCTTTTCACATGATAAACCTGTTTTTTGTTGAACTCCATAGCCAAAATGTCTTGAGAATTTAGGCTTCTGCTTTGACTATGAGGCTAATTTATTTTGGAGGGATATTTTGGAGCATGTATGGGGAAAAAATCAGTGAAAAAAAAAGAGAAATGTTCGAAGTTTTATTTGGTCAAATGCTAGCGAAGGTGTAAAAGAGTTGAATTTGAATTGAATTGAAGGGAATGTGATTGAAGGGGGAGAACTAAAGAGGTTGGGTATATAAAAGAGGGTGGTTACTATTGAACTTTAAGCCCATGTGTTGAATTGATTCAATTGCCTGTTCTCAGACATGAGTTTCCATTGACCTAGCCCTGATATATTTTCCCATACCCAACGTTATAACCGATATGAAGTCCTATTTGATCTTAGGGATAATGTGATTCACGCTTTACATTTGAGGTGGTGGTGTGGTGATCCTATTCTTACCGGTATTTGGCATTCTATTCATGAGACTACGAATCTTCTTTGGTTGAGCGTCTTTCATTGTCTTGGTGTGCGGATATTTTGATTTGACTGATTATTTCTGCTGCATGCACATGTTTTGAGTACATATATGATATATGCACCTGTTTCTAAGAGTTTCATTTGTTGAGTGCATGCCCTGTGAGTTTTGAAGTCAAAACTTGGTTCTGATAGAGACTTGAGTGGTTCTTTACTTTGATATTGAGGTTATGTTCATGCTGGCTAAATTTCACACTCCGGTTAGGTATGAGTTGCTAGCATTCCGAACTTTGCATGCCCTTTATATCGTCGTGGAGAATCTTTGATTTATGCTTGATACTCGTTTGAGTGGTTGTATGATGGAGAAGGAATTCACGGTGTTTGTGGGTATCATTGATAACCCTCACGAGACTTCACTCATCTTGCCGGGGCCTTCCGGAGGTTTAAAAGGTTGCTACTTGCTAAGTGATTGTGAGTTCTGCAAAAGTGGGCATGGCTAAGAGTTGGTTGTTTTTATTTTAATTTGTGTTTTCCTCGAGGACTTGCAAAGTGTAAGTTGCGGGGTCTGATAGGTTCGTGAATGGTGACATTTACTCCCCCTAAGTTGCGTGTGCTATTTATTATGTTATTCGGAGTTTGATGCTTGTTATTCACGTTTCAGGACTTGCGGATTGATTGTGGTGAATTTGGAGCTAAACAATGAAGTCTTGAAGGTCAGGAGGTTGGAGTGACTACTTGGCCCAAAAAGACCTTGAGCATCCTGATGGAAGTCGTTTGTCCGGACGTGGTTTTTCAAGCTCTCTGGACTTTAGTCCAGGCCAAACATCCGGATGGGGATTGGTTGCATCCTGAAGGAAGTTTTCATGTTCTCTGTATCTCAATCTGGGCCATGGGGGTTGGCTTTTGGACGCGCTGTGTTGCTAACTGTACAAAATGCTTTTATTTTGAGGATTCTGAGAGAGCAACTATATAAGAGAAAGGCCTGGGTCGGTTTAGGGTATAGATGAAGCTCTTTCAAGCACAGTCGTGCATTTGTTTTGATTGACTTGTGATACCCGGTTAAGATAGTTCTTCTGGCATGGACAATTGATGTGAACATGAATTTCTGCAGTTTTCGATGGAAATTATGCATTTCACCTGATGTTGCTACAACTTGACCTACACCTTGAATTGCTACAACTTGTCCCTTAGTGCTTCTGTAGAAGCCTAATCAGTTCCTTATGCTTCTTTGGTTTCTTTGTGTTAAACTAGGCTGCGCCCGATATTTTTACAGTGCCGGTAAGCTTAAGATTTTCCCCAAACGTTTTCTTTCAAGAACCCTATAAACTCTTCTTTCGCGTGGCCTACATCGGAAAGAGAACCTGAAAATGAAGGTTTTCTGCATCTAGAAAATAAAAAGGCATTGCAAGGTGGGATGATGCCGTATCACAAATTTATCGTAATTTAAAATATGGAACAGTTTATCCCCAAGAACCAAGCCGTTCACTGGGTTTGTTTAGTGAACAAGGCAAGCTTGAGCAGAATTTTTGGCTCGTTTAGTAAACTATTTGAGCCAGAGTTAACCGTATCTTAGCTAGTATGTATCATGTATGAACTCGGTTGGTATATAGGGGGTAGTCTTGTATTCAAGCTCGAACTCTCAAATACTAAGGTGTTTGAGCTGGAATATCCCTACAGATCGGCTCTACTCTTGTCGTTTGCACCCTGGTATAAGCTTTCATTGCCAAGGAGAAAGGCGTGGTGTCGGATCCATGCCTATTTGGGTCCTAAAGTGTTGAGACTGTATGCTGCATGTAATCGCATACTCAGTCTCTTGAAGTTTGTTAAAAGATTGGGGAGTACTGATAAATATGGATGCCTGTTGCATGAGGCAATTACACTACATATGAATTTATATAATACAGGTTGTATTTCAAAATTTTGATGAGTTTTATCCTTCATATGATGCAAGGACGACGTATCCAAGATGTTATTCACGATTCAGCAAACGAACAACATTGTTACACGGCTTACACCACATTAATTCAGTTCAAAATTTTGATACAGTAATAAATAGAAGAAACTCAGTTTGTTTGTTTAAATTTAAACACTATCTTGAAAAAAAATTACTTCTAAGATCAAGGTAGTCTTAATCTCTAATATCAACTCATGAATAACTACAGGGTCTTCATGTTTTACACACCAAATTTGAGTACTGGAACTGATTGAACTTGTTTATAAGCCTGCACACAAAACCAAAACAATTAAATAAAAAAGATAATCTTAACAGTAATGAACTCGGATGAAAATAGCATGCTCAATATCTTCCTTATCTCCAATGCCTAGACAAGACAGATGCAACTCACACAAATGAAACAAGAACGGGTATGTTTGTAATCTCGTAAACAATTCCCGGGTATATTTGGCCTTTCGTCAAGGAGGTTAAGGGGCAAGGAAGAAAGGTAAGGGGGTTTTCTGTGGCTTCAAAGCAGGGCAACTGATATGATAAAACTTTCTGAGAATAGAAATTTTGTTTGCCCTTGGGGCGCCTCAACCCACCCCTGCATCTGGGCAACTTCTTTGATCCATCAAATCAGTTATACAATATTGTAGCCTGAAATCAAGCCCGTGGAATGCTCTAGACTCTAGAGAGTCTTTTAAAAGATTGTTTTCGAAAATTACCACAAAACAGAGGGCACTACCAAACTCACAGGCCAGAGCTAATGAGAACAAAACACAACAGATCAAAAACAAAGCAATCATGCTACATTGGCTCTAGGAGAGGGCGGAAAACGCTGAACTTGTATACGAAGATTTTCTGATCTAGAAAAGAGAGGCATTTCAAATGAGACAACACTGTATTACAAATTTGAGATAATTCAATAGTGTGGAGTGAACTAAATATTACAGTTTACAGCAGAAAGTCAGCTTTTTAGAAGTTTCCGGAAAGGTACATTTACACAGCTAAACCATGCTTGTGTTGCAGCGATGAGATAAAAAAAAAAAAAAAGCAAACTACTAAAAAGCTGACTAATTAACATATTGAACTATGTTAACTAGAAGTATTTGTAATGATATAGATTTGATACCAAAGAGTGAAAAAATGTATTGTACCTAACTACTAAACAAACAGTAGATGATGCAATATAATGAGACACCACCATTACAAAATGACAGAGAATTTGATGCACCGCAATGTTCAGCTTCAACATACAATTTTTCAGAGTGAAAACGAAGGACTCAAGTATGCTACCTAAAGATAACATTTGTATCCATTTCGCTCCAGTTTGAAATAGGAGATACATATAACCAAGAGTTAAATGAGGAGATGCAAAACAACAGGTGAATTGTGTGTAAAGTTTGTATCAAAGAGAAACATCCTGAACTAATCAATATCCTCATACCCATGCCTTAAGACTCTTAACTACTTTGCAAAACGACTTGAATAGATCAGGAGCTTCTTCCTCATAACAATTAACAAACTTCATTTGGAACCGTGTGGGCACCCTGTGTTAACAAACTTCACTAAATTCATAAATTTTTCCCAAACAGGAAAAAAAAACAAAAAAACAAAAACAAAAAGTCAATTGCATTGCCGAATGTCACATTTGTATCCAAGGGGAACATCATTAACCTGTCCACCCTTATCATCATCCCCATATCCAAATTACTTTGCAAGATCCATCTTTTCCTTGTACAAATTCAATAGCTCAGGACCTTCTTGCTTGTCATAGCTCAAAATCTTTTTTACCAACTTCGTTTCACTCATACCTAGAAATGTTGACAAGCTAATTTTGTTGGTCTTAATTAAACCTTTCAACAATAAGGCTTGATAAACTGCACACCTTGGAACAATCCTCTTCTCCAAGCTCAGTGAAATAATTATTGGAGTTCTTGCAACCAATGAAGACTCCCAACCCATTTTATTTACAAGAAAATCCATCACGCCATTGATCTTATCCTCGGATTTTGTCATAAACCATGGTTGTCTCTTAAAAGTTACAAAAATCTCATCCTCGGTCAAACCCCATTTCCGATAAACCTCAACCTTCTTGTTCCATGTAGATTTAGTCATCATACATAATACTTTAATCGCTATGACAAAGTGCACTTTTGAAGGACTAAAACCTATTTTCTCTACCTTCTCAACAACCCGTCTAAACCTATCGTAGCTCACCATGAATGCTCCAGGTTCATATATCAACAAATACGTAATACTGGAATCCGACACACCAGTTTCGCGCAGGGTTTCAATATTGGGGCTCATCCGAGTTAGCTGATCCAACGAAAGACGGCGGTACCGTTGGATAACAGCTATAGCTTTTGCTTGGGATTGACACAGATTACTAAGGAAATCAAATGCTGGGATGATTGTATTATCCAAGCTGCTCTTCAAAAAAAAGGGATTTGTAGATACTATCCTGGCAACATCTGCGCTTGAAACGCCTCTAGATTTGAGAAATTCGAGCTTGGGCAAGAGGATTTTCTGGGTATCACGCATAAGTACGGGAGGGAACTTTCTAACAACGCTTGAGATCTGGGTTTGGGTGAAACCATGGTTCTTGAAGAATTCCACGACCAAGTCTGGCTTGTGGGGATTTTCAAATTTCACATTCTTCGATGCGGAGAGAGCTTTTTCTGGAGAGAACCCAAATGAGTTTATGAGGTAATTGACAGTGAACGAGCGTTGATTTGGTGAATTTTGCACGGATTTAAGAGATGCTGAAAAGGGGTGGGCTTGGTGGAAATAGAGAATGCGGTATGGCGGAGCTTTAACAGTAGATTTGCTTATGAAGTTGAACATTTGAAGAAACTTTCAGCAAAGGTGCAGGAATTTACCTGTTATCCGGTGGAGATGTTGATAAGTTTGAAGATTTTTCCCAAACCTCTTCTTTCAAGAACCCTATAAACCCTTCTTTGGTGTGACCATCTGAAAGAGAACTTGAACGAAAGTTTTCTACATCGACGAAAACCCGACCCGACCCCGACCCCGACCCAAAAATTATCACACTGACCCGACCCCTACTGGGAATTTTTTGGGTACCCGTTCCCACCCCGTAAGACATTTAAAAGTATAGTAAATAGTAATAGTAGGGTAAAAGTATAAAATCTAAAGTACAACGATAGATTTGGGTGAAAGTATAATTTTATATATAAATATATTTCAGGGTGAGTTCAGAGCGCGATAATATCAACTCGAACCCGTTCAGTTTTTTTAATTTCACCCCGAACCCGCTTCGATACCCGAAAATTTGATAAGGGCAAGGCAAATTGTCATCCCTAGATTTGTACATGAATCAAATAAGCTGAACATATATTGTTGAAACTTAGGGGTGTTTCTGATAAGAAATAAGTTAAGGAGAAGATGTTGTTGACAAGTTGTTAGTTGTTTTCCACTATTCAATAACAAAGTTATTGATTAATAGGAATAAGTTGTTAGTGCGTAATTTTGGAAGATCTCTCTCTTTAAAAGTTTGTTCTATTATTCAAAGGGATAGCTAGTGTTGGCCTAGCCAGCGAAATCTCATCATTATGGAAATAATGAGTGCTACACCTGCTCATTTTGTTCTTAACCCCAACTCTGTTGATTCTGTCTTTTTTGGAACCTCTCTCTTGGGGGTGTACATACAGCTCGTTCGGCTTGGCAAGCCTTTAGGGAGTCTAATCCACCTTTTCCTTGGCATAACGTGATTTGGTTCAAACGTCACACTCCAAGATGGGCCTTTATTCTGTGGTTATCGGTGTTGGGACGATTATCTACCAAAGATCGCCTTATCTTGTGGGGTATGCAAGTTGATCCTACATGCAGCCTTTGTCTTTGTGAACCTGAATCCCACTCCCATCTTTTTTTTTCATGTCATTATGCTCAGCAGGTTTGGTCCTACATCTTGGCACAAAATGGAGTTAGTAATGGTCCAATAGATTTGCCTGGGGCTTTGTCTTGGATGCAGCAACATAGCAGTGATAGTTCTATGGCTCTTACTATATGCAAATTGTCTTTAGCAGCCACAGTTTATTGGCTGTGGAGAGAATGTAATTTGCGGGTGTTTCAGCGAAAAGATGTGGATTTCTCTCTTTTGCAACTATCTATAATTGAGGATGTTCGTGCTTGTCTCAGCTCCTGGAGGGGGATTCGTGCTTCTGCCCAGAATCTGTCAATTGTGACATCTTGGAGAATTCCCAAAAATGTTTTTTCCCCCGAAGTGTTTTGGGGTAATAGTTGCAGCTGTTAGTTGTTATGTGTTTGCTTTTTTCTCCTGGCTTGTAAGGACTAGATCCTTTGATCTGTAATTTGTTTGTGCTTATAAAATTTTCAATTTACCCATAAAAAAGACGTTAAAATGCCAAAACTTATTGATTAGTATGAACAAGATGGTAAACTGGCATAAGTTGTTGCCCAAAAATCTTAGCGGAAACGAGCTTTCAAAATGTGTTCAAGCTTTTTTTATATATGGGATGAACAGATTTAAACGAGCCAATCAGGAATAACTTTAATTTTTTAATAACATTATAAGTCGAGATCAAGCCAAATAGTAGTTTGTTCGAGATTTGTTTGATAGCTCACCACCAATCTGTGGTGGATTTGAGCTATGGCCTCAATCCGTTTCTGTAGAAGGCGAAGGTAGTCAAGTTCGGTAGTGGCGCAGAGACAACGGTAGCGGCGTCATGGACAACGATGGAACTGGTATTTTAACTTCTTGTAATTCTACCTATACAGAATCCAGTCTTGAGTGGACTCGTTGATTTTTTAACTACATAACGGGTGCGGGGTTTTTTTTGGGCTTTAATTGTGTTTTATTTTTACCAGCAGTTGTACTTGTTTTATGAATGCAATATTATTACTATTATTTTGAGACGCAAACACTGCAAATATATCATCTCAATAATAATAGCCGAGATTATAAGATTACAAAATTGTATCAGGGTCATCCCGATACCTAGAAGCAATAAAATGAGCCAGAACACCTGGGCAATGAACCTTACTAATAAATAACATTACACATCCTATCATCAATACATAAATAAAACATCATCGAATAAAGGTAAACAGGCAGTGGCATATCGACAAATGTCATTATTGTTACGCCGACCACCAGTCCATGCACGAGGCTTTACCATGGGATGTTTTCTATTTACATTCTCGTCTCTTAGAAAGAGCAGCTAATTGATCGGACCATATAGGCACAGCTAGCTTGACCGCCTTACCCATCATTGAAACACAAGCTGGAGACGTACGGCCTTGGGGACCGACAGTCCCATTCACTTCTTCTGTTCCCATTCTTTGAGAGGCTATCTAAGTTGGATGATATTGCTTTGCTGAATAATCACCATGGTTGCATTTACTGAGCAGGCTTCTCCTTCAAATTGTGCCTTCAATCCAAAGGCCCCATAACATAGCAGTACCCGCGGAGATATGGGAATCATCCTGCGCTGCCAACATCCATTCCAAAAAACCAACCCAGGACTCCATCTACGACTGATCAAACGCAGCAGTGGGTTGAGGTAAATATGAGATTTCCCTCCACACTTCTTACGAAAAAGAGCACTTAAAAGCAAAGTGAATGAAATTCAACTCACCCTTAAGGCATATGGGGGCAGGTTGGATATCCCCCCTTACACCTCTCCGATAGAGAGTTGAATTTAGTGGAAGAATTCTATGGAGAATTTTTCACGCGAACAAAAGAAATTTCTGGAGGAAATTTTTCAGCAGAAGTGCAGGATGTTACCTGTTAGCCGAAGGAGATCTTCACAAGTAATTGGAATATTTTCCCCAAAATCATCTTCTTTCAAGAACCCTATAAACCCACTATGGTGTGACCATCTGAAAGATGACTCGGATACGAAGGTTTTATGCATCCAGGAAAAGAAAAGAGGTTTTTCAATGTGAGATGACACCGGATCACAAGAAGAGGGTCGTTTGTGATAAATTTAACCAAGTGTAAATAGGACTCTAGCAGCTCGAGGCTCAACTCAGCATGATTCGTGTTTGTAAAGGAGCCAAGTTTGAACAGAAATTTGGCTTATTTAGAAACGAGCCAAGCTCGAGCTAGTTGTCACTCAGCTTGTACAAATAAGTGCAGTTGGTTTATAGACACTTGTTTAGTACTTAAACCGAACTCGAGCTCTGAAATATTAATCAAGTTTGAGTTTTAATACTGGGGATTGATTCAGAGCTCAAGCTCACTGTATTTGAATGTGTTGACCTCGAACACCTTGAAACTCGACCCTGGTGCTAATTTGCACCACTACCCCGTAAATAAGGCTTCGTGAGAAGGAGAATGGAGAGTTGTGGGATTCATGACTACTTTAGCTAACTTATTTATAGTTACTTTTCAAATTTGTAGTTGAAATGCAAAATAACTTGACTATGTTATTATTACCTTACATATTCATCTGATTTTGTTCAATTTGTAAAATCTGGACTATTGAATGGAAAGATGAACAGCTACGATGTAACTGCAGGGGCTCTCTATAGTCCAAATGCAGAGAAGCCACTCCTAAACATTTACAATGGGGAACTTGTCAAATGATTTATTTTAAACCAAAAAAAGCATACATAAATGACGAATCAAAACGAGCCCTTATGATGGAATGGATATATTTGATTCTGTTGTAACAAATAGAAATCTTTAACAATGAAAAAGTGAGAGAACACGGTGAGAAAATTATCATATGAACAGGAGATGGAACATTGCAGGAAGGCAACCATCAAGATAGGATGGGGATTGACCCTGAGTCTTAGTTCAAGAAGTCGTGACAGGGCACTTTAGCGCCAGTGCGTGAGGTTTCAGGTTCAAGTCGCTGAAACGACGTTGGCCCGCCGTAGTAATCTAACTCTACGAACGTACTAACATCCTACCGTGTGGCCAAAAAAAACAGACCGGATGAGAATTCAATGGACCACAATGTCAAGTTTCAAACTCAATTTTCAAAAGTCTTTAAAAATAAGTGCAATTGTTTCTCAAGAATTAAATTTAGAGAACCATAAGGACATTGCAATTTATGTCAAGGAGGTAGTAAAGGCTACCTCTTTAGCCCGTCCAATCTTGTTGTACCACATCCTAATTAGTTTCCGTGATCCAGCTTGTCCTTGTACAACTTCAATAGCTCGGGAGCTTCTTCCTTCTTACAGTTCCAAACCAACTTGCTTACCGGAACTCCTTCTTTCAAAGAGACGATTTGTGAACAGAGAGGAGAGAGGCTTACCTACTTTCTAAGAAGGACAGACAGGAGGGCATTGCTTCCCTGGAATGGAAGACTGAAGCGCTAAGAGCTTTCTTGTTGCCTTGCCTGCGTTAGGAGAGGAGTGAACGGAGGAAAGAAGAGTTGTACAGTTAGGCCACCCTATTCTCTTTTTCGAAGTCTGCACAGAATAGGAACTGAAAGGAACTGCTTTTCAGAATAGCTTACCCATGTGGTCAAGCTACAATCACTAGCCTTGATTAAACCTTGCAACACCAAAGCTTCATAAACTGCACTCCTTGGAACAATCCTCTTCTCCAAGCTCCCAAAATAAGTTCAGGATTTCTAGTAATATAATAAACTAAGGCTCCCAACCCATTTTGTTGACGAAATAATCCATCACCCGATTGATCGATCTTATCCTCGGATTTCGTCATAAACGATGGTTGTTTCTTAAAAGCTACAAAAATCTCATGATCCTCGGTCAAACCTCATTTCTGATAAACATCAATCTTCTTGTTCCATGTAGATTTACTCAACGACCACAACGCTTTTATTGTCATGACAAAATTCGCTTTTGAAGGACTAAAACCCATTTTCTGTAATTCCTCAACAACCTGTCTAAACCTGCCGTAGCACATCATGAATGCTCCAGCTTCATGTGCCAATCAAAACTTGATATTCGATTCCGACACACCGATTTCTCGCAGGGTTTCAATCTTGGGGTTCACCCGAGTTAGCTGATCCAACGAAAGATTTCTGTTGCGTTGGATAACAGCTAAAGCTTTCTCTTTGGAATGAAACAAATTAGTAAAGAAATCCAATGATGGGGTGATTTTCTTTTCCAAGCTGCTATTCAAAAAGAAGGGGCAGTATACCGCTAATATGCTTGAGTTGCAGAGTTCTGACAGGGGTTACTTATACAGTTCACTGAGCAATTTTTTCAATGAATGCTGCTTAATTATGATGTAGCTGATTTTCGTTTACGGAAATCGAACCATTGCCGGGATTGTTGAGCGAAACTCGGAGCAAAGCAAACAGGTTGCATGAGGTATATGAAACTACATTGTTTGATTGATTAGAGTTATCCAAGTGCAGGAAGTGCAGCTTCCTGGCTACCAGAGCAGAGCAAACAGGTTTTATCCTGAACTAGTCTTCAACAGAACTTCAACTGGTTAGTCAAGCTGGCGTCAATTCTTCCTGTCTAAGTGGCCCTTGAGAGAGCTCAATGGAGTAAACGAATTCATGTAACCGACCCCAAGTGATTGGGATGTAAGACTCGGTTTGATTATTGGGGAGACAGTAGACCTCATACCATAGCTGTCCCTGCTTCTACCGTATCTTTTCTTTCATTTCGTCACAAACAATCACAAAACATTTTGTAGATCTTTATGATTCTGGATATCGTATACTATTCTTATTCTTATTCTTATCCTTATTCTCATTCTCATCACGGATATTCTTGTATCGTCGAGCCCTTATCGCAAATACAATATGTAGGCTCAGCATTCAATGGGAATTCGTGAATAATTAGTACATTTTTCAATTATTCAACCATCTCCTTTTTCCTAAGTTCTATGCTAGCCTGATTAGTCAACATTTATATGTTCCAATACAACGACAAGATGTTACATCAGAGAAAAATACTTATTAATTGGCGAGTTCTAAATAGCCCCATGGCAATGGAGTTGGATTCTAGATTGGCACTTAAAAACGATCGAGCTTTGTACAGATATAAAACTAAAGTTCCGCCAAGATTTTTGAGCTTTTTTTTGTTTTGTCCTTATTCAAAACGATCGAGTTGTTTGTTTTCCGCATAATTTTTGTAAATTATTGATTCGTCTCGTCAAGACGAATTGAAAAAATAAAAAATTATATTATTGTCTGATGCAGTACTCATGGTTTCCTTCAAAATGATGGGCAATGTGTTCTGCTGGAAAAGAAGAAAGATTACGAAAATTATTGTGCATATATTTTTATTACAATTCGACTTGCCCCATGCAGACCTCTAGTATGTATAATATCAAATGTCAGTTAAACGTCTCGTGAATATCTTAGATAGGGACACGTGCGTCACTATTTTTAGTGAGTACAGATATATAAAGATTCAAAATCAATTAAGTAGTAGTAGTATATACTTAAAGACTCATTTTAGAGTTCGGTTGGAGTTTGTATGTGTGTGTGTCTATATATATATAATGAGTCCCCTTCTTATAAGGACTATCTTATTTTAATAAAATGTAGACCTCCCTTTTCCGATCAAATTTCGATGATCCGAGCCGCTTAATGTGTTCAGAACGTGATTTTAAAGATAATTGAGAGAAATCAACAAAAAAAAAAGACCGGGAAGGGCTTCATCCGAGCAGTTTTTGTTTGTTTTTTACCTAACGGTTCAAATAACAACTGCTCAAATCAAGCTCTTTCCGGTCATTTTTTTTGCCGATTTCTCACAAGTACCCTTAAAATCACGTTCTGAACACATTGAGCAGCTCAGATCATCGAAATCTGATCGGGAAAGGTGAGAAATGGGAGATCCGCATATAAGGTCCTCATTTTAAGGTCCTTACCTGAAAATTTCTGTATATATATATATATATATATGATATTTTACAAATATCGAGTCTGGTCGATTAGAAATGCTCTAATAAGTGCATTTGGACTGGAGTACTAAGAAAAGGAAGAAACTGATCAAATAGAAACTACTTGAGAGAAGCACAATAAGGTCCCGTCCTGTCCCGTTAAGATTCATATTTTTTAATATTTATTTTTTGCTTTACAAGACAGATCATTCTCTCATACAATACATCACCTTTAATTCGGACCTAAGTGTCTTTACACCCTGATCCACTTTAATAAGTTGAAAAAAAAAATCATTCTTCATCTTCATCATGTCAAGAAAGTCATAGAGGCTTAAGACGTAATATTCCACGATCAACTCTTTATAATTAAACACCATTGGCGTTTCATAATTAATTTGCACAACAAAGATAAAAACAAAGTAATTTTCATAAAAGTCAAAATCTAGCTGATGAAGCGGTTTTTGGTCACCTCCGGAGGAGGGGTACCTCAACCGTCCATCTAGTCCTCCAACGGATGAAATGGCTTCCTGCGTGCTCGATTAACGACCTGCAATACAAAACAGAAAAGCTATGGGCATCGGCGTGGCTGTCGCCATCACCCATCCGATGCCTAAGTCTGCCGATCTGCTTTAGAAGAGAGTATGGACTGAGTATGAGTTCTGTAGTTGTTGCATACCTTTGTGAGGTGGAGATGTGATCTTTATATAAGCATTTTGGGAGGAATCCCTTGGGATTGGGACTCTTAAGTCTCATCTGCTCGTGGCAGGTATAGATAGGTGTTAGAGTGTCCTCCTCACCTTAGCACTCCCCTAACCTTATCAGGTTTGAGGAGTCCCTTCACCTTTAAACTTTGCAATTGTTATCAAGATTAAGAGTCCTTACCGTGCTGGGTTCTCTTGGGCTTATCCGTACTTAACGGGAATAGGTTGGTGATGGATTGTCCTCCTTATCTAGGACTTCTTTGGTCCTTATCATGTTTAGGAGTTCTCCTCTCCTTTGGATTCTGTGATTGTCATCAAGGTTAGGAGTCTTCATGGTGGATAAATCTCTGTGTTTATCCTTTAAGACTCGTGGCCTAATCTCTTCGAACGGGATAAAGTCCTGGCTATTCTATGAGTCTCATTGGCTATACGAACTTTTGCCGTGAAGTGTTTTATAAGTCTCTGGCTGCAGATTTGTCATATTTACCGAGCTCAACTGATGAGCTGAGCTCGGTATTCTTCTATGAGCTATGCTTGTGAGCTGGCCCCCATCCTTAGGCTAGTTTAATAGAGGCTAACTCTTATAGGCTAGATTTCATGCTCTTAGGACTCTAGCTTGAACCCTTAAAGCTGTGCTCGTGAGCACTTTGGTTTGGGCTGACCTAGGGATGACCTTTGCCCTTGGGCTAGTCCATTGAGCTCAACTCTTCAAGCTAAGCTCTGTGTCACTGGGTCTCCTACATGACCCTTCGTGTTGTACTGGGCTTTCTGATACCTATGGTAAACCCAGAGTTTCTGTATTGGAGCAAAAAAAGCAATCAAGTCATGTTATTTTTCTGTAATACTACCACACTGATCAACCAAACCGAACAAAGCGCAATAATAATAGCAAGTCATTCCTAGCATTTGTTCACCACCAAATCAGACCTCCATGGATAACTCTCACAAAAATACTATCAGAACAGTTGACCAAAAAATAATCTTTTGTAGCACTCATGTAGCTCTGTATTTGAAACTGTCATGCCTTTAATGTCTCTTATTTTTGCTTATAGCTGCGTACCTAATTTAATCGCAAGATCCAATCTAACTCTTAACACTCCCCATACATTTGTGGCAATAGTTAGACGAGACGACACAACAGAGGTGCACCACTGGTAATACCATGCCAACCAAACTGACTTAACAGGCGAGAAATATATTGCTCACTGTAGTCTTTTGGATTCCGTCAAACAACATGACTCGGACATGATATAAGCAATGTTGGACACAAATATTTCACTAAAAATTGACACATCTAACTCTTTATCCCTTGTTGGCATTTTGTAAAACATGTTACTGGCAAATAAATGTTTGTGACCACCATCAACAACCACACCTATCAGCCACCACCATGCCGCCGGAGTCCAACCCTTACGTTTTTCCCTTGCCCCCACCTGCCTCTTTCGTAAAGAGTAAATGTTCGGAATAGTATTTGATCTGGTTGCGTTGCTTGGTAAGGTGGAGGATGTGTTGGTTTACGTGTCGAATTTCCCTTCTCCAATCGTCACTGCTTCCATCCTCTCATTGCCACTAAAATCCACCCATCCCTTCTGCCCCAAGCCATCCCTCCCCAGCTCCAACCCCACCTCCCCGCCTCCCTATATAAAACCACTGACACAAAACCCCTTTCTCTCTCATTCCCCACCACTTCCTTCTCTCTCCAAACGGAGTGGGACCTTGGGGGAGACGAAGCCCTAGGATTACTCAATGGATGTTCGGCGGCAATGGGGACGGGAGCGACGTTGGAGTGGTCGAGCTTCGGGTAGAGAGCAACGTTGTGGTGGTGGAATATGGGAGAGAGGTAGAGAGAGAGAAATTCTGGCGTAGGGGGTTTCAAAATTTGAAAGCAGAATATGTTTTGGGATGTGGTGGCTGGCTAGGGTGAAAGGGATTTGATGGCAGCTTTGTAATTTAGGCGGAAACGATGGGCACTTCAATAGAATTGGAAGAATGTCTCTCAGCCCTTGGATCAAACAAATCCTAGCCATTCCAACAATTTGTCCCCACACCATTATGTTTTATAATAAAGATATATATATAGGGGATGATAGGGGGAGTGTTGACTGGTAGTGTGTGTTTAGTGCATTGGACTCAGTGATTATTTGGATTTAGAAATAAAAGCATGGATAAAGTTTTGGGCGTCCAAGAGGCGCCTAGCCGCCTACTACTTTTACTGGTCTTTGACATGTACCAGGCCCACTAGGCAACAGCTCAGAAGATAATGCTAATCAAGAAGACCTGTGAGCAAGGGCGGAATCAAGAATTGATTCTAACCCGGGTTGACCCAAAACCAGTGTTTTCAATTATATAGATCGTATCGGAATACACATCACATATCTTAAGATATGTTTGTTGGAAAAGTAGGAATTTCTATTGTTCAATTGAACAAGATTTTTGGAAAAGAGAGAATACTAAAGACATGAGTGGGGAATTAGACATTTGAACTCAACCTTTTTGTTTTTTTGGTTGATACAAAATAGCTAAAACTCATCCCTATTTATACTACTTTATGTAAAACTCTAGTACAAAGATATTTTCATACATGATAAATTTTGAGGTAATTCTAGAATTTCACATGTGACTAATTCTTACAAAAAATTCTAGATATTTCACAAGGATATTCTCGAGTTTCTAAAGCTAGATATTTTAGAGTTTCTAAAAATTAGATACCATTTATATCTTCTTCAATAATATCTTCTATCTTTGGGTTTTGTCGATTGGACTTGTTTGAACTTAACTTTCTTGTGTCAAATACTAAATTTAGTTTATTCTTCAACAACGTTAATCATAATTAATAGACAATTAAAAAGTAGATACACCTAATACCACCAGCAAATTATGCTTACATTTAAAAAAAATTAAGATGCAAAATATCAAGTCTCTCAATTGGGATCTATTACATTAAGGTTTTTTGTACCCTTTGTTAGGGAAAGAAATGTCTAGCAAAATACAATCAAAGTATGGTTCTTTCTTCTATACAAGCCATACATTGAGGTTAAATGTCGATCAAATGGTTTAAATGATTCCATAATTAGATCAAATGACTTAGATTAATGTATTCGGGGTAACGTTCCGCTTCTTGAAATAAGGTCCCACTTTTTCCAAATAAAAAATCAGACGATACGTAGCGAATTAGGATACGAGGTCATATAGTGTAATTTCTATACAAAAACGATACAGGGTGGATACGTATCGTTCTCTGAATGAGACAATACAAATTGTAGGTACGTATCATGTATTGTAGGTATTTAACAACTATAGGCAAAATAGTGTATATAATATGCAATCTCTTATAAATAAGGTTTGTAACCCAATCCATGCACCGCGCGTATGGCTAGTATCATCATACCATTGACCTCGCATATTTTGAATGTTCAGATTGTAACCAGTGTAAACATTGTATATCTATTCCTTAGGAGTTAATATAGTGGTGTCTTTAAATGCACAATATGAAAAAGTCACTCCCATAAAAATTCTTGGACATCAACAAATCTTAAAAAAATGCTTCAGATTTTTTGTTATTATTACATTATAATTTAAACCTAAAAAATGAGATTGTAAGAACCAAAAATTAAAATTTAAGCACACCAACCAGTATTTTTCATGACTGCATCAACTAAATAAGTAAAAATCTAAACACATCGGCCAGTGCTCTGCATTTAACAATATAAGAGCAAATTTAAGCACACCAGCCAATGCTTTGCATAATAAGGGAATACTTACGGATCTAAAGCCTCGCAATTCGACATACTTGAATAGTATTTCTGCTTAAATGTAAAAATAAATAAACTAGATGAGAGATTAAAGAAATTCTAGTTTTCCTCATCAATGAGAGATTCAAGGATTTTAATAGTAGCATGTTTACCTTGCTGGAGACCAGGATAATGTTCTAGCTTCATTAAGAGTGATGGACTCTAAGATTGAAGAATGATCGCCCAATTTTTTGGTTTAGCATAAACCTTAGATGTCAGTCATTCGCCCGATTTGGAAGATGGTAGCATAATGAACCCATTTTGATCGACATCTTGACCAATGGGTAGCTTGAAGTCGCTTTTTAGGGCTTTTCCTATGGCATCCATATCAAAAGATTGAGCATTATGAGATTTCATGAAATTCCTTGAGTCAATTTAACTAGGTTTTTAGCTCTGAACAATCAACAAAAACCTCAGCCCTTAACGGTAGTAGAGAGGGAGAGACAAGAGAAAGTAGAAAGAAAGAATGTAGGAAAGAGGGAGAGAAAATAGGTTGGTGGAATAGGTTGGGCTTAGAGAAAAAATGAATTGAGCAAAACTTGTACATATAATTTTTTTTTTTTTTTCCCCTCAAAGTGATCTAGGCTATAGCCCACCTTAGCCCTCAAGTACTTATGCCCTTGCCTATGAGAATATATACATGAGCAACGGTCAATGTCTAACAGTATCAGGAGCATCGAATGATACGTAACGGAAATCGAATGATACGTAACGGAAATCCGTTGTTGCGATTGTGAAGTTTTGAAAATCATTTTTGAGAAAAAGAAAAATAAACTGCCGAAATCATCCACTAGCGGACGAGTAGCAGCCGTAGCAGACGAGTATAGGCTGTGAATCGAAAACTGACCGTTACGAAACGATTTTGACTGATCTAATTAGGGCCTATATTAGTTCTTGGAGGATAGTGAAGAAGACTAGTTTCAATTCAATTTAATGGAGTATCTATTTTCTGATATTTGTCTTTTTTAATTATTTCTTAAAGCCCTGGTGTCGTCGAGGGAGAAAGCTTGGAAGTTTGCGTACGGTGAGAGCTCCGCAGAGATGCAAACGAAATGTTCAGCTTCTCGTGAAAAATATTTGAAGGTGGTGTATGGAGGTACAGTCTAAATGTTTCTTGATTATCTAATTTTCGTCGGCTTCTGCGATTATTTCCGCTACGGTTCTGTTTGTTGTGCATTTTATGTTTTCGATGCTGTTTGTTCTGATTTTGTGTTCATCAATATCCGGCGTTTTTGGTTGGAATGGGGTTATATAGGTAATACGTTTACATTGGCGCAGAAGATTCTTTGTTTCATAAGCAATTAGAAGCATGTCGTTAATCGTAACTTAATCGGATACACGAGTCTATGATGATGGTGAGAAGAGTTTAGAGATAGAACCGCGGTCTGCGGGGGGAGGCCTTCTGCTCTCTTCTCTTGCCTTTATGTTGCCATGTCTAATGGAGAAGACTGCAAAATCATAGAGCGCGGGTAGGGACTGTAAACGACTAATGATCAATGCGTAGTTATTTTATTTATCAAATGTTTTTAGCAGTTAAAAAAAATCTGAATAATATTGTTACATTTTTTCAAACCGAAATCCGAATGCAAAACCCATTACCAGATCCAGAAGCACAGAAAAAGTGCAGTACTAGAGATGACTCTTTACTGAATATATGTTGAAATAGACAGTGAGATGAAGCCAATGAGATCAGACAGTGAGATCTAAACAACACATTGCAATCCAAAGTTGTATATTTTGACTTGCTTATGCCCTGTACCCAACAAGTAATTAATTATTCAGTAATCCGGAAAAACTGCCACGTGATGCTCCGAACCATTTTGAACACATATTTATGTGGGATTACACTTAGCCGTGGACTCTTCAAGGGAGCGAGCTTGGAGGGTGGCGTATGGTGAAAAATATGAAGAAAAGCAGAGGATATGTTTAGGTGCTCGTACAAAGATTTTGAAGATGGACTTTTGAGGTACAGTAACCTGCATTTACTATATAGAAAAAGCCTTCCTAGTACTCTCACAAAGGTCAGAAAGCTTCCTGAAAAAATTTCGGAGTTACTAATGTTTCTTCCTTTCTCAGACCAGACTCTTTGTTATAACTTATGCCAGCAAGATGCTAAAGTGTTACTTTGATTCCAAAATACCCAAACCAATTGAACTTGACGTCTATGGTCCCTACTCCCTATTTCGTACAGCGGTATGCCAAAAGATGTTTGTTCAGCTCAGTGCTCAGCGTAGTTGATAGAATCATAATTGTTAAAAACACCTACGATACACGATACATATCTTACGATTTGTATCGTCTCCTTTGGGGAACGATACATATCCCATCATGTATCCTTTTTTAATAAAAATCCTACAATACAACTGCGTATCCTATGATTTATACGCGTATCCTAATTCTATACATATCCTACGATTACTTATTCAAAAAAATCGGACCTTATTTCAAAAAGCAGAACCCCAAATGCATTAATTTAAGCTGTTTGATCTAATTATGGCAAAACCCTTTGATAGAAATTCAACCTCAATATATGTCTTGTATAAAAAAAAAGAACCATATTTCGATTGTATTTTGTCTTACTTTTCTTTTCTTAACAAATGGAACATAAAGTCTTAATGTAATAGGCCCCAGTCAAGAGACTTGAAATTTTGCATCTTAATTTTTTTAAAATAGCATAGTTTGTTGGTGATATTTGGTGTATCCCTTAATTATATTTTAATTATGATTAACGTTATTGAAACATAAACTAAATTTAGTATTTGACAAAGCTTCAATTAACAAAACCCAAATATGATAGATATTATCTAAAAAGATATAAATATCTAGTTTTTAGAAACTCTAAAATATCTAGCTCTAAAAGCTCTAAAATATCCTTGTGAAATATCTATAGTTTTTTTTTGTGAGAATTAGTCTCACATGTAATTCTAGAATTACCTCAAAATTTATCTTATACTCCTATGAAAATATCTTTGTACTAGAGTCTTCCATGGAGTAATACAAATAGGGATGGGTTTTAGCCATTTTGTACCAAGCCAAAAAAAAGTTTGAGTTCAAGTGCAATACAAATAATCTCGTCGTTCCCCACTCTTGTCTTTAGTATTCTCCCTCTTCCAAAAATATTGTCCAACCACACGATAGAAACTCCTACTCTTTCAGCAAACGTATCTCAAGATACACAATACGTATCTCAATACGAACTATACAAGTAAAACGATACACGATACGTATCCCGATTTGAAAACATTAGATATAATGCATACTCTTTGATTGAGGGTAGAAGATTCACCTGCAGCCCTAGCTATATGGCCCTAGCTTCACTGTTTATGGACATCGGGACAGCATATGGTTGGGTATTCATCTTACTGTTTAAGGTTCATTACATCTCCAACTGTCTTGGACCAAGGCCTGTATTTACACCCCTAAGTTCTCTCAATCTTAAAGAGCTTTCACTCTTAAAGAGATGAACTACAAGGGTATTCCAACGGCACTAGAGAATGAGACAGTGGTTGTATGTCTCTGTACGTATTTGTCATTGTCATCTTCTTTCACTCTTAAAGAGATGAACCTTAAAGAGATGAACTACAAGGGTATTCCAACGGCACTAGAGAATGAGACAGTGGCTGTATGTCTCTGTACGTATTTGTCATTGTCATCCTTTTGGGAATTGGAAAGAAGGTCGTGCAGGGAAGTGCTTTCAAGTACCGTTGGAGATAATCCAGAGGCACGTGACGTTCAATGCTTATCAGGGCCTAACTAATCCCTAGTTACGTGTTTGCTTTAGCCATTCAGGTGATACTTGATAGGTCTACAATAATATAAAGTAAGAACAAAAACATGGAAAAATTGCTATTGTTACCTGCATAAACACTACTTGAAAACATGGGAACTCCAAGACCTTCCAAATTTCATATAGGAGCATTAACCCACAATGAAGGACATTGTAGGTGGAGTTTGTGAAGGCCGTGGTGATTTAAGGGGCATGCCTAACAATAATCCAGCAGATAGTGTCAATAGGAATTTAACCTACTTCCTTTCATTTAAAAAGATACTAATATCATTTAGTGCTACGCAAGGAAGGCTTGCAATACATGGGTATGCTATGATCTACTACTTTTGGTATTCTTAGCTGTCCTTTCCTTTTCTACAAATCCTGATTAAGTCTAGTCTTGTGCATGGTACCCAAGACTCGTAATATGAATGATGAGAAATGTTGGTGGCTAAGGTTCTTCTCGGCTAGTTAGTATATAGTCAGATTCAAGAAGTGTTTTTGGTTACTACTTATGCTGGTTAGGTTTCAGTCTAGGATGGTCCTCATCCTTTTTTTGTATCTCCTGGGATCCTTGGGATATTCAACTTGTATTTGCACTAGTTTTTCCCGAATATATAGCATGTAGCCAAACGTTACGTAACCTGCATTTACTTCTTTTGTATGGTTTTGGTTTTTGCTTATTGATTTCGCATTCGTCCTCTCTTTACTTAACAGGTCCAAGCATCTAGAGCACGCTGTTCGGAGATCTTCTTCTCAATGGTGCAGAGAATTTGATATGGGCATGGAAGAAGAAGTTCAAAGAAGGTGCAAAAGAGTTGTCAACAAAGAGAATATGGAAGCGGTTAGAGCAATGAGGATTGAGATGGCTATAATGCATGCAATGGTGAAGACAATAAATAGAAAGGTAGACCTCTTGCTTGCAGGGCCAACCCGTCCTGTGCGTCCAACATTGCCTCTAGCGCCCTCGCCTCCCGTATCCCCCAAAAAGAATGGAGAAGCCGTCAGCGAAGTAAATGGTGGAAGTGACAGTGAAGTATATGGTGAGAGTGACAGTGAAGTAAATGGAGGGAACGACGGTGGCAAGTGAGACAAGTCGTACGTTGTTACTAATTATTGAGTTTTGCTACTGTTTTTATTTTGGTATCCACAAACATGACTGCTCCCTACATGGGATACACCTTCTGGCATCCCCGAGTGGACACTTCCTTTTTTGCATGTCGGGCTGAATCATATTTGGGTGGATTTGAAAGTTGCTAGAGCCTTGGAGGATGTGTGTTTTATGATGTCTATTCTAGCATCAATGGTGCGACCTCATTAGCTCGTTCTTATTGACTCTATATCATTCAAACTCTCACTACAGGGAAGAAGTGATTTCTATTTCATGAATCATATTTCTTCTAGCTCATCAACTCCATCAGTGTAGTTTCTTCATTCTGTTGGTAATATTTACTAGAAAGTATCCCTAGTGCAAGGTTATGTGCAATACTCTATATCATTCAATGTGTTCATTGCTTTTCCATCAATTGCAATTGGCTCTTGTGACCGAGGCAAAACTTCAAGCTATTAATGGACTTCATCAATTTAAAATTCCTAGCTCACAAAATAGAAGTTGATAGATTACTACCTCCATTAAGAAATTCCCGAAAGTAGCATTTCCAAGATCTGCAGTATTCAAATCCAATATCAAGACACGCTTGTCATTCCAGTTAACTAGTTTCTCTTTTACGAATTTAAAAAAAACTTATCGATATCTGTTGAAGTTGATTTTTTACAGAACTCCATAAAATATTATTTTAAAATTTATGGATATTTTTTATATTTTTATCAGATCCGGAGTGGGACCCACCAGCCGTGTGGTACAAATGTACAGATGCACAATAAAACCATGCGGTAAGGCTAGACTTTTTTGATAGATGTAAGAGGCAGAAGGGAAAAAAAAAAAATTGAAAGACTACCTTTGGTATTGGAATAAGCAGGGAAAAAAATTGCGGAAAAGTGTTGCCAGTGTGAGAGAATCGCAATTTTATCTTTGGTCCAAAAACAAATTTCGTTGAAAAATAGCACCTCCGAATTCGATTGAGCTAAACTTTAGACGAACTTGTTCGTGATTATTGCGCGTCAACAAATAATGGGTGTCCAAGTCTTAGATTGGAGTGGTTGTTGGGTGCTGATGGGAAAAACATAATACATAAAGTGTTAATGTTTCAATTGTTAAATCGAAAATCGAACCCAAGCTGATGCACTGTTAACCCCCACTCTGTGAAATAGCGGGCCCCTATAGCTTCAAAAATTGACGAGCTCGAGGAACAATATCCCATGGAACCATCCTAGAGTTTATAAATCTAATAAAATCAACTCACGCCACGAAGCCTCTCAATTATCAGCAAGACCAACCCACGTTCCAATGCCTCTCAATTACAAAGCCTCTCAATTTATCAAACCCAGTAGATTATGTCGAAGACAGAATAATTTAAAATCAATACAAAGAAAGGAGAGTAATTTCAATGTCCATATTGGATTAAGCATTCTTACAAGCACCTTGAATGCAATATACAACTCCTACAATTCCGATTCCTAAATGCCTAAAAAAGCTAAAAAAAAAAAAAAGCGAAAAGGATTAAGCATTTTTAAAAAACACCATGAATGCAATATACAATTCTAACTGTCCCGATTCCCGAATGCCTTAAAAAATTGAAAGGTGCAATTCAACCGTAGGATTAATGAGGAGAGCATGAAGCTGGAACCCTCAATTAAACCGTAGGATTAATGGAGGGCAATTTTGGGCCGTTGGATTTATATATATAAAGTTCAAAAACTGAGCTTGGTTATTAAAATACAGTCAATGCTCATTATTTTGGGCTTACGGATATGGTTTTTTAATGGGCCCAATTGATTTTTTTGTATTTGTAAAATCTTTGTTAGGCCTTGGGTTGATCTGGGCTTCAAAGATTTGACCCACACCGTACGTGACGAGACCAAGACGGTTCACAAAACAAAAGGAACCAAGAAGGTGTAGCCACAAATGCAGGCTAGGAGGAAGAGATTCCACCGCACGGTTTCACCACTATCTCAATCTCGCCGTTCATTTCGGAAATCAATAATTTAGATTTAAAAAAAATTCTTTCAGATCCGGAAGAGTTTTTTATATTCCGGACCGTTCAATACACTTTTGAACAGTGAGATAAGAGCAGTGGAGGGAACGGTAAAAAGTGAGCGGTAGGCGTAGACTTAATGCGTGATCACCCTGGAAAAGTAGCGTATAGTTGTAAATTGCCGTTTGTAAGTGCCTAATTACTGGCTACTTTCCTGTTCACTTTGATGGTCGGAACCAAATATTCACACTTTAGATATTATCTTGAATATCAACCACGTCAAATATTATGTTGATGGATATCGTTTGATTATAATACGATTTCGAAATACATTTGTGTTGAAAGAAAATATCCCAACATTGGATCAGAATATATTTTTTTCCAATATAGATGTGTTCAGAAAACAAAACAAACGATAATTAACCAATACAATTTTTTGGGAAAGACTACAATACACATCTCTTATTTGGGTATGTATCATATGCACCTCCCAAAATGTTATGAATTGTAGAGAAAATGTTACGAATTGTATTGCTAAAAAGTTACAAATCGCATAAAGGTTACGAGATACACCAAAATGTTATGAATCATAATAAAAATGTTATGAATCATACTGCTGAAAGATTATGAATTCTATAACAAAAGTTACGAAATACACTAAAATGTTATGAATGAACCATAAAATAGGGGCATATGGTACACCCTTTTAAGGGATATGTATCATAGACTTTCCCCGATTTTTTACTTGTTTGGCATTCTCGACTTCTTTTACAAATTAAACGGTTCTGCTCTTCAAATGAATTCAAAGTGGATTCGAAAGGGGTAACAAATTAGGCTGCAAGGGCCGCTTTGTCCAGTTTTTCTTTTCTTTTTTTTTGCTTAAGATCTGTTTGGAAGTTGAAGAAAGAAAGAGAAAAGAAGAGAAAATTAAAAGAATTCCCCTTCTATGGTTTGGTTTGTCGTGGGAAGAGAGAAGAAACACAAAAAAAGTGATTTTTCGCTTTAACTGTCTCCCATGGTCACGGGGCCGGCTTATGGGAGAAGCCAATAAAGCCTAAATTTTCGGCCTCCCAAAAAAAGCTAAAAATGAGACTTCTAAATCCTTTGGACCCCTATATATATTAGGCCCAAAAATATTTACTCTAAGCCTTCTCTACACAAAATATGCCCAATTCGATTTCTGTAATGGCAAAAATAGAGTGGGTCTCATTCAAGAGATTCCCTTCCGGCCCCGAAAGTTATGAGGCGGCTTTGTTCTCCAACTTTTCCTTCTTAAACATTTTCTCTTTCTTTATTCAACTTCCAAACAAACCCTAACCGACAGGAGACCAAAGTTATGATATCTGTCTGCTGGATCAACTTAAAATGATACAACATTTAATTATATTATTATTAACCTAACGAGGCTAAAATATTCTTTTTAAAACTTTCTAATTTAGCCTAACGTGGCAATCTTTTAAAACTTTCTTTTCAACGAAAAGCAAGTTTACCAGCGTCGGTAAACAACCTTTATAGCTATTTTACCTATTTAAGTCTCCAAAATGGGGATACAGCAGATTAGGCAAACAAGAAGTTATTTACCATTTAAGAACAGTAGATCACTACTTGTGCCGAATGACTATTCACGAGGTATGAATTAAAATACTATTTGTGGGTTTCGTTTGGGGGGAGGGGCTGCCGCCCCCCTCCTCTCCCTCCTTCCTCCCCTTTTTTTTTCCCTAATCTCCCCCCTCCTTTCTCTCTTCTCTGCTGTTTCCACTACTCCGGTTCAGCTTTCCAGTTGTCGAGTCCGGCGGGGACTCCAGCCATGGCGGTGGGTCTTTTCGTTCCGTCCTCGTGGTGGAAGCAGATCTAGCAGCTAGTGGTCGATGGAGGAGTTCAATAAGGTGAGGTTTGTGGAGTTAGGTTTTCCGGCGGTCCTCCGTCTCTTCTACCGGCTGGTTTCCCAGTCCGGTTGTGTACCGATTCGGGTTTCCCCCGCATCTGGTGTGGCTGTGGTGGTGGGTAAATAATCTCTTTGTGTGAATAATTTTAGTTAGGGTTTGGATGGTCCAGCCTGAGTAGAGGGTTACGGTGGTTCAGCAGCAATCGTGGATGGGTATTGGGGTTTCTCCCGGCAGCGGCAGTGGTGGTTGATGGTGGCTGTGTTGGGGTTTTCCGAGATCTGTTCCGGTTTGTTTAGTTGGCTGTTTCCTTTTGTTTTGGTTGGTGGTCAACAACAGGTCCAAAGCGAGAGGAAGTAATTGGTCTTTGGCCGCCGTGGGCGTGTTGGGCCTGCCGGAGTTCTTCACTAGCGTTGCCTCGGCCTTCACGCCCGGAGCCTTGCGTGACAGCGGAGGTTTGCCTCGGATCCTCCCCAGAGGACTCCATAGCTCTGGATTGGGTTTCCCGGTCCAGTTCCGGCCGACAGCCCTTGAGATCAGATTTTTGTTTTCACTTGTATTCTGTTGTTGTGTGATTACATTTGGGCTTAATGTTTTAATGGTCTGTGTTGGGATCCCGTTTTGGTATCTCTCTGCCTAGTCCCGGACGGGATTCTTAGGCCGACACTTGTGCCGGGTGCTTTTGCAGGGTGTCCTTGAGTCTGTAGCCTATTGTGCTTAATGCAGTACTCGTGTATCGGATTAGGTTGTTTGGTGCATTCATGTTATTGCAATGTAATCTTTGCCTTCGGGTATGATTTAATGAATTGACTGATTTCAAAAAAAAATTAAAATTAAAATACTATTTCCTTCTCTTTCTTCCCTACCAAACAACTTTTCTCGTTCTTCTCTCTGCAACGAGATCTTGAACGGGATCTTCAAACAAGGCTAGGTCCGATGATCAACGGCGAAGAAGGAGGTTTGGGATATGGGTTCAAACAGGGCTAGGTCCGACCATCGACGACGACGACGGTCAATCAACGGCGAGGTCTGACGACCTCGATCTCTCCCGGTCCGGTGACCTCAATCTTGCCTGGCCCGACCCGGCAGCCTCCACTGCGACGGCGGCGGCAGATACAATGTGTGTATAGGAGTATATGTATATATCCACAGCTATTACCGATGTGTACATATATGTGTGTATTCTGATTTTCTAGCTTCAAACCCTAAAATGGAATGGGGGAGAAGAAGAAATGAAAAATGAAAAATAATAATAATATTTTAATAGATGATAGGTAAAATAAATAATATTGGTGTAGTTGCGAAAGAAAAAATTAATAGCTAAACTAGAATTGTACACTGTTCAATAGCATGTTTAGCTATCAACCGGTAAACTTGCTCTAAACAACATAGCAAAGCCAAAACTGCCAAAACTTACCAACTCGAAGACCCCATGAGATATAAGGCGAACAAATCTAAAAACAAGTTCGAAATCGCTTGCTCAAGTGGTGTTTTTTCACCTTGTTTATCTATTCCAACATAGAAAGGGGCTATACCCACTTTTAACACGAACACTTTTGCAGATCCATGCAACAAATTGTGCCAAATTTAACAACCGGCGTGGTTGCTCTAAAGAAGTACTATAATGAAATGCAGGTTGTCTTGTAAAGCGCCTGTAAGAATTCTATTCTACGGTTGCTATTTTGGTGTTACCATTGGGATATATCACCAGTTTTGTTGGGATTCATACCCACTTTAAATTATTCTCCACTGCTCATTCACTCTTTTGTATCTTTTAAATTGTCGGCCAACTGCTCCCGTTCCTCCATAATTTTCCAAAAGAAAAGAATGTCCACATGTAATTGTCTCAGATTTTTCACTCCAACAATGCTATGGCCTGTGTACACTCCTACCGACCACTCCCTGGTCACTCATCTCTCATATATGTGTCGGCCCTACACATTGAATTGCAAGACGAGGCCCACACATATGCGAGAGAAGAGTTGTCGGAAGGTGGCTGATAGGCATGTTCCTAGCATTATTGTTTTCACTTTGTGGTCCTCCATATATATCTTTGAAATGGGAACCTCTGAGCTCTTGACTGCAAGACAAAAGGTATCGTTAGAGACATTCCGGTCAGTGTTGTCCTCCACAAATGTCCTCCACCGCGATTGTGAATTCCACCGTGCGTTTATTATTGTCATTTGAACCGTTCATTTTATAGAACCCGCCAAATAGTATCTTTACAAGAAAAAACAAATTGATCGATATCGAAAGTTTAATTTTTGTTTTATAAAATGGACAGCTTCAATTATTGACAGAATCAGACTTCTCATTTCATAAAACCAAACTCCAATTTTTGATATAATTATCGATGTTGAATCAAATTGATTTTTAACGTGAATAAACTTCTTGACGGGTTCTACAAGATCAATAGTTTATTTAAATTAAAATAATAAACGCACGGTGAACCCATAATCACTCGAAGCGGGGGTGTGGATATTGCATGTAAAATCGACATCATGCAACAGGGAATGTGCTCTGTTTTTGTCTCTGTGACAAACACCAAAGTAATAAATTGTTGTGACTTCTCATGGAGCAGAAGGGGCAATGAAACGCGACATCATCATCATCAATGAACGTCAAGCCATCCCTCAATCCCTCTCTCTGTCTTCCGGATCTGCCTTTTCCCGCTCTATCATGTCACCTACATTAGGTTGTGTGGAGGGATGTACTAAAATAAAAAAATAAAAAAATTGCTTGTTTTCATAGGTTAATCATCCATCAACGGTGGCCGAAAAATAGCGATTAAAATTGGTGATGGTTGGGAAAACAAATTGCAGCGTTGTTTTTGGTGGAACGTTAGGACCCGGGGACTGTAGGGCTGCAAACGAGCCGAGCCTAACCTTGTCGAGCTTGAACTCGGCTCGTTCATTAAACAATCCAGAAACTTGATCTCGAGCTTGGCTCGAGCCTTAATGAGTCGAGTTTAGTCACTAACTAAACGAGCCTCTTTAATCGAGCCGAGCCTCTCTTAACCTGCCGAGTTTTTACTCAACCCCGGCTCGTTTAGTAGTCGAGTTTTTACTCAAGCTCGAGCTCGGCTCGTTTACTAAATGAGCCGAGCCGAGCTTTAATGAATTGAGCTCACGAACTACTCAATTCGTTTGTAGCCCTACTAGGGAGGGGCTGTGCTGCCGAGGCCTCGTAAAGGCTCCGTCCCTGCACACAGAGTCACAGACACGCTCATGGGAGGGCATATTACTATTGTGTTCTTGTGGTCCATGAAAGATATTATTCAAAAGTGCTTTTGTGGTCCAGGCCCTGAGAAAGGGCCAATTTCAAGGGGACATGGAGATAAGGAACACATTGGATAAAAATTGGGAGTGGGGGCTCTAAGTGCTATTCACGGGACAAATTCAACGAAGTCGTAAAAAAAAAAATTATAATAATAAAATAAAAAAACCCTTTTCCTATTAATTACAAAAATATAAAAAATTAAATACCGAAAAAACCTTTCCCTTTAAAAAAAATTTAAACGTAAATTGCACAGAATTAAATCTTAAGAAAAATTCGCATTTTCGAAAATCTTTTGTGTTTTGATCATTGGTAACCTAAAAGTGTGATACAATGCCCTTGTCCCTTGAGTATCTTTCCCAACAATAAGAAATGCCCTAATAGAGAGAATAGACGTGGGTAGACAACCTAACTCCACTTTATGTGAAGCGATTTATTCGCGTGACTTAAAGTCTTAAACTCATGACTTTGACTCTCCTTATAATTATTTCGAAATGAAATAATTTTTCTTTTAGATATCGATACAAATCATACGATAGTGCTCGTGGTAAGTGCACAACTATATGTTCGTCATGTTAGTGCAAAAAGAAAAATAAGAGTTGACGTGAAGAAAATAAGGTGATCATGTTGCTTGTGGGACAGTCCCTTAATCACGTCACGTGTAGCGGAAATTAGACAGTTCAATGTAGACACATTTGAAACTTTAGTTCATTGAGCAATTCAAGAAGGGTTTCCCTGTTGTCTAAACACAATAAACGAGGCTAACTCCCACAAAAATATGGATTTTGAGACAAGTCGTTTCATTCTCCTCAATTGCATCAATTAAAAGTCCATTTCGCCGAAACAATTTTTCTAAGTCCTTAAGCTATAGACAGACTTTTCATGAGAGACCAGCTAGGTTAAAACTTTTTATGAGAAATTAACCACCCTCAGTCTAGCAAGGTACAACGGAAATGGCAATGCAAAAGCTTGTGATTGCAACTGTTGGACCATTTTCTGCACTATTTCTAAAGGTGGGGAAAGGGCCAAGCTTTCCCTAGGTTGGTTTGGAGAGCCAAAGGGGATGGAAATATGGAATTAGGTTTTGGGCATGTGCCAAAAGAGTTTGAAATTTTGGTTCGGCACTACAAATGGACGACAATTTTGGAAGGTGCTCTGGAGAGATTTTTCAGTGCCGAGCGGGTATGTCCCACGTGGTATCCGCTCGGAACATCTGAGTTATCTGATACATTTTTGGACGGCTTGGATTGAAACTCTTCCTCTCCTCTCACCCAAACACTTTCTCTCTCCTTTTCTCTCTCCAAATCTAAGTCGTTCAAAAATAAAATGAACGGCGCAGATGTGCGAGCGGGCACCGCGTGGTATCCACGTGGCACTGAAAAATTTTCCCTCTGAGAGGGATTATACACAAGTTTCTTTTCTAGAGATAAAGACAGAAAATATCGCCATAACCGAAATTCGATTGTATTGATTTTGAAGGGTAGCGTATAGAATCGAACAAAAAGAGAAGGATCGAGCGTAATCTCTGACAAATTTGTATCATTTCAGCTATTTTGTGACAATAAGTCTGCCATTATGCTTGCTTCAGATTCAGTTCTTCATGAGCGGTCTAAACGAGAAAGAATTTCCGATTGTTCTTGTCGAGAACTCGAGGGCCTGCTGGCATATTATCGAACCTAATGGCCCAATTTTGTTCGATGAAGTGAATGTAGCTAGAGACTCGAATACACAATAAAGTGATAAACAGTGAATCTGGTAAGCGAATAAGACAAGACATAAGTCAACAATGATAAATCAAACTGGCCTTGAAATTACCCGATTAAAAGAAAACAAAGTACAAAATAATGTTTTGGTTGATTGAGGAAAATAGGGAGAAAGTCGGTAGGTCTAATCCCTATAGTTCATCCCATAGCCGTTTCACACGCTTACGCGTGAGAGCGAGGTTGCCTCAAGAGTTGTTGGCAAGGAGAATCGAACCTGAGACCTTAGTTCTGCGCAAACTGACCTGTGACACCCTGTATTACTAAAAAAAACAAAAAAATCGGTAGGTAGGTTTTTCATCATTTATAAAGATGGATATAGATATATATATGTCACAAATACAAAGAGGAATGATGATTCACAGATCAAATGATAGGTGATTTTAATTAAAATACAATTAATGCTCTTAGGTTGTTCAAATATTATGATGGTTTTTGACTTGTCATTAATCAATTGCATCTTTTATAACACACGCCCAACATTTGACATTAAAGGTCGGTAGAAAAGCTAATACAAATGTGCCCCACATTGCTTTTGGTGTTTTGTAGGATGCTTCCTAGCCTAAACTCCAAATTAATTAAGGACACCTTTTGATTGAGAACGTGGGGAAATTGGATTAGTTAATCATTGGATTCATATAATCTAACATTTGATTGTGCCGTATTAGTTTATTGAACATTGGATTAGCGGACAGGTTGGATGTCTAGTGTGATGCATTTTATTCGTTACGATGCTTTGTACTTTTTAACTTCTGATTAATAAATTTTCTTTGTTGTTCAAAAGAAAAAGAAACAACCGTGCGGAGCTATTTTTATAAACAAGTATAAAATAGTATTATTTTTAGTATAATTGGTAGTAGTATAATTAATAATGTATCTCAATTTATGTGTTAATCGAGGTTAATTTTACATCAGCCCCTAAAATATTTTGAAAGTAGTCTCATAAATAAGGAATAGTAAGTACATGTATGCTTTAGTTATTCAATAAAAACAAATAAATTTGCATATTTATCTCTGCATGGGACTCAAAATGATCGACTAGTATATTATACTATACGGTACGAAAACACAAAAGATATACTAGTACTAGTAATATAAAGATGATTTTTCCGAATAAAAATATGTCTCTTTATTCCGATCCTTTTGAGTCGAAGTTCTGGCTCCGCCCCCCACTGATAATGACGATCACATATACCTAGATCGTAGGTATCATCGTAATGCAATTATGCAATTCAAAAGTATGATTGTGTACTTAGTACTCCCTTCGTCCCATTTTGATTGTTCATTTTCGTTTTTCGTGTCATTTTTTTAACGCTTACATCTCTCAATCTACAATGTTTTTCATAATTTTGAAAACTTTGTATTATAGATCTAATTGAGAACTATCAAACAAAATTCATATTGCATATTTTTGGAAATTCATAGTAGAAGATATAAGAGTTGAAAGAACAGCACGAAAAATAAAAATGGACAACTAAAATGGGAGGAAGGGAGTATAAGATATATAACAACACATCTCTGTGACTATAAAAAAAATGGAATGACAATCTCGTGGGACAAGTGGGATAATCTCTGTAACTATTTGTGAAATATAAGAAATGGGATAATGTTGTATAGTGGTGTGCGCAGTACCGTGTTGCGCATCTTCGAGCCGTCAGATCGTGCCTCCGACGGCTCGGATCTTATCTCATCAATGAACGGCTCTCGATCGTTGGTTGACAAGATGAGATCCGAGCCGTCGGATGCACGATCCAACAGCTTGGAGGTGCTCATCACGGTGCAGTGAACTTCACTGCATAGCACCAACCCGAAGTCCGAAATATAATCTCTCTATTATAAAACAGAAGGGTGTGGGGACAAGTTATTAGAACGGCTTAGATTCATTTGATGCAAAGGTTGTAGTGCATCCTCCCACTTCCCGGTTAAGTATCTATGGTTTTCATTTAAATAACACAACTGTCATCCCCTTCTTCCAACCAGAATGCATAGTGTCGTAGGCACGGGTTAGCACTAGTATGAAATATAACAATACATATCTTCTGTATGTAATGTTCTCTGTTGCATGATCTTACTCTTATCACGGGGAAGTCCTTAATATTCTCGTTTTTTTTTTTTTTTACTCTGAAAGGCTACCAGACGAAATAATTCTTTGTAGGAGCAGGAGCCCAACTAACAACTAATTAAGGCTCGGATAGTTGGTCAGGAGTTCGAATCTCCCCACCTGCATATGGATATTTTTCGCTTTAGAGGGATTTTCCTTTTTTTCTTGATTTTCTTTGTTTCTCTCTTATAATGGACTTATTTCTCATATTGGTTGAGTTTGTTGTATCGTAAACTTGCATAATTGCTGTAGTGTTTTAAGTTTGTACTTTGTAATTTATATATGATGTAAATGATATATTTTATTGATTGACAAAAAAAAATTATAAGTTACGGAAAAAAAAAAAAAATCCTTTTACTCGTTTTGTTATTATACGGGGGACACCTACATGATTGAATAAGTCTATCCATTCACACTTTTTTTTTATTCATGTAAATTTATTTATCTTTTCAATATGTATGGAAAACTAAACTAATAAGATGATAATATAATGAATTCACGTCAATAGAAGGGAAAAAGAAGAAGAAGAAGAGAGGGATAGTGAATATAAAAAAAGTGGGGCAGAAAATCGTTGTTACTCCTATTTTATTGTTACTTCTTCTTCTTCTTCTTTTTTATGATGACAGTGACATAGGAACAAAGTGTGAGAGAAATAGTTGATAAAAATAAATGTCTGAGGAATAGCTTTTAGATAAAAGAAGCCCAATTTGGGTTATTAATAATTCTGCATAATTAATTTTTGCTTTTATTCAATTTTGTTGTCTTTGTTAGTTTTGCATTAATTTTTTTTTTTTTTTTGTGAATTATTGGTTTGTCTCAAAGAGATGAATCTAAAAGTATAAAATTATTATCAATTTTTTTAAAAAAATTCACTAAATACACAAATAATTACAAAATAGACTGACTTTTTAGACTATTTTCTTTATTCAAAAAAAAGTTTGGCTCTTGTTTTTTTTATTTTTTTTATTCCTCTCATTAACACAAACCAATAATTCACAAAAAAGAAAAATTTAATGCAAAACTAGCAGATACAATAAAAAATGAATGAAGACCAAAAAATAATCTGAGTAATTAACCAAAAACACACCAGAGTCTGTTTCTAGAAAAATTGCCCTGAAAGTAGGTTTTGGATCCCTAGAAAAATCAAGTGGAGCTGCTCATTTGGTTGCTATCAGGACCTCTTTGGCGTATTGGGGGAGCCTGTTGTGCACGATCCGAGCCGTCGAATCGTGCATTCAACGGCTCAAATCTCATCTCCGCAAAATAGAGCTAGATCCTATTCAATTTGTTGATAGACTGAACGATCTAATTTGGTCATTTGTTTGTTCTTTCTCAGACTATTTTAGTGATTGAAACCACTTATTTTTTAAAATTCGTCGAAAACATATATCACATCAAAAATCACGTTGATCAGATATCGTTGGGTATGATGGAACACATTTACTACAGAAGAATAAGAATGCAACAATCAACAATGGATCAGAACCCAAAATTTTCAAGAAAAATACAAATACGTTCTAAACACCATATCGAATGATATCCAATCAACGCGATTTTTTTTTAATATGATTGATGTTCTTTGCGAGCTCTAAGAAAATTAACAATTTTGATCATCAAAGTGTGTCTAAAAAAACTAACAATGAGTCAAAAAATTGGACTGTTCAGTCCATATCAAGAGGACTGTGGAGGATTCAACTCCTTGTATCCCCTATGAATTGAATGATTTTGTTCACCTTCACTTTATTCACTCACGCGACAATGTGCTAATTTTGAGCCACTGTTTGATGATGGAAACCATTCAATGATACTGTATCCAGACCTAAGAGCACGTTTACCAGCATAGGTAAACTAGCTTCATAGCTATTTTAGCTCACCAAAAGATGAAAAGTACTCCTATAACAGAGTAGGTAAACATAGAGGTAAAATGTATTTATAATCAATGCTTCGATACTTTTATCTATCCACTGTTCATCAGATATGTGTTTTATAATAAGATTTTCTCGCTCCTTTCTCTGTCCCTCTCTCTTCCTCTTTCTTCTTTTTTTAAAAAACTGCACTTTGGTGCACTGTTAGAGAAAGAAAGAAAATAAATTTTAATAGAAGATAGGTTAAATAGATAATGTTGCTGTAGAATTGAAAAAAATGTGAGTAGGTAAAATAAAAAATATGCACTATTCACAAGTTTTTTTAACCTAATTACTGATAAACTTGCTCTAAATATCCAAATCTTCAGAAGACAACTATGAATTAAAATCCTAATTTTTGGTCAAACATTTACCGATATACCATTGACTTGAATTTTTGGGTAGTCTCTTGATAAGAGCATCCACAATGGAATAAGCAAAATCAAAAAATTGCTAAAGTTAACAATATTTGCTTAAAAAAGTGCTCACATTGGAATAACCAAACTTAGCAACCTCTTAGCAACTCATCAAATTTTGGCTTTTGAATAATTATAATTAGCAACCTTTTGCCAATAACCAAATTTAGTGATTCCCATATTTTCTCGATCAAGTACACTCATTATTACACAAAAATATTCTCTCTCTCTCTCTCACAACAATTTTTTCAAAAAATAATTTTAAGAAACTATTTTTTTTCAGAAACTTTATAAAAAAAAAACTGTCTTTTTATGATTTTCTTTTATAAAAACTGTTTTTTTTTTTACACAATTTTTTTTCATAACCTATTTTTTTATACAACTATTTTTAACTTAAACTGTTTTTTTTTCAATCAAATACTTTTCTCTTTCCCCCCTCCCATTCCTCGATGTACCAATTATCGAGTTTCTCATTAATAATAGTTTTGCCATTTCAAAAAAAAAAATTTTTTTTTTTCAAAAACTAGTTTTTCAAAATAATATACGTGAAATGAAGGGGAAAACTTTGGAGGAAACTCAGGGAAGGAAGCAATGGGCTCATTGGTTTTGATTATGAGCAAAAAATAACCAGCGTGGGACTTAATATTGCTAATTTTAACAACCTCTAAATAGATAATTAAAATCTAATGTGACATGTTTTGATTATTCACTTTTACTTATTCCACTGTGGATGCTCTAAATGAATCAAAACTAGCTATGATTCTAATCATTGAGATGCAACCTAGAATGCTTACACCCCCATCAGAGGCGAAGAAAGCAAATGCAAATAAAATTGCTCCCTCGTAAGCTTCGTTTATTTGTCGGTAATATTGTGTGAGAAATAGATTTTAAAAAAAAGTAAAATGAGATGAAGTTAAGGAAAATGAATTTTATTTTCTCGTGCATGTTCTCGCGACAAGCAATCTTGCAGGAAAATTAAAATTTCTTCCTTGTGGCAAGACTTATTTTGCAGGAACGTGTAATTTTCAGTGAAAAAATTGAAGTTGTGGATCATAAAACTTTCCTGGTAATTGATTGAACCCAAAAAATTACAAAAAAATTAATTTTTTTATATTTTTTCATATTTTCCGTGCAACTGAACAGGTCTACTGCAATAAATTTGTTTTCTCTCTCTTCTCCGTCCTTGTTTTTCCATGTTCATATTTATGGAGTACAGTACTAGTACTTTATGTTGCAGCGAAGCAGTGCCGTATGGCTGACGGCACGGCAGAAGGCTAAACAGCAAATTGATACCCAAGTTGGTAGGGGACCATGGTCCTTCCTCGTTTGCCATATACAGCTAAAACCAGCGATCAGGTCCCCACCAATTAGTTAAGGATCACAAACGAACCCGGGCTGTGTCCGGCCGAGATGCACCATGAGCCATTCATTACCGAGCATGAATGGCTCGAATTGGCTCAACACGCATATTGTTCCTTTGGGATAACAGGCACACCCATTTCATCACAAGCCTAGCTTTTCATTTTAGAGTCTAACTTGATTGCAGTCCAAACATGCAGTCGATGTGATTATAACCATCAGATAGTATTTTTAATAGTCTAAATTTATTTTCAATCTTTTACCGGTGATAAAAGACTTTTACCAATAAATAATTTAACAAATTTGAATCATTGACTGTCAATATGAATTATTTAGATTGAATTGCATATCATTCTCTACAGTTGACTGCAGAGTAACCGAATCCTTTATTTTTGAGTCCCACTATGTGTACCGACGGTTTCCGTAGGGAAACCGTACCGACGGCCACGGCCGCGAGGTGTGTAAGGTGCTTGATCCGAGCATCCTTTTTTCGTGTATATATGTATATTCCCGTGAATATACATATATACACAAAAAAATGATGCTCGGATTAAGCACCTTACACACCTCGGATGCCGTTGATTCTTGCGTCGGCCCCCTCGTTTTTTTTTTTTTAATTTTTGGACGGTTCGGATCGGCCGTCCGGTGGCCGGAGACGGCCGCGCGTGGCCGTCGGTACGGTTTCCCTACGGAAACCGTCGGTGCAGACAGGATTTCTGTATTTTTATTGCGGTCTTTTTCCCTTTTCCCTCCACCCGAATTAGGCTCCGTTTCGCAACTCGATTTAAGTACTTATTTTTTAAGAAGGTAATTTCAAGTTTAAAAATAATATATTTATGCAAATAATTTTTCTACCAATATGGATTTTGTTTGATAGATCCCATTAAGATCTTTTATACGGTGTAAAAAAAATTAAAAAATTATTTTTCATGTATATTATTTTTTAATTTAAAAATATAAAATAAGCTGCTTATTTTTTAAGAAGATTTCTAAAACGGGACCTTAGTTTATCTTATTCTTAAGAGGTGGTGGCCTAGCCCAATGGTAAAGGGCAGTGTACGCCCCACGCTCACCCCCGGATCAATCAATTCCCCGCCCCTTCCTAATCCTTCATTTTAATGGGGTCTTTTTGCCCTTTTCTCTTTTTCCTCCACCCTAACTATCTTATCTTAAGATGTGGTGGAGTAACCCAATGGTAAAGGGCGGTGTACGCCCCACCCTCACCCCAGGATCGATCAATCCCCCTTCCCCTCCTCCCCCTTCCCCTCTAGGTTAGCTCATTTTCTCCTGACATAGGCCAAAAAAAAAAAGTTAGCTTATTGTTGGATTGTAAGGCAGTACTGTATTAGTTAAGACTCCTCCAAGAGAATAAATTCTCCTTCTCGATCCCTTCTCCCCCATTTCTTTTTCCACTACCAAACATGAGATTCATCCTCCAAACAAACGGGCCCTTGCTCTAAGGAAATAAAGATTCTAGAGGAGGGTCAAATGGGCAAAATACCATTAAAAGCATAGGCAAGATTACTACATCAAAAAAAATTGTTGTAGAGTTCATGAGTCCTACTTTGTTGGGAAGGTGAAACTTTTTTGAAACCCACTCACGAGAAACTTTCGCATATACCGGGAATAGAAGGGGTGGCTGTGTCTCCCTCTGGTCCGTTTTCAATTTGTCGGCCATTTTTCGAAGACAATTTGCTAATCGGCTTCGTTCATTTTGTAGAGCTCAATAATAACATTAATCTTGTCAAAAATAATGTTTATCGGACTTCAGTAGATACATGATCGACACACATGAAAAATGAAGAAAAACAAAAATTGGGTTCTAATTCAGAATGTTTTTTGATCCAGTTTTTATTTTTTAAAATTTTTATGTGTGCCGATCATGTATCTATTAAAATCCAATGAACATGATTTTTGGCAAGATTAATGTTCTCACCAAGCTCTAACTAATGAACGGAACCAATCATCAAAGTGTGTTCAAAAAATAGCCTAAAAATTAAAAACGAACTGAAAGGGGACACCACCACCCGTCCTATCTCAGGTATATACAAAAGTTTCTCCTCCACTCATAGTTAATCATTTCAAAGGACTGAGATTGACTCTTAGAATTTACCTATTTGGTTGGGAATGCGAGGGATGAGTTCCCCTCCATGTCCCATCTCTCCATACTCTCAATTTTCGTTCACATTTCGGGTTCAAAAATATTATCCTAACTGTTTACCTAGTAGAAAATACAAAGAAGTATATACAGAATAAGTATGATGGGAGATCAATAGACACGTAAACATGTTGCAAACTGAATATAAAATGAATGATAAATATATTCCATAGTTTAACATTAAAATTTACACAACGAAAAGTAACTTATATGCATATTTATCAAGATCGGATCATACTGATATTGTAACGCCCCGAAATTTGGGAACGTTAAAAGGGAAATTTCATTGATAAACTAAATGGAGTCTGGCTCAATATTACAGAATATTCTCAAAAGAGTAATCTTATTCAACAAAAGGAGGGTAGACTAGAGTTCCTATCTACTGCTCCGCTTCTTCCTCCATCCTGGCCAGCTCCTCGGCTCCAAACGCTTTCAAGGTGTAAAGTTCACCCTGTTCACCTATACGGTCTGACACATTATACCGGCGTCGCCACCAATATAATATGTCAGGGTCACCAAAGGTAACACCGTGAGCTTACAAAAGCTCAATAGAATATCCAAACCCACTAACCCTTAACTTACAAACAATATATCATAAAATCAACAGAGTACAAGTAGGTTTAACAAAAACGATTAACGATAGCCCATCCATATTCACTAATCAAGTATCGTTGGTGTCCATGTTTTTCTGTGTTTCTCCTACGTGACTCATCATAGACCGTGTCTCCATTTTCACTTTTCATAACCAAACCAACATTTTAAAAATCCGTTTTTAACACACCCAACCTCGGTTCCGCCGTTCCGGGTTCCCGAGTATCCTCACAATGGTTCCGCTGCACCGGGTTCCCATTGGCACACAAAAGTTGCATTGGCTCCTCTCCACGGATAACCAAGCCATTCCTCACCATGGTTCCGCCGCTCCGGGTTCCCATGGGAACGCACACAATTCAAAACCCTCGGTTCCGCCGCTCCGGGTTCCCGAGTATCCCACAATGGTTCCGCCGCTCCGGGTTCCCATTTTGGGTTTTCGAAAAAAAACTAAACCCTCGGTTCCGCCGCTCCGGGTTCCCGAGTATCCCCACAATGATTCCGCCGCTCCGGGTTCTCATTGGGTTTTTCACAAATCTTACTTTACACACGCACACAACTCACATAATGCCACCCAAAACCGGTCATTATGTAGTTTCAAAATATTTCCTTCCTCGAAAGACATTTCCTTTCATTAATCACACCCTAGGTGTCATGTTTCTACTTTCTCGATTTTCGTGTCTCGTTCTCATGCATAGACTCCGCGGTAGGACTTATCATAAAGTAAACATTCATAAAGGTAAACATAAATCATTCATTGTAATCTTGAAACTAAACTAACAAGATCATCCAATTCTATATTAATAATCATGCTCATAACCATCGTAAAGATCAAAATACGAATACTTCTACCATCGATAAAGTTTTATCTTTCGAAAGCCGTTCTTTCTTTCTTTTTGGGAAGTTCTAAACAACATATGTTTTTTCAAAAAAATAAAGTTAATATGTTCAACATATTCCCCATCCTTTTTATCTTTAAGGGAAAACACCTTTCTAGTTCTCATGTATTTTTAACGTACAAGCATCATACAAAATACTTGAAGATAGAGGATAAGAGCATTCTACTTATACTTGGGGAAGTGAGTAGAGAAAATCTACCTTGATCCGAAACGTAGTCGGGGCCGAATAAGCTAGTTGGAAATTTCCTACGGGCAGTGAAAACTTGCAATCTGGGCCGAACTTCGGACGGCAGTAACTCGATCAATATTTGGCCGAATACGATCGTTCTTGGGTTGAAATTGAAGCTCTCGAAGTGCTCTACGACTTTCGGGAAGGAAGTTGGTCCTAGAAACTACTTTAGGTGGGAGCAAAATGGGGATAAATGAGAAGACAGTGTGCTGTCTGGAAGTAGGAAATCCGAGATTTTTACTGAACTTCGGATGCCGATATCTTTGTCATTTCTTCACCGATTTGGATGGTTCTTGGGTCTAACTTGAAGGTTTCGAAGTGCTCTACAACTTTTCCGAAGGGAGTTGGTCCTAAAAACTACTCTAAGCAGGAGAAAAATAGAGATTCGTGGAGGACAGTAAGCTGTCTGAAAAATGAAAATGGCAAGTGAGTGAAGTGTGAGTTGAATGGAAGGCATGGGGTGCTATTTATAGCCAACACTTGAGCTCCTCCTTCCTCCTTTATGGCCAGCCATGTCTCTTTCCCTCTCTCCCATGGATTTGCTCCATAGTCTTGTCATTTCAAGCCTTTCAATCAAGTCATAGCCTTCCATGACTTGTCACTTCCATTTTAGGCCAAATCTTAGGCCATCATGAAGGATTTTTGACTTGTCAAGTCTATGGGGAGGTTGCTTGCAAGAAAGAATATAATCATTGCACTTTGGAAGACTAGAAATGGGTTGGCATGGTCAAAAATAGGCTTAAGGCTATAAGGGTTACTTGTGTAAGTAATCAAAACACAAGCACACGCTACACCTCACTCTCTCCCATCTGGCCCTCTCTCTCTCTCTCTCCCCATTCGGCTCTCTCTCTCTCTCTCTCTCTTGTTCTATGTACTTCTAGGAAAATCTAGGAAAGTAAAACCTACGATAGCTAGGCTTAAGAACATAGGTGTGCATGCATGGCAAGGCTATGAAGCAAAACGATGAGATTCCTTGGCATGACTAGTCTTGTCATGCTTAATGGCAAGTCAAAGGTCTAATAACCAAGGGACAAAAATTCCCCTAACAATTATGGACCAAGGGGTAAAGGAATCTTGGTAATAATCTGATATGACTAGTCATGGGAATCTATTGTCCAAGGGATAATATTTTCCCTAACAATTATGGACCAAAGGTTAAAGTTTTCCCTTGCCTTTATTATCCAATAGGTAGGGTAAGTAATGATGCTAGGTAAAGTGAAATGACTAAACATAGGAATAAAAATGATTACTCCTATAGTCTAATGGTTCAATAGGGTTCGAAGGGTTTCATAAGGCTCAAAGACGGTCAAAAAGGTCCATTTAGGGTTAGGGTATTATAACTAGGTGAATCGGTGGTTCGGTTCCTCCAACTAATCGGTTGGAAACTAACTCTACTTGCCAAGTAGGATTTCTAGCCAAGAAATATGATTTAAAGATTTTATCTAGCTCGTTAGGAAAATATACAAGTGCTTTTATAAGTATACTTGTTTTTAGAAAATGACTAGATTGCTCGGCGTGAAAGATATAATTTTATAAGTTTCAAATCTAATTATGACGGATTATAAAAAAAAAAAAAAAATTTAGTAGCAAATCCAATAAAATTTAAATATTTAACGAAATTTTTATTTACCAAAAATCAGGGTCGTTACAAACTATCCCCCTTAAAATAATTTCGTCCTCGAAATTGGTGCGCGACTACAGGTTAGACTAGGTTGCTAGACCGACCTTGGAATCACCGTCTATCCCTCCTAAAATTAGAAGTAGATCACCATCATTCGAATTAAGCCTCCTCACTTGCTTAACGAGATAGTGTTGAAGTTGCTTCTGCCGTCGAGCAGCTTGCCTCGTCATACGCCTTTGGTAAGGTCTCCATCATAAATCATCATGCGGACCCGTATCCTACAAATGCTTTCCCACCTAACGATATTAAACCCATTTCCAAAAGTTCCTTCAATTGGTGTTTTGAGCTCCTTTAGCTCAGCAGGAGCCATTTGGTACGGCGCCATAGAGATTGGTGGCATTCCCGGTTTGGAGTTCTATAGAGAAGTCCATTTCTCTTTGGAGCGGTAAGCTAGGAAGTTCGTCAGGAAAAATATCAGCGTACTCGCATACGATGCGTGGTAATCCCCACTTCCGTTCTATTAGCTTCTTCTAATTGGAGGCTAGCGAGTCATCCAAATAGTTGATTCTATCACTCGGATCTTCTCATCGTCGGGCTCACCGTTTGTCTATCCCCCTTAAATTGGAAACAAGTTCCTACGGGGGTATACGCGGTCACCATCTTCAGATGGCAGTCTATGACCGCTTGATGTACTGTTAGCCAGTTCATCCTTAGGATTACGTCAAGTTCATCCTCCATGTCGTTCACTCCAAGATTGCAGTTTAGGCGTAGGTTGGCTCCTTCTAGTTCGCACCTCTTTACACTAGACTAACAGTTATACTCCCCCCAAACGGTGATGTTACTTTCATACTCGTACTTAAGGATTCTGTTTCTAGGGCTAGAGTAGTTACGCAGACAGTAGATATGAATGAATGTGATGCTCTAGAGTCAAACAAGACTTGCACACAGGTACTATACAATAATAACGTACCTTGGATCACAGAGGGATCCTGCTCCTGTGCCTCAGTTTGTAGCGCAAAGATACGCCCTCCAGTGCTTTGCTGGTATCTCATGGGCTGCTTGTCCTTATTCTGCCCATTCTGTTGCTGCAATAGGCTTTTAGGGTTTTGCTTCTCAAAATCGACCTGCTCAGGTTGTTGAGCCTTCTGATTTCCAAAGCTTCCAATCCTGTCCCTTTGAAGTTCGGGGCAGTCACACTTATAGTGGCCCATAGCCTGGCAGTTGAAGCATTGAACTGTCGCTATGTCTCGACCACCTCTCTTCTGCTTGCCACTTCCGGAGATTGTAGTCTTCCAGGTTTGGTTGCCTTGAGGCGGATTAGAGGGTTTGGTGGGGTAGGGCCCATGGTTACTGTTGGGGGATTGGATACGGATTGGTCCGCCTGTCGCCTTCCTCCATCGATTTTTGAAGTCACTCTCCTCACTCTCTAGCCGGAGAGCACATTTTACAACCTCGGCATAGGTGGTGAAAGCTTGAGCCACCACAGCCTTTCGAGCGGTTGTCAGTCCCCACTCGAACCTTCTTGCCTTCTTGTCTTCAGTAGGTATGGAGGTTAAGGCGTAGCGGGACAGTTCTTCGAATTTGGCCGCATACTGGGTGACCGTCATCGTCCCTTGTTTCAGGTTCAAGAACTCTTGTTCCTTGGCTAAGCGAAGGGGCGTGGGAAAGTACTTGTCGAGAAACAGAGTCTCGAACTCAGCAAAGGTCATGGTGGTAATATCATGGGTTGCCTCCATCAGATCCCACCAATAGCGAGCTTCTCCCTTCAGTTGGTAGGTGGTTAGGGCCACACGGTCTCCGTCTTGGGTAATCCCTAAGGTTCTGAGGATCATCTTGACCTCATTCAGCCACGTCTCGGCCACGACAGGGTTGGTGTCCCCATGAAAGGTCGGAGGTCGACGTTTGCAGAACTCGTTCATCGCCCGGGTTCGGGTCATAGGTCCATCGTCGTGGTTTTGGTTTTGGCGGTTGGCGTTCAAGGCAGCTATGAACGTTTGCATGATTTGGGTTAGGTCAGGGTTCACGTTAGAGGGTCCTCCATTATCGTGTCCTAGTCCATTGCGTCGATTCGCCATCTACGGGTAAAAATTGAAAAGGGAAAGTTTTTAGTCTACTTAAACAATTTTCATTTTGCGAATGGTGCTTCTTTCTAAAGGTCAAAAGCAATTCCTCATATAGTATGCAACGGTAAAATAAAGCAAGTTTTTTTTTTTTTTTTTTCATAACAAAAGGAAATTACAATCATAAACATAGAGTTCTACCATAAGGCAAGTAGACAAGATATTTCCTAATACAAGTTGAAAACGATCCTACTTTTCGACATCCTACATCCGAAGGTTGGCCTAAGATATGCCTAGTTGGCGTCGTTGGTTTCGGGTCCCGCCCATTCTCGAGATTCTCTACCAGCGTTCGTTGTAAGCTTGGCGCAACCGACGTTCGTACTCCTTTATGACTGCGGCAAGTCCGACGGCCACGACGAGAGTCCAGTACCAGAAGGTGTTGAGACGGTTGTTCTCGGCGAACCACCGTGGCATGCCTATGGTGAGCACGGCACAAAATATGACGAGGGCGAAAAGTTGCAGCCATAGGGTTTGGATTGTTATGGTTATTTCGCCTCGCTCGATCTCTCGGAATATGGCGTCTTCCGGAAATCCTCGTCGTCGGTTTGCCATGGCTCGGCTCGGTTCGGTTCGGTTCGGTTCGGTAAGATAGGATGGAGATTTAGAGGAGTTAAGATGGTGAGAGGGATGAAGAAATGGAAGTGGTGGTGGGGTATATATAGGGGCCGAAAAAGGTGGGTGGAGGAGGGAAAAGATTTGAATTTAAATTTTGAAATTTGAAGTTTGAATTTTGGAGGTTGAAATTTGAAATTTGAAGGTTAGGGGGGGTGCGGTTTTGCCGGCCTAATGGGGCTATGCCCGGCACTCACTCGGTGCTAGGCCCCCACTCTCGTCCCTTAAAATATTAATTCAAGAACGGCTCCTCCACAAACTAGTAAATAAAATTTGCTCAATTAGCAAAGGTTTACTAACTCAAAAAAAAATATATTTCGAATTTCTAAGTTCCACATTCGATTTTTGATTTAAGTCATCATCCAATTGTTTGGGAATTCCCAGCTCGGCTGTACTGCCAATTCCGCGCCTTGCTTCAATCCGAAGATTGTTTTGACAGAATTCCACCCAATTTGGGACGGTAAACTTAAACTCAATTCTCGTTTGTGCAACGGTCAAACTATCTTATGGATCTACCCATTCTACCCATGGCCGAGGTTTTGAACCTAAAGCTCTGATACCAAGTTGTAACGCCCCGAAATTTGGGAACGTTAAAAGGGAAATTTCATTGATAAACTAAATGGAGTCTGGCTCAATATTACAGAATATTCTCAAAAGAGTAATCTTATTCAACAAAAGGAGGGTAGACTAGAGTTCCTATCTACTGCTCCGCTTCTTCCTCCATCCTGGCCAGCTCCTCGGCTCCAAACGCTTTCAAGGTGTAAAGTTCACCCTGTTCACCTATACGGTCTGACACATTATACCGGCGTCGCCACCAATATAATATGTCAGGGTCACCAAAGGTAACACCGTGAGCTTACAAAAGCTCAATAGAATATCCAAACCCACTAACCCTTAACTTACAAACAATATATCATAAAATCAACAGAGTACAAGTAGGTTTAACAAAAACGATTAACGATAGCCCATCCATATTCACTAATCAAGTATCGTTGGTGTCCATGTTTTTCTGTGTTTCTCCTACGTGACTCATCATAGACCGTGTCTCCATTTTCACTTTTCATAACCAAACCAACATTTTAAAAATCCGTTTTTAACACACCCAACCTCGGTTCCGCCGTTCCGGGTTCCCGAGTATCCTCACAATGGTTCCGCTGCACCGGGTTCCCATTGGCACACAAAAGTTGCATTGGCTCCTCTCCACGGATAACCAAGCCATTCCTCACCATGGTTCCGCCGCTCCGGGTTCCCATGGGAACGCACACAATTCAAAACCCTCGGTTCCGCCGCTCCGGGTTCCCGAGTATCCCACAATGGTTCCGCCGCTCCGGGTTCCCATTTTGGGTTTTCGAAAAAAAACTAAACCCTCGGTTCCGCCGCTCCGGGTTCCCGAGTATCCCCACAATGATTCCGCCGCTCCGGGTTCTCATTGGGTTTTTCACAAATCTTACTTTACACACGCACACAACTCACATAATGCCACCCAAAACCGGTCATTATGTAGTTTCAAAATATTTCCTTCCTCGAAAGACATTTCCTTTCATTAATCACACCCTAGGTGTCATGTTTCTACTTTCTCGATTTTCGTGTCTCGTTCTCATGCATAGACTCCGCGGTAGGACTTATCATAAAGTAAACATTCATAAAGGTAAACATAAATCATTCATTGTAATCTTGAAACTAAACTAACAAGATCATCCAATTCTATATTAATAATCATGCTCATAACCATCGTAAAGATCAAAATACGAATACTTCTACCATCGATAAAGTTTTATCTTTCGAAAGCCGTTCTTTCTTTCTTTTTGGGAAGTTCTAAACAACATATGTTTTTTCAAAAAAATAAAGTTAATATGTTCAACATATTCCCCATCCTTTTTATCTTTAAGGGAAAACACCTTTCTAGTTCTCATGTATTTTTAACGTACAAGCATCATACAAAATACTTGAAGATAGAGGATAAGAGCATTCTACTTATACTTGGGGAAGTGAGTAGAGAAAATCTACCTTGATCCGAAACGTAGTCGGGGCCGAATAAGCTAGTTGGAAATTTCCTACGGGCAGTGAAAACTTGCAATCTGGGCCGAACTTCGGACGGCAGTAACTCGATCAATATTTGGCCGAATACGATCGTTCTTGGGTTGAAATTGAAGCTCTCGAAGTGCTCTACGACTTTCGGGAAGGAAGTTGGTCCTAGAAACTACTTTAGGTGGGAGCAAAATGGGGATAAATGAGAAGACAGTGTGCTGTCTGGAAGTAGGAAATCCGAGATTTTTACTGAACTTCGGATGCCGATATCTTTGTCATTTCTTCACCGATTTGGATGGTTCTTGGGTCTAACTTGAAGGTTTCGAAGTGCTCTACAACTTTTCCGAAGGGAGTTGGTCCTAAAAACTACTCTAAGCAGGAGAAAAATAGAGATTCGTGGAGGACAGTAAGCTGTCTGAAAAATGAAAATGGCAAGTGAGTGAAGTGTGAGTTGAATGGAAGGCATGGGGTGCTATTTATAGCCAACACTTGAGCTCCTCCTTCCTCCTTTATGGCCAGCCATGTCTCTTTCCCTCTCTCCCATGGATTTGCTCCATAGTCTTGTCATTTCAAGCCTTTCAATCAAGTCATAGCCTTCCATGACTTGTCACTTCCATTTTAGGCCAAATCTTAGGCCATCATGAAGGATTTTTGACTTGTCAAGTCTATGGGGAGGTTGCTTGCAAGAAAGAATATAATCATTGCACTTTGGAAGACTAGAAATGGGTTGGCATGGTCAAAAATAGGCTTAAGGCTATAAGGGTTACTTGTGTAAGTAATCAAAACACAAGCACACGCTACACCTCACTCTCTCCCATCTGGCCCTCTCTCTCTCTCTCTCCCCATTCGGCTCTCTCTCTCTCTCTCTCTCTCTCTCTCTTGTTCTATGTACTTCTAGGAAAATCTAGGAAAGTAAAACCTACGATAGCTAGGCTTAAGAACATAGGTGTGCATGCATGGCAAGGCTATGAAGCAAAACGATGAGATTCCTTGGCATGACTAGTCTTGTCATGCTTAATGGCAAGTCAAAGGTCTAATAACCAAGGGACAAAAATTCCCCTAACAATTATGGACCAAGGGGTAAAGGAATCTTGGTAATAATCTGATATGACTAGTCATGGGAATCTATTGTCCAAGGGATAATATTTTCCCTAACAATTATGGACCAAAGGTTAAAGTTTTCCCTTGCCTTTATTATCCAATAGGTAGGGTAAGTAATGATGCTAGGTAAAGTGAAATGACTAAACATAGGAATAAAAATGATTACTCCTATAGTCTAATGGTTCAATAGGGTTCGAAGGGTTTCATAAGGCTCAAAGACGGTCAAAAAGGTCCATTTAGGGTTAGGGTATTATAACTAGGTGAATCGGTGGTTCGGTTCCTCCAACTAATCGGTTGGAAACTAACTCTACTTGCCAAGTAGGATTTCTAGCCAAGAAATATGATTTAAAGATTTTATCTAGCTCGTTAGGAAAATATACAAGTGCTTTTATAAGTATACTTGTTTTTAGAAAATGACTAGATTGCTCGGCGTGAAAGATATAATTTTATAAGTTTCAAATCTAATTATGACGGATTATAAAAAAAAAAAAAAAATTTAGTAGCAAATCCAATAAAATTTAAATATTTAACGAAATTTTTATTTACCAAAAATCAGGGTCGTTACAAACTATCCCCCTTAAAATAATTTCGTCCTCGAAATTGGTGCGCGACTACAGGTTAGACTAGGTTGCTAGACCGACCTTGGAATCACCGTCTATCCCTCCTAAAATTAGAAGTAGATCACCATCATTCGAATTAAGCCTCCTCACTTGCTTAACGAGATAGTGTTGAAGTTGCTTCTGCCGTCGAGCAGCTTGCCTCGTCATACGCCTTTGGTAAGGTCTCCATCATAAATCATCATGCGGACCCGTATCCTACAAATGCTTTCCCACCTAACGATATTAAACCCATTTCCAAAAGTTCCTTCAATTGGTGTTTTGAGCTCCTTTAGCTCAGCAGGAGCCATTTGGTACGGCGCCATAGAGATTGGTGGCATTCCCGGTTTGGAGTTCTATAGAGAAGTCCATTTCTCTTTGGAGCGGTAAGCTAGGAAGTTCGTCAGGAAAAATATCAGCGTACTCGCATACGATGCGTGGTAATCCCCACTTCCGTTCTATTAGCTTCTTCTAATTGGAGGCTAGCGAGTCATCCAAATAGTTGATTCTATCACTCGGATCTTCTCATCGTCGGGCTCACCGTTTGTCTATCCCCCTTAAATTGGAAACAAGTTCCTACGGGGGTATACGCGGTCACCATCTTCAGATGGCAGTCTATGACCGCTTGATGTACTGTTAGCCAGTTCATCCTTAGGATTACGTCAAGTTCATCCTCCATGTCGTTCACTCCAAGATTGCAGTTTAGGCGTAGGTTGGCTCCTTCTAGTTCGCACCTCTTTACACTAGACTAACAGTTATACTCCCCCCAAACGGTGATGTTACTTTCATACTCGTACTTAAGGATTCTGTTTCTAGGGCTAGAGTAGTTACGCAGACAGTAGATATGAATGAATGTGATGCTCTAGAGTCAAACAAGACTTGCACACAGGTACTATACAATAATAACGTACCTTGGATCACAGAGGGATCCTGCTCCTGTGCCTCAGTTTGTAGCGCAAAGATACGCCCTCCAGTGCTTTGCTGGTATCTCATGGGCTGCTTGTCCTTATTCTGCCCATTCTGTTGCTGCAATAGGCTTTTAGGGTTTTGCTTCTCAAAATCGACCTGCTCAGGTTGTTGAGCCTTCTGATTTCCAAAGCTTCCAATCCTGTCCCTTTGAAGTTCGGGGCAGTCACACTTATAGTGGCCCATAGCCTGGCAGTTGAAGCATTGAACTGTCGCTATGTCTCGACCACCTCTCTTCTGCTTGCCACTTCCGGAGATTGTAGTCTTCCAGGTTTGGTTGCCTTGAGGCGGATTAGAGGGTTTGGTGGGGTAGGGCCCATGGTTACTGTTGGGGGATTGGATACGGATTGGTCCGCCTGTCGCCTTCCTCCATCGATTTTTGAAGTCACTCTCCTCACTCTCTAGCCGGAGAGCACATTTTACAACCTCGGCATAGGTGGTGAAAGCTTGAGCCACCACAGCCTTTCGAGCGGTTGTCAGTCCCCACTCGAACCTTCTTGCCTTCTTGTCTTCAGTAGGTATGGAGGTTAAGGCGTAGCGGGACAGTTCTTCGAATTTGGCCGCATACTGGGTGACCGTCATCGTCCCTTGTTTCAGGTTCAAGAACTCTTGTTCCTTGGCTAAGCGAAGGGGCGTGGGAAAGTACTTGTCGAGAAACAGAGTCTCGAACTCAGCAAAGGTCATGGTGGTAATATCATGGGTTGCCTCCATCAGATCCCACCAATAGCGAGCTTCTCCCTTCAGTTGGTAGGTGGTTAGGGCCACACGGTCTCCGTCTTGGGTAATCCCTAAGGTTCTGAGGATCATCTTGACCTCATTCAGCCACGTCTCGGCCACGACAGGGTTGGTGTCCCCATGAAAGGTCGGAGGTCGACGTTTGCAGAACTCGTTCATCGCCCGGGTTCGGGTCATAGGTCCATCGTCGTGGTTTTGGTTTTGGCGGTTGGCGTTCAAGGCAGCTATGAACGTTTGCATGATTTGGGTTAGGTCAGGGTTCACGTTAGAGGGTCCTCCATTATCGTGTCCTAGTCCATTGCGTCGATTCGCCATCTACGGGTAAAAATTGAAAAGGGAAAGTTTTTAGTCTACTTAAACAATTTTCATTTTGCGAATGGTGCTTCTTTCTAAAGGTCAAAAGCAATTCCTCATATAGTATGCAACGGTAAAATAAAGCAAGTTTTTTTTTTTTTTTTTTCATAACAAAAGGAAATTACAATCATAAACATAGAGTTCTACCATAAGGCAAGTAGACAAGATATTTCCTAATACAAGTTGAAAACGATCCTACTTTTCGACATCCTACATCCGAAGGTTGGCCTAAGATATGCCTAGTTGGCGTCGTTGGTTTCGGGTCCCGCCCATTCTCGAGATTCTCTACCAGCGTTCGTTGTAAGCTTGGCGCAACCGACGTTCGTACTCCTTTATGACTGCGGCAAGTCCGACGGCCACGACGAGAGTCCAGTACCAGAAGGTGTTGAGACGGTTGTTCTCGGCGAACCACCGTGGCATGCCTATGGTGAGCACGGCACAAAATATGACGAGGGCGAAAAGTTGCAGCCATAGGGTTTGGATTGTTATGGTTATTTCGCCTCGCTCGATCTCTCGGAATATGGCGTCTTCCGGAAATCCTCGTCGTCGGTTTGCCATGGCTCGGCTCGGTTCGGTTCGGTTCGGTTCGGTAAGATAGGATGGAGATTTAGAGGAGTTAAGATGGTGAGAGGGATGAAGAAATGGAAGTGGTGGTGGGGTATATATAGGGGCCGAAAAAGGTGGGTGGAGGAGGGAAAAGATTTGAATTTAAATTTTGAAATTTGAAGTTTGAATTTTGGAGGTTGAAATTTGAAATTTGAAGGTTAGGGGGGGTGCGGTTTTGCCGGCCTAATGGGGCTATGCCCGGCACTCACTCGGTGCTAGGCCCCCACTCTCGTCCCTTAAAATATTAATTCAAGAACGGCTCCTCCACAAACTAGTAAATAAAATTTGCTCAATTAGCAAAGGTTTACTAACTCAAAAAAAAATATATTTCGAATTTCTAAGTTCCACATTCGATTTTTGATTTAAGTCATCATCCAATTGTTTGGGAATTCCCAGCTCGGCTGTACTGCCAATTCCGCGCCTTGCTTCAATCCGAAGATTGTTTTGACAGAATTCCACCCAATTTGGGACGGTAAACTTAAACTCAATTCTCGTTTGTGCAACGGTCAAACTATCTTATGGATCTACCCATTCTACCCATGGCCGAGGTTTTGAACCTAAAGCTCTGATACCAAGTTGTAACGCCCCGAAATTTGGGAACGTTAAAAGGGAAATTTCATTGATAAACTAAATGGAGTCTGGCTCAATATTACAGAATATTCTCAAAAGAGTAATCTTATTCAACAAAAGGAGGGTAGACTAGAGTTCCTATCTACTGCTCCGCTTCTTCCTCCATCCTGGCCAGCTCCTCGGCTCCAAACGCTTTCAAGGTGTAAAGTTCACCCTGTTCACCTATACGGTCTGACACATTATACCGGCGTCGCCACCAATATAATATGTCAGGGTCACCAAAGGTAACACCGTGAGCTTACAAAAGCTCAATAGAATATCCAAACCCACTAACCCTTAACTTACAAACAATATATCATAAAATCAACAGAGTACAAGTAGGTTTAACAAAAACGATTAACGATAGCCCATCCATATTCACTAATCAAGTATCGTTGGTGTCCATGTTTTTCTGTGTTTCTCCTACGTGACTCATCATAGACCGTGTCTCCATTTTCACTTTTCATAACCAAACCAACATTTTAAAAATCCGTTTTTAACACACCCAACCTCGGTTCCGCCGTTCCGGGTTCCCGAGTATCCTCACAATGGTTCCGCTGCACCGGGTTCCCATTGGCACACAAAAGTTGCATTGGCTCCTCTCCACGGATAACCAAGCCATTCCTCACCATGGTTCCGCCGCTCCGGGTTCCCATGGGAACGCACACAATTCAAAACCCTCGGTTCCGCCGCTCCGGGTTCCCGAGTATCCCACAATGGTTCCGCCGCTCCGGGTTCCCATTTTGGGTTTTCGAAAAAAAACTAAACCCTCGGTTCCGCCGCTCCGGGTTCCCGAGTATCCCCACAATGATTCCGCCGCTCCGGGTTCTCATTGGGTTTTTCACAAATCTTACTTTACACACGCACACAACTCACATAATGCCACCCAAAACCGGTCATTATGTAGTTTCAAAATATTTCCTTCCTCGAAAGACATTTCCTTTCATTAATCACACCCTAGGTGTCATGTTTCTACTTTCTCGATTTTCGTGTCTCGTTCTCATGCATAGACTCCGCGGTAGGACTTATCATAAAGTAAACATTCATAAAGGTAAACATAAATCATTCATTGTAATCTTGAAACTAAACTAACAAGATCATCCAATTCTATATTAATAATCATGCTCATAACCATCGTAAAGATCAAAATACGAATACTTCTACCATCGATAAAGTTTTATCTTTCGAAAGCCGTTCTTTCTTTCTTTTTGGGAAGTTCTAAACAACATATGTTTTTTCAAAAAAATAAAGTTAATATGTTCAACATATTCCCCATCCTTTTTATCTTTAAGGGAAAACACCTTTCTAGTTCTCATGTATTTTTAACGTACAAGCATCATACAAAATACTTGAAGATAGAGGATAAGAGCATTCTACTTATACTTGGGGAAGTGAGTAGAGAAAATCTACCTTGATCCGAAACGTAGTCGGGGCCGAATAAGCTAGTTGGAAATTTCCTACGGGCAGTGAAAACTTGCAATCTGGGCCGAACTTCGGACGGCAGTAACTCGATCAATATTTGGCCGAATACGATCGTTCTTGGGTTGAAATTGAAGCTCTCGAAGTGCTCTACGACTTTCGGGAAGGAAGTTGGTCCTAGAAACTACTTTAGGTGGGAGCAAAATGGGGATAAATGAGAAGACAGTGTGCTGTCTGGAAGTAGGAAATCCGAGATTTTTACTGAACTTCGGATGCCGATATCTTTGTCATTTCTTCACCGATTTGGATGGTTCTTGGGTCTAACTTGAAGGTTTCGAAGTGCTCTACAACTTTTCCGAAGGGAGTTGGTCCTAAAAACTACTCTAAGCAGGAGAAAAATAGAGATTCGTGGAGGACAGTAAGCTGTCTGAAAAATGAAAATGGCAAGTGAGTGAAGTGTGAGTTGAATGGAAGGCATGGGGTGCTATTTATAGCCAACACTTGAGCTCCTCCTTCCTCCTTTATGGCCAGCCATGTCTCTTTCCCTCTCTCCCATGGATTTGCTCCATAGTCTTGTCATTTCAAGCCTTTCAATCAAGTCATAGCCTTCCATGACTTGTCACTTCCATTTTAGGCCAAATCTTAGGCCATCATGAAGGATTTTTGACTTGTCAAGTCTATGGGGAGGTTGCTTGCAAGAAAGAATATAATCATTGCACTTTGGAAGACTAGAAATGGGTTGGCATGGTCAAAAATAGGCTTAAGGCTATAAGAGTTACTTGTGTAAGTAATCAAAACACAAGCACACGCTACACCTCACTCTCTCCCATCTGGCCCTCTCTCTCTCTCTCTCCCCATTCGGCTCTCTCTCTCTCTCTCTCTCTCTCTCTCTCTCTTGTTCTATGTACTTCTAGGAAAATCTAGGAAAGTAAAACCTACGATAGCTAGGCTTAAGAACATAGGTGTGCATGCATGGCAAGGCTATGAAGCAAAACGATGAGATTCCTTGGCATGACTAGTCTTGTCATGCTTAATGGCAAGTCAAAGGTCTAATAACCAAGGGACAAAAATTCCCCTAACAATTATGGACCAAGGGGTAAAGGAATCTTGGTAATAATCTGATATGACTAGTCATGGGAATCTATTGTCCAAGGGATAATATTTTCCCTAACAATTATGGACCAAAGGTTAAAGTTTTCCCTTGCCTTTATTATCCAATAGGTAGGGTAAGTAATGATGCTAGGTAAAGTGAAATGACTAAACATAGGAATAAAAATGATTACTCCTATAGTCTAATGGTTCAATAGGGTTCGAAGGGTTTCATAAGGCTCAAAGACGGTCAAAAAGGTCCATTTAGGGTTAGGGTATTATAACTAGGTGAATCGGTGGTTCGGTTCCTCCAACTAATCGGTTGGAAACTAACTCTACTTGCCAAGTAGGATTTCTAGCCAAGAAATATGATTTAAAGATTTTATCTAGCTCGTTAGGAAAATATACAAGTGCTTTTATAAGTATACTTGTTTTTAGAAAATGACTAGATTGCTCGGCGTGAAAGATATAATTTTATAAGTTTCAAATCTAATTATGACGGATTATAAAAAAAAAAAAAAAATTTAGTAGCAAATCCAATAAAATTTAAATATTTAACGAAATTTTTATTTACCAAAAATCAGGGTCGTTACAGATATTTTGTAGACTTATAGTTTTTTTTTTTTTTGTGCTCTACAAGGGGTGACGGCTCAAATCATAATTTTGAATCGAAGATGTGGACGAAAATTGAGAATATGGAGGGGTGGGGTATGGAGAGAAGCTAATCTTAGAATGCGATACCTCTGGTAATTATCCTTTTGGATTTTTGTGACAAAAAATAGCTTGGGTCAAATTTTTTTTTTTTTGGTTGATTCATATTACGTAGAGAATATGTAAACAAAAAAGTTCATACTGACACGTCTCTAATAATCGGAAACACAAAGAAAGAAGAAAATTAAGTAAAAAAAAAAAAAGGTATGCAAAAAAGAAAAGAAAAGAAAAGAGATGAAAGTAGGAATTCTTTTTTAGAAAGTCTGCGTCTAAATTTTGAAGCAAAGTTAGATGATTCGTAAACACCCTTCCCGATATCGGATTGAGTTGATTTTTTACAGGGACCATAAACGAAGTATTTTGAACAAAATGAGCGACTCCGATCATCTTTGCGAGACCCGAGACGTGCGCAAAACGGGTCTGTGCACGGCTGCTGTGCAGCCTTTGCTGTGCAAGTAGCAGCGTTCATTGTTTTTTAGACAGCAAGCTACAAATCTACCAAATAGCAACAAAAACTTATGTCTTAATTTGCTGGTCTTCCTGATCAAAAAATAAAAATTGCTTCTCAATGAGCGAAACTTCCTAAACTTTCATGCTCTACTTTCCACTTGTGACTTAAACTAAACAATTCAGGACAGATGAAAAGTAATTGAAACTTTAGATTCTAAGTTTTTTTTACCAAAAAAAAAAATTTCTTAAGACAAACAATGACAAACAAATTGGGCATGAATATAAAACTCGAGGTCTTGATTAGATGCGGGATGGATTTTGGGAGTATTATTTATGGATGAGATAAGATAGTAAGGGGTATCATTTATAAATGGTGGACCCACATCGATGTGGCTTTTATAAAAGGTGAATAAAAAAATAATAGTGGGTTTGGATAAGGTATTAAACAAAGGGGAATAAAATAGTACTCCTTCCGTCTCTAAATAAATATTCGGACAGCATATATATGCCTCTAAAAAGATGCATTCAAATTTGCTAAAAAAATTAATTTTTTCAGAAATCAATAGATAATTAACGAGTTCTTTCAAATTGTGAAAAAAGTTTGAATTTTTTAACAAAAAATTGCATGTTTTTAAAAGCCTAGAACTGCAGGCTGGACAATTATTTAAGGACAAATGGAATAGTATTTGGTTTGAATGAGGAAGAAAATAGGAGGATAATATTATTTTGCAGTTGAAATATAGGGATAAGTTGGGGGAAGGGGGATGAGGTATTAGTTTACGCCCACCTCAAAATCCATTCATATTTTTTGACCCCATAACCGACTAAGGCCCTATTTGGATGGGGGATATAGCCTCCTGGATTTATTTTCACCCCTGATAAAGGGGATAAGTCCCCAGCCATATTCACCGTTTGGAAGCCCAAAATTGCCCCCATATTACTTTTCCCCCCTCAAAACTTATCCAGCTGTGGAGGGGTTGAGGGGGATAACTTTTGGGCACTTCCCCCCCCCCCCCCCCCCCCCCGGCCCAAAAATTATCCGGCTGTGGGTGGCAATATATGGACAAATATGTCCCTCCTTATCCCCCTCCCTCTCCATCTTTGCAACTAACCCTATTTTTTCATTTTTTAGAAAAACAAAGAGAGAGATAGATGACTGGAGACCCCGGGGGGGGGGGAAGGAGAGAAGAGGTACCTGTTATTGCCGTTGCCGGACCCTTCGTGTTGCTACTGCTGAAACCCTTCGGTTTCATGGGGAAGAAGAGAAGCATAATAAATTAAAAAAGAAAGGTTGGGTAATAGTAATAAAAAAGAAAGGGGAAACATTGGGTAATAAAAAAGATCCACATGGGTTTTAACTATATTTTTAATATAAATTTTTTAGAGTAGGCATTTTTAATATACCTATTTTAATACATAATCAAATTTAACATTGCACACAGACAAAATAGTCATTTGATAGCTTTTCCCATCATCTACCTCTTCTTATCCCCCTCATTCTATAAACCATCTAAACAAAGTCAAATTTTATCTCCCTATTTAATATTTTATCCAAACCATATATTATTTTATCTCCCCTCTTTAAACCATCAAAATTAATACCCCATACTATCTTATTCCCCCTTCATATTTTTTAACCCAAATGATATTCAAGAAAAGGATATTTTAAAATTTTCATAGAATTAGAGGAACTTGTCCTCTTGGACGAAATGATCAAGGAATATTCCGAGACACATCTACAAAAGATTGGTATAGGAATCCACAAAGAAACGATCCAATTAATCAAGATAGGTAATAAATGAGCAGGGGGATGAGTTCATCCGGGAAAGAAACCCTAGCTAAACCAAGCCAAAAGGTCACATCTTCCCTTCATCCCCGTCATTATCTTATACCCCTCTCTAATGCAGCATCCAATCGAGGCCTTAGATTCTAAGGTTTTTTAAAATAAAAAAAAATTCTTAATACAATGACAAAGAAATTGGCATGATTATAAAAGTTTGAAGATGACGTGACCAATTTACAAAGACGAAAGTTTCATATCTTTTATGATTGACCTCGTAAATGAATTGTTGCGTTCTTCCTAAATTTAAGGCTTTTTAATGTATTTTTATTTGTCTTTTCTACATTTTTTTGTCAGATTTACGCTATATTTTTTGAATTATTACTCCGTCACGACAAGAGCTGTCCGAAAAGTAAAAAATTATGACAAAAAATGTAAGAAGTTTACTAACAAGAAAAAAATACAAAACATTTGGTATTTTTTTGTCTATATTATCATTTTATATGAACTTTTTAAACTTATAATTCACATCTCTATACTTTTCTAATTTCTCTGGTCGAGATGAATTATTTATTTTAAAAATTAAAAAATTATAATGAAAAACTAAACAAAAATTAAGAAAAATAAAAATACTCCTAAGAGAAAATTTCGGGAATATTGGGCGTGGGCCCTCCGGGACCATTGTACAACGTTTGGGTAGTTCGGAACCACCGAATAATTACTCAAAGTCCCCATTGATTGAGCCGGCGGCGGACCACAAGTCAATATCATAGGGTGGTCCAGGCTTCTAATATTTCTCCACGTGTTAGACTGTTATTGGCCTATTCGTAGCGCTTTGCTTGAAGTGGTCCCCGCTTGTGGTCCAATCGACGAGGAATTGCCGCGTGTCCGTTCGTCGAGTCGTTGTCTCCGCGACTGCCTGAGAGGGTAATGCTTTCCCGCCCTGTCTTCCCCGCAATCGGGATCAATTCCTCTCCATACCCTGTCTCTCAGTATCCCTTCATACTTTATTTTTTTTTACCACATCTCGTGTGTAAAACTATGATCCGAGCCGTTCACCTCGTAGAATACGCAAAAAACTATAGTTACCTGCAAAATATGAGTATCATCGAAGATCCATTGATATGTGAAAGAGTTACTTTTCGTTCGGTAAATTATAAGGTTATACTGTAGAACATGTCTTCCATTCATTTTTCATACTAATAGTTTGCAACGTATTCACGCTTCTATTGATCTCTGATCATATTGAGATTTTGCAGGCGTATATTGTTTTTCGTATTTTACGAGGTGAGTGGTTCGGATCTTAGTTTAGACCCGAGTTTTGGACGACAGTTAGAGTATGGAGAGGAATTGATACCCTCGCAATTGGTTCATTCTCCTTTTCCTTTATTTTTTTTGTCTTTTTCGTTTGGCACCTTTTGTTCTTCTTTTCCCAATTTTCGTTAGATTTGCGTCATATTTTTTGATTAATTATTTATCAATGAGAGGAGTTTAAAAAAAATAAATAATAAAAGCAAAAAAAAAAATCATTAAAGACAAAAAAAAATCAAATAGCTATTTTTTTTTTTGTCTATAGTATCGTTTTATATGAATTCTTTTCAACATTGGTCCACGTTAATCTACTTGTCTGATTCTTCTTATCGAGATAAATAATTATTCCCAAAACTTACACGATGAAAAAGCTCAATAAAAAGTAATGTAATTAAAAAAACTAACCAAATTTTTTTATGAGAATGGAGCCTAAGTGGGGAACTATTCAGTGTTATTGCTCCAGTATTTTTTTTGGGGTGCTATGATGGTCAAATTGTATGAGCCAGTTTACGCGGAACACACGTGTCAACTAATGTCCTCTCCGATTCAGCCAAAAGCATGGCATATGTAATTCAAAAAAAATTGACACATTGTCAAATCACAGAGAGGCACCTGATATACAACTTTTTAGCAATTGGGTAAAATCCACTTTGTCCCATCAAAGGCCATGTCCTTATTAAATTAAATTTTCGGCATTACATTTTTTTTTTGAATATTATTTCACATTCAAACTAAAAATTAAAAAGTTGCAATAAAAAGAAAAAAAAATTACTATATATTTTTATTTTGGTATCATATTATATGACTTTTTTTCAATTTCGGTCCATCCTTTTATACTTTTTGATTCTTCTCGCTGACTTAAATGATTAGATCCACAAATTAGCACAAAATGGTAATCAAAAAATTATTGAAAATACATATAATACCCCAAAAAATAAAGTCCTAACTCATAACCAAACCCAATTGGTTCAAACTGAAACCTACAGATTCTCATTCCATCACCAACACATCTCCTAGTATTTTCCCATCTCTCTCTTACCCTAATCTACTTCAAGCCCCACCCGAATTGGTCTTTTTCCTCTTTTCCATCGTAAACATCATTTCGTTCAACCCCATTTCCACCTTCGTAAAATCGGTCAAATTATGGAGAGAATGATAGATAAACGAGGGAGAGAAACGCGACCTCGCTCTTTGTTTAGTTTGAATTGGGATTGATAGGATGATTTAAGAATATGTTAGGAGTGAGATCAAGGTGGCATGGTGGGGGTGGTGTTGTTGGTGATTTGGGTAGAGGAAAAAGTAATTACAATACGGTCATGTTAACAGTTTGAATACAGGTTCGATACGAATACATGTATGAGTGACACAGTGAAGTAGTCATGACACATACATACACAAACATAGTGTTTGTGCGATAATTTATGCAAGAATTCACCCACTGGGTAAGTAATGGGACGTAGGACAAAGGCGCAAGCTGAGCACTTAAGTGTTATCCCACTTATGTTCCATAGTGCAAACCGGGGAACAAAAAAACCCATTCTCCATTGGGCTGATTGCAAACGATTCAATAGTAGGGGGGCCAATCTGTAAGGATTGATTTTGGCACTCTCCAAATTAATAATCATATTATGGAATTGATTTTGGCACTCTCCTCTGAAAATTCAGTTATCAATTTGGGAATTACCAAAATCACTCCCCGAGTAAGAAATAGGAAAACCAACAGAGTTTAGGCGGGCAAAGTATTTCGACCCTCTCTTATCAACTGTCACCCCACGTTGACCATTTCTTCACCGTTGGATTAGTTTGATCTGCGTCACACTTACCCAACCGGCAACCACCTCTATAAATATTAAAAAGTGCTCTTGGGCAACCAGGCAACCACCTCTATATAAATATAGAAAAGTGCTGTTTGACACTGTCACTTGTTGTCCGATGGTGAATCGATAGGCACGCGGGGTCCATTCAAAATTCCGTATGGATGATCCGAATGGGATTCAGAATGGGCTCTGTGAGCCCGTCGATTCCCGGTCGGTGGCCGTGTTGCTTGTTGTCTTATATTTCTCCCTCACGTTTATTTATGTAGAGCCCAAGACTAATTCTGTTCTTCCTAAAGTGTTATGTTATTTTTTTTTGGGTATTATTCATTTTTCATATTTTTTCATTGAATAATCATTAATCTTAATGAAAGGAATAAAAAAGTATAAAAATTTGCATCATTTACCTCAAAGAGCGAAATTCAAAAAGTATAAAAATATACACTGAAATTGAAAAAAAAACTTCATATAAAACGACACCGAAACCAAAAAATACCACTTTTCAAACTTTTTTTGTATTTAGTGATTTTTTTAATTTTTAAAAAATAACCGAATAAGATACAAGAACAAAAATTTAGGAAGAGCGGACTTAGGGCCTCGTTTCCATTAACCTATAAGTAGTAAACTACAACTTTTATTTCTCAAAAAAAAAAAAAAACTACAACTTTTTATTTTTATTTTCTCCATATCCAAAAAGAAATAGTCCAAAAAGAAATAATATATAAAAAATTGCGCAAAACAAATGAAAAAAATAGTATTCAACAAGGGCAAAATAAAAAAAATTGTAGCGGAAACGGAGTCTCTGATGAATACATGGCTTAAGTGGCGGTGCTCCAATTTCACTGAATAATCTCTCCTCCTGTAGAAAGTCCATACTCTCTCTCTCTCTCTCTCTCTCTCTCTCCAAACCACCCTCTCCCATTTCAAATCAAACTTCCCTTTCTCTCTCTAGAAACAGACAGAAGACCTCCCCCCACACCCCCCCTTCTCTCTCTCTCTCTCTCTCTCTCTCCTCCCCTTCCCCTGTCTCTCTCTCCGAGTATGTTATCTCGGAGATAACATAGCTTCTTAGAATTACCTCTCTCTCTCTCTCTCTCTCTCTCTCTCTCTCATAGATACTACTATCTACTGACTACGATGGGAGTAGTACTCTCGTGAGGCCAATCCACCCATGGACTTCCGCAACCACCCGTCCTCCCAAGACCTATCCCAACACCATTTCTCCGACCACCACAACTTGACCGACACCGCCTCCATCCCCCGCACCTTATTCCCCGACCACATCGGCCACTCCTCCACGCCGGACAGCGCCGGAAACCCTCCCCCGCAGCAAACCGGCGTCGGTCCCACGTGGCTGAACAGCGCGATCCTCCAGCAGCAGAGCCAGTTCCTCAACTTGCAGAGGACCCCCGAAACGACGCCGTCGCAGCTGCCGCAGGGGACCGGTAATAATCAGTGGCTGTCGAGATCGAGTGTCTTGCAGCGAAACGTCAGCGACGTGAGCGGTTCGATGATCGGCGCCGGGGTGTCGAACGAATCGGGTGATTTGGGGAAGGATTATGGTGGTAGTAGCGGAGGAGGAGGAGGTGGAGAGTTGACTGAGGGGGATGGCAGCGGCGGCGGGATAATGAATTGGCATAATGCAAGGTACATACATAGGCCTACGTCTGATTCGTGGATTAACTGCCTGGAATTAGGGATAGCTGTACATCTTATTTCGAGTTATCCCACCTTTGGTTCCTGAAATGACTGTCTGTCGCGATTATTAATCTATTAATTTTAGGAAAATAATTTTGGCACTTCAAATTTTGATAACCACACTTCAATCTTTTGGTTTTTAGTGGTCATGTTATGTGTATTTATTGGGGTGTGATTATCAAAAAGTAGAGTGCCAAAGTCAGTTATCTGATTTTATCCCTCAGAGAATTTGGCTTCAAAATTAGCAAAAGGTTTGGCATAAATTATTTGTCGTCGGTATTATTTGTTTTTGGTGTTCTTTAGTTTAGGTTTTTGTCGAAAAATTTGGGATAATGATTGTCTCTGCCAGAGCCTATAGTTTAAAAATATGGACCGAAATTATAAAAAGTTCAGATATGACAGGACTCAAAAAAAATAAAAAACGCGGTTATTTCATAATTTCTTTGCTTTGTATTGGTCGTAATTTTTGAAATTTTAGCTTCATCTCGCCAATGATGAATGATTAATTCAAAAAACTGAATACAAATTGTACAAAAATTTAGAAAAGGAAAACAAAAATACCAAAAACAAAATTTTGTCCTAAGCCCTCAAAATATTTATTAGTTGAGCAATTTTAAATGAATTTTAATGGAGCATATCACGAGTCGAACCTGAGTAGCTATATGAGTCTGAGTGTTTATATAGATTTAAACATCTTTACATTGGACGATATATTGAAGGCCAAGGGTCTCACTCAAACGTTTGGTGGGTCGAACCTTTTGCTATAGGATTAAATTGCCTCAAGATATGAAATCTCTGAAAAACATTAAATATAGTATATGGAATGCTTTAGAGCAACTCTAGCCCTTACCTTTATTTTACTCAAACTCAAAACTTGAGTAGAAATTCCTTAAAACCCACGTGTAACAACCATTAGTCTTGATGTAGTAAGTAGGAGATTATGTTCTTTCACTGTTTTTTCTTTTAAACAAGCAAGCCCCACAAACTTATCATATGGAGTATTAGGTTATTTAAGCTTGGCTCAAACTGAACGAGTTTAGAATTGGTGTTTGAGCTTTTGCTTGTTTATTCGAGTTTTTTGTTTGAGCGTGGCTTGTTTATGAGTATTTTTTTAGGAGATCTTAAACGAGCTCTTAACGAGCCGAACGCTAGTTAACTTTGAGTAGTTTGGTTTGTATTAGAGGCTGGTCTTTCCTCTTGTTGCTTTTGGCTGGTTTGTCCTTTTTTCAATTTTGTGCTCCGAAGGGAGTATAATAAGCCTCAATGTAACATCTAGTTTTCGGAATTGTATCTGATGGCCTAACTAACCAAAAAAATGCAAGGTACAAAGCCGAAATTTTGTCTCATCCGCTGTACGATCAGTTGCTATCTGCACATGTTGCGTGCTTGCGTATTGCAACGCCGGTGGATCAGTTGCTCAGAATTGACGCGCAGCTGGCTCAGTCGCAGCAAGTGGTGGCCAAGTATTCAGCTGTCAGCCATGGGAATGTTGGTGGTGATAAGGAGCTTGATCAGTTCATGGTGAGCTTCTTGTGGCCTGTTTCATTACTTCTTATGAATGCTGTTTTTTTGGGGGAAATTTGCTATATTTGTCCTAAATTGTTGTGGTCCATGTGGAGTTTTGTTATTAGTTGGGTGTCGTGTGTGCTATTTATGAAACTAGTTTGAATTTATTATGGGCGTGGTTTTTCTGGTTGTTGAATTGAAAGATGTGCAGAAGTTCAGTTGTATATATGCTACTATAAATGGTTTTGAATTTCTCTCCGGTCTTTAAACAGACCAAAACAATTGCCATGGTGTTAATTTTGGAATTTTCCCCACTGTTATTAGCCTCTTGATCGACTTTGATTATACCCTAAATAAGATTAAAATAGGATGAAAACACAGATGATTTTTTTCCTCATTCTCCCAGTAGCCCATGAGCTGCAAATGGATTTGTGACAATGAACTGATACCTGATAGGTGGTTGAAACAAGGAACTCACAGGAATTTTAAGGTTCTATTGTCAGTAAAAGGGAGGGTACAATGTGTTAACTAGTTAATTTGGATAATTTGGTTGTAGGAATTGGAATTCATGTTATGTGTAATGTCGTGAAAAGGTCTTAGTTGTTCTTAAGGATCTGAGAATTACTTAAAGGATTCTGAAATTATGACATAAGGATGCCTTTCTGAGAGAATAAATTCTGAATTTGAGCAAAATTGCGGCAATTAGTGTGAAGTCACATGTCCTCAATAATGTTCTTAGTCCATGGCCAAAGGCAGTAATATGTACCAGTACCACTTATGGTGGAGATCTCCATAAGATGAGGTCATTGTTAAATGTAAGAGCGGGAAACCTTAGATAGCATGAAGCGGACAGCACCAAGGGCCCGGACTACCTTGTGTACAATTTGGATACTAGAAACCCTCTGTCTTCTTCAAGAAATCAAGTAATAAATCTCTGTACTCTGATACAGAAAAGAAAGCCTTAAGAAAATAATGGCATTTTTGTATTAGCATCATTGAAACTCAAACTTGATGGAGTTGTTTGGCTAGTCAACTAGGGAAGTATGAGTAATGCATTTGAGAAGACTAAATCTAAAAGCAATGGAAAATGAAATGATGTGCTGAAAAGAAAGAAGCTTTAGAAGGAAATGGAAAATTGCTGCAATTTCATTGAAAACGTCTGAAGGAGAAACTGGGATGTTTATATCATTGCAGGACAACAAAACACAAAATCGTCTCTGATTTATTTAGCTATGAGAGTAAAGGCATTTCAGTAGGTATTAGATTTAAATCATCTGTGGAGAAATGCACTGATTACTTCCCAACCTTTCGCCTTTCGGGTTTTAGCTTGTTTAAGAAGGTGCTACTACTGAAATTGGACTATTAAGTACTTTGATTTGTAGTATGAAAATGGACTCATTCTCCTACTTCGTGTGGAATCTTTCCTCATTCATTCTCCTACATCCAGTGGCCAGAGCTTCTGAAATGACCAAAATTCCCTTCACCACTTCTTGTTGATTTCATAACATGGATTATGCCTGAACTAGTCTTGCATACCCTACCTTGTACTTATTCCACTCAGCCACCTTTCATGGAGGACAGTAGGAGAATACAAGAGAGAGGCATGAAATGAAACACAGCATCACAGTCAAGTGGAGATCACCAGCGCTTCCCACTTATGACTTGAAAATATGTGGCGTGTATCACATACACACTCGTTGTATCTATTTGGAAAGTAAAATTGCAAAAGAGTGTTAGTGCCAATAGTGATATTAAGTTAATCTTGAATTACCAAGAGGCTGTTGTGGTGGATGATTTGGAGATTGAGGTCATTATGGAGGAATTTGAACTTGGAAGCATAGGGAACTGTTGGGCATGCTTTAGGGAGAGTTTAAGCATGTGTGGCCAATGTATGGCTGTGGAGCCTTGTTTAGGGACTCTAGTCTTTTGTGCCCTTTTTATGTTTAGCTCGGAAGCCATGTTTCTGATAATGATGTCAGAGGCACAGGAGAGTAGAAACTATTGTCATTTGTAATCAGGCAAGTCTAATAACCATTTTCCACTGTATAGGCACACAAAGCCGTTGCTGAAACTTTTTGAGTTAAAAATTAACTGGTTGTACACTTGTACAATTATTAATCTCTGAATGGTCTTGTCAGCTAAGTGAATTGACTTGTATGATAAGGCAGCAGATGTTCTTCCTTCTGGTAGTGACCAATGTATCTGGATTGACATTATTTTGTCCTGGAAATTATGCTTATTAATATCAGAGTTGTGGGCTGTGGCATTCGGTCCATTGTAATTATTTATGCAACCATCATGAAATATTTCCACAGTTCTGGTATATTTATCATAATCTGAAATTGAATCCTATTTGGATGTGACATATTTGGACATCTAGTTTCCGGCTAACTTCAATTGATGGTGGGATGTTAAAATCATGAAAAGTACTCGTTTGGCATCCTTAGGTGGTTGAACTATGAATCATGTCATTATAACTTTGCAAGATTTATGGCCTTGTACATCAATCCTCTCATTTTCGTATTGCTAGAGTCGATAGAAAACTGCAAGCAAGTTGTAGTCTCATTGGTGCTTCACATGATGACTCCACTATATGCTGATGAAGTTGGGTTTCCCCTGTAGAATTATTGTGCTATGTTATATTGGGACATATTTTAATTGATAAACAAGTGCTATCTTCAAAATAAAGTGGTTCTTCATTATGTTGCCTTGATTATTCATCTACTTTTTCTTTGTAATGTAGACACATTATGTGCTTTTGCTCTGTTCTTTTAAAGAACAACTGCAACAACATGTTCGTGTGCATGCAATGGAAGCGGTAATGGCTTGCTGGGAGATTGAGCAGTCCCTACAAAGCTTAACAGGTAAGGTTCACTGCTTTATGCAGGAATTATTCATTCTGAAGAAAAGTTGATGTTCAATTATATGCCTTGGTGTTTTCCTTTAGCTAAAATTTGTTTGGTTTCGTGCTTGTACTGATGTTAATCAACATACCATTTTTTGAGACTGCTAATACACAACTCTTTAGATTGGAGTGTCATTACCTTTTTCACCACCTTATTCATTTTGCATCAGTGTTTTTAGCCGAAAAAACACTCCCATCTTTTCTTTGTACAACTAAGGCCCCGTTCCAGATTCTCTTCTTAAAAAATGAGTACTTATTCCCGTTTTATGAAACAAGTCATTCTCTCACAATACATCACCTTTAATTCAAATAATAAGTACTTATTCCCAAATAAGTACTTATTTTGAGAATCTGGAATGGGGCCTAAGCAGGTCTAGTACTGGACCCAGTGACCGGAAGAGAAGAAATAATAAGTTTGATAAATTACCTGAGACAAGTCTTGCCACCTCAAAGGATGAATGTGGTTTGGCTGAAGATTCTCTTGCTGCTTGCAAATGATTTGCTACTAGTTTACAATCAAGGGGATGCAAAGTTCTAGAGATTGTTCAACAACTTCAACTCTCTTGACCGACATTGTGGTGGTCTTCATTGTTTAGGTCTTTTCCCTAGTCTATCCGTAAACTTCAAACTAGAGGACGTAAAAGAGACACAATACCAAGCCACATTCGTGTGTTTCCATAGTGTGCTGGTATGAAGTGCCTGGCATATATTCCATTCCATGGTAGGCAGTGATATTTGGCTTTGAAGGAAGAAACAGACTTCCAAATATAGAAGAGTCTACAATAGAGGTTGGCCAGAGAGGCCTCATCATTCTTGACAGCTGAAGATTCTCTTGCTGCTTGCAAATGATTTGCTGCTAGTTTACAATCAAGGGGATGCAAAGTTCTAGAGATTGTTCAACTCTCTTGACCGACATGGTGGTGGTCTTCATTGTTTAGGTCTTTTCCCTAGTCTATCAGTAACTATCAAACTAGAGGACGTAAAAGACACAATACCAAGCCACATTCGTGTGTTTCGGTAGTGTGCTGGACCTGCTGGTATGAAGTGACTGGCATGTATTCCATTCCATTGTAGGCAGTGATATTTGGTTTTGAAGGAAGAAACAGACTTCCAAATATAGAAGAGTCTACAATAGAGGTTGGCCAGAGAGGCCTCATCATTCTTGACATAGCCTTTTGCTTTGTTTAAAGGTAGCTTATGCCTGACCTCTTGCATCTTGACCAAACTCAGTAATTTGTCCTGAGGTCAAGGCCTTGACGTGTTCACTCATTATTGCTGACGAATATTTATTGTCTTAGATATGGTCATTTTTATGGATCATTGTCAATTTCACTACCCGGGGATTCTAACTATTTCGGTAGAACTATGCTTATTGCTTTGTTTGCTTTCCGCATAAACCTTTGTTTCTTGTGAATTATTAAGGTTCAAGAATCAACACATATAGTACTGCTGTGGGTTTACCATGTTGAACTCTAGGCTTTGGCTAAACCATGGAATACTAAAGCACATATGCTTAAATACATAGGTGTTTCTGCTGGAGAAGGCACGGGGGCAACAATGTCTGACGACGACGACGACCAAGTAGATAGTGACACCAACTTGTTTGATGGAAGTTTGGAGGGTCCTGACAATATGGGATTTGGACCTCTCGTCCTGACAGAGAGTGAGAAGTCATTGATGGAGCGTGTAAGGCAAGAGCTGAAGCATGAACTGAAACAGGCGAGGGACTAAATATTTGGCTTATGTATTTATCATTATCTTCCGTCCTAGCGTCATCAACATTGTTCTATTTGTTTATAGGGCTACAAGGAGAAGATTGTAGACATTAGGGAGGAAATCTTACGCAAGAGAAGGGCGGGAAAACTACCTGGTGATACCACCTCTGTCTTAAAGGCTTGGTGGCAATCACATGCTAAATGGCCATACCCAACAGTAAGTTTTCGCTCGTCGCTGTTTTAGTTAGTTCCTTCTTTAATTGGGGCTCATCAGTACTTTACACTGTTTGTCTTTTTGATTGCGAAGCACAATGAACTGTGTGTACATGGGTGATTTAGTGCAAGGAAAACTGGTTTACAAAAAGAATTTTGTATGGAAACCCATCATAATTATTGTGGCTGAGGCATTTTTTTAAATAATGTCAAAATGGTCTTTGGTGTTTGGTTTGAAATAAAATGACGGTATAAGCCAAATTAGTAATGCTTTTGCGAATTCTGGACAACATAACTTCTCCTTAAGTAGCATTACCATTAGTGCATTTGCTTCCATTTGGTCAGTTAAAAAGCACTTATGGGTAAGCATGAACCGTCAATTATGTTTAGGACATCCTTAGCCATATGTAATCTTTATAACTTTGGAAGGTCACTCAAGTTCACTTTTCATCATATATATTCATCTGTGAAACTGCTTCGCAAGTGGGTGAGCTTTTAAAATTACTTTTGCTAACCTATGTATTTTCAGGAGGAGGATAAGGCGAAATTGGTACAAGAAACAGGCTTGCAACTGAAGCAGATAAATAATTGGTTTATAAATCAGAGGAAAAGGAACTGGCACAGCAATGCTTCCACTTCTACAGTCTTGAAGAGCAAACGCAAAAGGTAGTTCAATTTCATTCATTTAGTTTGATCATCATACATTTTCTCAAGGGCTTCTGCCAAACTAAATTTGGAAACGAAGTAATGCAGGTGACAACAGTGTTGATCGTTTCATGTGAGTGAAGGGCAAATCTGTAAGACAATCCACTAGTCCAGTTATAATCCGGCTCAGTACATATAATGATTAGGACACAATATTGTTGGTTCCGAACACTACAGCGATCAATTGGGCTAACCTGAGGTATGCAGTGGTGATGAAGATAGGACAATCGATTATGCCACATTGAAGGTACGTGCAGAGGACTTTATTTGCAAGTTCAATTTGAAGGATATATGACCAAAACTGATTCTTAATGGTCAATATTTTTTTTACACTATCACATACTATGTAAATAAAACCGTGAAGTGACGGGGGTGGGTTAGTGTAATAGTCTCTCTTTTCATGGTTCCACTTATAGGTTCTTATAGTTATTGTAATTGTTTCTTGTAATCTGGAAGTAGTTTAGCGTCGAGCTTGTCGTATTATGTGAATATATTTCGTAGTTACAATCTGTCTTTTGCTCTACTTGGACAAACCTGCATGAGGCACCCATTTTTTTTTTCTCCGTGAAATCATGAAGAGACTCTCATACATGAACCCGCCCTTAAAATGTAGATGGCTTCACACACCCTGTTTGGTCATGGGTCATGCCCGATACGCTCTTTTGCATTGCTCTGATACATTTCTACTTAAAAGACTTGAGAGCGATAGTTCTTTACAACCTCAAAACTTGCAAACTTTTTCTGTCGCACGAGTTCTTGCTTTCATGTTCATTCTGCATATTGTGTTTCAAATTGCGAGGTTTTATTAACTGATTTTACAATCTGAGTAGCTTACTTGTGACAAAAATCATTCAACCGAGCGTTTACAGATTTGACAACCGTGAATCTTTTTTGAGCTCACTTTGATGATCGTAACGATTCCTATCCTTAAACACCCATAAAGGAGGCCTCGCAAATCGGATGTAGTGGACAAAGGGATTGGAAAGAGCCCATTCCTTTCTTTCCCCTTGAATCCTTGTGCCAAGTTATTTTAGACCCAGGCCTACAAAAATGTAACAAAGAAACAGCTACGTATGTGAAATAAAACAACAAATATGATCCACTTTTTACACTTGCGAAAAACTTTTTTATTTTTTCAAAAAAAAAAAAAAAGAAGTCAAAAGTTTCTCCTATCTCAAGCCAGAAACAATTCCCCACTCCCGAGTTCAATTGTTCACCCCTGACGAGAGGATGCTCATATCAGGTTATGCTTCGATGTTCGAAACAGTTCATCTTATTCAGATTAATTTGTCAAGAGTCTATGTATGCTTAATAAGATAGTGATAACCTAAATGAGTATACCCTGGATGAACAAAATTACGCTCGCCCCTCCCATAGTAAACAATAACAAAATAAATAAACGAACCAACCATTTTAGTACTCCACTGAAATCTCACGCGCCACCGCCTGCGTCCGCTCAATCGTGCCTCTCCCTCCCACTGCCGCCGCCGGAGAAGGAGACGGCATCTCCGTGGCCTTTACTTTCGGCGCCGCGGCTGACTTCTGTGGCGACGGCAACTCAGTGGCCTTTACTTTCGGCGCCGCAGCTAACTTCCGTGGCGACGGCAACTCGAGGTTCCTAATCTGCGTCGACAAGGACGGCCTCCGGCGCGGCGGAGACACCGGCAGCCGGGCGGTGAAGTCGTCGAAGTGGGTGTCGGAGGAGGTGTCGAAGTTGAGGGCGTAGCTGAGAGGGTCGTAGCTGAAATCACCGGAGTGGCGGCGGGCGTGGCGGCCGCCCATACGAGACATCAAATTGCGGGACTTGCCCTTCACCTCCGGCAGCTCGTGATGGCCCTTCGACCTGATTCGTTAAAAAATTATCAATATTCTCGGAACAAATGAAATTCCCTTAATTGAAAATAATTGTATTTTGGAAAAGGAAAATGCTAAAAATACATTGATATCTGTTAAAGGTGTATATTTACGAAATTCTATTTTTTGAACTTAATAGGTACATTATGGACTACCGAGTGGGACTTTCTAGGGGAGTGCCAAAATCGGACCGGGAGACCCTGCCAAGCAGGGGTGCTTGGCAGGGGTGCCGAGCGCATCTCGGTCTTTCAAAAGTGTTTTGGACGGCTCGGATGAAAAGATACCGAACTAATTTAAAAAGAAAAGAAAAGGAAAAGGATCGATCTGGGCCGTTGATTCCGAGATGAACGACCGGATTGGCCGTTCGGCACCCGCTCGGCGGGGGTGCTGCTCAGCAGGGTCCCCGGATCTGCCAAAATCAATTCCATATAAAGATTGATTTCGACACTCCTCAAATTGATTTTGGCACTCCTCTTTAGGAGTGTGGTTATCAATTTGGAGAGTGTCAAAATCACTCCCCCCTTTTTTTTATAGGCAATAAAAGTTTTATTAAAAATACATGTCAAGTGGGGGTAGAGGGGAGGGAAATTCAATCAATAGTTGGATGAAAAGAAAAAGAAAAAAGATGGGCCAAAGCCCACTAACACACAGAGAGCCATGCCCCAAAAAATAAATCTCAAGAAACCACATGGGCCTGACCCAAATTAAGAATAGAAACAAACCCTAAACCTAGAACTGCTCCAAACACTGGCAAAAATCACTATCGTCTCCGTCACTACACAACCTCCTCCACCAACCAAAACCGCCACCAACCACCCCACCACCGCAACCAACCACACCACCCCGCCAGCCCAAGTTGCCACCATCCACTACCACCCCAACACCACCACCATACCCCATCACCACCTACCGCCACTACCACCCCTCTGAAATCTCCTCTCACTCTTTAAAAATGACACACTTTTAGATCAATTAATTATTACTTTTTCAGTTTTTTGTAACGGAATTTTTATTATTTTTTCATCAGAATATGAGAATATTATTCTTCTAAGTACGAGGAACCCAAAAGAAGTCTTCAAAATTTTGCCCTTAGTTATAAATTTTTACTTTTCACATTTAGATTGGCTAGACAAGTAATTGAATAAAAAATTTTACTCGAATCTAACCAAAAAAAAAAAAAAACTAGATAGACGTTTGGAAATTGTATGCATGGAGTAACTTTTATCGATTTACATATAAAGTTATAGATATTTTATGCTTTCCTTTAAATTTTTATTTTCAGTTCACAGTGTGGTTGGTAAATTAAATCCTCTCTTTGAGGAAGAAAAAAAAAGTGTAGATAAAAATTTCAATGTACTTCTGAAAAAATTGAATGGTTAACTCTGCAAGTTAATGTTCCCAACAGGGTATCTTTTTTCAATTTTTAGTTGGAATTCCCTTCCCTTTTCCCCCATTAAAAAAATGTTTTTGCCAACAAAAAAAAAAAAACTCTACAAGTTAACTTTTAAAACAATTTCAACACAGTTTTCCTTTTACTTTCTCAATTGTACATAATGAAACTATCAAATAAATTTTTTTTTTTTAAAAAAAAAGCATGCATCTTCAATCCTCTACCAAATCTTTCATCATATTTAAATTCATGAAAAATAATATGAAAATGAGCCCTAACCTTTTTATCAAAGGGGCATCAAATCCATGGAAAATAGTTTCTTCAACAAATTAAGGGATAACCAAGTTTTATTCCACAAAAATGGTTTAAAATTCAACTTATTTTGTGGATAAACTTTAAATTTTTAAACAGATTTTGTAAAAAATATGTAAGAAACTACGGATTATCATATAGGTGGTGGTAATAAGTGGAGAATTTTTAAGACACATGTATATATATATGATGAACGTTATTGTGTGTCCCATCCCATATATATTAATCCAATATCACTTGAATAATTTTTTTTTGTAAATCAAATGAAAAAGAATTCTAAGATATGAAATTGGTATTAATTGATATATCGGTCAATATTTTTTGAAAGAGTAATTTTACGAACACTACTTTAAAACACAATTCTGGACACAACTGTTTGTGTAGCCGGTAGATTTACATTCATTTTTATACATCCAACTGCTTCGCACCCAATATTGAGAACACGAAGAGGAAAAAAGAGGTTTGACGTATTTTTTTTTTTCTAAATAAAATCATGAACAACGTTCAACTAGCAGTAACTTTCTATGAAAAAGATGAATGAATTCAAGGGACCGACGGACCTGAACCATGACGACGCCGGCGACATCATCGGGCTCGAGGAAGAGGAGGAGTCGGAGGAGTCGCAGCGGCGGCTAGGGCCGTGGAAGCAGCACGAGAGACTCATCGACGACTTCTTTCGCCTGTGCCTAAGGTACGACGTCTCCTGTTCATCCTCCATTCTAGAGAGAGAGAGAGAGAGAGAGAGAGAGAGAGAGAGAAGGCAGAGAATTAGAATTGGTTGTTGAGATTTTTAGAGAGAGAGAGAGAAGGGGGGTTTGTTTGTGGAGAGAGAGAAGGTTGAAAATCATGGGACTACAAAAAAGTTGTGTGAGATGGAGTATATATACGTTGGGAGAAGCACGGCTACAAATTCGGAGAACGACGCGTTGAATGGAGAGATTTTTCAGTGCGAAGCGGGTATATCCTATGTGGTATCCGTTTGGCACATTCAAGTCGTCCGATACACTTTTGGACGGTTTGGATTGAAACCCCCTCTCTCCTCTCACCCCAACCTTTCTCTTTCCTTTTTCTCTCTCCAAATCTGAACCGTTCAAACACGGAATGAATGGCTCGGATGTGCGAGCGGGCACCACGTGATATCCGCTTGGCATTGAATTTTTTTTCCATTGTATGGGATTTTACGGCCACGGCTATCAATCAATTACTCTAAAATTACTATACGAGAACAAACAAAATGCGCAACGTAGCGAACACAGTTTTATGACACAATCAGGGACACCACTGCATCTGAAATTGTTCGATGCACGTGGATCTTTGTACATCAATCGATTTCAAATGCAATCGTGTCCTAAAATTGTGTGTTCATGGACTTTTGGAGCAGATACACACAAGAATCCATTCTAATTAGAAGGAGTGCACTGATCAGAAAGAAAACAAAAAAACAAAACAAAAACAAAAGAGAGTGAAATTTTATCTTCTAGTGTTTTTAATTATAATAATTTGGTATCGTGTTCAATGGAGAGGTTAATTGATGCAAAATGGAAATATTGTATCATTTAACAGATAGTATATTTAGTTTTCTTATTTTGGTTTTATTTATTTTGTCAAGGGAGTCTTGTAATTTTAGAAATAAATATTCTAGAGTATTTAGGTTTTTGATTTTCTTTATTTAGTTTCCTTCTAATATTTGCTTGATCGGGATGAATAGTTAGTTTCTAATTCTATAATTTCTTTTTTTCCTATTATAAATTGAGTTCTAATCCTTAGGACGAACGTGTTTTTATTTTTATTAGTATTGAATGAAAAAAAGTCTAGAAAGAGTTTATCTAAACCTATGTGATTGTCTTTGTTGCACATTCATTCTTTAATTTCATACGCTTCCCTTCATCATCAATTTACGGTACTAATAGCCTTGCCTCCCGTGCTAACTCAAACACTTCACTAACTCCCGCTGATGTATATCGCTTGAAAAAAGAAAACTTACTGTTTGTTACTATAAGTTTTTGTTTTAATGAACTGACCACCACTGCATGCACCAACATTAATTTGAGGTGAAAAAGAAAAATAGTGGGGTATATAGGATGTGCCCACTTGGGTCCTCTTTAAGTTAATGAGAAATATGCAAATGTTTCTTTTTTATAGACCTCAATAGGTTATATAGTACATCATCTGATGGAAAATACATAACTTATTGCCACCTATCTTCATCAAAGAATTAACAATTGTAGTTATACAAATTTGAAAACGAGTAAATGTTCTCTGCTCCTATATATCAAATAACTCGTTGGATGAATATAATTGTAATTAAAACTAAGAAGAAAAAAAATCTACAAAAATATGATACAAAGCGCAGTACGCCTAGTATGTATGTAAGACACGAGTCCATCACTGTTTCATTTGATAATCTAAAACGCGCATTCTACGGATTCAAAGTGCTTCAAGTTTAAATATCCCTCTAGAAAAAATAGATTAACGAGATAATAATAAACATGATTGCATTTAATCAAGTAGGAGTTTCCCAGAGAGGTAGTCGCATTTGCTCGAGAGCAGTATACGCCAACCAATTGGAAAGAAAGAGTTCATAGAACAAACTTACCATTTTTATTAAATTGAAGGGTAATTAATATTTTAAACACAAACTCTAGGAAAAAAAGTTCAGGTAACTAAAAAAAAAAAAAAAAACTTGCTGAAATTGATCTTGGGCTGGACTTCAGCCCAATAAACTCGGGCCTTCCCCTAGTGCTCGATCGGGCTCTCAAAATTGGGCCTAGGCCCAGTAAGCCTTCTAATTGGACCAAACCATATTTAATACGACATCGTTCCTTCTCTTAAAACACTGTCTACTCCTTCTGTCTCTGTTACGTTGTAGAAACTAGAAGAACATCCCCGAATCAGAAAACCGCCGTTCCTTCCGCCAAAACCACCGAAGTCGCCGCCGTGTTGCAGCCGCTGCTCAACTGCTCTCTGATAGTGTTCCCCATGGTCAGATACTCTCTCTCTAAACTTCACTCCGCATAATGCATGTGTCTCTCTCTAAAATTTTGGTGTTGTTAACAACCGACAGGAGCCGCAGCAGAAACAGTCTACTCCGTCGCTTGAAGACTGCTTGAAGCTGTTGAAGGGAGAGAGAGACGAGCAGCGCCTGGCTGGTCTTCTCCTCGTCACGAAATTCTGCGACAAGGACGACCACGCTTCCATTCGCAGGGTCTACGATGCGGTCGGTGTTCAGTTCCTCAACCGCCTCTTGAAAACCGGTACACTATATCACTCTCCGTTATCTGACAGATATTATTTCCATGTAGAAACTGTGTGGAATATACCAAGAATTTTAAAATTTAGCCGTTCTTTGGTGTCCTTACAGGGGAATTAATGTTCTAAAAGTCGGCCGCCTAGGCTGATTAATCAGCGCCCAGGCGATACCCCGCCGCCGGCCTTGGGGCCTAGGCGTTTGTCTAGACACGCTAGGCTACTAGGCGGATTAGGCGAGATTTCGCGGCTAGACGGATCATTAGGCGGGTGGGCAATGTGATTTTAAAAAATTAAAGGCTTTAGTGTCATGGTAATACGAATATACAATATAAGGTGCTTTGGTGTAGTTTTACTATGATATATGTACATTTTCAGGTCTACCCAATTCTCGGACACAATCAAAAATCTCAAAACTTGAGGGGAGGGGGTAGGAGAATATTTTAAACAAATAAAAAAATTGGAAAATTCCCTACTGTCTAGGTGCCAATTAATTGGCCTAGGCGCCAGGCGATGTCCGGCTGACTAGTGCCTAGTGACTTTTAGAACCTTGGGAATTAACGAAGCAAACAAGTAGACACTGGGAAGTGGGAACAAATATATACTATTTAGGTTTACGGCTCTTGTTATTTAATAGTGTTTTTACAGGTAATTTTGTCATACAGATACAGTTAATTGGGGTTTACTATGGTTTTTCTATTTAATCTTGTATTCTTTGTAATCTTAATGTAATGCAATAATACATCGTAGAGTTCTTTTTTGCAAACCTTCATACACGTACCCACATGGCGCATCCCATTCCCATTCGGCCGTACCCGAATCGTTGTAACATAGGAGACAATAGGCATCTAATTTCTTTTTTATTGGTCTTTATATAGTATACACCTCAATTTAGTTAATTCGTTTGGTTTTTGTAGCTATGTTAGCAATCTTGAGTACAGATGAAGATTATTGTTAAGTTTCAGAATTCTAAAGGTTTTGATGTTCCGTTTGATCTTTTCTTTCGCAGGGATGGGAAACGGAGGTGTGAGTGGGAGTGGCGGTGAAAATCGGGAGGCATACTTACAATTGTCGATTACGGTTCTTGCTGCATTTTGTCGGGTTCCCGAGATAGCTTCATCTGAAGATATGGTTTCTAAGATTCCTCTCATATTGGAGATCATGTCGAAAGAGTAAGGCTTTTCCGATACAAGATTGTTCCTTTAACTTCTTCCAGAGCAATTATCTTTCCTGAAAAAGACTTAGGAAGCACGATTGTGAACCTGTTGAATTTATTGGTCCAAAAAATAAGAATATAATGTTTTAGAATCATTGGAATGATTAAAGATGACTAGAATTTACGGGAAATGTATAAACCTGCATGTCAAACCCAATAGACAAAAATTACATCATGTTGCCATATACAGTAAAGGATTGAAGAAGTAAAGTTATACTTAGTGCATTATGCTTTTCTGCTTACAACATGGTTTGAGAGATGTAGTAGGTAGAAAGTTGAGGTTACCTAGTTGGATGGATATGATGACCATATCTGCAAGACTGCAACGAGCTTAGCAGTATAGAATTTCATCTCTAAGGTACCAATGATTTGTGAAATTCCATTGTATTCTGATTTTTCCTTCCTGCATTTGCTTTGTGTTTTCTTGTTATTAATGTTACTCTGGAGAAATGGTCATCTTTAAAAGTTTGCCTTAAGAATGGAAAACTTCCATTTGCTTGCTTTCTGAGAGTTACAATTTTTATATTTGAACTCCTTACCCTGGGAGTTAAACTTGAGTTGGATTAGGCATTTTAACCTGCACAAATTGGGCATGAAGGACATTGTCAATATAACTTAGGACAGTACTCAGTAGTACTAGCCCTTCTCCTCCATTCGAGTTGAATTTGAAGGAAAGGATACTACATGAATAAGAATTGGAAAAGGACAATTGATGGAAAGATTGTTGCCATTTTACAGGTGTTATGGGTTGTGAGCTTTTGGCAAGAGGAATGGGATCTGTTTTCACAATGGTGTACATATGAGAGAAAACAAGGATAATACTTATTGAAAAAAAAGAACAGTTTGATACCCTTTAAAGCAATCACCAATTAGAACAGTTCAGTCTATCTGGTTCCTGTTTCTTTTATGGAGGAAGCATGAGTTAAATGTGCACAGTCCAGCTACGATCTTTGGACTCGTGGTTGTTATTGGGCACAAGCCCAGCCACTAGGTTAGTGCGGCCTAGAATTGAAGTACCTCAGATGGGTACGTGTTAAACATTGCAATTGATTGGGTGTTGGGACAGGGTTGAAATGGTTTGGAATCTTGAAAGCCTTACTTAACCCAGTGTGTTCACCTTCGTAATTTTGCACTAGCATCTGCTGTGTTATTTAATTTCAATTGTTTTTCTTTGGCTAATCTATCTTCACAAACCAAGATAACTGGAGTCTTAACATAATTCAGCTAAAGTGACATATCAATATTCCCTGGTAGGGATTTGAATGCCTTATTTTGAGCAGTTTTTTTTATTTATTGGGCTGTCCTCAACCAACATTTTACTTGAACCCTCAGGAATGGGCCCTATCATTCTTGGTAGTTAGATTGGTATGTGGCAGATCAACTTGGTTTCTTTTGTGATCCATTGAAGTTTAGAGATGTTTCACTTTTGCATGGAGGATTTGACACTCTGAGAAAGCACTGGTTTGAAGTGGAGGCATGTGCTGTTATCATTGGCGAACCTTGCCAAATTCTGTAATTATTCACATGCTGTGTAGCGCCTTACCTTCCTTGCAGAAACTCCTAAGGATGCAGGTACTTAGGTTGGATGAAATGGAGAAGGGCTTCCTTACCGGTGTGTGGTCATAGAGCCTTTGTCTAGATGGAGGGGGTTTTGTACATATCTTTACATATTTTGCAGTATTTTTTTCTTTTTTCCTTTCATGGGTGCTGTATGGTACAAAATGTCTTGCATGCAGTTAAATAGTAATGTTTTCGAAGATGAAATGAGGCTGTTGAAATGAAAGAGTGACATTACAATAGAGGATAGGATAGGATAGGAAATGATGTAGAATTGGGAGTCAGATCTGAAAGGAATTGAAGATAAATCAAGATAAGTCATTGCATCGTTGATTCACAGAAGGCAATATGCACCACTTTGTGTTGGTCTGAAATGTGGAGGAACGATTCGATCCAAGTTCAGGGTGTTACATGATTTGATTTCTTATTTTTGGTTAGCAGATTAATTGCATAGTTAAGAGGAAGTTGAAAGACAATGGATTGATGCCATGGGAAAATACAGGTCTGCCTTTGATTTAGTTGAAAAGATGGATTTGCAGGAGTTCTTGAAGAGGAATGATTCATGTTAACTAAACCCAAATAGGTGGGATAAGAGTCGAGTTGTGGCTGGTGGTTGCTGAAGAGGAATGATTCATGTTAACTAAACCCAAATAGGTGGGATAAGAGTCGAGTTGTGGACTGGGGAAACAAGAAGTCAGGATGTAAAAGCTACATGGACAAGGTGGAATTATTAGTTCCATGTTGATGGCTAAAAGACTACTTGATACACTATATCCTTTATATAGTTGCAGATGATTAAATTTACATGTCATGAATGTGGCAAAAATGAGGATGCTGAGATAGATGAAGGGTAAAAAGAAATGATGATGCTGAAATGGATGAAAGGTGAAAAAAAAAAATAATAATGACAGGACGATTAACGTTTGAATCTTGTAAGCTAGAAGGTGTCCAGATTGTTAAATTGGGCGAAGGTGGATACAGTCCAGCATTCCATGCAGCATTAAGGAGTATGTCTATGAAGGCATGGGATAGACGAAAATAGCTTATGTGGTTGAAGTTTAGAGAGAAGGAAAAAAGTGTACACGGTGTTTATTAAACATACACGTAAGGTTAATATCTCCTACATTGAGAAAGTTACAAAATTTGAAAGACTAACTACCCTCGCTCCGTAATAATAAACCCAAACTCCTAACAGTGATGTATGGGGAATGATGACATTTTGTCCTACGACTAAGACGAGATATGGTCGCAGAAAGTAACTACTGAGGAAACTGAACCCCGGATGAGTTAGTTTTCTGTTTCTTTGTTTGAATTCTTTTGGTTAAGTGTTGATTCTCAGAGAAACGCCCTTTAAGTTTCTTTCACATATCTGATATGGCGATCTACCTGCATAATCATTAGCGCTGTTACGAACCCGACCGGACTGAAAAAGACCGAAAAAACCGACCGATCGGTTCGGTCTTCGGTTGGTCCAGGGGCGTTTTTTTGGTGGTTCGGGGTGGACTGAACCGAACCGAATCTAGGTCGGTTCGGTCTCGGTTTTCTAGAAATCTATACGGACTAAACCGAACTGAATGCGGACCGACCGAATCGATGTAGGACCGAACCGACCGAACCATATATATTATATATATTTATATAAATCGTTTTAATCTTCTGGCTCTTAATGTTTTGAATTGTTAACTTCAAACAAAATTTTGAATTATGCCAGCAACAATTACAGAATCAAACAAAATTTTGAATTATTAACTTCTGGCTCTTACTGGTTTATTTTTTATTTTTGGAATTTCATTGCTTGATTTATTTACGTTTTTGCAAAATTTTCCAATCGATTGCTCTCTTTGTTCTAAATTACTTTTAACTCCTCCAAGTTATATACACTAGTGTAGAAAATATTTCCAATCGATTGGGAAAAAAAAAAGGTGGAAGAGTACTTGTAAAAGTTGTAATTGTTTGAGCATGTCTATTGTATGTTATTTTCTTTTCAATTGGTGTTTGAAAAAAACAAAACAAAACAGGTACAATGGCCCAAATATGGGTGAAAAAATAGCCCAAACATGGGTGATTGAGTTAAGGTTGAAAATGGCCCAAATATGGGTGAGAAACATGTGAAAATGGCCCAAATATGGGTGAAAAAATGTCCCAAACATGGCCCTGTAGTCTATTGTTAGTTTATTGTTAGTTTTAAAAATGGCCCTAACTAAGGCCCATTTCTGGCGGACCGAACTCCCCAAAATCCCCGACCGGACCGAACTTACCCCGAACCTGAACCGGAAATTAATACCGGTCGGGATCAGTCACCGAATTATATACCCCGAACCTGATCGGGGTCCGGCAAATCCACCCCGAACCGAACCAACCAAATAACACCCCTAATATTCATGCTGACCCTTATTGTGCATCTCATTTCCTAAGCTTCTTCTTATATAACATGTTCTAATACAGGCCATCTGTCCTTGAAGAATGCTATGAATTTTTGTTCTTGGTATTGGATGCTCATAAAGATGGAGTTTCAAGATTGATTGAATGTGGGGGCTTGACCGTGCTAGCTTCTCAGATGTCTAATATTCCAGATGGTAATCTATATATCTTGTACTAGAAAACTGTAAAATAGTGGAGCAGCAGTAGGAATAATGTACGAAGGGTAAAAGTTAGGGGCTTATGGCAACATGGCCCATGGAAATTGCTGTCATTAATCATTAGCGCCTTAGTTGTTGTGCAGTCTAACTCTACTCAATAGTTGACCAAAATTACATTTTTATGGTCAAGGGTTTTGCTCAAACTTCAAGCTGACGATACTTATGGTGTGCAATGTTGGTGCAGGTTCTCAGTCAGTAGAGTTTTCATTGAGGCTTGTTCAGTTGCTGATTACTACCCTGTCCCTGGACACCATTAGCAATGAATATCCGTCAGAGCTGGCAATGATGGTGAGCTTAATTGTTCTAGAGCATTGAGTTGTTGAGGGAGGGCAAGAGGGTAATTTCACCTACCAAACTCACCTAGGCAATTGCTGACCTAGGGAGAGGTAGAGTGAACCCTTTAAACACACACACATAAACCCAAACTCCCGATGTGGGAGCCGTAGAGCGTTGAGTTTCATTTCAATATTAAGTTCGAAGTTTTACTTTCCAGTTCAATTGCTTCATATCTTTTTGTCTGTCTTCATATCTGTGATATGTAAGTTGGCAATGTAGAGAAGTTTTTTGACATTCATTGTTGTTTCAGGTCGCAGCAATTTCAAAGCAATTTGCTGTATTGCACGATGCATTGAAATTTGAAGCACTCCACCTACTATCTGCCATCATGTCCTCAAAACATTCTGTATGTCAGTGTTTTCCATTACGATCTCTTCAAAGTATGTGTGACGCTTCTCTATGAACTATTGGCTTGTGATGTTTAATGCTACCTGACATTGCTGAAGCATTTTAGGTTCCTTTCAATTCTGATTTGCATTAAGTGTCTCTCACTTGAAGGACTGCTTATTGAGGTCTAAATTTGGATAACTTGATGAACATTATAATACTTCAGCCTGGAGTATTAGAATCTAAGTTTTGGTAGCTATTCCAATTAGAATTAGTGTATGTGGTTATGAGAAGAAGAAAATTAAAGAACAGAGATCCCTCATATGTGGGATTTATGTATGGATTTGGTGTCACTTGTGTTTATATGCCCATGGAGTGTGCAGGTGAGGTGTGAGCATCTGTACATGTGGATAGGTATAGGTCTTTATGATGTGCTGGGGGAAGCAAACAAAATGCTAGTAATTGGACATGTGTCCACTTTAATTGGGCTCCTCTTTGGGTGAGTAGCTTCTATTTTGTACTTTGTATCAAGAGAAAAGGGAAATTACTTGCTTGAGTAATAGAGATTGAGAGAAAGGCAGGGGAAGCCGAGAGAAGGAAAGAAAACACAGGGAGTGACGGGTCCAAGTGATCAATGGTGTGGTAGACAGTATCTGATCGGGACAAGATTTTAGTATGTTATTCTTGGCAACAAAATTTATGAATCTAACGGTATTGGGTGATATTTAAGGTAATCAGGTTGTTGCAATCCTGTCCATACTAGATGCCATATTATATGATTCATCAATTGAAGTCTTGAAGGCATTTGCTTAGATGCTCTGGTCAAGAAGAGATTTAATTTTTTAGCTTTTAGTGCACCTATAGATTGATAATTTGGGTTGCATCCATCACTAATTCAATCAGTGACCGAAGTAACTCTGGGTGATATAAAGTTTATAGCACTGATAATAAAGAGTTACCAACTTACCATGTAGGTATTTGAATTCCATATTGTGTTTGATTTGTGACTTGTATTTGGATGTCAGTTCCAACTTTTGGTGTCACTTCTTGAATTGAGATGAGATTTCGGAAATCAATGAAGTATGTTTTGTTTCCCACAACTCTTTAAGAATCTTTCAATAAAACATTTTTACGGTATTGGCTGCCACAAAATCAGAACTAACACAGATCCGAAGATGTTAGCTATACAAGGAGCAGGATCATAATTGAATGTAGGTGAATGTACTTCTGTTAAATAGCATTGTAGCATCTTAGCTCTTTAGCCTCTTTATTGTGGAAGTTTTTGTACCTGTGATTTTGGTCTAATATTTTAGGTCAGGACTTGGAACCTACCTGGTTGTTGAATTGGTTACCCTAATGAGGGTTCTGGTTCTATGTTAAATGCCAGAGCTAAACCCTCATCTTCACATACCAACTGGCAACTGCAAAACATTTCCTTATAATGAAGATCGAAACACGTTGAACACTATGTCTTCTCAAACTCGTAAATGATGTAAATGCTTCTTTTTAATGTACTGCAGCCTGGAGGAACTTCTGATCAGTGATTGTTTCATCATCTTGGAATTTGTAGGCACCATTGCATGAGGCTCTCCGCTCAATGAATCATGGCATTTGGTCAACTTTTATACGTGTGGGTGTTGTGGCAATATTGCAGAATCGTGTCGGTACGTTTGATTTATTTGTAGTGCTAACTTACTTTGATCAACTCTCTCTTGTAAGTGGCACTGTTCATATATTGCCCTCTTTAAAAATTTGGTGCTGTTTAGAATATTTTTGTTTGAACATTGTGTGTTCAACGGTGAAGATATATTCTTTCTTTTACATTTTTCTCTCGTCTTTTCAACGTTTTCATTGCTGGCATTATCTCTCCACTCGAATATTACGTCTTCAAATGACAGTGGAGTGCTTGTTTTATTGATGCCACTTTTTAAATCTTCCAACAGTCTTACATATGCCTCATTCTATTCCTTCAACCCTCTTCTCACCTGAGAAGTACACCTAACCTTTTTCGGTTCTGTTATTTATTGCGGGCAACTCGTCCACATTTTCCTTATAGTGCAGTTTATTCTGACTATTTGTAGAATAAGGAAGCTAGTAGCCTATGGCTAGATTAGCTAAAACTTGATGTAGAATATTTTGATATTATGTTTTGCTCAAATATTGGTTCATTTGTTCATGGAAGTTCAATTCGACTTCGTTGAATGCTTCCTTTCCCGATCTGCGTCTTAGCACTTAAGAGCAAAGGAAGGACCACAATGTTGTCCTTATGAGTAGCACCTGTACCGTTTGATCTAGGGCTAGTAGAATTGGGCGAAGCCTCTCATTTGTAGTTCTTCATCCGCCATTCCTGACCTTATGAAGGAATGCAGTAAGGGAGATCAAGATTCAAGGTGACCCAAATTTCCGATCCATCACTCAAGCTAATTGCTTTTCCTCAGTTAAGCCCTTCCAAGTTGTGTTGTTTTGGAACATTGCTATCATGAGGCAAGATAAAGCTTTCCCTGATAAATTGGTAAACGAACTTTCTTACCTGGAATTCATCCTAACAATATTCCAACAATATGAGCAAATATATTAGCCATCCATTGCCCCCTATTAGTTAAGTTCTTGCAACGTGCTAATTGAAGCACTTTGGGACATTTTGTTGATCAGCTAGCTCGCCCGGAGGAATGAATTGCATGTGTATGTAGATTTGAAACTGATTGGTTTATTATTGCTATTTAGCATTGGGTAATAAATGGCTGGAGAGCTAAACTTTGTTGCCTTGCTCTCTTGTTCCTCACTCTTTTTGTGCTGTGTTTGTCAAAGCTGTACTGTTGCTGCAGTTATCTTAGACGAGTGTTATATCTATTGTTGAGATATCTGTTGTGCTTGGTCTATTTATTAATTATTTAAGTTCCTCCCTTGTTACTGCATGTTAGATGAAAACTTGATCAGAGGTGTTGTCCCATTGTTTGGAAAATATCCTATGTTGATTTTTGTGTTCTTTGTTTTATGGAGCTCTTAGGCCCAGGATGGACTTAAAATACCTACTTATGTATTTGACTTGCAGCACCTGCTGAAAAGATTCAGGCTCTTATTTTGGTAGAGTCCGTAATATCCATAGTCGGTGAAGGGTGGCTTATTGGTCAGATGAACTTGGCTAGTTCAGAGCTCCCTGTTCCAGCAGACAGGTAATCAAAGCCAGTCATCTGGTGGTTTTTTTGTCCAGTGTTTTCTGTGTGTGCATGGTTCTATTCTTGCCTATTTCCACTGGCAGGTGTATGTTGCTCGTGTTGGAGTCATCAAGAGTCGAAGTTGCTGTTCTTCTTGATGAGCTCGCCTACTTGAAGTATGAAGCTTCCAAGAATTCTTCATCCAACTCGGAGTCAGGTCTTTTAAAGCAGCGGAACCTTGCTGTTGTCTTTTCTTTGGTAGAGAGGATAATCAAATTGATTTCAAACATAGGTGGAGATGAAGGTACTTGATCTTGCCCAGTTTGTCCGCAACCACAGAACTTTTTTCTACCTTATTGAGCTATCTTGCCAAGTTTGAGAAGTTCTATACATGTTTTTGTCAAGCTTACCTTCTTGTAGAGATCCACAACAAATGATGGGTTCTCGAAATTGCCTACTCAGTGAAGAGGGATCAAGGTTACGTCGTATGTAATATATACACCATAAAATTAATTGACCTCATGCATTTGGGTCGTGTCTCTTGTATTTGTTTCCCACTCAGATGGCACACATCCTCGGTTTGTTCAGCCACTCATATCACACATCTTTTGATGTACATTGTGTATGTTGGTCTCTTTAAGTTGATTTTCAAATAGCTTATACTTTTAATGATAATTGGTGACCTGAGAATCCTGGAGATGTCTATCGGCCTTAGGTATCTGTGTCTGACACTGACACATCCAGACATGGTCTAGTGTCTAAACACAACCGTCTGGGTTTCTTACTATGCTATTTATAGTCAGAGAGTTGAGGACACGCTAGGTATGCATTGGGGGTCAAAAAGCAATGTGAAATGCTGGGATGTGATCAAAATAGAAATGGATGCTAGATTAAGTATCAAGATGGCCAATAAAATTACAAAATAGAACGACCTATAGGTCCTTGGTTTTACCTCCCATACTGGTCCTTGGTTTTAAGAAAGTGGAGGTGGGTGAATTTCTTGTACTTGCTCAGCGTGCGCCCCCCTTTCGCCGTACGCCCTATTCACTGGGCTGTTGGCCTACCACGCACTTGCCCGCTGCTCCTGCCACCCACCAAAGGAAATCCTGCCCTGCCGCTTTAGCATTTTTCATTTAAAAAGCCATTTCTACTCATTTTGAACAGTGCTTAGCTTAGGTCAACTAACTGGACCTCGGTGAGATATTTTTCTTAAGGTGTCCTACTTGCCATGTGCTTCCTCCAATACTGGAACTGGGGCTGCTGCTGCCCTATATAGTCAAGCACGTTCCTCAACAAGCTAATTAAAGGAAGTGGAGGCAGTCTCTGTCTGTTAAAAGAATTAGGGATCTTGGGGTCAAGTTGAAGAAGTAACAATAGTCGAAGTCCAAGTAGAAGGAGAAGGAGAAAGGGTGGTCGTAATTTTTCTAATTACTAAAGCAACAGTCATATGATGATATGAATACTAGGGAACAACAACATTACTAAGTTACCTAAACTTGGAGTTAATTGGTGATAAATTTTATGGCTAGTCATGGTTTCAATTCCGTAGTCCTAACTTTTACTGCTTCTTTTAATTTTACTTCCTTGATCTTCATATGGACTGCAGCGCCAGGACAAAATAACTTTTGGAACACTATTTGCAGGTAGTGGTATTAGTGAGAGCACTATCATGAAGGTAATCTCTGGGCTCAATGAAACGATTGGCGTGGTTCTAGAGTACTTACAAGATGCAAAGGTAAGTATGTCCGCTTGTTAAAAGTTACTGTGGTGCTCCTGAGGACCTGAGCTCACAATAATTATTCTGCAGGATCATGGACAAACAAAAGGAGATGATCTTCTCGCGTCAGTACGCATTGTGGGGAGGTATCCTTCTCGCTCTAAATTCTTTATTGGGTTACTACAGTCATGTTTTTCGTTTGTGTTTACGTGTTCTTTGTGTCAACTTGCAGTTGGTTGAAGAAAACTTTGACCCTTTAAGTTTTCTTCTGCAGTAGTACATACTCTTTGGCTGGGCATATATGCTTTATAATGCTGGGTAGACACAGTGGTGTCAGTTACAACAACAGAACCCATGTTTTATGTGTTCTAGCTTGTTGCACTTCTTTTTTTCTTTTTAGCCTTTCACAAAGGAGTGTTGAGGGGCTAGAGTTGGAGAGTGATTATCATTTTCTTCCTCATTTTATCGCCACTTTCCTTGGGATAAATTGTACTCTTTGTTTTTTTCTCTAGGCTGATGGAAGATTTTGAATTTGCAAATCATTATCCTTCTTAAATTCAGATGTTGTTTTATTTGCAATATCTTTTCATCAGTTTGGTGATATTGCTTGGTGGCATTGACCTTTCAAAAACAATTAACCCATGTCCTTGTTAGACTTGTCCCACATCGCTCCTTTAAGTCACCCAAGTTTGGTTAATAAATTCTAGAGGCTACTCCACCTATTGCCAATTGGTTTTAGGTTGGAACCTTCCAAGAAATCTAACATGGTATCAGAGCTAGGTCTTGGGTGGCCTCACCTCGCAGTGGGAAAGTCTCTGTCATCTCTGTCGCCCGAGTCAGTCTGTCACCTCCACGTGCATCCGGGCTGCACGTGAGGGGGAGTGTTAGACTTGTCCCACATCGCTCCTCTAAGTCACCCAAAGCTTGGTTAATAAATTCTAGAGGCTACTCCACCTATTGCCAATTGGTTTTAGGTTGGAACCTTCCAAGAAATCTAACAGTCCCAAGCATACAGTTGGTATTAGTCTCTTTGGAGATGTGTAGTTTCACTTTGGGTAGCATGGCTAGAATGGAACTCAAAAATCATTGAGGAAAATAGGAAGACTCAAATTTCTGGGAGAAGATTTGTTATCTGATATCTTTTGGGAATTTGTCTCTCCCACTTGCAAAGGGGGTCACAGTTTGTTGATTAGTAGGGACTGAAGACCGGTGTGAAATGTCGCTTTGTTATCCTTTTCTTTACTTTTTGGTGGACTTATTGTCCCTTGATGTACTTGTTCGGTTTTTTTCCCCCCGACATGTAGTATCTAATCATGCCAATAAAAAAGAGTGGAGTTCTGGAAGCTAATCCATGTGTTTGTTTTAGCTATCTTGCAGAAACACCTCTTGCTTGCGAAGAAAAGGTTAGGGAACTTTTAGGGTTTATGCTCTCAATCAAAGGCGAAGACGAGTCAAGGTTTCAACATGTTCAACTATTGTGTGTGTGGTGTGTGCGTGCGTGCTTTGTGTGTGTGTGTGTGTATATATATTATTTATTTATTTAATGTTTTCCATTAGTTCCCTGCTCCGCTTGACCTTTCCTCAGAGACTAACGTATTTTGATGAATTGCAGCCCCTTTTACGCTGTATGTTTTCTGCTTCCAATGCTTTGTCAAACAACAATGGAGGATTATGGATGTAAAGTTCTTGTTTCTTCAGGAGCTTATAAAGCTGTAAGTCTCTATTTTTTTGGGTAAATTAATTCAGTAGGAAAAACCTAACATCCAAGCACCAGACCAGAGCTGGGCCTAACAACCTAGGGAGCCAACTTATTATGCTCTCAGCTACAGGTAGCTAAAGCACGTCCTAAGACAAGTAGCACTCAAACCTATTACAAGGAAGTAAAAATCATTATCAGATCATGCACTCATTGCAAATGACCCAATTTTTATCTTTCTTGATAGCTTTCCAAGAACTTATAGAGAATCCCTTAGGGTCTGTTTGATGAGCGAAAAAAATATTATGGAAAGTGAAAATGAGAGAAAGTGAAGAAAAAGAAAATGTATTTTTTTATTGCATCTGTTTGATTAGGATGGAGGTTTTGCAAGAAAATAAGGAAGCCAGAGTAATTACTGTTGATTCTCACAATTTTGTGAGAAAAAGTAAGGCAAGCTCTCTAGCTTTAGAGGGTTGTACGGAAAAGTTTAGTTGGTTTTCTACCACTTTCTAGGACATTCTTAGTAAGTGAACACCAAGAAATAGTGAGTAGTTTTTTCTCTTTCTCGCACTTTCTACCATTATCTCGATAATCAAACAGACCCTTATGTCCTCTGGGTGTTAGAGATCATAAGGCTGTATTCTCTTCTCCGGTGCTTGAAGATCCTGGAATTTCTTTCTCTTCAAACATGGTAGACTATAGTTTACGAAGATAACTTGGAACATGGTGTATTTGGGAGGATTTTCTGCTTCTATGTTGAATAGATCAAAGCACCTCAGCTTCCATAGGAAGAGGCCCTCTGTATGCTCCTTTATTCCTGAGGACTAAATCTGTAACTTGATCACATGCTCTTCTCATTTCTCATACGTTTCCCCATATTGTTAGTGATTGTTTGTATCTGTTATGTATCCTCGTAGCCTTGCTCAGATTTTTTTGTACACCAGCTCAGCCAAGACAATATGTTAGGTCTTTTCTTCATCATTATAGCATTATTTTAGTAGGTGAGACTTCTATATTTTTTCTGCAGGTTGTGGAGTGCTTGATTAAATTGGTTGGTCCAGATGGCAGCCTGATTCATGATAATGGTTCTATATTCTTGGCTTGTGATACAGTTGTGAATCTTCTTTTGAAGGTATTGCAATCACTGCATCACCTGATATAATGACCTGGTGATACATATAGGATTTTGCTAATGTGTTTTATTTATTCCTTTAATAGAGAGATCAAATTCAAGTTCCGTTAGATGATGCTTGTTTTGTTCATCTTTTAGGAGCATTGGCATATTGGACAGGTATCCATTCAGTCTCTGTGTTGTAAATAAAAACTTGTCTTATTTTCTAGTAAGAATCGTGAAACATATTACCTTCTGTTTGTATTGTTTTCTTCTTTGTGTTTCACGCTGCTTGTATAGAGTTGCTTCACATAATCTATCTTTGAATCTCATTGTTAGTGCAAACAAGAAGCAAAGACAGCAGCAGGAAACTTTATTGTTCAACCTGTAGGAGGGTGTATTCCTTGCATTTAAAATTCAGTTTTGTCCATCTTCTTTATCGCATGCTACATCAGGACATCATTCGATAAATTTAGCAGTTTTTTTTTTTTTAAATTTTGTATTAAACTATCTTTTGGGCTTGGGTATACATGGCATATTGCATCTCTATTGAGGAATGGTCACAGGCACTTAAGTTCACTTTGATAATTATGCTATGATGAGGCAGCAATTAACTTCCACAACCTGGAAGTAGAGGGTAGCTCATGCTCCAATTCTTACGTCCTAAGGATGACTACCTGAACTGCAACAACCCAGAAGCTTCTACCTCTAAGATGCACGATGACGAAGGATTCCCCTTATTGAGGCCTCTGGAGCTCCCAAACTAGTTTATTCTAGCTCCATTAAAAATATGAAGAATTTTGAGAGGGATATAGAAGTCCCAACTGCTTTCTTCACTTTGGAGTCAACAGCAGCCCTTTTAGTTATATAAACCAAAGAAACCCCTTGCTTATTTCTCTTAGGCCTGTTGTATATCCAGCTTGATGGTCAGTCTTTCCTGCAATCAAGCCTATGCTATGCTAGCAACTAGAATTGCGTTCAGATTTGGACCCACAAACTGAATTTTTCTTGTAATGCGACTGCCCACCAGCCTAAGCCACAGCCTTCATTTGGATGATGCATCATAACGAGCTAATTGGCCTGGACCTTTACATCTGAGCCAAGGCCTAGAACCTTTAAGTGAACAAAGAAAAATAAGACTCAAGCTCCCACTCTAGTCTCCATTTCTGTGGAAGAGTAATTCAGCTTGTATTATACATGTAATTGACCTCCCACTCTAGTCTCCATTTCTGTGGAAGAGTAATTCGGCTTGTATTATACATGGAATCGACCTCCCACTCTAGTCTCCATTTCTGTGGAAGAGTAATTCGGCTTGTATTATACATGGAATCGACCTTTCATCTATAGAGCCCAAAATTTACTATACTTGATTCTTTGGGAAAATGGAGTGTACTCTTTCATCAATGAATTTGGGGATGTGATCCAAAGGCATGTTTAACGTTCAAAACAAATATAAAGTTGTGATGAAATCTTATTGAGAAAACCCCCAACACCGGCAAACTATGCATTTATGCTTATGATCGACCACAGGAAGAGTAGAAAGGACATCTTGTCTATTCGGGAAGTAATACTACTACTGGTTTTACTGCATATAGCTGCTAGTAGTGTTTTTTGTTCAGAAAGGAATCTCCTTTTGATGATTATCCTCCAGACTCCTGTTTTATTTTTTTTGTGCTCGTGAATCTTTTTCTTTTTATCAAAGTATTTGGTTAGCTCATTTGAGCTTTTAGTGTAAGTCTATGGATGTGTTTTCAGGTGATACTGATGACCTTTCGGCAATAATGATGGCTTCAACCATTTGTGCTCTAATATTTGACTCAACTTCCGAGGAGGCTCTTCTGCAACATCCGAGCTTTGACGAAAGACTCCTTAATAGTCTTTCTCAGCTCATTGCGAGAAGTTTGGCTATAAGTGGGAAGGTACACTGTTTTTCATGTTTGATCACATCATTAGTTTCTCAGCTTAAAACAGAAAGCTAAGACCTAACATTTGTCTCAAAAAATTAGGACATTTGATGTATTTATTTGTATCATTTTACGAACTGTTGTTTCTTGGTTTAATTAGGATATTTTATTAGTGTATCTGTGTCTGAAAAATTAGGGCTTTTGCTAGCAGATTATGGGAAGAAAATTACACCGCTATAGTTAATAGGTGCTCATATTACCTCAACTCCCTGTCTCAGCCACTGGCTGGCGTACCTGTCTATGGTAACAAAATAATAATAATAAGGAATTCCTTTATGTTTCATCCCAAACACAGACCTTCAGCTCAGCAAGCTTACTTTTCTTAATGTTCAGGTTGGGCTGGGTTGACACCAAAAAATAACTCTTGATGTGATAATATTGATGTTGTTCTTAAATTCTGTATCCTAACGGACAGCATGGTTGTCAAAAATCAAAATTGTACGATTCGCAATTCGATTCACGATTCACGCAAAAACGATATGAATCTATAGGTGAATTAAGGTTTATATAGAATCGGTGGTGAATCGTACGATTCGCAATTCGATTCACGATTCACGTAAAAACGATACGAATCTATAGGTGAATCAAGGTTTATCACATCTGTTGTGTTCGACTAATATGAAACCACATTTGCAATTCGCCTTCGCTAGATGGTAATTATACAAGTAACTGTGAATACTATTGAGGATAATATCTATATGAATGTGTTGTCTCACAAATCAATCTTTTCAATTCGTGTATCCTCTAAACCATAGGACCGGGAAAGGGCTCTGAGTCTTGAACCAACCCACATATGTTGCCATACAAGCTAGTTTAGATTCGTACCAATCAGGCTACAAACTTTTACTTTGTTACGGCTGAGCTTTCATTTTTGTAATGACTCATTAACACCTATATGCACATATCCATTTTACTATAGTTTTTATTTTCAAATTATGTACGAGTGTCTTTCCTATTAGACCATGTGATTACCAATTAATAATAGAAAACAAACTTTAATGTAGATTTAAGCTTAAATTTTTTGATGTTACAATGTATCTTTATTATGTAGGTGCGTAGATATATTTTTCAATGTATTTTCAAAATTTGGACCGAATCGTTACGATTCACGATTCGGAAAATGGTCAACCGATTCTCGATTCGATTCACGATTTTACAACCTTGACGGACAGTAGTCCTTTTTCTGATGAAACTCAGGAAATTTTGGATGAGGCTAAAGCAGAAGTGGATCTTCACCAGATTGTTTCCTCAGGTCAGTTAATTCTATGAATGTCTAAATTCTTCCCCCGTCGATCTTGCTTTTCTTGTCGGTTTGATGTATCTTTATCTCCATATTCCAGCAGCAATCGAAAAACTATACCATTTCTAATTTGGGTGCAGGATATTCTCGTTGGGCTGATCAATTTCCCCATATTAGAGAGGCTGTTGAGAGATAACAAAAGGGCACTCTCCCACATAATTCCCTGCCATTGATCCATGATCAAGTATTCGATGGAGATGTGGTTCTTCTGGGGTTTGAGTCTATTATGGAGGGACGTCTAACCGCTCTGGTTGTTAACCCACTAATTCCCCCACAACAGCCCCCCAAACCACCCCCCCCCCCCCCCACACACACACACACACACTGATGTATAGAAAGTACGCAATGGAAATTCTCGAATCCATTTCTACTAGAATCTGTAAAAGCATCTCCTTTCCGAGAAAATTCACAGATTTTATACTTTGATGGATGCCATTGTGGTCATCTTGCAGATGAGGGTCGAGAAGAATATATGAATCATGCCTCCAATTTATGTAGTACAGCATCTCTATCTGTATGTGTAATGTGGTTTATAATGTGACATTGCTTCCAAGACTATTTATCTGTGAAACCCTTGTCCCATGTACAAATACTTGGTGGAATATATGGCAACAGTCATTGAACCAACAATGATTATACCAACTCTCCTTTTTTTCGTGTCATTTTTGAACATTTCACGGTCCGCCATTGTTGGCAAAGAAGAAACTGATAAATTTTTCTTTGATTTTACTGAATGCCTCTTGCAAGGCTTAGCTTATTGAGTTGGTACTCAGTTTCAGATATGCATCGGGCCTTTCGTGTTCATTGAACAGAATTTGACAGATCTCATTATCTGTTGATGTCATTGCCATAGCATTGAATTCAGATTTTCACAAATAATGCCATTTGCCTAAAAGCAGGCAACTTTCATATAACAGTATTTGATGGATCTCATTATCTGTTGATGTGATTTCCATAACAGTGAATCCAGATTTTCATAGATAACGAAATCTGAAATTAGTTTATCTATACTCAATGTGATATTTTCCTGTTTTTCACACACACAGCACACATCTTTTCCACGCACACAACACACTATAGACCGTCTGGTGGCGGCCATGTTTGGGAGGGTGTTGGCAATCCATAGCATTGTTGTTCCTTCTCTCCTTTCCTTACATCCAGACCCTAGAAAATACAGATATAATTTCAACTTGGAGTGATTTCTTTCTTTCTTTCTTTCCTTTAACCTCAATCCAACTTCCCTATCCAATACACTCACATACACTATATATGTGGATGATTCAATGCCAAGTGGTATGGCCAGATCGAAGAAGACAAAAAGAGGTGAAATACTATATATGTGGATGATTCAATGCCAAGTGATATGGTCAGATCAAAGAAGACAAAAAGAGGTGAAAGCAACATTTTGCATTATAGTACATGTGAAAGCAATCACGTTTTCTTTCTCTGTCAGACATTTCCTTCCAAGAACATAGTATCCTTCCAAGAACATAGTAGTACTGGAAATGATAGAGCCTTTGCTTTCTCTTAATTTGAAGCCCCACAACTAAATAATTGACAAATAATTTTCTTTCTTTTGCGGGACATTTCTTCATAATCCTGTTTCAATCCGAATGGGTGCAAAAATAAAAGTAAGATTAGTCCATTAGAAAAAAAACGTGTAACTTAAAAAAATAAAAAATTGAATATTTTCATACGTAATTCATAATTTTCATTATATATATATATAATGACATTTTCAAGCTCACAAAAGCTTTGAAATTTTCTTTGGTCTGCTGCATAGAATCGATTAAAAACTAAGAATTTTCTTTTTACATGAGAAAAATTACCGAAAATGATCTTTGTAGTTAGAGACCTCTTATTTGTGCGCTCTGTCCATTCTCATTTTTTCTTTTTGCTTTTGCCTTTTCTTTTGCCTTTTCTTTTGCCTTTATGCTTTTTCTATTATTTTGTTTTTTCTTTGTCTCCTCCCATGGACACACTCTAACCTCCCATCACCGTCTCTATCATCGATCACTGAGCCAACTCTGGTTTACATAAACTCCGACAAGCGTACGTGAAAGCAGGTGATCGGAAAGAATAGTGACCCGGAGCCCTAACCTCCTGTCGCCGTCTCCATCATCAACCACGGTGCAAGGCTCTGATCCTCCTTATCGTCGTCGTCCTGCCTCCTGAGAGAGGTCCAGGAGAGAGGGATTGGTGGTGGTCGGACGAGGGCGGTCACCGGTATCCTTGGCTTCCAATTTGTGCACACTGCGTGGGTAACTTTGTCCACAAATTTAAATGGAGTGGACCTTAGCTCTTACAAAAAGTGTAAAAATGGACCCGACACCTTTGCTAAAATAAGAAGTGGACTGGGCCTTGGTCCAAATTCTCATAATGGATCTAAGATTATTATTATTATTTTTTTGAAAAAATGACGGTTCCAGAAAGTGTTTTAATAATTAATATTCGTCATTGACATATCATGAATATTTATTAATGTTGAAAATGTCCTTAACAAATATTAATTATTAAAACACATTCTTAACTGTTATTCCCCCTCCCTTTTTTTTTTTTTTTTTGCGTTTCTGTTACCAATAAATCCCCATAACTGCATAGTTTTATTTATTTATTGAAAAGAACCACAATAAGTGTGCATGCATGGTCATATGTGAAAGCTAATTAGAAAACTTTGTGAAAATAAATTATTACTTTTATTAGACTGTGATCTCTCCTGCATGGCGTATTCTCAATGAAGAAAATACCAAATTTCCGATGTAGTTTGAGAACCATTTATCGGGATAACCATAACCTTAGGGCATATATACCATTGGAATGTTTCAAATGAGCATCTCTTAAAATGCGGACTCTCCTTTTTCGATCGAATTTCGATGATCCGAGCCACTCAATGTGATCAAAATGTGATTTTAAGGGTAACCACTTGAAATCGGCAAAAAAAATGACCAGAAAGAACTTGATTTGAACAGTTTTTTATTGAACCGTTCAATAAAAAACTGTTCGGATGAAAGCCCTTCACGGTCATTTTTTTTTGCTAATTTCTTCAGGGTACCATTAAAATCACGTTCTGATCACATTGAGCGGCTCAGATCATCGAAATTTAATCGGAAAATGAAAGAAATTAGGAGATCCATATTTTAACTAAAATGAGACGGTCCTCATTTGAAACGGACTGTATAAACCATAACCTGAGCCCGCTTCAAAGCTTCCGGTGAGAGTATTAAGGGCTCGATTGGAAGCCGCATTCGTTGAGTGTATTAGGTAATCCAGGTGTATTGGCTCCTGATTGGACAGATTTGCACCGTTTGGGATCATTGTTTCCTCCTGTATTCTTTATACCCTTCTTCGTTAACACAGTGGGAGGGGTACTAATTTATTGCCACCTCCGGAGTTAGCAATAACTAATCCGGCCTTATACACCTATTTTTTGACCTTTCTACCCTCCCTAATATAGTCACACACCCACACACAAGTTGTTCGCCTGGCCAGAGGGAGAGAGGGATGAACAGTGACAGCAACCAAGAGGAAGAACAACAACAACAACAGATCGGAGGGGGGGAGGGATCGAACCTTGGCCATGACATTCACCAGGATCGGAGAGAAGGGATCGAACCAGCCCGTAGCTCTTCTTCTTCTTCTTCTTCTTCTACTACTCTTCTTTTGTCGCTGCTTCTCTCTCTCTCTCTCTCTCTCTCTCTCTCAAAAGGGCGACAAGAACAAGGAGGGGAAGAAAAATAATTGTGTGCATGTGTGACAAGTTCCACACTTAAACAATGAAATTAATTAAAAAAACACTTAAAAAAAACAAATTTAAATTTTTATACGTATTGAATTAATTAATTTATTAGTAAATTAAATTATTATTGCTTAATTTTGAAAATTAATTAATTTTATTAAATTTTGCAAATTTATATTTAATTTAATGAATAAATTAATTTAATAATGCACAAGGAAAAAAAAGTCATTTGACAGCTTTTTACATTATAGATCTTTCCTTATACCCCAAATTTATTCTCCATCCAAACCAAGTGGAGTATTATTTTATCCCCCTCCATAAACATCACATCAATGTGGGCCCTCCCTTTTTAAGTAATACCCCTTACTATTTTATCACTCTTTCTTAAATAATACACCCAAAACTCATATGGCTACCAATCGGGTCCTAAATGTACTAAAAGAACACTTAAAACTCTCTTTACTAAAAATTTTATGTTTAGCGTTCAATCGTAAATCGATGAAAGGGAATATTATTTAGAGAATATTTTATCTACTGCCGGTGTAAAATCTCACTTTTCCGTTACCGTTTATTATGGGCCCCACCGAGCATCTGTTATTGTAATATGAACTGTTCATAGTATAGTATTGCCATGCAAAAAATCAGTTTCATCGAAAGTCGATTGATATGTCAAAATTTGAATTTTGGTTTATAAAATGGACGATTTGATTTTTGTCAATAATCTGATTGATAAACTGTCCATTTTATAAAGCAAAATTCAATTTTTGATATTTCTATCGATGTCCGATCAAGTTTATTTTTTGCATAGATACACTATTATTTGAAGTCTACAAGATGAACTGTTCAGATCAACAATAAATACACGGTAGGATTGAAAAAGGCGGTGTTAAAAAAGTGGGTTTTCTATCGCCAGTGGAAAGAATTTAATCTATATTATTTAACGTAATAATTTTTTTTTCTCCATTTTGTGTGCATACCATTTTTGTAAAGTTTGTCGGCCTTAATTTCCCATCTTGTTTCCCAGATATCCAAAATGAGATTAACTTATTTACACTATTGGTGTAAACATTAATTTTCTTCAAATTAATTACATTGTGCCATGTCTTCATGTTCTATTGATTGGGACCATTGCCGGTGTACATAACTTATTCTCATTGAAAATAAATATTGTGTGTGTACATGTGAACAGCGCCCAATAGCCGCCACATGCATGCTACCTCTTTCCCACCCATCTTAATTTTTTTTCCCAGGTGTCTAGGTCAACTTATGTGCGTCTCGATTAATTCTGAAGGCTCAGTCTCACCATCTACTAGCGGGAGTCCAATTAAAGCCGGAACAAATAGCTCCGCATGAACTAGCCCCAAAGAGTTGAGGTTTCGAACCTGAAACCTTCGGAGGGAGCAAACCCCAAAATCTCAAAATTAGTGATGGAGCCGGAAATTTCATTCATAGGGGCACCTCTTTACAATAAACTTAAAAATATTTACAGTAAAATACAATAAAGAAACGCTCTGCATTGGGCACAAAAGCTTGCAAACATAAGCGCAAAAGTTTTAATATTCATTGGTAAATTTTTTTACAATTGACATGGACGAGTTTTCATCTTTTGAAAGTTCTGCATGATTGCTTCGTTAGTAATCTCATATTAAACATTTCGCTCTATCTATGTATACCACAAAATCATTGTTCAACCCTGCACTGATCATTTATGTGGTTCCGCAATGGATTGTTCGACTTTTATTTTGAAAAGCTAGCAAATGAATTGGATGGACTAAACATGTCAAACAAAATACTCCCTCTGTCCCCTTTTTTTGTGTCCAGTATTCCATTTTGGGTTGTCCCTTAATAAGTGTCCATTTTGTAAAGTTAGGGAGTAAAAGTTGGTGCATTGTCTATTTTGTCTCTAAAAGTAGATTTTATTTTGAAAAGTTAGTGAATAAAAGTGTAATGATGATGGGTAAGTATGGAAAGTGGAGAAAAAAGTTGATGTGAAAGGTGTAATGATGATGTTTTTTTAATAAGTTGGAGTTACGAAGCAGGACACTTAAAAAGGGACGGAGGGAGTAGCAATTTGCTATTTACCTCCCTGAAACAAGCATTTAATTCTTTGAGGGGTCTATTGATTGGTTGGAAACGCGCGACAATAAGCCCTATACCCAAAATTTCCAATTTCTCTAATATTTTTTGAGTAGGCGTACACCCAAAAGAAAAGGGGTAGGGGATGAAATTCCAAGGGGCACGTGACCCCCTCTTCATATGTTGACTTTGCCTTTGATCTCATTCCTTAACCACCAGGCCAAACCCCTTGATTGTCGTTCGGTATTTTGTTTCAAAACCTTGTTGCGACTGATTGCATATATGTCCAGTCTATATAAATGCCTTTGATTACATCAACTCAAGTATTATAAGCTAAGTTCAACATATCTAACTACCCAATCTAATGTGTATTTCAAATGGCAATCTGTCTGAAATTACTGCAGAAAGGGGAGAGCCAACTCTAGTTCCTCCTGCAGCAGAGAATACAAACAACGAAGTGTGTAGGACGATGACAAGTGTTCTTTTAACTTCTATATATGTAGAGCATGTCAAGTATCCTGTACTTCTTTAAAATACAAAGAAATAAAAGACATAAAAACTAGTTATATTATAAATACGAAATAATAAAATAGGAAGCATTCTCATAATCGCCACCTTTCGGTTGATCATCGACAGGCAGTAAATATATGATATAAACAATGCCCCCCTTATTCATTTGAATGAAGGGCTAACCCATAACCCAAGTGAATAATTTAACTAATTTTAAATCACCCCTCTGTCGATATCGACGGGTGATAACCTTTAACGGTGTAAACATTTATGCCCCCAACTCTCGAAGAGTTTTAGATAAATTTTACGCCAACCTTTTCACTTTTCGACTGATATAACAAAGCCTTCGAGGCTTAATTCCGCTGTAGAAAACCTTATATGTTTGGCTTCTAAGATGCAATATTCCCTCTGTCGATAATTATGGGATAGTATTGCTTCTGTCGAGAAATCTCCACTGATGATTTTCCTTGAACTATACTTCCTACTGAAACAAGGAAACGTGGACCATATTATGACCCTGCACAATTAAGAGCAACAAGCACCAAGCATCAAGCATATGGCATGGGCCTTTAACAGCTGACCTGAGCCAATTAACCACCTTAAGTAGGCATTTATCTTGCTTCTAAAACTAATGGGTCCCACAGAGGGCCGGCCAGTCCACTTCTCAAGACTAATGTATGCTTTAGCATTTTCTTTCATTTCATTTTTAACATGCTCCAAATTTCATAACTTTTGCACTAATGATTTTCACCAAGCCCTACCCTAGCCTAGCCTTCCATGGCTCCCACACAAAATACTCCAAAAAAAAGCCAACAGGAAATCCTACTTCCAAAGAGTCCAACATGGACACGTGCTTAGAGGGGCAGAGGCACGTGACATGTCCTAGAAGAAGGAAGGCCTCATTCCATTCAATATGAGGAGGACTGAGTAGACCTCACAATCCTAAGCGCAAGTGAGAAGTGCATTTGGGCAGGCTAGCCTGGGCAAGTGTAATGCATGATGCTTCTTGCTCTTCACCCTCCAAGACATTCTCCCAACCCCTCACGTGTAGAATGGGTCCTCTCGTTTCTATATGCTTAATTTCCTTGCTACAACTAGTGTAATTAGCACCTACTCTCTGTTATAGATACCCGAAATCAATCTGTAGACTGTAGAGTGTCCCATTAAGAAGCGGTTTTTAATTGTAAGGACCAAATTCGTAGTCTTAATTGTATTGGCAATTCCGTATGACAAAATACATATTTTATCGAGTTGTAATTTTATTATTTTTATAAGCTAGTGAGTTTGTATATGATTAGAGTGGAAGGAATCTATTTATTTGTAATTGAGTGAGAGTGAATCGAATGTCTAAAGGCAGAATGGCTTCGCAAATGGAAAGGAGCTAAATCAGAACGGATTCATCGGGATATCAATCAAATATCCATCGGAAGCTACAGACACACATGATAGTTTTCCTATTTCCTATTTTGCTTCTAGGGTACGGGAAAAAGTGCAACAGTAAAAAGGCTTTGCTTAGAATTGTATAAAAGAAGGAAAGCTCTTTGAGCCATAAAAGAGATAGGTGCGGCGGCAGGAAAAATTAAAGCAACTGGTTCTTTGGAGAGCTATTCTTTGTGAAGGAATTTCTTTTAGTTTATTGGAGGGCTTGTGGACTCAAGGCCCTTGGCGATCATGATCACTAGGTGCGGTGTACGTGTGACTCGGCAGGTAGTACTTAGAACGTTGTGAGGGATTTACACCGTTTTGATAGGTATATCTGTAACTGCACAATGGTTATAGTGATTTGATTCCTTCCCGTGGTTTTTTACCCATTTTGGGGATTTTTCACGTATATCTCTGCGTTGTGCAATTGATTGCTTTGCGTAGTTTTTGCTGATTATTTTACTTAGTGATTCGCATTCGTACTGTTAGGGTGTTTTACGGATTATTAGTGAACCCTTGATTTTTCAATTGGTATCAGAGCAGGCTGCTCCTTCTGTTAGAATTTATTTGATTCTAGAGCAGATCCATCATGAATATGAACATGAATCACATGTCTAGAAATATGCCTATACTTGATGCTGATAATTTTGACTATTAGAAATCTAGAATAAAGGCTATAATGAGATCAGCCGGAGAAGAAATTTGGGACTCGTGTATTTTGGGTTACATTCGACCCATGAAAATTGTTGACGACAAGTCGGTTCAAAAAACTGCATCTGAGTTATTAGCCACAGAAAAACCCTTACTTCAGGCTAATAATCGTGCACTTGATATTTTATTTGCTGCTGTTGACATAAATGAGCACAGGAAAATAGCTAACTGTGAAATTGCGAAAGAGGCTTGGGATATTCTGGTTACTTGCCACGAGGGGACAGAAGTTGTTAAGCAGCCTAAGTTGCAAAGACTTACCATGGAGTTTGAGACCATCAGAATGCAAGAGCAATAGACCTTCAATCAATTCTACTCCAAGCTCATTGCCATTGTCAATACCTGCGAGAACTTGGGTGAGCCAATTCCTTCTTTTCGTATTATTAAGAAAATTTTGCGCTCCTTACCTCCTAGATTTAAAATTCAAGTTACTATGCTAGAAGGTAAGAAAAAGTAAAAGAAAAATCTGTTCAAGAAATCGTTGGGATTCTCCAAACTTATGAGGCTGACCTATTGCAATCTGAACCTGTTAAACCCAAAGTAAAACCTTCGGAGACTCCGATTGCTTTTAAAAGTACTCAAAAAATTAAGAAAGGTTCAGATAGTGATAGTGATGTCAATCTTGAGGAGATGAAGCATTTTTCAAACACTTTAAAAATAGTACGAAAAAGAAAAATGATAAAGAAAAAGGAGAATTTTCTGGAAAAAATAAAAAGGAGGGAAAAGGACCACCTGAGGGACCACAATGCTTCGAGTGCTATGGTTTTGGTCATTACGTCCAAGAATGTGCTAACAAAATGAAAAAGAAGGCCCTCGTCACTAAAACATGGGATGATAGCGATTCTGGTGAATCGAATGAAGAACAGGGGGCCGACGAAAAAGATAAAGGAAACTTTTTGGCTTTTGGAGTAACTTTAAATTCACATGGTCATTCCGAATCGAATGGTTCTGAAACAGATGATAGCAATACAGATAGTTGTGATGACATAGATGAGGTCAGAGAGAAGTACAACAAACTCCATGTTTTTAGTAAAAAACTTATAGACGCGAGTGAAAAGCTTTCTGATAAAGTTAAGAAGTTAGAGAATATTTTGAATGAACGCACTCAAGAGAGGGATGAGAGAAATAAAGAAATTGAGCTCCTCCTTGAGAAAAACAAAGCTTTAACTGCTAGCTCCAAATCTAAGGATAAATCAGAGGATGACACACAGACAGGGACCAAAGTGTTGGATCATATTTTGTCCATCCAACGTCGACCTAGCGATCGTTCAGGGCTTGGTTATCATGCAACGTCTTCAACTCCACCTATAGGGAGAAACGAAACTAAACGTCCAAGTAAGAAGACTAATGGTAATGATATGCAGAATGTGATTAATTCTCCTACGATAAAGAAGCAAATGGCAACAGAGGTAAACGGACATCACTAAGCGCAAGGAGGTAAAATCTAAAGTCATTAATACTGGTAAGTCTCAATTTTTTTCTCCTGTTGTTAAATTTGTTCCTACTTGTCATTATTGTGGTGTCACTGGCCATATTAGATCGCACTGTAGAAAGAAGCATGCGTCATACTACTCACATGCTCATGTAGCTCATACTTATGGTCATAATTATTTTGTGCCCATTTGCCATCATTGTGGAGTTAAGGGCCATATTCGTCTGTATTGCTTTGCCCTTCATGGCTATCATAGGACACCTCTCCATTACCCTAAGTTGAATAATCGTAGGGAGTATTTTCAAAGGCCTAGACATAGGATGCCTTCACATGCTAATGTTGAAAAACCCATCACCACTAATGTTGAAAAGGGTAAGACTAGACAAATTTGGGTTTCGTAAAAATGAGTTGATCTCTAATGCTGATGATGACCTTGATTCTCTAGATGACTATAGTTGATCCGGAGAGGTTAACCTCGCCTTTTGAGGCTAGGATGTGGTTCTATAACCTAGGTTTAATTGTTCTTGCGTATCTCATTGCCTAGTGTTATGGAGTTTCATAGTTGTGTGTTTCTTTTGTTTCGTATTTGTTTTTGAGTTATTAAATAAAAATTAAAAAAATGATTTCTTTTGTTTTGTTTTATGAGTTGGTTGTGGATTGAGCATGATAGTCTTTGGAGCGTAGTTGAATATCATTAGATTTTATGAACATGTTTATCCATATTTTTATTGCGCTTCCTTCATGGTATTCTCACTGCAAATATGTTCGAATGTTAATAACTCATGAGTATTCGACATTCTGTACACTTATCCATGGCTTTTGGGTCAATTTCTCGGTTAGGGACCACCATTCTCATATGCTTAGTTATATCTTGTGTCTTTTCAAAATCGGGACCACCTTTGTTTGGTTTTTGTTGATAGTGCCCTCGTTTATTCCAAAAGAAAGAAAAGGAAAATATATTTCTTGGGATTTTGCTTATCCGGGCTGTTCATTGATTAACCGGGCAATTGGGGTGAGGTATTCTCCCTCTGTGCGTTCGAGTCAAAAAATGGATAGACCTTGTGAAGGCACCTGTGTTGGACCATTTGCTTAGTAACCGGGTATTGGGTATAAGGTATTCTTACTCTCAATATTCGCGTCAAACAGCGGTGGGGTAAAAGTAAAAATACGGTATGAATTTCTATTGATTACTTTTTAAACAATTCGCCTGTTGTTGAGGGGGAGCTTGTGATTAATTATCTGTGACTTGTATGTCAAACCTAGAGAGGTGGATCTTGTTGAGGGGGAGTCATTAGATAAACTTAAGCACTTGAGCATCTTGGCCCTATTTTGGGTTGCTGAATTTTTTGGTCATGGATGCACACACACATTTTTCTCACATGTCGATGATCATGGTGTGTTGCATTCCTTCTATCTTGCATGGTGTTATATCATTAAGTAGTGCCTTAAAATTGGATGTCTTTTTCATCTCATCTCATGATATAATACTTGTGATAAAACTATCTTATGCTTGTATCTTCACCTTTCTCATTCTCTTTTAGCATTTAGTTTAGTTTTATTTTATTAGATTTTGCGTGCCTATTAGTCCTTCATTCTACTACTGAATTTAGTCATTATGCTATTTATGCTAGTATTCGCACTTTGCTTACGGTTCTTATTTAGCTGCTTTATTGATTGCTAATTGTTTAATTCTCTTCTATTCGCATTTATTGCTTTACTTGTTTATCTTATTCGCCCTCTGTCACTCCATGTCAAAAAGAGGGAGAATATTGAAAGGGGGAGTAGGTTGCCTATTGTTCTAATGCGTTTGAATGGTGAGTTTTGTTTTGCAGCTGCTCTACAACTCGATCTCAGTTAGTAAGTTTTTCATTGTAGTGTGTTTTGTCATGAAAGTGCCAAATGGGGAGATTGTAAGGACCAAATTCGTAGTCTTAATTGTATTGGCAATTTCGTACGACAAAACACATATTTTATATTGAGTTGTAATTTTATTATTTTTATAGGCTAGTGAGTTTGTATAGGATTAGAGTGCAAGGAATCTATTTATTTGTAATTGAGTGAGAGTGAAATCGAACGTCTAAAGGCAGAATGGCTTCGCAAATGGAAAGGAGCTAAATCAGAACGGATTCATCGGGATATCAATCAAATATCCATCGGAAGCTACAGACACACATGATAGTTTTCCTATTTCCTATTTTTGCTTCCAGGGTACGGGAAAAAGTGCAACAGTAAAAAGGCTTTGCTTAGAATTGTATAAAAGAAGGAAAGCTCTTCAAGCCATAAAAGAGATAGGTGCGGCGGCAGAAAAAATTAAAGCAACTGGTTCTTCGGAGAGCTATTCTTTGTGAAGGAATTTCTTTTAGTTTATTAGAGGGCTTGTGGACTCAAAGCCGTTGGCGATTATGATCACTAGGTGCGGTGTACGTGTGACTCGACAGGTAGTACTTAGAACGTTGTGAGGATTTACACCGTTTGGATAGGTATATCTGTAACTGCACAATGGTTATAGTGATTTGATTCCTTCCCGTGGTTTTTACCCATTCTGGGGTTTTCCACGTATATCTCTGCGTTGTGCAATTGATTGCTTTGCGTAGTTTTTGCTGATTATTTTACTTAGTGATTTGCGTTCGTACTGTTAGGGTGTTTTACGGATTATTAGTGAACCCTGATTTTTCATTAACTTTTTACCTGAGTTTTTTACAATGCGTTTAGTTTTAGTTTATGGTTTGTAAAAGCCAATGGGTTTCAGTTCGGGTTCGGTTTTTATACAATATATATCCGTACCAAAATTCAAACCCAAACTTGAACGTTCCGGTGAGGGATCCCTCATTTTATTAAAATGCGGGACTTCTCTTCCCGATTGAATTTCGATGATCCGAGCCGCTCAAAGTGATCAGAGCGTGATTTTAAGGGTCCCCGTGAGAAATCAACAACAAAAATAACCGGGAAGGGCTTCATCCGAGCAGTTTTCATTGAACGGTTCAAAAAAAACTGCTCGGATGACGCCCTTCCCGGTCATTTTTTTTTTTGCTGATTTCTCACGAGCACCCTTAAAATTACGTTCTGCACACATTGAACGGTTCGGATTTTCAAAATTTGATCGGAAAATGAAAGTCCCTCATTTTGTTAAAATGAGGGATCCCTCACTTGAAAATTCCTCTCTATATGAATGCCCTCCTATATGTATACACACACGACATATGCCCTCGTATATACAAGCACGTGCACACAAACACACATAGAAATCGGATTCGGAGAAAAATCGAACCAATCCCCGTCATTACAGTTTCATCGGTTTTTGTTCGGGTTCTGTGTTTGTTGTATATTTCGGGTTCAATTCGGATTCCATAAAAAAACCTAGGCTAGACCGACTCATTTTCATCTGTCTGGATTTAAATGTTACGAAGTACGTATTAAACTGTACACTGTGTTTTTTCTTAAAAAAAATTTACAATTGGAATTACATTCTGTTAGATTATCAAAATTATGAGAAACATGGAATATTTAATGCGATTCATTTGTTTATTTAGTCCTGATTAATAGGGAAAATTACGTGACAGTGGTGGGTCTCCAAACAAATACCCACTTTAATTAATGGTCTCAACTATTGAAACTACCACATGTCAAAAAAAAAAAAAAACTATTGAAACTAACAAACGAATGGCGGAGTTCAAAAATTATGACCGAAATATGGTAACCATGATTCAGAAAGACTCTTTTGCCCTTCAATAAAAGAGCGTCCTTGTTGAGAAATCAACAATTCCTGCCCAGACATCTTTACCATGTATTAATTGGTCATTAAGATAGGAGTTACCATGTATTGGTGATTTGTAAACTGGTGACCATGAATTGGTATTTAATCCCAGTCAGCGCCTCCTTTTGGTAATTTCCCCCTCTTAATTATATGAGATTGTTTGTCCTACATACGAGATCAATTATGTTCCTTGATCGTTTATCAAAAAAAAGAAAAAAAGAAAAGAAAACCCAAGGGGTTGGCCCGGTGATTAAGGCCCGGTACTTGAGGATTTGCTTATGTTTGAAGAGAAATCTCTTAGGTGTACTCAACTCCTTCGAAGCTAGTCCATAGAGAGTGTTGCTCTAACTTTAAATGGACCACTGTTAGTGGACAATAGAATTGGTTCCCTAGCTGAAAACCTAATTATTTGAAAAAAATCAAACAAACCGCCGAATCCAAGGCCGGCCTTGGCTTAAAGCCGGAGGTGCGGCAGCTTTAGACCTTCGAAATTTAAGCGAAAACTGAGGCCCATTTTTTGTAGAATCCTTGATTATATTACATATAAAATGTTCCAATTTACTACATAGATGGAAATTTTGGCACAGTGACACTAGTGACGATTGAGATTTTACTTAACCTAAGGGTCCTTGGTTCAAGTCCTGTGAGGGCCCTTTTGGTTAAGTAAATTTTTCCTCTTTTGTCTGTGGGATCTAGTGTTAGAAAATATGCAACTCTTTCACTGACTTAGTACAATCTAATAACTAATTATGCATTAGTAGTTATAGATGTTACTCAAACTCAAGGTTCAAATCTTTTGCACACCATAACAGTTCGTTTGGATTGAATGCAATTTCGGGAGAAAAGAAAGGGGAAGGAGGGAGAGCTCAATCTCTCCTCCGTTTGGATAATTCACAAGGCGAGAGTGGGTGAGGAAGGACGGGAGACGAGAGCCCCCTTAAAGCCCAGTTTTTGTTTCTCGCCAGTTTTGGCACGATTTCCGCGAGAAAGGAGAAAAGAGATGCGAGTGTGGAGTGTGGGTGAGAGTAGATCTCACTCGCTCAACTTCTGGCAGCGCGTGTGGGCTACAACTGGCGTCTTTTCGTCGTCGGACCAGTGGCTGTGCGGTCGCCGGAAAAGAGAGAGAAGAGATCCAGGTTGCGGAAGTAGCCGGAAGAAGAGACCTAGTCGCCGGATATGGGAGTGAGAGTTTGATTTCTCACGTGTATTTGGATGGGTTGGTGAAAAACCACACTCCTTTCTTTTCTTCTCTCACTAATAAGGGAGACCACTCCCCTTTCTTTCCCTTTCTCACCTGGGCAGCCAACGGAGCTGTAAATGTTTTTAACAAGTTTTTTCAAATTTCTAGTAGTTGGCATTAACTTTACCTTTTAAGTCCAAGTATCAAATTCACAAATAAAATACTCTTTGCTATAAATAAATCAAAATAAATTTATTTTCACTTAGCAAAATTTGATAAAATAAGGTTTAAAATAAATAAACTTTTTATTGTTAAACATAGCATTCTTACAATTAAAGATAAGTAACAGGATTAGTTAGAAAAAACCGTAGAGTATGTTGTATATCAGTTATATTTTATTTCATGTTTTTCGAATGGTATAAAAAATTAAATATTTATTTACTTAAATTACGAAGCTAAAATTACCATGTTTAATATTTTTACCTTATATTAGCCACATATATTGAAATTTTATATTAATTAAAGAACCTAAGGCTCCATTATAAATATCACTTTAGGCCACCAAAAATATTAGGGTCGGACCCAAGCCGAGTCAATGGATACAAGATACTCTCTCCGTCCCAATTTAAGTAGTCCTCTAAATTTTCAAAATTAACCTTAAAAACTGTGAAGTTAATTATGTGTATGAAAATCGCTTATATCTTTTCATATGTATCTCAAAAAATATGTAATATGGATCTTAGTTTGATAAATTCTCAATTAGTTTCATTATACAAAGTTTTCAAAATCATGAAAAATATTATAAATTGAAAGATATTGTTAATCTAAAAATGACACGAATATAAAAAAAATTGTTCAAATCAATGTGTACTTTTTAGGGGTAAAATTGAAAGTTTGGCATGTTTTGATGATTATTTTTAGAAAGTGACCACTTATTTTTGGACATTCCAGAATAGAAACATAGACACTTAAATTGAGACCGATGGAGTAATCGTTTTATTTATTTATTTATTTTCTAAGTAAAGATAATACGTACCGGTAGGGGATTTTTATTTTTATTTTTATGGTACATTGGAAAGTAGGCAAGTGCAAAAAACCTGTCCACCTGCGGACCCGACCTGACCCGAAGGGTCTCGGGCAGGGTCGAACATGTGGTTCGGACGGGTGCGGGTTCAATTTCTTTTAAAAATCAGATTTCGGTTCGAGGGTTTGGGTTGGTGTGTTTCTTACCCTGACCCAATCCGACCAATTCATAAAGATTAATTCGATTTTGGTCGGACCCAACCCGACGTAAAGAATCGGGCTCAGCGGACGATTCTTGCACCTATTTGGTTCAAGTTTGCAGGCCTAAAATATTGTTACCCGACATGTCGGGTCAGGTTCGGGGGTCAAACCCTAACCCGTCCTGACCCATGCACACCCTTATTGGAAAGTGTAGCAGTAGTAGTAGTAGTACTAGTTTTTTTTGTAAAAAGGGCAATGGAAGATGCTAAGGACATGGTAAATTTTGGTCATGGTGTCCTTTGTCAGGAAAATGCAATGATTTCAAACAGTTAACTTAGTACTCCTAGTCATCACCGATCATTCATTTGGGCATGTGGATCACGAATCACAGTGGTGGTTATTATTATGTATGGTTTACAAAAGGAAAGGGCTGAAATATATGGAGGCTGCTACAGCCACCGACACCCCTTGATTGTCGTTTGGTGTGTTTTGTTTAAAAACCTTGCTTGAGACTGATTACAGCTACCGCAGTACATATGTCCAGTCTATATAAATGCCTTCGATTACATCAACTCAAGTATCATAAGCTAAGTTCAACATATCTATCTAACTACCCAATCTAATGAGTATTTCAAATGGTAATCTGTCCTGAAATTACATGTAGAAAGGGGAGAGCCAACTCTAGTTCCTCCTGCAGCAGAGGATACAAACAACAAGGGTACTCTCTATTTCCTGTCAAACCTTGACATCAACTTTCAGGCAAAGCACGTACCGTATATTGCTTCAAGCCAAGTGATCATAACGGAGGCGGCCATGGCGACGACGAGGTACTGGTGGGGGTGATAAAGAATGCCTTGTCGAAGGCTCTGGTTCACTACTACCCGGTGGCCGGTCGGCTGGCCGTGGACTCAGACGGGAGGCCGGTTGTGGATTGCACCGGTGAAGGTGCTGTTTTTGTTGAGGCAAAAGGCTGATTGTTGTGTGGAAGAGACTAGGGAATGATACGGTGGCCATGGAGAAGCTGGTCTACGATACTTCTGATGCCAAACGCTTACTTGAAGTCCCACCGCTGACAGCACAGGTCAAACCTTTTTTTCCCATATATACCATTTATTTTTGTATTTAGTCATGTCCAAAAAGTTTTCTATTCAGGTATACAGAATACGAATTCAAACATAATTACATAAACAAGATTTACAACGAATTGAAATTACAGATTCAGAATTGCAAATCAAATACAACATAGAGTTGTGAACTGGAACCTGTGTGAACACGCGATATCCTTTAAACGGATTCACCCCCTACCCGAGGAGGTTGAGATTAATCGGCGTCCTATCTCCCATGATTGATCCGGCTCAGACCTTGAACGTCAGAACACCACCGATGAACGCCTAGACTTGGCGAACCAACTCAGCTTCTTTCTCTCTCTCGCGCTCAAGAACAATATCAGAGTGTAAGTGGATTTCGTGAATTGGTGTTGAACAATGAAACGAGATGCTCCTTTTTTTGAAGAGGAACGCTGTCATGGATATTAAAAAGATCCGAGGATCGAAATACAGAGATACAATACTCTGAAAAGCAAAGAGGGGTAAGCACCCGACTCAATCTAATAATTTCGAAAACAATCCCGGAAAAATGACTAAGCAAACTAAACAATGACATATGCGATTGTCTACACAGCGGTAAATGTTCGTAGGCCATTACGGATAAGTTGTCGTTTCTGGTCATTACTAACCCACAACAAACGATATAGGACACATCCACCGAAAAAGGCCAATCGCTACATCCTACAAAACAGTTATCCAAACAAACTGCCACCGCTGCTCATGACGAAGAAGAATCAGCCACTAACAACAAACGCCGGCAACTGCTTCGTTCGCTCCGATATAAGAGATAACACCCCAAGCGTAGGGCCTAATACGTCAGTTGAAGCATGATAATCCGGAAATCCGGGATCGTACCCAAGGGAATAATTAATACGGCTTTGCTGGATTTGTAGATGCAAGCAAGGGCTTTCGGCTTTTAAACAGCCAACTTGGTTTTATGTGCGTAGTGGAAATTAAAAGGGACTAAATTGAAAAGCTAATAAACTAAGATAAAAGACAGGTTAGGTCTAGGAATTACTAACTCACGACTCAAGTTAAAACTGTATTTCTTACCCAAATACGCAATTCAGGATACACAATTAAGGTTCCCGAATCGAAAAATAGAATGGTTCGATCACCAAGTTAGCTCTATAATTTATTTAGCAAATGCCTCGTGCGTCAGAGCTCCAACTATCATGTGTGGTAGGTAGGCGATACTCCTACCTACACATGATCAAGGAGATTAACACCTTAGCGATTTGACAAATAAACCCGAACCCCACATCAATGATCGAAACCAAAGGTTTAAACTTTTTGGTGAAAAACGCAATTCTACTTGAGCCATGAGGTGCTAATCACCCCATGACCTAACATTGAAAAACTACTCACCCATATCTATTAAGATAGGAGCAAGTGAAAATCTACTTAATATAATGAAATAACAAGACTTCAAATAAACTAGAGATTAAGATAGATCGGGAGTAAAGCAATAATTTTAATTAAAGCGACAATATCAAAAACTAACAAATAAAGACAGAAATTAAAATATTCAAAGCTGAAAATGAAAGAATACTCAAGAACAATGCAAAAAGATTCAAAATCTATTCTAGATCTAAAAGTTGTACTACTTAATCTATTCTCCTGTTTTTGTACAAAAATGACACAAGCTTTTATACTCCAGGGCTCCACGCGCAATATATTCTGCGAGATGCTCTAAAGATTCGCCCCTAAAGCTCTCGGCACCAATGGCCATAGCCTTACGCTACTGAGATAGGGGCTCGGTACCGATTGAAGGTGCTTCTTTCAATCGATGCCGACGTGGTTAGGGGCTGGCGCTTGAGCAGCTCAGTACCGATTGAAGGTATCTTGCTCCATCAATGCCGACGTGATATCTGCCAGAACTTGGCCTTCTTTCTGCCTTGGCTACGCCTCGCCTTGCCTTGGCAATTGCCTTGCCTTGATCTTTTCTAGCCGTCAGGTCATCCTTGCCCAGGCTTGTGACATGCCTTAGCCTTTAAAGCTCCCTTATTTGGAGGTTTCTCTGCAAAGCAAAACCAGCCCACTTTCCAAGCAAAAAACATTAAAAACGACTAATTAACCGTACACTACATTTCTGGGTGCTTATCAGCAACTCATCGCTGCCACGAGCAAGGAAGCTCGGTGACCCGCGCGACCACGACAAAAGCTGGAAACTACTCCGAAGCACCAAAACCAAACCACAGCCGAAAACAAACAAAGATTATTAGCCCACCACCATCACCCACCAGATCTGGGACGACCAGACTGTGGTACAGACACCGGACAAGGGAGACCCGCCGGTAGAAAAAGCAGAAAACGCAGTAAAAAACTCACATCCCGGGTCGCATCTCCTTTATTAAGCCGCATCATCGGCCACCGCTGGCCGACCACCACAAGCCGCCTCTTGCTCCGATCTGATCCAATTTCATTCACAATCTTCCAATCAGTATTTCCTCGTCAAAAATTTTAATTATCGAAAAATGAAGTAGAAGTACCAGTTCGATGTCAAAAAATATGTCACGGGAACGTGGGTTGGATTAATAGTCACTTTCCTTTAGTCTTGACCAGTTTTCGTATCTTTTCTCGTTCACTCTATGCTCTTGCTCGGACCATCTCTCGGCATCAAACATAATTTTGAAGTTTGATGAATTGAACACGATTTCAAATACTGGATAAAAACTAAGACTAGCTTGTTTGGCAATTCTTGCATATTTGCTAAACCTTCTCTACTGGATATTTGATTAATTGAACACGAATTCAAACTTGAATAACTTCGTCCGTTTACCATTCCTGGACTTGGGAGTCGAAGGCCGACATTAAACCATTACTCGAGGACCACGAGGCCTAGTGTCTGTGTCAGAGCCAAATGTGTTGAGGGGAGATGGGACTGTTGGAAAATAAACTTGTTTTTTAATAATAAGGGAGTTATGTTTTGAGGAGTTTTTTCTAGGTCATGGTGAGTTACATTAATGAGAGTTATAAAATTAATGAAGTTAGGTTTGTGAAACGTGAAGTGAGTTACATTATGTATTTAGTATAAGTTTGCATGTAATCCTTGTTTTCAAGTATGAGTGAATAAAAAGATTCTAAGTCTTTCTCCCATATTATCTTCTTCTTTATATTGTGAGTATTGTGTGTGTGCGCTCTTGCCTCCAACAAAGTGGTATCAGAGCGAGGCTCTTAGAGTCAAAGAGAAAAAATGAGATGGCTGCTAATGTAATGATTCCATTTCAAATGCCCCGGACCAAAGACAATTACGAGAATTGATGAATCCGCATGAAAGCGATTCTTGGATTGCAAGACTTGTGGGAGCTTGTTGATACAAGCTTTACACAACCAGAAGATGTAGCTGCTTTGACTCAAGTCCAAAGGGATGCTTTGGTAGTGACGAAGAAGAAGGATCAGATAGCTCTTTCACTCATCCATCAATGTTTGGATGATGCTTTGTTGCAAAAGATTGCCGAAGCAACAACTTCCCGAGAAGCATGGGTGATCCTCCAAACTTCCCATGGTGGAGTTAAGAAGGTGAAGAAAGTTCGCCTTCAAACATTAAGAGTTGAATTTGAAACTTTGAAGATGAAAGAGTCTGAATTGGTTTCGGATTATTTCATAAGAGTTTTGACTATTGTGAATAATTTGCGAAGATACGACGATGATTTGAAGGATAATCGCGTGGTAAAAAAAATCCTCCGTTCCTTAGACAAGAAGTTTGACTACGTTGTTGTAGCCATTGAAGAGTCTAAAGATTTAGATACGTTGGCAGTTGACACACTCATGGGATCGTTGCAAGCCCATGAAGAACGACTTAACAAGAAGAAGCGAGAGTCGTTGGAGCAAGTGCTACAAACAAAACTTTCCTTGAAGGAAAAAGAAGGAAGGCAAGAGCAAAGTCAAAGAGGTCGAGGTGGAGGACGCGGTGGACGTGGCCGCGGAGGACGTGGTGGATGAGGCCGTGGTAGAGGTGAAAGCAATTTCAGAAATTCATCCAACAGGGATGAAAGAGGTCAAAATACATTTCATCCAAGAGGGCGCGGAAGAGGAAATAATTATAGATTTTCTGGAAGAATGTATGATAAATCCCACGTTCAATGTTACAGTTGCAATCAATATGGTCACTATGCAGCCGAGTGTCGAAATGAAGTTTTTGAAGAGCAAGTGAACTTTGTTGAAGACAAACATGAAGAGGTGGAGCCAACTTTATTGTTGGCATACAAGAAAGAAGAAAAGAGAGACATGAACTTGTGGTATCTAGATACCGGTGCACGCAACCATATGTATGGGAGCAAAAAGATGTTCATAGAGCTTGATGAATCCATCATCGGAAAAGTTACTTTTGGAAATGCTTCTCAAATTCCAATTGAAGGGAAAGGTAATATTTTGATTCGTTTGAAGGATGGAAGGCACCAAATAATTTTCAACGTTATTTATGTGCCGAACATGAAAAGTAATATTTTGAGTTTGGGGCAACTCTTGGAGAAAGGCTATGATATTTCTATATGAGATCATAGTCTTTCAATAAGAGATGAAGTTGAAACTTTGGTTGGAAAGTACCCATGACAAGAAATTGGATGTTTTTGCTCAACCTTCAAAATGATGAGGCTAAGTGTTTGCAAAGTTGTGCCAAGGATCCCTCTTGGTTGTGGCATCTTCGTTTTGGGCACTTGAATTTCGGAGGACTAACGGCGTTATCTCAGAAAAAGATGGTGCATGGACTACCTTTCATTAATCATCCACATCAACTTTGTGAAGGATATCTTTTTGGCAAACAATCAAGAAGTTTTCCAAAAGAAGCAATTTCAAGAGCTAGCAAGTCCCTCCAACTTATTCACTCCGATGTTTGCGGGCCTATCAATCCACCCTCATTCAGTAAGAGCCGGTATTTTCTGCTATTTATTGATGATTTTAGCAGGAAAACCTGGGTGTATTTTTTGAAGGAAAAATTTGAAGTTTTAAGAGTTTTTAAAAAATTTAAGGCCTTTGTTGAAAAGCAATGTGAGTATGAAATCAAGGCAATATGATCCGATAGAGGTGGTGAATTTACATCAAATGAATTCAAAAATTTTTGCGAAGAAAACGGAATTCGCCATCCTCTAACGGTTCCGAGATCACCGCAACAAAATGGGGTTGTGGAAAGAAAAAACTGAACCATTCTAAACATGGCTCGGAGTATGTTAAAGAGCAAGAAAATGCCCAAGGAGTTTTGGGCGGAAGCCGTTGATTATGCAATCTATTTGTTGAATCGGTGTCCTACTAGAAGTGTTAACAACAGAACGCCGCAAGAAGAATGGGGAGGATTCAAGCCAAGTGTTTCTCATTTGCACATTTTTTGGAGTATTGCATAAGCGCATGTACCAGATGAGAAACGAACTAAGATAGATGACAAGAGTGAGAAATTTATTTTTATCAGGTATGATTCAAGAAGCAAAGGTTACAAGCTTTACAATCTAAGCAATGGAAAAATTGTCATTAGCAGAGATGTGGAGTTTGATGAAGAAAATGAATGGGATTGGAGTAATCCCGAAGAAAACTATGATTTTTTCCCATTCTTGGAGGAAGAAGAGCAAGGTAATGATGTCATGGAGCCAGCCATTTCTCCTCCACCTTCACAATTTTTACGTTTTTAGTCACGGTATTAATGAGTTTTAATCACGGTTTTTATCCTGTGGTTAAAAGATAGAGACTTTTAATTACACCTTAATAGACCACGGTTTTGAATGCGAGATTAAAAGTGAAAGATCACACCAAATAACCGAGGTCTTTATCTATTTTTGTAGTAGTGCCAACTTATTCACTCCGATGTTTGCGGGCCTATCAATCAACCCTCATTCAGTAAGAGCCGGTATTTTCTGCTATTTATTGATGATTTTAGCAGGAAAACGTGGGTGTATTTTTTGAAGGAACAATCTGAAGTTTTAAGAGTTTTTGAAAATTTAAGGCATTTGTTGAAAAGCAATGTGAGTATGAAATCAAGGCAATACGATCCGATAGAGGTGGTGAATTTACATCAAATGAATTCAAAAAATTTTGCGAAGAAAATGGAATTCGCCATCCTCTAACGGTTCCGAGATCGCCGCAACAAAATGAGGTTGCGGAAAGAAAAAACCGAACCATTCTAAACATGGCTCGAAGTATGTTAAAGAGCAAGAAAATGCCTAAGGAGTTTTGGGCGGAAGCCGTTGATTATGCAATCTATTTGTTGAATCGGTGTCCTACTAGAAGTGTTAACAACAGAATGCCGCAAGAAGAATGGGGAGGATTCAAACCAAGTGTTTCTCATTTGCGCATTTTTGGAAGTATTGCATATGCGCATGTACCAGATGAGAAACGAACCAAGCTAGATGACAAGAGTGAGAAATTTATTTTTATCAAGTATGATTCAAGAAGCAAAGGTTACAAGCTTTACAATCTAAGCAATGGAAAAATTGTCATTAACAGAGATGTGGAGTTTGATGAAGAAAGTGAATGGGATTGGAGTAATCCCGAAGAAGACTATGATTTTTTCCCATTTTTGGAGGAAGAAGAGCAAGGTAATGATGTCATGGAGCCAGCCATTTCTCCCCCACCTTCACCACCAGGTCCAACTCATGTACAAGCCAATCCATCATCTTTCGAATTGGGTTCAAGTGCAAGACCGCCTCGCATGAGAGGCCTTCAAGAAATCTATGACACTACGGAAGAGGTAACTCCAATAATTAGTGATTTGACACTTTTTTGCCTCCTTTCTGATAGTGAGCCTAAAGATTTTGAGGAAGCGACACAAAACACAAGGTGGAGAGATGCAATGGATGAGGAGATACAATCAATTGAAAAGAATGGTACATGGGAGCTAACGACACTTCCGAAAGGCCAAAAAGCAATTGTAGTCAAATGGGTGTACAAGATAAAGAGAAATGCAAAAGGAAAAATTGAAAGGTACAATGCAATGTTGGTCGCCAAAGGTTACAAACAAAGACAAGGTATTGACTATGACGAGGTATTTGCTCCGATTGCCCGTTTGAAAACAATTCATTTGATTATTTCTTTGGCCGCTATTAATGGTTGAAAAATTCATCAAATGTATGTGAAATTTGCTTTTTTGAATGGTTTTCTTGAAGAGGAAGTATATATTGATCAACCCATGGGATATTTTGTGAAAAATCATAAAGATAAAGTGTTAAAGTTGAAGAAGGCGTTATATGGTTTGAAGCAAGCACCAAGAGCTTGGAATAGTAAACTTGACTGCTATTTTCAAGCTCATGGTTTCACCAAGTGTCCCCATGAATATGCTCTTTATGCAAAGGTGAATGATAATGGAGATGTGCTCTTTGCTTGTTTGTATGTGGATGATTTGATTTTCACAGGAAATATTCCCAAGATGTTTGAGGAATTGAAGAAAGCAATGGCTAAGGAGTTCGAGATGACGGATATTGGTCTCATGGCATATTATCTTGGTATTTAGGTGAAGCAAACAGATGAAGGTATTTTTATATCTCAAGAAGGTTATGCTAAGAAAATTCTAAATAAGTTCAAGATGAAAGATTGCAAGCCGGTGGGCACACCCGTTGAAATTAGAATAAAATTAACAAAACTTGATGATGGTGAGAAGGTGGATTCTACTCTATTCAAGAGCCTTGTTGGAAGTTTGAGATAACTTACATGCACCCGGCCGGATATTCTTTTTGGTGTTGGACTTGTAAGTCGATATATGGAAGCTCCTACTACGACTTATTTCAAAGAGGCAAAGAGAATACTATGTTATCTTAAAGGTACTCTTGATTTTGGGTTGATGTATTCTTTTTCTAACGATTCTAAGCTAGTGGGTTATTGTGATAGCGATTGGGCAGGAGATATGGATGATAGAAAAAGTCCTATCGGGTATGTTTTTTTCATGGGAGAGACGACATTTGCATGGAGTTCAAAGAAGCAACCTATTGTCACACTTTCAACTTGTGAAGCCGAATATGTTGCTGCAACATCTTGTGTTTGTGTCTCAAGAAGAGTCAACGGAGATTTACATCGACAACAAATTAATCGACACTAGCATTAGCAAAAAATCCAGTGTTTCATGATCGAAGCAAGCACATCGATACAAGGTATCATTTTATTAGAGAATGCATGACCAAGGAGGTGGAGCTCAAGTTTGTGAAGTCACAAGATCAAGTTGCCGATATTTTCACCAAGCTCCTCAAAGAAGATGTTTTTCGCAGAATGAAAAGTTTGCTTAGAGTAATGAAGAAGCAAGTTTCAGGGGGGGTGTTGGAAAATAAACTTGTCTTTTAATAATAAGGGAGTTATGTTTTGGGGAGTTTTTCCTAGGTCATGGTGAGTTACATTAATGAGAGTTATTAAATTAATGAACTTAGGTTTGGGAAACGTGAAGTTACATTATGTATTTAGTATAAGTATGCATGTAATCCTTGTTTTCAAGTATGAGTGAATAAAAAGATTCTAAATCTTTCTCCCATATTATCTTCTTCTTTATATTGTGAGTGTTGTGTGTGTGCGCTCTTGCCTCCAACAGGGACAGACCACTCTGATCAAGGTTAAATTGGTCAACTCAGATAACACTACTAGCTGCTAATCAAAAATGGTACCAAAAGTGCCGAATTTAAGAGCCTCCAGGTTCTCTCTGCGCCTTTTGTACCCATTTATTACTCATTACCGGAGCGATTACTCTTTTTCAGGTGACAAAGTTTAAAAACGGAGGATTCGTTCTCGGGATATGCGTGAACCACTTCGTATTTGATGGAGTTTCAGCCATGGACTTTATCAACCACTGGGGTGAAATTGCTCGGGGCTTACCATTGAAAGTTTCTCCATTCCTGGACAGAAGCATACTCAGAGCGCGAAACCCGCCCCTGATTGAGTTCCCTCATACTGAATTTTCTGAGATTGAAGATATATCAAACACTAGAGACCTTTACACCGAAGAAATGGTTTATGAATCGTTCTCGTTTGACCTCGACAAACTTGAGAAACTGAAAATGGCAGCGACAAAAGACGGGGGTTTAATCAAGTGCTCTACATTTGAAGCCCTTTCCGCCTTTATTTGGAGGAGCAGAACTCAAGCTTTGAAACTGCACCACGATCAAAAGATAAAACTCCTCTTGGTTGTCGATGGACGGTCAAGATTTGATCCGCCATTACCGGAGCATTACTTTGGCAATGGCGTTGTGTTTACGAGTGCCCATTCTACTGCAGGCGAACTAACGGAGAAACCGCTTTCGTTTGCAGTCGAACTAATCCGAGAGGCAATTCAAAGGGTTACAGACCGTTATATGAAGTCTGCTATAGACTATATAGAAGTAAACGGAGGTAATGTATCCATGAATGCAACACTTATAATCAGCTCTTGGACAAGGTTATCTTTTGAAACCACGGATTTCGGGTGGGGGCAGCCTTATCTCGCCGGCCGCACATCTATGCCTGGGAAGGAACTAGCTCTATTCCTCTCGCATCCGACAGACAAGAAAAGCATTAATGTGCTTATAAGTTTTCCAACTTCTTCCATGAAGATCTTCCAAAAACTCATGCACATTTAGAGACGAGTAGTTGTACAACTAAGGATGGGGAAGGCATGCTGCTTGGAATAATAAGGCTGGTGGAAGTGCAAATCTTATGTTCTTTGCTTCTTAAGTGGAAAACCTCCTTTCATATCTTCTTCTCGACCCTCGTCTACAAGATGCCATTGTGATCATCTTGCAGACAAGGGTCGAGAAGAAGATACGAATCATGCCTCCAATGTATGCAGTAAAGCATCTCTAGCTGTCTATGTGTGTAATGTGGTTTAGTTATAATGTGACATTGCTTCCAAGACTATTTATCTGTGAAACCCTTGTCCCATGTACAAATTCCTGGTGGAATATAAGGCAACAGTAATTGATCTAATAAGGTTTATATATACTAATACTCTCCTTTTTCTCGTGTCGTTTGTGAACATTTCACAGCCCGCCGTTGTTGGCAAAGAAGAAGCTGCTGAATTCTTCTTTGATTTTACTGAATGCCTCTTGCAAGGCTCGGTTTGTTGAGTTGGTACACTCGGTTTCAGATGACATGTATCGGGCCTTTCGTGTTCAAGTAGCCGTTGCTTCCGTTTGATTCGGGCCTTTGTTGCGTTGGATTGCAGACATGCAGGCAGGGTGGCCCGTAATGTACAATCTTGAGTTCCAAAACAGTAAAGGATATGCAGTCTGTTGAGCTCAATCAAGTAGCTCTCTCCTTTTACGGTATTCAGTTTTTGAGTTGCACTGAGCTCAGAAGCCTCGTTAGTCGAATTTTAACTGAGATTGGATAGCTTGCTTCTTTCTGCCTCTTTCCTCTTCCTCGCCGGCCACCCTCCTCCACCTCCTCCCTCAGCCTACATCTCCACATCCTCCACCCACCTCCCCCTGCTTCCTCCAACGCCTTCCGCCCCTGTTTCCTCCACCGCCTTCGCCCCCGATTTGGGCCAGATCTTGAGCCGAGATGTAGCAAGTAGCTCGGTTTTTTCCTCCAGCAAATAAGTTGTTAGATCAAAGGCGACATTGACGGCGAGTTAAGTTTATTTTTAGTTTTTATTTTGTTTTCTTTCTGTGAGTTGTTTCAGTAGGTCTCCCCCGTGGAGTTTTCTCCCCCTCTGTGGGCCTGTCTAACCCCTATGTGGGATGTTTGCCGATGGTTTCATACATTCATCTATGCTTAATCTTATAGTTTGAGCTAGGTTTCTCTCATAGGATCCTCTGCTACTGAATCTTTGTTGGCCTGCATGCTTTTGCAACATGTCTTGTAGAGTCTACTAGTGCATCTGCTCATTTTTAGATTTTGGTAGTTTCGGTTCATTATCTAATAATGGAAGCGTTGTACTGCCTCCGGACTTCGGCCTCTGGGATTTGGAAAAGAGATTACTGTTTGTTCAAAAAAATAATAATAATAAAATTCTCGTCTGGATCTTTAGTTTCTTTCCAGATCTCTGACAAAATTACTCCTATTAATGGACATTTTTATATGCGGCAAAAGACACGCTGAGTCGCTATTAACAGTTGGAAAATACAGTAGTAATTTGACTGCACAGACAAGTTCATCACAAACCTAATTTAGGATTTTATTCTCTTCTTCGATTTGCCATGTGATTGTACTAATTATAACTTTAGAATAGAATATATACTACGGAGTACTCCTATCATTATTCAAAGTTTCAATCTACCATTATACAAAGCTTCTATAGTGTGTTGACTTTAACAACAACAAAACGAGGAGTGCTAGGTACAAAAAAAAATTACTTTAAAAAGATAAATCAACGGTACAGATGTACTTCAAAATGAATCTGTACCGTTGATTTACTTTTTCGGAATAATTTTGGGGTACATTTTCTTTGAACTTAGAATTTTTTTGAAAAATATGCATACAATTGATTCATGATATTTTTGTAATCACTTGCAGACGCATGATTCTTATTGCTAGGACCAAATTCCACGTATTCATTTATTAACAACAAAAATCATCATTAGGCCCCGTTCTGTTTTCTCAAATAAGGACTTAAAAAATAAGGACCTATTTTCAAACATAAAAATAATACATTTACAAAAATATTTTTTTTTTTGCAGGGTTTAATAGATCTTATCGAAATCTATTAAACAAGATCCATATTTCATATTTTTTTATTTCAGTAAGTCTACTATTTTTAAGCTTGAAAATTGTAAATAAGTACTTATTTTTTAAGGACCCAATCCGGAATGGGACAAGTTCGAGGGAACCTTTCTTAGTAATTTTTTGTTAAATAAAAAACCACTAAAATATAGTAAAAATAATGGAATAATTGGGAGGTATGTGGGGACGTGGTCCCGCATGCACCCTTGATCTGCCCCCCTTCGTAATTCAATGATATTTATAGAATTACTTGTCTTACAAGTAATGTCTCTTGTGAAAACATATAAATGAAAAAATGCGCACCTTTTTCTGTACTCTCACGGGGGTCTCTTTATTAGATCTATTATATGTTGGCCGTCGAGATCAAACGAAGGTCGAAGGACCAATCCCGACTATCCGAATTAAGGTAGAGGGAACTACTCTTAAGTGGAAGGTGAACAAAACGCAACTCACATAGATCTAGGCCTATTAATTTGTTAGGCCAATCACCAAATTAAGGTAGAGGGAACTATTCTATATGGACGAGCAATGGCTGCTCCAGAAATATTTAGCAGGGTGTTCAGCATTATGGTTTTAGTGTATGGTGGATTGCTATAGGTGTTCAAATGTGAGTTGATTTGTAGCCTAAGATTAGCGTTCAGACTTTGCTGGATTGGGTGTTCAAATTATGAGGGATAGAATGAAAATACATACTACTCGTGTAGGTAGGTAAACATGTTTAAGGTAATTTTTGAGAATTGATTTTTACACTCCCTTTTTTTTTTGTCTTTTAGCAAAAAAATACATACACTTTCTATATTAAAATCCAAAAAATGGAGTGTAATTATAAAATAAAAAAAAAGGAGTATAGAAATCAATTCCCTAATTTTTATAGTATAGCCATTTCCTAATTTATATTATATGTATTCACTAGAGCCTGTTATTTCAAAATAACCATTCGTCTCGTGCAATCCACATGTAAGAGATTTATTTTATTTTTTTACAAAAATATCCAAAATTTTATACACGATTTTTTATAACTTACTGTTTTCATTTTCTTTGGATATTAAGAGAGAAAAAGATGGCAGTTTTTACTGATTTAATATTTTTTATAAACTTATTTTTTTAGAATTTGATTAATTTCGGGTTGTTTTCTCACATGTACTGTACTTTGTTATTGTGTGCGAGATTTCTTTTTTGACAGAAATATGAGATCCACACCTAAATCTATATTTGTCTTCCTGTCTGGATAATATTGAGATCCACTTCTAAAACATTCGAAAATGGTTAAATTCATGGGATTGGGTACTTATAAAAATGATATATTTATCAAGATTGTTATTTTATCAAAACGATGAATTTATCAGTTCTGGAAATCAAAATGGAAAAATTGCATGACAAAAGAAGAAGAAAAGAATAATTTGCCTAAGACCATGGCCAGTATATTATTGGACAAGCCAGACTGGCCAGTAGTATTTTATTCCCTTTGGAAAGACTAGTTCTTGAAATCCAACACCACCATTTATTGTTTCTCTTACCAATAAATTCCCAAAACTGCATAGTTTATCATTTTTTTTGTTATTGAAAAGAACCACAATCAATGTGCATGCATGGTCATAGTTGAAACTTGAAAGTTAATTAGGCACCGTTCCACTAAGGTTCTTTCCTTTTAAGTACTTATTTTCTGTTTTATGAGACAAGTCATTCTTTTACAATACATCACTTTTAATTTAAAAAAATAACTATTTATTTGAAAAATAAGTACTTAATTATTTAGTTAGTGGAACACACCCTTAGATAGCTTTGTGAAAATAAATTTTTTTTTTATTAAATTGTGATCTCTCCTCCGTGACGCATTTTCAATGAAGTTCATTTTTTGTTCTTTTTTTATAGTTTATGAAAATACCAAAAATTCAGTATAAAATGTACTAAAAAACACTCAAAACTTTCTCCATCTTACTAAAAAATTTATATTTAGCAGCTGATCAAAAAAAAATTTATATTTAGCATCCAATCGTAAATCGATGGAGGGGAATATAGTATTATTTAACAATTTCCTCTGTTATGGGCTTAAGCTTACCATGCATGTTTGATCCTTTTCATAAGCCCACTTTTCCGCATCTTGTGTGTACATGTGAACAGCACGTTAAGGCCGCAACATGCATTGCTATTGCTATCTCTTTCCCACCAATCTTAATTTTTTTTTAGTACTTTTGGTGTTTTGTTCTTTTAATACTCGGGTGTTCGGCTCAACTTACGCACATCTCGATCGATTAAGTTTTTCTCTAGTGTATCATACTACCAAATGAATCCGGGACAACTAAGGCACACCTCGATTAATCCTAAAGGCTCAATCCCACCATGCATCCACTAGCAGGAGCCCAAAGGGTTGAGGTTTCAAACATGAAACCTTCGGAAGGAGGAAACTCCTAAATCTCATTCCTTAACCACCAGGCAGACCCCCATGGAATATTACCATATGGTGTTTTGTTTCAAAACCTTGTTGAGACTGATTACAGCTACTGCATGTCCAGTCTATATCTATGCATTTGATTACATCAACTCAAGTACTATATCATAAGCCAAGTTCCACATATCTAACTAGCTAGCTAATCTAATGGGCATTTCAAAAGACAATCTGTCTGAAATAACTGTGGAAAGGGGAGAGCCAACTCTAGTTCCTCCTGCAGAGGATACAAACAAGAAGGGTGCTTTCTATTTCTTGTCAAACATTGACATCAAATTTCAAGCCAAAGTACGAACCGTATATTGCTTCAAGCCACGTGTTCAGAACCGAGGCGGTGGCCACGACGAGGTACTGGTGGGGGTGATAAAGAATGCCTTGTCGAAGGTTCTGGTTCACTACTACCCGGTGGCTGGTCGGCTGGCCATGGATTCGGAGGGGAGGCCGGTTGTGGATTGCACCGGTGAAGGCGCTGTTTTTGTCGAGGCGAAAGCTGATTGTAGTTTAGAAGAGATAGGGAATGATACGGTGGCCATGGAGAAGCTGGTCTACGATACTCCTGATGCCAAACACGTACTTGAAGTCCCACCGCTCGCAGCACAGGTCAAACCTTTTCTCCTATACCATAGTAGTATTTTTGTATTTCCTCATCAAAAAATTTAACAGAGCACAGCAAATATGCAAAGCAATCATGCACAGATCGCGGTGTGAGGTCTACTCCGCGTCCCACACAAGCGATCAGAGGATTCCGAGCCAATCATTTAGCTTTTTAAGATCTTGAAAACTAAATGAAAAGTTAGATGATTAAATCAAGCACATATAGGTATCGGATTGAACTGATTTTTCGCGCGGAAAGCCGTCAATAGTGGATAAGAACTAAGACTAGCTTGTTTGGTAATTCTTGCATATTTGCTAAACCGATCTCTACTTGATATTTGATGAATTGAACACGAATTCAAACTTGACGAATAACTTGGTCCGTTTATCATTTCTAGACTTGGGAGGCGATAGCCGATCAACACTAAACCATTACTCGAGTACCATGAGGCCTTGTGTCCGTGTCGGAGCCAAATGTGTGCTAGTAGTATTATCCGAGTTATAGCCCTTATCAGGTCAACAAACCTGAGTGGTCCGTCCCATCTCCCCTCAGCAAAAATTGTACCAAAAGTGCCAAATATAAGAAAATAGCCTCCATTTACAGGTTCTCTCTGCGCCTTTTAATTTGTACCCGTTTATTACTCATTACAGGAGCGATTACTCTTTTTCAGGTGACGAAGTTTAAAAATGGAGGATTCGTTCTCGGGATATGCGTGAACCATTTCGTATTTGATGGAGCTACAGCCATGGACTTCATCAACCAGTGGGGTGAAATTGCTCGGGGCTTCCCATTGAAAGTTTCTCCATTCCTGGACAGAAGCATACTCAGAGCACGAAACCCGCCCCAGATTGAGTTCCCTCACACTGAGTTTTCTAAGATTGAAGATATATCAAACACCAATGACCTTTATACCGAAGAAATGGTTTATGAATCGTTCTCGTTTGACCTCGACAAACTTGAGAAACTGAAAACGGCAGCGACAAAAGACGGGGTTCTAGTCAAGTGCTCTACGTTCGAAGCCCTTTCTGCCTTTATTTGGAGGAGCAGGACTCAAGCTCTGAAACTGCGCCATGATCAAAAGATAAAACTCCTCTTGGTCGTTGATGGACGGTCGAAATTTGATCCGCCATTACCAGAGCATTACTTTGGCAATGGCGTTGCGCTTACGAGTTCCCATTCTACTGCAGGCGAACTAACAGAGAAACCGCTTTCATTTGCGGTCCAACTAATCCGAGAGGCAATTCAAAGGGTCACAGACCGTTATATGAAGTCTGCTATAGACTATTTACAAGTAAACGGAGGTAATCTATCCATGAATGCAACACTTATAATCAGCTCTTGGACAAGGTTATCTTTTGAAACCACGGATTTCGGGTGGGGGCAGCCCTATCTCGCAGGCCGCACGTCGTTGCCTGGGAAGGAACTAGCTCTATTCCTCTCACATCCGACAAACAAGAAAAGCATTAATGTGCTTATAAGTTTTCCAACTTCTTCCATGAAGATCTTCCAAAAACTCATGCACATTTAGAGACGAGTAGTTGTGCAACTAAAGGATGGGGAAGGCATGCTGCTTGGAATAATAAGGCTGGTGGAAGTGCAAATCTTATGTTCTTTGCTTCTTAATTTCACCCAAGTATTTTGTTTACTTCATTTTGGTTTGTTAGTCTCTGATGGGTTAGGGTTTTTTGTTTTTTCTATTTTTTTCCGGCTGTTAGGCTCGGTTTCTACCGGCTGGGTCTCCCCGGTCCGGTTTGTACCAGTCTAGTGCTCTAGATCCGGTGGGTGTTGGGTGGTGGGCGAATAATTTTAGTTAGGGTTTCGGTGGTCTAGCAGGAGTAGAGAGTTTCAGTGGTGCGGCATCAGTGGTGGTCGTGTTCTGGGGTTCTTTCCGGCAGCGGCAGCGGTGGTAGGTGGTGGCTGTGTCAAGGTTTTCCAAGAACCGGTACTGTTTTGTCAGCTGCATTTCTCCCTGTTTTGGTTGCTGGTCAACATCAGATCTAGCGGCTGGGTATGTTTGTTCCTTGGCTACCATGGGCGCGTTTGGCCTACCGGAGATCTTCCCAGGTGTTGCCTCGGCCTTAGCACCCGGAGCCTTGCATGGCAGCAAAGGTTTGCCTCGGAGGACTCCACAGCTCTGGATTGGGTCACCCGGTCCAATTCCAGCCAACAGCCCTTGGGGCTCATCCTTGGGAGCAGATATTTCCTTCTCGCTTGTATTTGTTGTTGTTGTGATTACATCTGTGCTTATTGTCTAATGGTTTGTGCTGGGATTCCGTTTGGTATCTCTTTGCCTAGTCCAGGACAGGATTCTTATGCCGACACTCGTGTCAGTGCAGGGTGTCCTTGAGTCTGTAACCTAGTGTGCTTTATCCAGTAACTCGTGTCTCGGATTAGGTAGTTTGGTGTATTCCTGTATTTTACGATGTAATCTTGCCTTCGGATATGAATGAATGATTGCCTGATTTCAAAAAAAAATTGGTATGTTAGTCTCACTTCAATGGCATTCAATTGCTGGTGGAAAACCCCTCCCCCCCAGATTTTCAGCTGCATCTAGGATTTTTGATGCAGGGCAATTCAACCGAACAATCTAGATATCCAAAAACTCCATTTGCACTTGGAGCATTTTGAACTGTGCCTTCCATAGCAAATGGATTCCAGATTCTCACTTGATCGAAACTATAAAATTTGACACTAAAAGGCTAGAGCAGGAAGCATATAGTTACTATGGTATAAGTCGCCATTGATGACTTGTTTGAAACAGATCAAAAAATTCAGACAAGGTCGACAGATTATGAGAGGCTTTAGAGAGAACAGATTGAATTTTGTCTTGGTATAATATCGAATCCGTATCCGTGCTTCATAAACCCAACGACAGCAAACGGAAGCCAAAAACTAAACAAAAAAGGCAAAAATGTCTCTGATTTTGGAGACAAATGACATATGTAGTGCCGAGAATTTGAAGATCATCCCTATGCTCTGCAAAAAGGATAACTTGAGTTTGACAAAGAGGGAAATCAGTATAACGGAATTTCCTCTTCGTATTTGACAGGTAACACACAAAACCCTCGTCTCAATCTTATTCACGCCTACATTTAGGTTGCAGTGGAGGAATAAACTTTTCCGGGTTTGTCTGAGTTTTTGGACCCTATGTTGATGAAGAGTTATTTTAGCCAGAGAATTTCACCCACGCATTTTTCCTTTTTCCTCACAAGGATAGTTACGGTTGAATTAGCTCGGGTGCAAAGGTTAAGAACAACCAACGACAGAGTGGGTTATGTTCACCGTCGTCTTGTGAGGGTGACCAAAATTACACTCAAACCAGTACACCTTTTTCCCTTCCAGAATTCATCAAGAAATTAATGAACATGATATATGCTTCAATTGAAACCCTTCCAAGGGCAATATAGTTCAAGAAGCATGTGCTGTATGAAAAATAACAGGTTACAACGATTGCAAAGATAACCTCATACCATCACAAAATTGAGGCCAAACTACATGAGTTCCTACTGGTGGGTTGAGAGAATACCAGTGGCATGCCCTTTTGATGGTGGCAAAACCTTTTGCAATCGCTTGATCAACTCGTTGAGCTCCCTCAACTTCTCCATCTCTCCACCCTGCACCAAAAACCTCTCCAACATCCGAAACACCGCCTCACTCATATGCCTCCCTCTCTCCACCATTTGTTTTGCACATTCAAAGGCTTCTCCCACCTTTTCATGCGCGCACAATCCGGTCGCCAACAGATCCAATGCATGACCGTGGGGACAATGACCTCTCTCTAACAGATAACCCCACAACTCCAAACCCAAATCAGATCGACGGCTCTTACAGAAGAATTTCATCACCAGCACCACCGTTCGCGCCTTGGGAACGAAATTTCTCTTCGCCATCTTCTCATATAGCTCAATTACAGAGTCCATATCTTTCACCCTCATTAATATGAGAAACATAGTATGGTACGTGACATTGTCATATCCAACGCCTTTCTCTTCCATCTCATCCATTAACACGGCTGCAGACTTCGCGTCTCTCGACTTGACAAAACAACTCAGTAAAGCATTATAAGCCCCAGTGTCCGCCACCAAGTTTCTCACGGGTATTTCATCAAACAGCTCTCGCGCCTTGGCTAAATTTCGAGCAACCCCTGCTCCATGAATCAAACTAGACATCGTTTCAATAGTAGGCAACAAGTTCACCAATTCCATTTCTTTAACAAGTCTCAAACCATCACCAACACGTCCTTTCTTGCAATAAGCATTGATTCGAATACTGTAAGTCACACTATCAGGCTTAAACCCTCGTCGAATCATCTCATGGTAGAACAGCTCAACGGAAGTAATATCGCCCGTTTGCTTAAACCCTAACAACAAGATATTCATTGTCTTCGCATTGGGCGAAAACCGATTAACCATCTTATTGAACACGGATCTCGCCTCCTTCATTTGCCTCTGCGTGCAAAAAGCCCTAAGTAACACATTAAGCTCGTCCACGCCAAATTCCTTATCAACAAACACACTTTTCTCCATCCTCTCAAAAGCTTCTAGTGTTTCCTCGTACGTTTGGAACCTGGCGATTCTCGATAGCAAAATGCTCATGGACTTTAAGGTCAACAAGTGCGGGTAAGAGCGACTGATCTCCTCCATCAACTCCCAGGCCTTGTCGAAGTAGCGCATCCGGGAAAGGATGTGGAGGGTTTTCTCAAAGGCGTCGGGGGTTGGGTTGAAGTTGGAGCTTTGGACAGAGAACTTGTAGAATTCGTAGGCTTTGAGGCCGTTGGAGTGGGAGGCGAAGAGGCGGCCGAGCACGTTTTCGACGAGCGGAGGGGAGAGGAGAGGCGTGGGGATGTGGTGGGAGAGGGTGGGGTGGAGTGGGTGGTTTGGGAATGGGTGGTCGTTGATGATTTTGACGATTTTTTCGATTTGGGTTTGTGGTTCTGAGGAGGAAAAGTGGAGGAGGAGAAGTGTGAGGGTTTTGTGGGAGAGGAGGAGGTGGGTGGGTCTGTGGAGTTTGAGGGAGTGGAGCATGGCGTAATTTACAGGGGGATTTTCATATGGGGATGGGAGGTTTTAATGATGGAGGTTCGGCAGACTGGGTAGGCACAACTGGATTTTCTTGCAGTAGACGAAGGCACGGTGGCATTAAGGACTTGGATGCGGAGGGGATGACGGGAGGCGGCGGCCGGTGGCGCTGTTTTGGGTTGGAGGGGATGGAGAGACCGGGGCAAATTTGGATGGGAAAGAGACGGAACTATTTTGAAGCTGGGTATCCAGCTTGTTTATGAAATTATTAGTAATTATTAATAATATTTATGTTAAGAGTGGAGCATCTATATAAAAAAAAAGAGTGCGAATGTCAATTCTATAAAAAAAGGAGAACTTATTTTTCACCTTCTTTTTAACAAAAATAAATTTAGATGCTTTGTACTATACAAAATTTAGAGGGTTTTTTTGTACACGGAATATATATTTTTATCCCATAAACTATCATTATTTTCTCTACTTTGTGATTGAACTACTAAAATCACTCATTTCGTTTTTAAACTATCCAAATCTCATCCATTGAGTTTACAATAATTCTACAATCACACCCATGTTACACACTGCACATTCTAGTGTGTGTGGAGCTCATACGTTTATGCGTGTGGATGTGTTTTGGATATGTATTTGGATGTGGTCCTAGAACTACTCTTGAGTTTAATGGAAGGGATTTAGACTCATTAAGGACTAATTTGACTCATTAAACGACTAATTTGTTCATTAAAGGATGGGTGGAATTTGAACTCATTAAAGGACTAAATTGGACTTAAATGGGTGGGATTTGAATAGTTCAAAGACGAAATGAGTGGTTTTGCCCTTTTAAGGACGAAGTACAAAAAGTGATGATAATTTGAAGAATAAAAATATACTCCAAAATTAATTCCATACATTTCCATCAAGAATAATTTGAGTGAACATTATCCTCACTGTGATTGGAGAAAATTGTGTATGGTCCACGGAATCAATACAATTTTTGGTGATAATGAGTTAGTTTGTGGTGCAACTCACAATTTTCACCAATTACAGTGAGTGTAATTTTCACCCTCTTTGAAAGTGGCTGAACAAAATTATTCTCATTTTCATCACCTAAGCGGAAATTCTGCAACTGCCTCGACCACGACTCAAAACTGGACCCAAAATGGAGGATATTGTTCAGAAAATGGGAATGTTAAACCCCCCCGAAACGGAGTTTTTGGCCTAGTATTTTTACGCCCTTCAACCATAGCTATTTGCTTAGCTTTTGTAATCAAAACTTTGACACATCCATTGCTACTAAAGTAGGTCTCTAAAGTCAAAGAAAAGTAAAAAATATTGAAGCTTGAAGAGGAATAATGTTGACGAATTAATTATGCGTTTAAGATTCAAGTGAGAAATGACACTTGAAATTTTTATTTCAAACAATACACTCCAAAAGATAGGTCAAAAACTAAGGGAGTTTATAAATACAACTGCGAATTTACCGTATGTAGCCTGTTTTTGGTAAATAATATTCGGACAAAAATGCCCTCAAAAAATGGACAAAAATACCCCTACTTTTACTACATGCAACTACAAACATACAACTACATCTAAAACATAATCCACAATTTCCTCCATATATCAGAATTCTTCATCTTCTTCCATCCATCCAGCTCCAACCAGGTTCACCGCCAGTGGTGACTGCAACTCAGGAGCTCCCACCTCCCACCATAAACCAAATCCATCTCTGCCTCCTAACTTTCTCACCTCCCAACTCTCAATGGAAACCTTCATTGCTTCCTCTCCCTCCATTAGTAAAAAAGAAGTCTTGGATCTAAAAAATTAGAGCAATGTGCATTTTGATTGGGGATTGGAATGGTATGCAATAGAAATGGAAGTTAACAAGGAAGAGGTAGTCATAGATGTTGTAGTTTGGGAGCCAAAACTGTAGCAAGAGGTAACCCATCACTTCTCAATTTTTAACCTGGTTCTGTCCCGACATTATCAAATTCTAGAACTCGAAATTATGCCAAAATTTCAAACTCTAGGCTCCGTTCAGTTGCCAGGAATGTTGTACAGGAAAGTTATTCTCAGGAAAAGTCAAGTAAAGTGAAGTAAAGGAAAAAAAAATCTATTTTTCTATGAGTGTTCATTTGACAAATTTTTTTTGCAGGAAAACTTAAGTTTAGTAGTTCATTTGTCGGAAAAAGACACTTATAACAAACTTCTTTATTTCTCATGGCTAAAAGTAACTTTGAGAGCTAACACATACCGAAAAATGTATTTTATCTAATGCAAAACCTTAACATGAAGCTTAAAAAATAAGTAGATGATAACTAAATAAACAAATTTTAAACAACTATGCTTGATTAGTTGTCAATACAAGAACTTATTGATAAACTGATGATTAGTAAGTACAAGACAAAATTGAAGACTAATGATAAGATAAATAAATACTTCCAAAAAAATCAATTACTAATTTTTTCCACAACAATTATCTCAGAAAGTACCACAGTAGTCGAAATTGTTGTTACTCACATAAATCTCAAAGTGTCTTTTTAAGAATCCAATTCGTATTTTTTTGGTATTAGAGTCATTTGCTTTTTTTCTTACCCGCCAATTATTGTGGCCCCATAATGGAGAAAACTTTCCCGCAAAATCCTATGCTTTTAGCCGGATCACTTTTGCAAGAAAGTAAATCTTGCAGGAAAACTTAAGAACATGTTTCCCACTACTTTCTTGGCAACTAAACACTGCAAAAGTTATGAGAAAGTTGATTTTCCCATCCTTTCTTGTACTTTCCTGACAACTGAACGGAGCCCTAGAGTTTGAATATTCTAGACAATATCATATTCTAAAACTTGAAATTATGCCAAAATTTCAAACTCTAGAGTTTGAATATTGTGACAATATCATATTCTAAAATTTGAAATTATGCCGAAATTTCAAACTCTAGAGTATGAATATTGTAGAAAATATATTGTATTCTAAAATTCAAAATTTGTATTAAATGCCCAGAGGTTTAATACCATTTAGATTTTAATATTCGAAAACTTTCAAACAATTCAAATTCTAGTATCCAAAATTTTGTAATATTTTCAAATTCTTGTGTTCAAAATTTATTAAAATTTTCAGATTTTATGTCTATGATGAAACTGTAGAGTGTGTTTAGTTGATTTTTCTTTGGGTGTCTAGGGTGACACTTCAACTTTTGGTAGTCATGGAAGGCCCGCAATTAATCCTACTCCCACTCCTCAACGTTATGCTTGTGCAAGTGTTTTCGTTCGATGAAGAGTTGGTTGAGTGGATAAGATGTACAAGCAAACGACACCGATAGATGGGATACAGCGTACTCAAAGCAGATCAAAGAGTTTCAAAGGATAGTGGGCAACGATGTGGCGACTAAGGAGATAATCAAAATAGACTTGGTTGAAGGACTTTCAAATTCTAGCACCCGAAAAAAGCAAAGAAATTCGGATTGTAAAACCTGAAAATTATGTAATATTTCGAGTCCTAGAATTCGAAATTTAATATTTCGAGTAGTTCTTGTGTTTGAAATCTGTAAAAATTTTAGATTCTACTCCAGCAATCAAAATTTTGTCACTGTAGTGTTTGTTGTTCAGTAATTTATTTCATTTGCAAGTATTTGTCAAACACATGAATAAGCAAACATGTATCAGCAACATATTTGACATCAACCTATGATTTTAATTTTCCCAAAAAATATATACATGATCAAAATATATACGAAAAAAGAGAGAATAACATATATCCACCAAGAACTCCCTTCTACGAATTAGTCCAAAATATATACATGATCAAAATATGGTATTCCGCATCCATGATAAAAGAAAAGTCATAGTCCACCAGAACATGCAATATCGAAACCAAATGTCAAGTAAATGGCTCGGCCTCTGGCTCTAACTCATGTGAATCATCCTCCTCTACCTCTGGATGTGCCTCGGGCTCGGTCTGCTCCTCCCCGCCCTCTTTGTAAACCTCCTCCAGCCTCTATGGTTGCCCTCTCCTCCAACTTTTCTAACTTCCGAAAGTGAAGTTTGCTCGACGTTCCTCTTCCTTGCTGAAACGGTAGGATGAATCCTCTTCATTTCATGTATCCACCAATTAAGAGCAATAAAACTTTAGCACCTAGAATAATATAAAAACTGGAAAATAGAAGACAAATTTTAACAACTGTTTTTAAATGTCCATCCGTAAATTAGTTCACTAATTGTAAATACCCAAAGATAATATGACATGGATGTACCAGTCCTAAAACTTTATTCTTAGAAGCACCAGTAAGCAAAGCAATAGCAGCATCAACAGAACAATATAACAACCTCTCCATTAGCAAAACAAGGCATTACACTAGGTTCAGCCATAACAGTACCACAATGGTATCTGTAGCCGTGCCAAAAACATAAGAAGGCCCATAGGACCACTTACTTGCCATCACCATCCCCCGACCCCCCTCTCTCACATTGGTCGAGTTGAGTGTTGGGGTTTTTGGATGAAAACCCCCACATCAAGAGGTTCAATAGTCCGATTACCAATTCAATTTATAGATCAAAGAAAACCCTATGATAAACGCAGCATACCCATTTCTGTAGACACACAATTGGTGGCAACGAATACTTAAGTTCGGATACTCAAGTTCAAAAATTTTCAATTTTTTCGGATTCATAAGTTTGAAAATGTTTTGACCACTCAGGTTCATATATCCGAAAATTTTAAGATGAATCAGATTCTAAAATCCAAAGGAACCAGTCAAAGAAATTGAAGGTTAACTCCCAATTGTAAACCAATTCATACCCCAAATGCGTAAAATACGAAAAAAATTGAAGTTTAGGATTGAACACTACCGTATAATATAATGGAGTTGATGATGGTGGGTCGCTAGTGGTGGTGGTGGTGCGGCAGTTATGGAGGTAGGGGTGGTGGTGGGCGGCAGTTATTGCTGGTAAAATAGGTCTCTTTAACCAAAGGAAGAGTAAAAACATTTAAAGAGGTCTTTAGAGTGCACTTGCTCCAGTTTTGGTTCTCCCACGTAGTTCCTTGAAGGAAAAACAGTTGCGCACGCAAGTCCTGTACCGGGGAAGTAAAATTAGCCAATTTATAGTTTTTTTGTTTTTTTTTAATCATTTTTCGTATCTCACGACTAGCTTACACTCACCTTGATAATGCCTGCAAAACCAATTTCAACGTCCACTACAAGGCCCATTTATACAAATAGCCGAATTATATTATAAGCCCAGATTTACAACATATGCAGATACAACAAGCCCATTCTTTACACCACTATAGGGTCTGTATTCCTTCTGAAAAATGATCAGTATTCCTTCTGAGTCTCCCATTCAAGGAATACACCGGTCACCAGCTATGCTTAGTTCAGATAACGCCTGCAATTTTTTGAATTACAAAAACAGGGAATTTTTTCCCCTTCGTCCTCGTGGTTAAAATGGTAGTCATAAGTGATCTCTTCTCCAGGGTATATGTCTCGCTCTGCAAAAAAGACAACCTGCGCCAGAGAAACTGTTCAGCAATTTGCTCTTGTTAACTACACGGGGAGGAATGCAACTTAAAGAAAGAATGACACAGTCATTTGAAAAACCCATTCCGGGTCTCCTCAAAAAAGAAATGTGTTGCACTTCCAACAAAGGAAACTATATTCCCACGATATCTGGTAGTATTATAATTTGTCGACGGTAATAAGGTTGCTTGTGGGCGCTGATTCAGAATTACGATTTGGATAATGGATACTTGAGCCTCATTGGTAATGCTTTACAGAATAATAAACCTCAGTTGTGAGCATATCACTCTGGTGAAGGACTCAAAGATTCTGGAAGTATTGTCAGGCAAATCATCGTGTCTTACACGTGGACCAACTTTCAACAAATAGAGTAATAAGGAGGTTTTCCTTAATATGCAAACAAAGATAATGTATCCTATTTACCAAAAAAAAGATACTGTATCCTACGAAATAGAACATGGATGGATACTGAGGTTTACGAAATGAGACTTTACCTTCTTTCCGTTCCTCACAGAAATCACTTTAGCAACGCAGTTTGGCTGGTCATGTAATTTGTCATTAGAGAAAAAAGAAAAAGAAAAAGTGTGAGTCCAAGAAAATTGGAGGAAGCTATTAAAAAGGGAAAATAACAGCAGAAAAATAGCTTTGGAGAATAAGACAATGACATCCCCATATTCTTGGTCCATCTTCCATTTCAAGATTTCCCCAATTCGGAGTCCACTTTGGCTCTTGGAAAAGTCAAAAGTATCAATTTCCAGTTTTCCAAAACTATCCCTCACAAATAACAAGGAATGACTTGGAAACTGAAAATAAAGGGGCAATATTGAAATCTATGCCTTTAAATTTGAATATAAATGCAATTGTTACATGTCTTAAAAAGTAAGAATTCTCCAAAGGGACAAGTAGCAGGGAGCACCAAAACATTTGCCTCGTCTCTTAAACTGATGCTTCTGTTTCACACTGAAACTTTGCTATTAGACTATCCAAAATACTTAAAAGCAAGTTTAATTGAGAAAAGTGCTACAAGTGTTAATGACAACGATCATTGTCTATACTACATACATTCTCCATTTTGGGCAAAGTACCGGTGTTGACAATGATATACGATATATGTGGTTGTAGAATAGGCATCAGACATGCATTTATCACCTGCTGGCTACATAGGCAGTTTTTTTTTTTTTTTTTGCTCAGCAACTACATAGGCAGTTATAGCACACGTTAAATATTTCTTTTGTAACTCAGGCAGTTATATAATGGAAGTAAGGGGAGTCCAATAATGCTCATAGGCTAACAACTTATTGAAGAGTTTCGACTTTGGAGCCCTAATTGGCTTATCCATATTTGTGGTCAAATAATTTCATATAAAAAAGCTTTTACCAATTTTCTGACTCATTCATATGACATAAGATATTAGTAATAATTAATTAGTGTATTCCGGTACCCGCTTCCATATTTGGATCCATAGGTTCATGTCTAGATTTGAACTATCCAACCCTTTGATATATTTCCACACCCAATTCCCAACCTGGGGTCCATGTTAAGTAGGTCATTACCCATGAAAACTAAGATCTACATCTTACCCATGTGTAATACCTATGAGGTGCATCTTGTAGATTCTATTACCAACAGATGGAAGAAAGGAATTCATACTTCTACAAAACTGTCTGTTACGTATATTTGGAAGAGAGAGTTACCAGGCATGAATGGTTGACAAAACGAGCAATCCCTCCCTGCCGAGTGGCATCAATAATGTGTTCTTTATCTATCCTAAAGAAATAGCAAGCACTCTTGTACTGAAGTTTTCTTCCAGACTGATACTCGCTCTCTCTTTTATCAGCCACGCGGAGCCCCACGATTTCACCAACATACTCCACCACCTGAAACAGGAATTCCAGAAGACGTTAAGAGCTTTAAATTTGCTCACTAAAACAAGAAAGCTTTTTGAACCTGTGGCATTGAAACAAATCTAACCATTGCACCACGGGAAATGAACTGGGATGTGTAGAGACCAAGAGCATGTATGCCTGACTTGTACACTACCAAATATTTCCAACCTTTTGACTGTTTATACCGAGCATATTCTTTCTGCAAGTGATAGAAAAAACCACATACTAGATCAGCAAAAACAAAACTCTTCGCATTTATATTTTGAAAGAAATGAAGTTGGCATAGATTGCATAAGCATTAGAAATACTCCCTCCACCCCCATTTGTTTTTCTATTTTCACTATTTTGGGCTTCTCCAAATATCGTAGTACATATTTATCATTTACTTGGTTTTGGAAGGTTTAGAAACACAATATTTGTTGACCAAACTAAGTACCATCACAACAAAAAAATGACAAATAAATGGGATGGAGGGAGGCATTGCTCAAGTGGAGCACACTGAATATCCAGAGGTTGCTTGAAGATACCCGACAATCATACTCAACATCTGAAGTTGGCAGCTTTGCAAGTCCTTTAGGGCTTGGCTTTTGCTTATTAATGTGATGCCATGCATTCAGCTGCTCTTGTGGAACAGCACATCCACCACTGCCTTTAGATAGGATCGGATGGTTATGACGAAAGCCTTCCCGTTTACGACCTTTGTAACCCTAATTGAAAGAACAAAATAAAGTTAGTACAGAACCCTTGGTTCTCTCGTATGTGAATGTGCAAGATATCTTAGTTAGTGGACATAATACCTCTGTTCGTGCGCAGCTATATTCTCTGTCTCCAGGATGGCCAGTTTCAGTGCCGATAGGATCGCCATCTGTTTCACACTGGTTGTATGATGCATGAAGCATACACCTCCCATAAAAACCGACATTCTCATTATCAACACCTTCAACCTCACTTTGCAGTAAGCCCTGGATCCAATACAACCAAAAGTGACTAAAGCAGACAGATTACGATGACAACCTGTTCTTCTATTACATAAATAGCCATTCCAATGTCTCATCTATAACAATCACCACCCTGTTAAGTTTGCGTGTTGAGTGTCATTTTGGCAAAATGTGTAGCTAACATTCAGTCGCGGTCCTGCTCAGATATGAGTTTGTCTACGCACATAGGCAACTTCAGAATGTTCCAAAAATGTATATGTCGCAGCATTCCTAGCGCCCAGCGGAATCTTCTAAATCATATGCTAATCATACATCCCAAGCATTTGAAAACATAATGTATCTAGAAGAGCTGATGTGCTGTATAGCTAATTGTACCATTGTAGTAATACCGTCAGGCCGACACTTGGAAACATAACTTCACAGAGGCTTATTCAATGGAAATACGAAGATAGTAAATTGCGTATAAAGAAACACATGCCACAGGATAGCATGTAAATTTACAAGGGGAGTGATTAATTCCTAAGACGAACTTTTTTTTTTTTTTTTGGTGAAGTGGAGGGGGTGGGGTTGAATGGATTGTTTCTGGGGAACTGAGGCTCTTGATTAATGGAAAGTGACCATAAAAGCGTGCATATGTAGCAACGAGTAAATAACTAGCCAACTGAAGTTGAGCATGGAAAGAATTAAACCTTCTGGTGAGCACACCAAGGATGAAAATGTACAGAGCAATCCCTTACTCGGCACTGAATACAAGAACCACCTGGCCGGTTACACAAGGAACAAACCTGGAAATAAGAACAGGAAAGCAGAAAACATTAGTCTTTCACTATATAGAAACAGGAAACGAGGACAAGCCGCATTTTCATATTCCAAAAGGAGATTCCAGTTATTGATTTTAAAACTTTTGAAAATGTTTCAGGGTCAAATTAGTTGTAAGTTGTAACTTATAACGGACCATATACCAAACCATGACGGATTGTCAGGAAATACTCACCACATCTGCTTTAGGACGAGAAGCACCAGATACATCAAAAGCACTCATGGTGTCAACATTGGGGCAGCGTGTTCCTGGTGTCCAGAGCCCACAAACCATATGAATCCACTGCTTAACGGTGGAATCAACAACTCCAGCTGTTATGCTGTTCAGAACATTCAAGTTGTCAGAAGAACAAGATGAATTCTTAACGCACTCCAATTGCTTCTGCAGATCCATTTTCCAAACCACTGCAGAAGAGGGTTCACTAGGTATAGGTCTGATGATAGGAAATGAATCCCTCTCAAGTGCAGACGTTGAGGGACTCAACATGCTGAACTTGTCCTCCAAAATTTCCGAAGGAGAAACTGCATCCTTGGGCCCAAATTCTGTGACAATATTCCAAGTTTTCAAAAGGCTTTTCACAATGCTACGACTCCGCAGTGCCCGAGTCATAGCTCCACCTCCATAACCACAGAGAACACAAACCTGCATGCCACATAAGCTTAGTACTGCTGAATAAGATAAGCACAAGAGACAGGGTAAAAAAAAAAAAATAAGACAAGACAAGACAAGAAACCGTAGGTTGATATTTACACCAAGAAATGGTAACAATAAGTTCAGTACAGAAACATTTTAGCCCGAATGTGAAGAATCTGTCACTACAAAATGTAAAGAGAGAAGTCACAGAAGTCCATACAATCAGGACAGCTACATTTGTAAAGACAAGGCTTTCCTACAACCCAGGTTGCAGGCATCTCCTGTTTCCCTGATATGGCACCCTACGAGATGATCCTATTTGTACACATCTTGAGTGCCAAACTCTAGCACAACTGCCTATCCATTCAAGTTATACTAGTCTTGACAGATAGAAATGGCATATAATAAAATTGCCCTCGTAAACTACTAAACTACATATGGACCATCATAATATTGAAGAATCTGGAACAAGACGAGCAAAAATGACATATAAGTATTCTTAACTGCCAGATTTTGTTCGGGTAAACTAATAGAAAACAGTTACAACCTATGAAAGAACAAAATTTCTTCTGTTGGATGCAAAATTCAACCACGCAAATATTCAAACACCATGGCCCAAAATGACACTCTTGTAAAAAAAAAAAAAATTAAACCAGAAGAACGACCATGATGCTATCAAAAGAACGCAAAGAAGAAGAAGAACTTGTGATAAGAGAATAAACTACTTACAATGCTTTTGGAGCTTGTTCTGCATGGCCTACAATACCAACGACCTCTGGGCACTTTGGAAACACCATAGCAAGCCTGATGCACCTATTTATGATAACACTAGTGAGGCTTACCAGATTACAACAGGAGAAACTAGGAAAGAAGTCAAGCAAAACATGATACATACCCTGATTAAGCATCGACTGCACTCCAATAAACAATTGATGTCATTTTTATTTGAACTTCCACAGACACAGCAGAATGCATCTGACTGTGAAATAGAGGACTGCCACTGGTGCTCCTCATCAGATCTGAAGTGCAGCCATAAATGTTAAACAGCTTCATCGTTAAACTACAGCAGTTCATGCAAGAAGCCAAGGCTTCTAGCACTATCCAAGAGTTCAAAGTGAAAATTAAATCAAGAGTCTATATGCATTGCTTACTTAGCCGTGCATACTCCATCAGCACGAAGTTTACCATCTTCAGCACTGTTCAAAAAATTTCCCATATTTCTGCACTTTATTTGCGGTTGACATTTTGGGGTCTTAATATCTGAAACACCCACAAAGCTTGATTCCTTCTCTGGTGATGGGGAAAAAACTCATTGATATATACTCAGGGTAAAACAGAAGGGGTTAATTGTGATACAAATTTCTTTAAGAAATGGTAATTGACTGATCAGTATTTCAAACAAGTATATTGTGGACTTCCCCACGCCTCAGGTCCTCAAACAGAATACAGAAAGCCAGAGAGAGAGATATCAGTGAGTTTAACCAATATTCTAGTCAACATTCTTCCAAGGAGACTAGTTCATCTAAGGTGCCAAAGCTACCTGCAACAGGATTCAGCTGGCCCAAAGTAGATGGGCAGTCACTTGGTGAGTCAACGCATTGCCAAAGCTAGCATGTAAGCAGGCTGAACAATATACGAAAGTCTTGCAAACAACAGGCGGTCAGTGTAATATTACTGTTCACATTCTAATACTAATTTGCAATCTTGTGGAATAAGAAAAAACCCACTTTGTTGGAGACCATGAAGGGGAAAGATTACAATGTCATACTTTAATACTATATTATTACATCATGCTTTAATAGTAAGAATTATGGTTATACTTTTAATATACTCAAACACAGTGAGAAGACATTAGAGGGTTAATCAGTCCACTCTGATACCAAGTTACCTTGACAAGTCTAGATTTAGGGCTTAAAAGATGATGAGAGAGAGAGAGAGAGAGAGAGAGAGAGAGATTAGGTTAAAAGATCCAGAGACACTAACCTAGGCATCTCTCCACACAAGTAGTTATATTATTGTGCAAAGAAGAAAGAAAATTACTAGAATACCCTAGCTAAGCCTCATACTAAAAAAGGAACAACCAAATATAATAACAATCTAACAAGAAATACAAGGGTTCAGTCGTTATTCATAACTCATTACGCTCTGGTTTAAAGTAAAACGGTTCAACCAAATATTACTCAGTACCAGAGGTGTTAAAACCATGTACCAAAAAAAAAAAAAGGTGTTAAAACCGTACTGTTTCGTCTGGTACGTACCAGTTTGGACAAAAACAGTAACAACCTCTTCAAGTCTCATTCCGTGTAAAATATTGGGTAATTCCGGCCGTATCGGAAATTTTCGGTGATTTTCCGTACCGGCAACTAAATGTACAAACAGGAGAAAAGTACCAGTGTTCTGCGTTTAAAATGACAAAAAGGTGCTGCCTTTACATGACAAACACACAGTAGTGATTTCGTGTATATAGGTGGAACATGATGAGCTATGCAACAGATTTGACAGCCGCAAAATTTTATTCTTCCAATGCAACTGTTATGGGTTTGCTTTTCCTGGGAAAATTTGAGTTTTTCTACTACTAGACTCCCTTTATTATTTACACATACTTCCCTTATTATTTCATATTTCACATATATGCACGTATAATTGTTTTACACATATACATTAATTGAGAATAGCAATAAATCTGAAACAGTATCCAAAATTACCCGGTACTGGTATGTACTGTACCAATAATAAAAACGGTACCATATCAGGTACGGCATTCAGAAGTTCTCAGTACCCTTTTGCAACATTTTAAAAACACACATCAGGTCCAATTCAAGAGTACTTTCCTATTCCTTTATTCAGTTTTTTTGGAATTTAGAGCCACAGTTAGGCAAGACAAAGGGGGTTCTTGCACAAGGTAAATTATAAAAGAGACTTAAGAACCTTTTTCCTTTGCTCATTCTATTGTAACCTTAAAACAAGGCATTTGAATCCCCACTGATGTGCAAGAGAAGCTAATGATTGTAGAGGTACCTTTAATTGACAGCTCATAAAGGCTTCGCTTGCGTATTTCCTTGCATTTTGGCTTCAACAGAGTGCTAATACCAGTGTCGAGAATCCTCTCATCTTCCTCGCTTCCATCGTCTCTTCTTTCCTCCATCGAATTATGTACATCAGCGCGTTCTTTGCCCAAAGGGAAGAAACCAGAGTCTGTTTCTTTCACAGAATCATCAGGAACCAGCTTACTACTTATTGTGTCGCCATGACCTTCAATGTCTCTGTCCTTGAAATTAGAAAATTTGCCAATGCATCCACTGCTTCCTCTAATACATCTCTTCTTTGATTTCTTTGTGCAAGTTTTTAGCAATTTGTCATTTTCTGCATCTGTATATCTTCTGGTTGATTCAAGAATTTTTCTGAGAGATGCAATTTTTGGAGGTCTGAATGAATCACCACCAGAAATAGCACCATACATCCCACATACAACAGGTCTCACCTGCCCTTTGCATATACCCAACTGCTTGCTAGAAGAGCTTTTCTTAAATTCTGGTGATTTGCACTTTGCATGGATCCCAGTATCAGCGCAATTTGGTTCTTCCACCTGCAGCTTCTTAGTAGTAGGAGCAGTTTGACCGGATCTGAACCTTTTTCTACCAGAGATTTCAGGAATTTCAAGACAACCATCCTCAGTGTCTAATGGAATCTGAGCATTTTCCCCCTCACAGTCATTATAAAGCCCGTGCAATTCTCTTCTATCATTTGTTTTGGTCAAACCAGGCCTCTGCTTGAAATTAGGCCCAGCGGAACAACCACAATTGTGGGATCTTCCTTTGTCAGGTTGAAGCCGCATCTGCATATCTTTGGCCGAAACGAAGTGCCAATTATCATTGTCTATACCAGTGGGGGGAAATGACACATCTAGCCTCTTCTGTTTCGTTGGTCTTTCTCTCTTTGCAGATTTATAGGCCTTCTCAAAGGTCTCTGTCCGATTGGTCTTGTCATGAATCGAAGAAAGCCCTTTATTGGCTTTATTTCGAACATTCTTCGATATGAACGAGTCCCTGAGCCTAAGCTCATCAATAAGACTACGAGAAGATTGATCAGGTAACAGTTTGGAGGATCCTTCACAGGCTGAGCTGATATTACGGGTAAATCCAAAGATTTCAGAACTTCTTCCACTGTCAGGTGGATCATCGGATGACCAGCATTTATCAATGCCTGATCCTTCGTCCACTACAAGATTTTTTGTATATTCATCTCCACCAACAGTAGAAGAATCCAAGCTATCAAACTTGACTGATGCCTGAGTGACAGCAGCAGCAGAACATCCTGAAGAAATATTAGACTTTTCTCGCTCTTTCAGGGAAGCAGCATCTTGAGCAGAGGTGTCAAAGCGCTTAGCAGTAGCAGCAGCTTCAGCAACTTGGTCCCCAGCATTTTCCCTCCTGTCTAATAAATTAGCTGACCTGTGATTGCATGTCAAGTTGTGCATCTTTGTTGCCTTGTTTGGAACATCTCTCCACTGAAAAGCATGACATTCAACTTTCTTCTTGACCTGGCCATCTATGTTGCCACTTTTATCAATGGAAACAGCTTTCTCCTTCGAGAAAGTAGAATTTCTTTCCAATTTCCGATCAAGGAGTATAGAGGCCATGCCGTTGATACTTCCACTCCATTCTTTAAGGGCACTGAAGAAGTTCTCGTCTTTGGAATCACAATTTCCACCTAAAGAACTTGTGTGGGCAGTACAAACACACTTTCCTGGGACATATGCAACTGGAACTCTTTGAAAACATTTCCCACATTTATCTGAAGGATTGATGTCATTTTCTATCCTTCCAGATCTGAAACATGGACACAGTTTCACAAACTTAGGGTGGACAAAAAGAGGTTAGCCCATCAATCCCAAATCATTATGTTGGCAGTACTTATGCAAATGATTATCTGTAGGTGTAGAAAAAGGAAACAACAGGAGCATTCTTTTAACTCTAAACGCCTCTCTTTTATCCTTTCTTTGGATAAGTAACTAGATTCCAACCGCCCAAGTAAAGAGCTATTTGGATCTGTTGTCGCGAAGCGAAGTCCCACATCGCTGTGAACTGACCTGTGATTCTGTTTCTTTCAAAGCAAACTATTTTACATCACAATAAAATTAAAAACTATCTATTACCTTCCCACAGGATGCTCATTTCGATGCATATCACAAGACAGCTGGCACTGCATTTCAATAGCTTTTCCATCCAATAATGTCCCTGCCAAGAAAGTAGAGAAACTGCACTTACTCAGACCTAGCAGCACATAAAATCATCATAAATGTTATGTGGAACAACACAGGTACAGAACTCAAAAACCTAAATATTTAGGACAACAAACACGATTAGAGGAGCCCAGTACTACTCTCTTTCAGGACTGGCTCACTTAGGATGAGGTTGTGTTCAAGCTCAGCTCAAACTCGAACAAACTCAGAGCCTTGTATTCAAGCTCAGCTTGGTTATTATTGCAACTACAATCGAAATCTGAGTGCTAAAACCCTATAACTAAAAGAAAAGAATAAAAACTTGAAATGTAAACCTGGAAAACCTAGGGTGGGTTTATTTCAGAACGGGACAATGCAAACAACATTCTAATGAGTGTTTTAACAAAACAAAACCCAAAAAAAAAAAAAGGAAGAGGAAGGGATTAAGCTAGTCATTTTAATATTGTGGCTTCTCTGGAAACAAGCGTAAGTAAACAAACAAACAAAGAAAAGGAAGAATTGAAAAGGATGAAGACGTTTCAGAGTGATCAAGAAGGTGCAGAACAGCCCACATCATAGGATGCTGGTTTCATTGTTGGTCTTCTTCAAAATTGATGCAGAATGAAAATATTATATTATTTAAAAAAAGAATATAAAGTTCCTTATTTTTGTTTTAGTTATTTTGTTAGGAATCTTGCAATTATAGAAATAAGTGTTCTACCTTATTTAGTTTTCAATTAAGTTTATTTAGTTTCATTTTTCATTATTTCCTAGTGTGTAGGGTTTCTCCTACTATAAAATGAGTTGTAAGCCTTAGGGCTATGTAGTTTTTGATGATTAATGAAATTATAAAGAGTGTTATCTTTTATGCCAAATTCTTTGGTATTCTACGGAATCAACAAAGTGTTTGATGCCTTTATTCTTGGGTATTCTTTGACTAAACAGGTTTAGAGAAGGATTTTGATTTCCGGGTATTCGTATCCTTGACCCATTGAAATCGTTCCCCTAGTTGTGCACCCCATGCAGCCTCATCACCTTTGTTTTCAGCAACAGCATAACGATCATAACAAACTACTTGTCGCGCCATAATCCGGAATTGAACTTAAGCTCTAATACCAACTGAAGCAGCGGAAGCTAATTAAGTAACGGAACTATTTAATCGAGTCCGAAATCCGTTGATTAAGAGGGCCACCTTGATCGTTGACAATCAACCTAACTACTACCCACTGAATTTGTGCTCCTTTATAGAGAAGGGTACAGTTCGGTGGCCATTCACGTCCAATATTATTCCGGATCCAATTGTGGATTGGAGTAAGCCGCCTATTTTTGATGAGGAACCATTCAATGATGTGGAGTATGGGATCATTTTGCCTAAAAATGATCATCTGCATTTTGTGTTGGATACTACAATTTCGGCGCCGTTGCAACTGAAATTTAAAGTTTCATCTAGAAGTAACCCAACATACACGTGGTTAGGTGTTCAAATATTTGGACTCTGCAAGAAACAAAGTGAATATATAGTTTGTGGAAATTTTATGGGATTTGCTGAAATTCCTTCATTTGCGTTTGAAGACTCCTTGTTAGAATTCAAGTTCGAAAAGATCAACTAAAAGTATAAAATTGATGCAGACAAGTTTCGACAAGCACGATTATTTGAAGCAATTAAAACTCGAGGACGAGTTTTCTCGAGCCTGGGAAAATGATGCAAAATGAAAATATTATATTATATAAAAAAGAATATAAAGTTCCTTATTTTTGTTTTAGTTATTTTGTTAGGAATCTTGCAATTGTAGGGTTTCTCCTACTATAAAATGAGTTGTAAGCCTTAGGGCTATGTAGTTTTTGATGATTAATGAAATTATAAAGAGTGTTCTCTTTTATGCCAAATTCTTTGGTATTCTACGGAATCAACAAAGTGTTTGATGCCTTTATTCCTGGGTATTCTTTGACTAAACAGGTTTAGAGAAGGATTTCGATCTCCAGGTATTCGTTACGAATCAACAGATTTCGGACTCGATTTAGTAGTTCGTGTTTCATTAGCTTCTGCTGCATCAAAAATGCTCTTTGCTTCATAGCAGCTAGAAGTATTATGATCCAATGGTTTCGGATGCCACAGGAAAAAACTAAGAAGAAACTGTTAGATTTCTTGGAGGGTTCCAACCTAAAATCAATTGGCTATAGGTGGAGTAGCCTCTAGAATTTATTAACCAAGCTTGGGTGGCTTAGATGAGCGATGTGGGACAAGTCTAACACTCTCCCTCACATGCAGCCCGAATGCACGTGGAGGTGACAGACCAAGACCAGGAGCTGACTGACTAATTCGGGCGACAGAGATGACAGAGACTTTTCCACGAGAGGTGAGGCCACCCAAGACCTAACTCTGATACCATGTTAGATTTCTTGGAGGGTTCCAACCTAAAACCAATTGACCATAGGTGGAGTAACCTCTAGAATTTATTAACCAAGCTTGGGTGGCTTAGATGAGCGATGTGGGACAAGTCTGACAGAAACTTCCCCATAATCTTTTATGGGTTTTGAGACTTCCGCCACTTTACTCTTTACACATACCCATGCAAGTTTCACAAGCCCGAAATGTTGATCTTGGTCCTGTTCAACCTCATCACATTTACTAAAGAAGCATGAAGCTTAAGACTCAAGATTTCAATTGATATATAACAAGCCCAAGCCTAGCCCAAGAAATCCATAAACAGCTAGTTCAATGCAAACCTCAATATATTGCATCACTGATCAAGGATAATATTGGAAGAATAAAAAAAAGAAAAAAATAACCATGCATACCTGATGTAGGGACTAGATTTTCAGCATCACCATCCATCCAACAAGTAAAACCAGATTGGAGTGCTCGAAAGGCAACTTCAGGAGCAACTTGTTTGCTGGTTGCCCCAAGACCGCACCGGTCTTCTTTTGATGAAGATGGATCGACAATAGAACAGTGTATATTATCCCTGCAAGTGCTGTTGGGTACCCCTTGACACTGCTCTGTTCCAAGAGAAGCATTGTCATGTACTTGATTAGATAACTCAAAAATATGCCGAAATGCAAGCATTCTCGAATTCTCGTCCAGTGTATAGGGGTATACGCCATTGCCCTCTTTGATTGTCAGTGCAGGAGCAGTATTTGATACAGAGGTTGAAGTTGATGACGAAAATCCTAGTGAGATAGCTGGGAAAGGTAACATTAATCCAGAATCCACAGGTGAACTTGTGGATTGTTGGAAAACGTGATCCAAATGTCCATGAAACCCAAGGCAATGAGTTTTTCCTGATTGGTTCAAAGGATTTCTGGGATCTAAAGAATCATGTGGCCGTCCAGAGAACTTGTACAGATGAGAACTCTTGTCATGTACCACTAAACAACTATGACAACCAGCTCCATCACAAATAGTTGAACTTTCCCTATGCTTTGTGCGAAACTCAAAGTTTGGTTCAGTTGCAACGCGCAGGCTATCAGCAGCAAAAGCTGCCTCTTTAGCCTTGCCACCGTGGCCCTGAAGACCCGATTTATTGACGGTTAGTTGACCTGATGCAAAGCCTTTCGTCCATGAAGAACTTGTTGAATCGCGTTTGGCAATATGAGATTCACAATGCAATGCCCCAGGAATAACATGACAGTTATCCATCGTACCACCAGAAGCTTTAGAATATATCCTTCCCTCGGTAGACGTTTTACATTGTGTAAGTAACATTGAACGTCTATCTGCATCACCATTCAATTCCCCTGTGCCAATAGCATCTCTAGCATTGTTGATTCCAGATGATTGGCTCACAAGGTTCAAGCGGCTTTGTCCTCTTCTCCCACAGGTATTAGATGAGCCAGCAGCATGCTGAAGATATTGACGGTGTTCCTGCATTCCCCTGGAATTACCTGATGCATTGATAAAACGAAAAATAATCACTTAAAACAGCGATTTGCAACCCCCACCCACCCCCAACAGAAAGGGATAAAACAAAGGTCTTTTATGGCCAAACAATCTGGTAAAGAAAATGATAATATAGGAAACAGCACTTCACCCACTGTTATGAATCAGCTGCTCTGGCAAAAGAGATTTCCGGGGATTACCATGCCTGTCAAATGGATGAGAAGTAAAGGCTGGCAAAACAGAAGTTCCCAAAGTCTGGCTCTGGGGAGATGGTTGCCCAAGTTTCAGCTCAATGCCTGAGGAAACTGCATCTATGTCCACAGTATTCCCCTTCTTCAAATTGTAAAGTTCGCTGATGTCAGAATCATTACCGTGGGATTTTGAGTTCTGTAACTTTTTGTAGGAAATGAATGGTTGTCCACTCTTTGAGTTTGAATCAGCGCAAGCAGAAACGGAATGACAACCATCATATGGGCCCCTTGTGCCAATAAACTCAGACACTGTTGAACGTCCAGATGAATGGAAGCCCATAATCTGGTTATTTACCACAGAAGGGAAATTGCTCTGTGAAGCACCAATTAAGCCCTTGTGAAGAACATTGTAACCATCTTGAGCATTCCTTTGTTTTCCAACATATGAAACCTCATTAACCGATTTCTGACCAGTATTATGGTTCTTAAAAAGTGCACCATTGTGTTGAGGCTGTCTATGTTCTACTAAACCTCCACGGGAACCAGCCACATTAGACAGGTCAGACATTTTGGGCATGTTGGATGCTGTCACACTGTGTTTCACTGTACTAGCAGTGGTTGAGAATCCTTCAGGCCAATCCCATCCATTGTGATCTTCTGGAACCCTAATCTAAAGCATCAGAAAAAAACATCACCACCCAGAGTTCCTTGTTCTTCAGCACATGCCAATAACAATTACAGTATTCAATACCAAATAAAAAGAGGCGTGCTAAGTGAAATATATTGGTCACTATATCACATAAAACAAAATTTCCAGAATACAGTATTTTCTAGGGAATTCAAATTGTCACCTATGTGCCTAGCAAATGTGCTGGCACAAGCACTGTCTCCACACTAACATAGTATACAATAATCCTAAATAGGTTAGCAACCAAGAAAGTCCTCACTCTCATTCTTGAAGGGAGAAAGAGAGTTGAGAAAGCAAAGAAAGTCAAAGAACCCATCCCCAAGCCCAGCTGCCTCACATTTTAGATAATCATCTTCTTGTCCTCATATAACCTAAAACCCTTCTCTTTACAAATAAATACATTCATGCATCACATCGGTATCAGCAAATCGTAAGATCTCACGCTTTCCATTTCAACACTTTTAGGTAAGAACCAAAACCCACCATATTCCCCCGAAGTAGAGCTAGGGGTGTAAGGGTCTCTAAGGAGCTTAGCAAAATTGCCCCGTAACTTCCAGACGAGGCGTGCCGCCTTGCAAAGGGGGGTCGCAGAGAGTCAGTGACCAGGCCGGGGCAACTCTTTACCAAAAAGTAAACATCCAATCAGTAAGCCATCAGATATCACCAGGCTATCCCACCAAACATTCTCCATTATTGACAATTTCCATCAGAGAACCACCCAGGGAACTCTTGCCAATTATTAAAAACTCACAGATGAAATTATTGCTGTCAAAAAACAGTGAACCAAGGAGAAAAGGGATAAATAAACCAGCATAAACTGCAGAAAAATAAAATAAAATCCTACGGGTTTAGTTCAACAACTAACCTGCACCCTTGCAGGTCATGCTCAAGGTCAGAAATTCAATCCAGTTCACGAAAATGGGACCCAAATCTAATACTCAGGAAACATGCCCCAAAATCCCAAATTTTCCAAAAAGGTTGGCAAGAGAGGAAGTAATTCACACACCACCCACCCACCCCCCCCCCCCCCCCCAAAACCCCCAAGAGAGAGAGAGAGAGGAAAAAAGAAAAAGAAAAGACCACTGCAATAAGTCACTGACTGCTGAAGCTACATAGCATTCACTTCCATGGGTCGATCAGATGTGATTTGGAAAAAATAAATCAAAGCCATTGATAGTCTAAACAAGGACTCCAAAATAAATCAATAAATCAAATTTTAACACCGTTTCTATTATGTTTGTCTGGGACTGACATTTTACAAATAGCTACATAATGGAATGGCATGGCCAGTTAGAACAAACCCATCTGATCCAGAAGTGTACCATCACATGCCGGCAATGCAGGATGAAGGTAAGAATAATCACCTGTGCCCAAATTGACCTGTTTCTATCGACAAAATACACTCATCGCTATTATTCTGAAACCTATCCAGCGATAAGGAAAATGAAGCACTTTAAGGTATTGTACGTATTACCCCAAATTTATGGAAGTAAAGCTTTCGCCACTGAGCTATGGTCTCACCGCTGTCCATATGAACAGCAGCCCCAGGGTTAACATCACACACACCTGAATGCTGCACAGTTAGTGAAGTTAGAACCAGCTTCAAACAGAAATACACATTGAAGTGCCGTCAATAATTCAGAGAGGAATTATTTCAGACCAAATGATATTTATGTGAAAATTACCTGACAGAATTTAGAGATAGACATACGTAATCCATGGCATGAGCAAACAACACCAAGTAGTCCAGTATCACTGCGCAGCAAATCCCCACCTCAACAATCAAAACCGACTTATTAGAACAGAAGAACATATCACACGAACAGAGTCACTAAACTCACAACAGCTTTCAAGTTTTGAGCACTTACTTGCACCCAAACAAAACACTCGAGGGCAGCCAGGGGGAAGAGTATACGAACAAGGAGAAGTAGAAGAGTTAATCTCTATTGGAGCTTTTTGTGCTGCCTGAGTAGTTTTGCTATGTGGCTTCCCAGTATTGGCAGAGTGTCGACTCAGAGAAGCAAAATCCCATACTTCCTCATTTCTGGCATCAGAGAGACAGACGGCTGCCTTCACAGGCTCTGAACTCTGATGATTAACGTTTCCACCCTGAAGAACATCCAGCAAACTAAAGCTGTTGCCATACCTGGATGCAACAACTGGGAACTGATCTGCTCCACTTCTTGGATTTTCAATGCTAGGGGGTTGTGAAAAAATCCCGTTACAAGCAAGGGAAACTCCACTTCCAGCAGCACTGACTGTGAAAATATTACTACTAACAGGAACTTTAACGACTGCCCCTGGAGTTGAAAATTGCTGTAAATCACGTTGCAACAACGATGGTGGCCCAGAAAGAAGTGACAAAAATGAATTTCCCAGATCGGCATGGTTTGAGTTATGGGGACGTATATTTGATGACTTGGGAACCATGGATTCACGTATTATTGTGTGGGCTGAAGGGCTTGATTCTTGCGATACATGTGGATAAAAAAGCAGACCTGTATTCCGCACCTATATAGAAAAGATGAGGATAAAAAATTAGAATCCTAATACATCATATTTTGTCGACATGTGCGACACCTTGTATCTTTTCACTAACAATATGCTTGTCATTGCAAACTTCAACCAAAGAAACAACAACCATCATGTACTTGCACATTCACAAAACAAGAGTGTTTGGGGGAGCATCCTGCCTAGCTAGCTAACTTTCAATTTTCTGAGATTACTCCTGCAACAATATCCGTGTACAATTTAATTTCAAATGAATTACCTATCTTGTCTTGAGATTATTACAAGGGTTTACAATGTGGAATTGCTCATGGGATGGGACTAGTTCCTTCCTTCATATTAGTGAATATTACCCATGAAGCTCATACAAGGAAAGGTCTTTTATTACATCCTGGAAGAAAGCGGACATCTTTGTCCACGTTCTATAGTTACAACCACAATCAAGAAACGCTTTTCAGAAGCCAAAGACCTGGTTGTTCTGTTTTCCAACTTCAGCAATGCAGAAAGTCTGTGAGATATGCTAATACTCTGATTACATGTGGCTGATACATGGCATGCCTGATTCGATTCTGGAGGTTTATACAAGTTGTGAAGAAAGTTGGAGAACATGGAGCACAAACCAATTGAATAGGAGGTCGTAGAGGATGTGGCAAGACCAGAAGGGATATGGCAATATGGAACGTTCCAGGTGTAACATTTAGTCAACATATTGCCCATCAGCGAATTACATTGTGGAGTGCACATAAATGTTACAACGTGTTGCCCATCGGCAAATTACATAGTGGAGTGCACATAGTGAGATGTACTACATGTTTGTCCCGACACAGTTAATTCAAGCTTTTCAAAAAAAGTCGAATAGAATAAACTAAAAATCTACAGAGAATGAAGTTTTGGCAAGATAAAATATTTAAAAAGTGGCCTTTACCCTCCTTAATTTGATTCATACACATAATTGAAGGGTAAAAAATACTACAGATCTTATTTTCATCCAATGCCTTCCACGTAAAAGAAGCACATTACAAATTTGTAATCAATAACATGTTCCCTTTCCTCATACCAATACAACTTGGCGATCCCCCACTCCCACGAAGCTCCGGTTTTAACTACTCCCTTTGTCCTCGTTTGTTGTTCCCTTTTGATTCCAACTTATTAAGTAAACATCATCATTGCACTTGTCATATCTTTACTTTCCCTTTTTACCCTTTTAAGTCTTCTAAAAATATCATCATTGCCTTTTACTATTTCTAGTAAATACTACAGTAGTAATTACTTTCAAAAGGGAACAGTAAAAGAGTAAACTCTTCAACTTTCGCCCGTTACTTTCCAACAAGGACAGCTATATTCGGCAATGATTTTCTCACTCCACACTCTTAAAAATGCACACCAAAATTTTTTTCTTTAGCACTCAAATTTCATGCAACACGAGCACTAAAAGAAAATTGTCATTACATTTATAAAAAGGTGGAGGGCAAAAATCATTCTTCTTTTTTCGGGACAGGGCTTACAAATGGGCTGGGCCAAGCTGAGCTTTATAGTGTTTGCTCGTTTACTAAACCAGCCCAAAACTCGAGCTCAGCTCACTTGTAAACAAGCCGAGCCTAAAATAATTTACCTAACGAGCCTCTTTAAATCAACCAGGCCTATAAAACAAGCCAAGCTTTAGCGAACCCAGCCAAGCCGAGCTTTTGAGGGTTGAGCTCGGCTCGTTTCGTAAACAAGCCTAAAATTTGGGCTCGGCTCTATTACTAAACTAGCCGAGCCACAAGCTGGCTGCTTGCGAGCAGCTCAGGTTCGTTGCATTAACATTTACGACAAGAACAGATAATAAAAACAAGAATGCATAAAACAAAACATATTTCCACTAATGAACAAGAGATACAGCATTATTCACAAGCTACCTAATTAGAAGCATCAAGTAGAAGATTTACCTGATTATTACGAGGCTCGTGAGGCTGAAGTTGAGACGACGCCGAATCCATCGACGGCTGCTGCATCAGAGACTGCCACGTCGGACTACATTTCGCCTGCCAATTAGGATTATCCATGTCTCAAACGGCTAACCCCTGCTAACCTTTCTCGATCAAAAGCGGTGGAAACATTTGAATCGCACAGATATAGAGGAAACGAATCTGATAATGGAGGAACCCTAGGTTATGATCACAGAATCAGAGAAAGGGGAGACGGAGCAAATGGGACATACATCGGCGACGCGTACAGGAGAGTGAGAAATAAAGAGAGAGAGAGAGAGAGAGAGAGAGAGAGAGAGAGAGAGAGAGAGAGCGCGCGCGTTGAACAGAGCAGTCAGGAGTGACTCGTGAGTGAGTGACGATTAGAAGTGACTGAAGAGAGAGAGAGAGGGTGGGAGAGCAGGACCGGGCCGGCCGGGCCTGATTTTTCGGGGCTATAAAGGGAGAACAAAAAATGAGGCCATTTATGATCACAAAATAAAAATATATATTAGGCTATTTATTTATTTATCTGTGCATTTTTACAAACAAAAGACTATCACTAATTTTTTTTTAAATCTCAATCAATAATCGAACATTACAAGAGTTCCAATTCATTTTCTGTACTAATTATGCTCGCAGTTATCCTCAAAAAATATTACATTGTTGCCAAATCTATTATACACATATCTCATAAATATTTTACCGGATTCATAATTTATCCTAACCACAATCGAAAATCAAAAACTCATAATTCAGACTGTAAAATGCAAAAATAATTAGGCTCCTAAATGGGCCCTAAGTACAACTCTCTATGTCCGTATTATTCGTGGGGGAATCCAATTTTTTAAGAGAGTTCCCATGCAATTAATGCATGTATCTGTAGAAAGTTTGATTAGATTTTCAATTTTACCCCTTATCCTCTTCATGGAAAATTACTTCATCCGTCGTAATTCCAATTCATTTTCTGTACTAATTATGCTCGTGTTATCCTCAAAAAATATTATATTGTTGCCAAATCTATTATACACATATCTCCCAAATATTTTACTAGATTCATAATTTACCCTAACCACAATCGAAAATCAAAAACTCATAATTCAGACTGTAAAATGCAAAAATAATTAGGCTCCTAAATGGGCCCTAAGTACAACTCTCTATGTCCGTATTATTCTTGGGGAAATCCAATTTCTTAAGGGAGTTCCCATGCAATTAATGCATGTATCTGTAGAAAGTTTGATTAGATTTTCAATTTTACTCCTTATCCCCTTCATGGAAAATTACTTCCTCCGTCATAATTTATTAGTATTTTTTTAGAGTTAGTGTCACTTTTTATTTAGTTATATATTGTAATCAATAATATTTTAAGTGATTTTGACAACATTGTTTAAAAGAATAAATTGAGATATATCAAACAAGATTTATATTGCATATAAAAAATATTACTAATTAAAAAATATAATCAATTCTTAATTCAGTTATAATACGACGAGGGATTTAAAAATAAAAACGGATGGAGTGTTTTCAATTACATAAAGCTATAGATGCATATGAATTTGTACATACCATGTACATATGAATTTTGTGGAGCCCACCTCGGATCCCACAAAGATGTTAAAATATTTTTTTATGAAGCTTTGTAAAAAATCAACTCAACCCGATATCGATAAAGATTTTTTCTGAATTTGTGAGGGCGAAACTACTTAACTACTCAGTTTCGCTCCTAAAAATTCAAAAAAATTCCTTAGCAATATCGGATTGAATTGATTTTTTTCCGGGCTCCATAAATAATTGTTTTAGAAATAATGGGCGGTTCGAATCATCTTTGTGCGACCCAAAGATGAATCCCACAAAACCCATATATATATGGTATGTGCATTACATATGTACATATAGCAGTAATCAATTGACAATTAATTACTAACGAGGGATAGTTTGTGTAAAATTGACACTTTTGGTTGGAGGACAAAACATTTTGGAATATGCCACAAAATGTATTACATGACCATTAATAGATAGTACGAAAATAGAAGGACCACTAAATTTGCATATATTTTGACCTTAAACGGGCCAGCCTAGGCCGGGAGATATATAGGGGATGAGATCTCGTCTAGTCTTAATGTACCCTTCAGTCTGGTTCAATTTCGGTCATTTGTGGGGCTTCTTAGGCCCATGACAATGATCGAAACCGTTGACCTTTTAGAGCTTATCATGAACACTAGTCACATCAAATGTTTCTTCTATCGAATACCATTTGATAGGATTTTTATGTGCATAAATCATAGGATAAATGTTCAAAATCATTTGCAATCCATTGTTTACAAGATTAATTCATTTTGAAATTATATCAAACAGTATTCAATCAATGTAATTTTCAACTTGGCCAATGTTCTCAACCAGGTGTAAAATATGAACGGTTCCGATCAATATTGTGTACCCAGAAAAGGCCCACAAATGGCTGGAAACTAAATTAAATTGGATGGTAGAAGACTGGAAGGGATTCGCGCCCCTAGAGAGAGAGAGTACTTCGAGACAAGTTGACATGAACGAGAAATTCGACGTATAAGGAGCGTCCGATGAACAAAATGGTAGTGTAGGGACCACAGTCGAGAGATCTAGGCCGTCGATTGTGGTCACAGCTTGATAGTGGAAAACTAGCTTGGAAAAGGTGAAGGGTTTCAGACAAAGAGACTGTGGCGTCACAAGACATAATGGACACCTGGAAATGTGGGCCCACCGAGTAAAAATCAGGTGCCTCTCAGAGTAAGTAAACGATCTCGCGGAGCCAACTATGGATTCGGAATGTCTAAAATAGGAGAAATTTTTCAGTGCCGATCGGTATATCCCACGTGATATTCGCTCGGCACTCTTAAGTCGTCCGATGTATTTTTGGATAGTTCAGATTGAAATATTCTCTCTCTTCTCATCCCTCCTCTTTCTCTTTCTTTTTTTTCTCCAAATCAGAGCCGTCCAAAATCAAAATGGACGGCTCGGATGCACCGAACGGGCACCACGTGATACCTGCTCGGCATTGAAAAATTTCTCCTAAAATAGATCTCCATGTTGATTGTTTTTCTCTTTAAAACAGTAATAGATTAGATCTCCACGTTGATTGTTTCTTTACAAGATTAATCTTAAATTGTATCCACTTTCAAAGTTGAAATGGTAACCTTATAAATTTTCATATTACAAGAAGGAAAAAATATATGTGCGTGATTATACAAAATTATTGTAGTGTGAAAATCACTACCCTTAAAAAATTAGCCAAATTGTCAAAGTTATTTGAAGTAATTTTGTTCATAGATTTTGCGATTGTTAAATTTTTTAAAGGAGTTTAAAAGGGTTGACGTATATTCTTCGTATGAGTGAAATTTTTACCAATTTAGAGAAATCAAAGGAAGAACAAGTTCGTTAAAATTTGTTTGAAACAATCAATTGTTCGGGAAAAATCCGTTAGTAGCGAGTTATATTGATTGATAAAATTCGTGTTCAATCCGATGATGGAATATGAAAATTGACTTTTTAGCAACAAAGTTTGACTAATAAAAGCCCGACTATTTGGCTTCTTTTGGGAGTACAATTCTCTAACTTTCGAGATATTTAGCATCCAACATTATCTCAATTCACCTTGATGAGAGCTAGCAACAATAAAATGAAACGATTTTTTTTTTTTTTTTTGGGCAATAAGTCCGGAATCTATCTTCTCTAGTGAAAATTTTAAGTTGGTTTATAAAATTTTCTCAGTTTTTTAATTACTTTTGTTGATGCTAGATCCAACAAAAGTATTTGGGTAATGATTTTTCACTTCACTTGCTCTCTTATAAATCCACTCTAAAATTTGTCATTTATTAATTAAAATTACACACGACACAAATATTGAAAGACAAATTTTATATAATGCATTATACAAAGAAGGTGGAGTCGAAAAATCAATTTTCCAAAATGTTAGGAGTACTTTTTAAGTCATCATAGATTCATAGACACACCTATGATGAGCATGATGATTTTTTTGACGTTGCATAGATTTGATTGGAGGAACACAAAACGTCATTCATAGTCCGCGTAGTCCTGAAGTAAATCCCGGCATCCCGAAGTGGGACATTCGAGCCGCTGTCACGTGCTCTCTGATGATTGGTAGGTAGCGGTTGGAAGAAAAAGTTGGTCCAACACTGTGTCTTGTTTGGTTACAGGGGGCAGTTTTTATTTTTTTCAATATTATATATACATCAATGAGGTTTTGTAGAGCGGTCGATCCGGCAGTCCATTGATAAACGGCTCGAATTTTAATTTGAGTAATGGACGGCTCGAATCAATAGCAGTTTGAATGAATTCCGAGCCATCGGCGTCAAAATAAACTGTCGGATCGACTGCTCTACAACCCCTGTAGTGCGGGCTGCACTACAAGATTTCCAAATTCGTTAGCGGGAAGCTAGTAGGTTAGTCCACAGTAGATTTCAAATTATTCGTAGCCCTGAATTCAGATGCCCACAACGGGGCTCGAACCCTGGTCTAGGAGATGCCAACGGAGCATCAATCCTTCCCTAGACCCCGCAAATGACAGGAGTCTCGTGCACTGGATTCGCCCATCAGTGGGGAGTCAGTAGGTTAGTCCATAGTGAATTTCAGGTTATCCATAATCCGTCCACAATGGAACGCGAACCCTAACCTCATGAGATGCCAACAGGGCAGTTTACCACAAAGGCTTTTTTCCCAGACTACAAATAGGAGGGAACTCTTGTCTGGGAATACCACATTTTTTTAGCATTGATCTGGTCTAACAATGTTGGTATCTGCTCTCAACCACTAATCGACATAAATTGTGAGTACAGAGTTTCTAATTTTAGCAGCACTAATTCAGACATATCCAAACAAGGATCTATGAATTATTGAAGGAAGGGGCTAAGTGATCTCTTCCTTGGTTTCTCCTTTGGAGGTTAGCCAAGTTCGTAGAAAATCAACCAGGACTAGCTCAGTTGGTCAGTACTTTTGTAACTCAATAGGAGGTCAGGAGTTCGAATCCCCTCACCTCCGTGCAAGTGTTCTTTTTTTAATGAGCTTTTTATTCTTTCTTTGTCTCTACTCTGTAATGGCTTTATTACTTGTATTTATGCGTTTGAGTCTGGCTCTTGATTTTTTTCCCTTCTGCACTCAATGCATCCCTCCCTGTTCCTCTTTCCAGGGCAGGCGATGGAAATCTTGGGGCCCAAAATGAATATTTTACAGAAAATGCTTAAAACAGCTCACTGAGTTGAACAAATATGTACTCCATTAAATATGTGAAAGTTGTATAAAAGTGTATTAGAGTTTGTGCTTTTTTGTCATTTTGTTTGGATTATTTCTCCAGATAAATCGTTCCGATCATTGAAATACGATCGAAAATATGGTGGGCAATATTCACCAATTTCAAAGGTGGGTGAACAAAATTGAACTCCACCGAGCTCCAATGGATGTGAGATTCTTATTCAAAAGGAGGAAATCAATTGCTTCCTCCGTCCCAAAAAGGATAATTTTTGAAACTCGTGTCATTTCTCATCGCTTATATCTTTCAATCTATAATGTTTTTCATAAGTTTGAAAACTTTGTATAATAGAACTAATCGAGAACTATCAAATAAGGTCTATATTGCATAGTATTTTTTGAGATCCATATTGAAAGATATAAGGAATTGAAATTAACACAGATATTAAAAATTGACATCCACAAGGTAACACTACAATACTTAACACCCTACCCACTCTCTAGCCTTTTAACTTTATAGAATTTGCAATATACCAACAACTACTACAAATTTCTCTTAGGCTCTGTTTAGAATCTAAGGAAAAGAAAAAAAAAATGGGCAGAAAATGGGAGGGAAAATTTACAATTCACTAAACTTAAAATTTTTATTTTCTTCTCTATTTCTTTTTCAACCAAACAATAGAAGGGGAAGTTTTTTAATTTTTCTTTTTTTTCTTTTCTTTTCCTTAAATTCCAAACTGAGCGTTAGTCTTCGGCCGGTTGCTCAGGTGATGTGGCGTGGCTGGGAGGAGTCAGTTGGGTTGGGTGCTGGGTTAGGGTTTGGTTTTTGTTTGGACTTGGGATCTTTTGGGCTTTGTCCCATGTATTTGAGTTTTTAAGCCTTTTAAGGTGTTAGGCTACAACCCATTTGCGCTTATTGTTTGATCTAGGCTCTTAGGCCTTTGAGGTGCGGGGCTTTGTCCCATGGGATTTCTTCTTAGTTGACATCTTGTTAATCAAGTGATTAGGTCTCGGATAGGCATTTGTTGCTTTAAAAAAAAAAATAACTACAAATTTCTCTGCATAATTTCCCAAAGCTTGGCATTTCATTGTCAATTTGTTTACTTCCAGATTTCAAGGCTCTCCAAGCAAAACCAGAAAAGGGAAATCAAAAATTGAACCCCATATGAGCAAACCAAATTCTCTAAACAACAATTCCTGCAAGGACATCATGCACAGTAGATTTCAAATGGTCCAGTGTGCTAATGTCAATACACCCAGAGGAACAATAAACAAATAGATACACACAACCAAAAATTTGCATACGGTAAAGTAATGCGATAAAAAAAAGGTACAATACAATCTCTTTAATTCTTATATAATTATCTGCCTCACATATGAACAACTGTAGCTGCTTTTGAACTTCCGGAATTCCGAACTTGCAGTTGTCGTGTCTGGGGTCATTATCACGGGCCTTAGGGATAAATCACTCCCTCTGCAGAAATTATGTACGTATACATTAACTTTTGGAACAGTATCATCAACGAACACACACACAAACAGAGAGAGAGAGAGAGAGAGAGAGAGAGTGGAAGGAAGGAAAGCGTCATGTACCCTCGAAATACCAGACCTTTATAGCAGGTCAAAACTCACTCAACATACAACCCCACTTAATACCAGATCAAACCTCGCTTGACACCTGTCGACTCCCTCGAACAGGCACATGGGATTTTTTTTAATCGCAACCATCAAACGCCTCTCAATTCACATCACATTTCGTTTCTCTATCCCTAAGCTTAACGTCTTTAGGTTACAGTGTACGCAGCTTCTCTGCATTCCCGAGAGTTCATTGAGTTTATTCAGCTTTTCATGCCCTCATAAAGGGATTTCTGTGTTAACAGTTAAGTACACCCTTGCAAGACTACCCCACGCATCTTCACATGAATTCAATGATCTAGATCAACGTTTCCCACTTCCAAACCTTCACTCATTATCTTCTTCACAACCATCCTTAGGTCGTATGGGAACAGCGTTGCGCAATAGATCAAGGCAAGAAGCTCTTGGTGACTACTGAATTAGAAGAGGCTGGCCTAAAACTGCATGGATTGGAAATCAAAGCTCGGGGAGGTTTGTGCAAGGATCTCAGAGTCAGGGGAGCTTTATTATATACATGAGATCAGGCTCGGGTAACTTTACATTCTACTTCAGATCAACCTTAAACAAAAATGCAAGACTCCTTTCAATCTCTACTCAGACAATTGCAGAAAACTGGGCATTCTGTGACACTACCACTTATATCTAGTTCTTAATTCTTAGCACATCATATATGCGGAATTTAAAAAGAGAGGCATTTCTGGCAATAATGGAAGGAACGCCACAGGAGACTTTGTTTGTCCATGCACATAACGACATAATAGGGGAAAGAAGAAAATTACCCTTTGACGTTTGGAGCTCGGTGATGGTGGGTCACCACGCCGATCTGACAAGGTCCCCCTATCTGAATTCTCCTGAGCCTTGTACATATTCGCAATGATCAGTTAGAAAGCCCAGGATAGCACACTTCATATTTGATTCTAAAAATAGATGTCCTAATTTCATCTTTATGGAGTCTGTAAACAAACTCACTTGTGTGGAAGAAGCTCGTATCGTTGTATCCATAGTTTCACTGCCTGCCTCTGGTGGTGCACTACTAGACCGGATTTCTGTGTTTTGAGATATAATGGGCATGATTTGACGTAGTAAATTAGACAAGAAAATTCCTTCATCACCCGCTCTTGGTGCAGCCTCTCCTGGTGCAGCCTCCTGAGTAGTGGTAGTGCCCTGACTTGGTCCCATGTGACCTGCAGCAGAACTTGTATCCATTCTCTGGAAGCTGATGTTACCAACTCCGGGAAATATGGACCTCAGTAACTGATCGAGTCCGCTGGGAATCTGTGTAGAGTATCCTTGACCATTTTGTGTTGCATCACCGGGGGCGTTGGCTGAAAAAAAAAAAAAAAAGGAATGTTTTACATGTTTAACATTATGTTTCTTGTTCTACTCTTTTAAATTAAAACTGAATAAAGATGGGCCAGATAAATTCCAACAATTAAAGACAGCTGATGATAAACACTATTTTAAGGCAGGAACACATGCCAGGGTATAGTGTGCAAGTTAGAGCCCTGGCTTTTAAAGAAATGGAAACCCGAAAACTCATAATGACCAAATAATGAAGCATAGATTGTCAAGCAGTAACCAGCAAGAACCATGACCTTAAAAATAAACATTCATTTGTCTTTGAAGTTTGAAGCATCCAACTCAACAATTTGCTAAAATTTTGCCAAACAAAGCAAGGTCTAGAAGAGACTTCTTAAAGTAGTTAGTATCTAAGAAGCATGGATACAATCACGGCACAGAGATGTCATTTCTAAAAAAATTGGAAACGGACATGCTAAGGACATGTTGAATATAATAGATTCTTGAGACAAACCGGCCAACTTTCTAGACAATGACAGATTCACTGAAAGTTTCACAATAAAAGGAGGATCATTCTAAACAATCCAACAAGAGAAAGGAAACCGATTGAGAAACTTGAATATACATTAGGTACAAATTCCCAGCAAAATAAAAAATGTTATTTCTATCAAGTTAAGGATAAGGGGAATTTAATTAGCCATCCTTTTTACCCTACTTATTTAGGTGTTTAGCCTAATGTGTTCAAATACTTATTTTTTCATCCTCAAATTCAATTAAATCCTAAACTACCCTTTCTTTCTCCTAATTTTTCAAATTTCTCTTTTCTTTTTTTTATCTTTTCTAATTATCTCAATTCTCTCTCCTCTTTCAAACATTTCTCTCACCTAATCGTTTGAATTTTTTCTCACTCCTAATCTTCTCTCTCATATTTTCATTTCCCTAAACTCTAAAAAGAAAACACGACTCCTACAAAAACGAATGTGTAAGCCGAAAAATATGATCAATTCCCAAAACATGACAAAACCTGATCGAGGTAGATGAACAAAACAAGATCAATTAAAAACATGACAAAATCAAAAAAAGTGTAGGTTTCGATCGAGGTAGATGAACAAAACATGATCAAGTAAAAAACATGAAAAAAATAAAAAAAACGTAACAAGTTTTGAGAAGTGTAGATTTCAATCAAGGTGAGGTAGATGAACAAAACATCATCAATTCACAAACATGACAAAAATCGAAAAACATAATACCTAAAACTGATATTCTGGTAACGGCAAGCAGCGGCGGAGAAACCGAAACACACATTCCGGAAAATTTATAAAATCACCATGAAACAAAAAAGATCATGAACACGTATCAAAATTGTGCCCATGAAACTACACTAAACTGAAATAATGACAAAATTTGAAGAAACCGAAATACACATTCCAAAATCGTGACAAATTTTGTGAAATCACCATAATTATAAACACTTTTCGTAAAATCATCTCGACGAAACTACAATAAATAGAAATCATAACAAAATTGAAGAAATCAAAACACATACACCGAAATCATGACCAAAATAAGAGAATATTTTTCTACCATATAGGTACGCACCACATTCCTACTTCTTTTTGATTGTGCTAAATCAATGTTCAACCACAGTGCATCAATTTGGTGCGTCTCAAACTCAGCTTGCTCGAGAGGAGAACGAGAGAGTGGGTAGCGCTTTTGTGGTGGTATCCTGTCTCCACAGCAATGGATCGATCTGAGCATGGAACGCCGGAGTTAAAAGGTGGGGTAAAGCACATCGCCATTCTAAGCTTGACTCTGGAATCGTGGCAGCGGCGACGGCAGCTAAAGGAGAAGGAGTGAGAGAGGACGGTGGGTGTTAGAGGAGGAAGAGGGAGAAAGGCCGGCGACGAGCATGGATCGTCGAGCAGCGATGGCGGCTAGAGGAGAAGTGAGAGAGGAAGGTGGGTGTTCGAGGCGGAGGAGGGAGACAGGCTGGTGGAGAGCATGGATTGTCAAGCAGCGGCGGGACGATATCGTTGGTTGCTGCTCCGGCGGATCGCCATTCTTCTCAATCAGTTCATTGTCGACGATGGGGATTTTCCATTTTTTGGGTTTTTTTCTCAGAGCTTTTTTCCTGATTATATGGCGTAATGGATATGTTCAATCCTGAGGTGGGTATAAGATGATGAGGAATTTTCGGGATGAGGACGGGATCATGGTCTAATAATTTCAAAATATTAGTCCTGTGTAAATCTCAAAATGATCTATATAATATTAAAAAATAATATAGGGGTCAACATTAGTGGAGGGTGTTTTAGGTATTATTTAAAATTCAGGATGTCAACTTAAGTATTTAAATCTAATAGGATGAGTACTTAAATAAGTCAACGAAACAGGATGACTATTTAATTTCTTCTAAGGATAAAAACAGGGATACAATTACAATTATGAAGATACAAAAACAGCAGTCACTAAACAAGTATTCAATAAACTAAGTATCCATGAATTTTGACCCCGTCAAACCTTTTATAATTGCACTTTGCTCTCTAACCTGTCCTCAGCATATACCCAGCGTGCCCAACTACTAAAATATATTTTAAAACCTAACACCTATTTGACCGTGTCCGAATGTGTCTGTGTCCAGATAATGTGGGGCACGGATAAGTCGGGGTAGAAGAGTGTGTGCTTCTCATACAGAGAGCAAAGCCCTTCCAAACAGAGGCAAATCCAACCTTCACTAAGCTGTCTTAACCTAAAGAAAGTTCCAGTACTAAGCCACATAAAGCAAAGAAATCAGGGTAGAGGAAGTAAGTGTTCAAGTACTTGAGTTACCATCCACTCCAGGTATTCCAATGTTGTGCAGTGGTGCTGCAGAATCAGGGTGGCGCTGTTGCCTAGACTCCACACCAGCAGAGAGACGCTCGTCAGGTACTTGAGAACTGCTTAGATTATTCAAATTTCCAGAACCTAAGTGTTGAACTCTCGCAATAACTGGATACAGTAACCCCACTGAACCATGAGATGAATCAGAAGGGGAACGCCTGACAGAAGCAGGTACTGCTGCAACCACAGTCCTGATAGGGACAACCCTCACTTGAGGTTCCCTGGTGGAAGATTGAAGTCCGCTAGCAGCTTGATGAATGGAACTTCCATCTCCAGAAGTTGATAAGTTGCTCTGCACTGGAGACTGCTGTGCACCAGCTGAATCCCTTTGATTAGCATTGGGTGGGGGGATTAATGGACCTAAGAGTAAAATTGACATCCATAAGGAGTTATCTGATTCCGGGTTTAACAATTATACGTAGAAAACGAATTCTAACCGCTCAAAGTACAATCCTATATTTTCAATCCTTTTTTGGGTCCTCTTCTGTTTTGAACTTACAACAATGCCCTTTCGTATATAAAATAGTAAATTGAGAACTAATAAATAAAATGGTAGATTTGTAATTTCTACAATAAATAGAAAATAAAGGCGTGCCAATTTACAAAGGGGAAGAGCTAAAATCAATTCCCCCAAAAATTTATGCTTGTTATTACATACACTAATAGAGAGAAATATTGTAAACATCGTATGGAAAACCTAAGACTACTGATAAGAACGTTACCTGTTCGTATCCTGATGTCTATATTCCTCGGAAGGAAACCAGATCCAAGAGAACCCAAGCCAGGTTGTGCTGCTCCCATTGGGATTGCCCCAAAACTTGTCCCAGGTTGAAAAGGAAGTGGCTGCTCAATTTGTATTGGAGTGATGGAAGAGAGAAGGAAGGAGAAAGGAAGGAGGGAGGGAGGAGGAGGAGGGGTGGGGGAGAGGGTTAAAAAATTACGCATAAAACATAAAGAATTCAAAACCATGTCAAGCATATTACCTGAACCATTATAGGATTGGGGCCAGACGTTGATATAAACACAGCAGGACCGGCATTAACGACAGCATCACCCTGAAAAAAGAAACAAGTAATACTTTCTGAGATTTATGGGACCAGATATACTGTGCCCTGTTTGCTTGTCTGGATTTTTGCATCGGATTGGAATACAAATTCAAGAGGAACCCAAATCCCATCTTTCATCAGACCTTTTGCTGCTAGATTACATAGTCATCAGATATCAGATTCCACACGACATGAGATATACAACACCTTGCAGGATGTGGGATTAACCAATTATTTTTGCCTCCCCCAATGATCTGATAGGATTCCATATTCTATAGGATTATATCTCCATTAACTCTAAATGCAGTCACCCAAACGGACCAAAGTGTCAAAGAACTATTTTTTTACTAACCACTGTCACAAACAACACAAGTTAAATGTTATGTGAGAAAAAGTGAACAAAATAAACGCACCGGTGTTTGGCCCATTCTTAATGTCATGGTTGTGCGGCCAAGCTCAAGTAGCAAAGCACCTAAGTTTTGCAAAAGAACTCCAGATCTCATTGCATTGGATTGGATGCTCGTCCTTGCCAAAGGATCAGTCATATTTGCTTGATCCTCTAGTTGTCTTGTAAGTTGCTGCAAATATGAAAGAGAACCATGCCAAAAATTTGTTAACATCTCAGATGCATGATTCTACTGCATCTTTTCATTTAACAGCTTCAAGCTTCCTTCCTCGGCGGGAATCAATAGGGAGGGACAAACGAGTCCAAAGCTTCCTTCAAAGTTTCTTCCCATTACTTTCATTTTCTGCTTCCAACATTTTCAGCAATACGTATTTCCATTTCATATTCTTATGATTGGGACATTTTATATTCCCACTTTCATTATTCTAGAATTAGATTTTGACCAGGAATGCTTATGTTTTGAGTTGATTTTGTTTCCTATATTATTAGGATTCTTGGTTCACAAGCGCTAGAATTTCCTTTTAGCAAATTTCTTATAACTAGATTCCTAGTAGCAATAGGACTATTTTTATATTCTCAATACGTGTTGATCTATTATTCCATAAAACTTCAGTGTTTACGCTAGTCCTTGTGTTTATGGTGATTTATCTTGTGGATTCAAGAGCCCTTTGGTAAACCGATATCTAACCCATTCGTTTACCAGAACGAGATCTAGTTTTCCTTACACTACAATGCTGTGTCACACTAAAAGTAAAAGCAAATATAAAAGAAGAGAAAAAACTCATGGTGAACAACAAAAAATCCAGTGGATTGCTTAATATCTAATAATCTTCTGGCCTGAAAGATTGTTGTCTATTAAATTTTGCCCATAAACTTATTTCAGTTTTATTTGAAAAGAAAAACTTGCCAACAAGAACATAATTTTCAAGACTAAGTCCACTCTAAGCATGAATAGTTGTAAAAAAGTATTTAAACACCCTATAAATCTTGAATATTTACTAATGCAAAATGAGTTTTTAAAGGTTTTGATAGTTACAAGTCCTTAAGAGCAGAAAAGAGGGATGATTTCAGAAAATTAAAATTATCATAGGTCTTCTGAAAGTTGACTAACTGGATAACTTTAATTTAAGAATACCGTATCAAATCCTTCATAAATCAACCAGAATTCATGTCCTTTATCAATGTCTCTTTTTTGTCAGAATCTAAATACCCGCCCCTGTTGTCCATAGTAATGCATACTGTTTCCAATATCGGTAACATTTCCTAAAAGTAGTACTCCCTCCGTCTCACTTTAAATGTCCACTACGGGAATCCGTGCATTTTCAAACCCCAAAAAGATATACTTCTATATTTTGTTTTTTTTTGTTTTACACCAAATTAGAGTACTCAATGACTACTCTAATTTGGTGTGAAAAATTAAAAAAATAATATATAGAAATATATATTTTTGGAGTTTGAAAATGCACCGATTCCCATAGTGGCCATTTAAAGTGGGACGGAGGGAGTACTACATTCACATTTGAGGTGGTCGAACAGAAACAAAAGCACTCTCTTAAATTACAAATCTAACAAAAAACAAACCAAATTAATTAGTCAAGTGCTTACAGACAGGCAATCTGCAGCTTGGTCGGTGAGTATTTGTCTTGTTGACAGCATCACTTCAGCCAAAGAAGCTGGTGTTGGGAGCCCTCCCCGTCCAGCAGCTGAACGTATGGCAGCATCATAATCTTGTCCGGTACCAGCAGCTTGAGAATTATTGCTCTGGCCTCTGACTGCCAAATCCAAAAATACTTCAATGTAAACAATTGAAAAACAAAAAAAGACTTCCACTGGGAAAAAAAAATAACAAAAGGAGAGAGTTCTGACCATTTCCACTGAATTCTTGCCTCATACGAGTCAAATACTGGGACAATGTTGTCACGGAATCAGGAATCACCTGCAAACACGAGAGAGAGAGAGAGAGAGAGAGAGAGAGAGCTATTTCAACATGATACTTGACTAAGAGAATATTTCAAATATGGCAACCATTAATTTGTTAACCACCAACTCATCTTAATGCGTAATGCCTTGTTCGGATCACAATTTGAATTTTTGGGTTTGGTTTTTCAGGTAATGAGTGGAGAGAGAAATTAGGGTAATAATTGGAGATAGGGGTAATGAGTGGAGAGAGAAAGAGAAATGAGAGTAATGATTAGAGATAGGGGTAATGAGTGGAGAGAGAGAAATTAGAGTAATGATTGGAAGTAGGGGTAATGAGTGGAGAGAGAAATTAGAGTAATGATTGGAAGTAGGGGTAATGAGTGTTTTTGGAGTTGGAATTTTTTTCCCAAATTGTGATCCAAACAAGGCATAAGCTGTTAGAGAGAGGAACAACTATTATTTATATTCTCAACAGGCCCCTCATGTGTAGCTAGGCTCTCCTCCATAAGCGGGCTAAACACATGTAGATTTTAATCATTAGTTAGGCAGTGAGGTTCGAACACATGATTTATTGCTTGCTCTATTACCATATTAGATTGTTCACTACGACTCAAGCAAAAGCTTAAAGCTATTAAAGAGAGGGGGCAACTTTATTATATATATTCTCACATCAATAAAGGGATAAAATGCAAATAGAAAACAAAACAAAATCAAGAAAATCCTAGAAGGGGCAACTTGAACGTACAGGAGGGTGCAGATCCTCCAGCGGAACGGAAGTTGCAAACGAAGAAGCAACATTGCGGGGATCAGATTGACCCCTTGAGGCAGGTTGGTCAGTTTGCTGTCCATTAGAATTTCTTAAGCCACCAAAGGGTATTCTTGAAAGGCCTTCTGGAGCAGCTTCCTGGAATTTGAAACATAATAAAAGGGGCGATAGTAATTTTTCATATGTTTAAGAGCTCAATTCTTCCCGAGGAATGAAACAAAGCTCATGAGAGTCTATTGCTAGCTCATTATTACATTAAAAAGGAATGGTTAGTAACACATCATTTCATTAGCCTGAGAGGCAGGACTGTGACCAAAACCCATGAAAAGAGTGGAGCTTCAATACAAATAAGTTTCTTATGTGCTTAGAATTCGACCCGCAACAAAACCGCTTAAACGGGAAAAGAAAATCTAGTTGGCAACGAGGCATGTCATGTAAGCAAATCTAGTTGGCAATTCATTATTACAGGAAATTGAACCATATGGACCTCATTTTAAGGGGAAAAAGAACAGCCCATTGAGGTTTTTAACATTGTCACAAAACTTACCCTGAGATCAGCCCCTTCATTGCCACTTCCAAAATTAGTGATACCGAATGAGCCAAGAACAGCAGAGACAATCTACGGTATTGAGAGAGAGAGAGAGAGAGAGAGAGAGAGAGAGAGAGAGAGAGAGAGAGAGAGAGCAGAAACATTTACACAGGTAGTTAGCACCATTAATAAGATCGTTACAACTGAAGATAGCTGATATATTTACCCGACCAAAATCGGGAAGAACACCATCTCCTTGTTCAGATATATTAAAGCTCCCAAGAACTACACTGGGCCCTCCTTGATTTCCTTGACTGCTACTCGATGCTGGATCAGTTCCTGCAAAAATGGAAAAAATTGCTGCCAAAACCATTAAAAACATGAACAATCTCTTATGGAAGTGAGAATTAACAGAAACCTGCAACGGAACAGACAGTTGTACACATTTGCATATTCCACTCATCGAAGCCCTCAAAAAAGAGAGAGACAGGAGCATTCAGAACACCCCAAAAACTTGCTACAATGAACAAGAGAGTATAATAGCATTGACAACAAGTAGTGACCAATAAAGCATTTGCCACCAAGATCTGACACACATGAAAGTCCAAAATGAAAAAAAGCAGGCGTTCGAAACCTATCCATACACCCAGTGGCGCTGAGCACCCTATTTTTATTTGCTTCTATTTCTGATTATCTTTGAACACTCAACTCGTTAACTTATGAACACCTATCAGTCCAGGTAACCCATCGTTGAACAGCTAATACATTAGCTCAAACAAAGCTCACACTCCATATTAAAGAACTTCAAAAATAAATAATAAAAAAGAGAGAGAAAAAGAAGGATCTATAGGTATACTTATTGTGTTTTGCCTTCTCTCTCCATGTCCATTGTTAGCAATTTAAATGTACTAATTTATTTTCCATAACCTCTACAAACTTTTTTATTGTTTCACTTAAGAAATCAAGGACATTCATAAAAGAACTTCACTAGGTTGCAAAAATTTGTTAATTTGAACAATCTTCCTATCCAGGACTACAATAATTCATCATAACATCCTAACGATAGGCGCAAAATCAGAAGAGCAAATCCCACAATTTGTAAGCAAGGTATGCCCTACATCTAAGGATTTCTGAGTCTTGTGTCCGTCTGGATTCTTCATTATAGCATAATTCAGAGCATCCCTATCGTGTTTGTCTTACTTTTTTTAGAAATAACATATCACCGTGTCCTGTCTTGCCCGTTCCCGTATTCGTCCTTCTTAAATCACAATTCACAAGGACTCACTACTAAAAAGTGGTGTGGTGTCATAGAAATTGTTCAAGTTCACAAACTATTCAAGTTTCAAATGATAAGTCCAAAACAACAAATCCGTAAAGGCAGAAGAGAGTGGTCAGCTACGTAGAAATATTGGTTTCTCAATTAGAGCATTACCAAACAAGAGTTTCTGCAGCGAACTATTATTAAATCCTATATCTGACATATGAGCACGACAAAACACGAAATAATCTACAGCTATGGATTCCATGATATGGCAATTATAAAATGAGTTCATATCAGACTAAAGTCACAGAAAGACCTGGATGATCAGTACTCCCCAATGGAGGTAGCATTGGTTGTCTCACAACCATATGCAGAGTGTGACCATCTTCCACATCTAAAATAATGTAAGGAACTCCACTACCCAAAGAAACTGAGTACAAACATGTGTAGATTAAAATGTGTATGTATGTCAGATATGAAACCAAAAACATGAGAATCATCTACCGATTGCAGAGACACTGAAGTCTTTCTTTTTCAATCGGAAAATGGAGAAGAACCATCCATTCATTTAACTTCCTCCACATGCATGGACCTCTTGGAAGGAGAGCATATGTTGTCAAATATTCAGAAACACCAACACCTCTCTGTATTCTATGTCCATGACAAATAATCACACAATATACCCATTTTGTTACCAGCAGTTTTGAAACATCTGTCCATTCCATTACAACTAGGGCAAACTTGCTTTTGAGTACATCCATAACAAGTACTTACGTAAGCAAGACATACGTAAATACCGACACCAGAGTTGTAATCCATACAGAGCTTCTGTGACATTTACAAATAATTCTTTATTCTTGAATCTGCAACTAGCAATTTAACCAATCACATGGAATCAGAGAGAGAAAGACAGTCGTAAAACCTTACATGGATGGTAGTTGAAAGGTTTAATAACGATGCCCTGATTTTTACTACATGACACTGTTTGGCTTCGTCATATTAAGCAAGCTACACAGCTCAGTTTGACACTGGAGTTCATGAAATGGTTGGTATGTACAAGCAATATCTATCAGAGGTGGAGATGACGAGCAATTTCCTAGTTTCAACTGGGATGGAAATGGTCAAATCACTCAGATTGTAGGTCACATATCCTTCTTGTCCATAGAAGCATTCAATGGGATTACCTCAATGCAGCCAATTATACCAAGACAAGCATATTTTCCAGTACACTTTACAATTAACAAGAAATTAACTCTATGTTAAGCTTCCATAATTTCAATAGGAAATGGATACGATAAGCTGACAGGAGCTGATCATCTTTCAGAACTTTCCCGCGACATATAAGGCGCTGTTGTTCAGACAATACACCAGTAACAGTAGCAATTTGCTCCTTTAATGCAGGTATGGGCACCTGCATGGCATTGACAAACAGAGAAAGAACTAAGAAGTATAAATAAGTCACGAAGCTTGATAAGATTCTAACACTATATGTGCTTCCACATGTATAAGCATACATAGCCTATTTTAAAAAACAGACATGCATTTCAATGTATATATAAACATACAGATATATGTTCGCAGATCCAAAAGATAGTGAGATATGGGTAGATGTAAAAAGAGAGTTATGCAAACCAAGATTCCACCCGATTACTTTCTTCTAAAACTGATCACTTATGAATAATTGTCTCCAGAAGAAGAGGAGGAATGCTTCTAATGTAATTTATGCTCATCATTGGAGCCACAAGGCCCAATCAATCTTATTTTAGCACAATACTATTTTATAGAAAAATTAACTTTACCCCTCTGTAAAATATACCTCCCGAACTTTGAAAACCTACACTTACACCACCTTTATTCCAGACTAAAGTGAAACTTACCTTCCACGTCCAAAATAACATAGTGGGACTTGCGCAGAAGTAATAATTTGACATGTTTTTCAATACTCAGAATGACACTTTTATACTCTTATATAGTTAGGTTCTGTTAGAACATGTGTGAATGCTAAGTCCCACATTAGATAAACAAAATAAAGGTTGGGCCTTAACATAATATCGGTGGCTTACTGCTTACAGGCTCAACTTTCAAGTGGGACTGAGTTCATTCAATTTGTATTGTGCATGCAGTGGTGGATCAATGCATAGGACAAACTCCTAATAGATTCGATGATACATATTACAAATATGGTAACATAAGTTATAACAAGCTTTTGTCTGGTAATAAGGAGATATATTCTCCGAACATATAAGCTGATTCAAAACTTCAATATGAAACATAACTATGATTGCAAATTCAAAATAGGAGGTGGTGCACTGGGAATGTGGAGGTGGGTAGGGAGGAGCTCGATGCAGCGGGGGGGATGGGGAAGGGGTCAGGTAGTGTGAGCGAGGACAAAGCAAGAAGCGAAAACAAGAAGGAAAAAAAAAAAAGGGAGGCGGGGTTTGGTAGATTCACCAAATTAGAAACGAGAGGTAAATTTGTCTTCTCACATTCGATGATTGTATTCCCATTTTTACTTTGTTCCAGAGTAGAGGGGATTTCAGTGTAGGGTTTCAAAGTTTGTATGAGTTGTCGTGCAAAGTACATCAGAGTAGAGTGAATTTCCCCCTCATTGTATTGCCCAGCAGTGTCAAACTATTCTGTATATAAAACAACTGTTGGATATGAAAAGGACATTTAAGGACTATGAACATTGAATACAATCCAAGTAAACATGATTTACACATTTAGTCAGTAGATGATAAAGAGCGTGAAATTCAATTACCCAGCCCCAACAAAAAAATGTGAAGCAACAAAATTTCAGCAGAGTAAACAATGGAATAACATCGGTACGCACACATTTATCCACTCGCAGAGTGTATGTCTGAGAATCCAATGTCTTTATCTTTATCTCTATCTCAACAGTTGCTTCAGAACACTCGTTGCTCCCAGAAATCATAACTTCATCACAACCATTACTTCCCATTGTACTCAGAACTCCTCTTGATTTCGGAATAACTGCATAAGTCATGGTTAGGTTTTCTGATTTTGAAGGAATGGTGCATATTGCTAGTGGTTACAATAATCATAAAGAAAGTAAAATTTCTCTCCAATCATACCATAGAGAATTTTATTGATAAGAAATAACAAAGTACAAGAGAGGGAGCACAAGAAGTCTACCAAACTCAAAATGAAGGAAGCAAGGAATCTCACACACTACAAATATCTGTCCAATCTAAAAGGAGGTATTGAAACCTGAAAAGAAGCCAAATTACAACACATCAAAATCACAATACAACACAACACAAGTAGGTTCATCATAAATGTCCTTTTGCAACATATCCAGAAACATCCCTTATATTGGCAACCATAAAATCTTAGTATTCAGAGAAAAAATTCTTACATATATCACCAAAATTATCAGACCTGTAAATAGAGCTGCATTGAAGATTTCCTTAGAGCAATTTATCAAATAAATGTCATGATATCCATTGACATGTCTCCAAAGTAACTTTACTAGTACAAATTACTATCTTTAACATTTTGCAAATTTCTCGACCAACATGTTGTAACTTTTAAACCTATTGGCACCAAAATTACACAACGAAACCCATTAATAAGATAATGGATGAGCACAGTCTCTGTCTCAAACTCTGGCAAAACCAGTCGTGAATATTTAACAGAGTTACAGAAGTAAACTGCAGTCCATAAACCCAGCTTCGTTGAGCACTGAACAGACTGCACCAAACTGAGCAGAACCCATTAGTTAAAAAACAACTATATTCCCATAAACCAGAAATCGCAAGCTCAATTTTCCATTATATCAATACTGAACTGAACAAAAACCATTAATCGGATAGGAATCAATCGATAAACACTCTTATTTGAGACTCTAGGAAACTCAAATATTAAAATATGTGATGGCAAGCATACACAAATCATTTACCATGACATAATACCACTGAGCACCCAACTGAGCAGAACCCATTGGTCCCAATTGATTTTAAATGCTGATTGCTGATTGATGGAGGTATGACTATAATATTTATAAAAAAAAAAGAAAAAAGGAGAGGTATGACTATAATAACCTACATATCAAAATAAAAACCATTCCACATCTCCTAGGTTTATTGAACAAGAAAGAAGCACAAAAAACATGGAATTGTAAGCGAAACAAAAACAAATTCATCAAGCACACCACAGAACCCATTAACCCCAGATTAATCCCAGAAATCAAAAGCTCAATTAAACAGAACCCATTAATCCCAGAAATCAAAAGCTCAATTTTAAATTCTATTGACGCTTCAATGACTAAACAAAACCCAATTATCAGAACTGATTGAAGTTGAACATTCTCATAGAAAACTCTACCAGACGCAATCTTTTAACATCTAAGAGAAGTACACCAAACTCATTATCCAATTGAAGAAACTTTCTTTTTCCTTCACAACGGAATAAACCCTTCCAAAAAAAGAAAACCTATAAAGGACCAAATTCAATCATCAGAATTGAATACCTAAACCAAACCAAACCGAGCCTTATGTCCCAATCACTTGGGGTCGGCTAATCAGAATTGAATACCTAAGCACAAAATTGAGCTAGGTTCCAGGTCAATAATTTTTAATTCCATAGAAGCTGAGATGACTGAAGTAAACCCATAAATGGAGATGACTGACCAATCTTACATCATATACTCTAGCAAGCTCATATCTTCATAGTATCTGGGATAAGTAAACCAAACCCATCATCCAAATGAAGAGAATTTCATGTTCATGAAATCCACCACTCCAGACCCATAGAAAATGCAAAAGAAGACGCCCTAAATGTTGTAACACATGTATTTACTAGACCCCGAAAAGATTTTGTATAAGCATCTGAATTACCCATGAGAGAGAGAGAGAGATGTACCTGCTACGGAGTCGCCAATCGTCGACGGAGCAGCTGAGCTGTGGTTTCGATTACAGATGAAGATTTTGAGGTGTCACAGTGACTCTGATTGATTGATAATATAGGGCTGACAAATACTATATATATGGTCTTAGTTTGCAAATCTTACTCCAAAATTATTGAATATTATATCTTGAACCCCCAAAAAAAGACTTCTGAACAAAATTCCCCAAATTATACTCCTTCCCTCCCTTATTTAGAGTCCAGTATTCTATTTTGGGTTGTCCCTCAATAAGTGTCCATTTTGTAAAATTAGTGGGTAAAATTTGGTGCATTGTCTATTTTGTCCCTAAAAGTATATTCCATTTTAAAAAGTTTAGTAAGTAAAAGTGTAATAATGATGGACAAGTAGAGAAAGTGGAGGAAAAATTAATGTGAAAAATATAATAATAATTTCTTTTTAATAAGTTTGTGTTACAAAGTAAGATACTTAAAAAGGGATGGAAGGAGTACTATCTAAGGAATGTCAAAAAAGAAATATATTAAATCACAAAACGAAATTTTAATCCGCAAAATATTGTCTAATCTACAAAACAAAATTTTGTCTAATCCGCAAAATGAAATTTTAAACTAATATCTTTTGTCAAAAATGAAATACATTAAATCTTTTATTTTTTTTGCAAGTTACTATATAAAATTTAATGATTGCTTTTGATTTATAAAATTAATTATTGTTTTGGAATAGTTCACTTTTCTAAGCTCTCATTTTGCAGATCGGACAATTATTTTAGGATGTCCATGTCATAGAGTGATTATTCCGTGCTTCAGGGGCCTTCTCAACGGCACATTTGATGATGACGCCAATTCATAAGTGTGGTGGAAAAGGCCATGGTGACAATTCTCCTAAAGCAAGTAGTAATAATTTTTCTAATGTCATAACGATTTTGGAAAATGGTTCCTCTGTTGACCGCTTGACGGGTTGTTTCTAGCATTTTTCTTTGAGAATATTAGTTTTCCCAATGGTTATATCTAGGAAAATTTTAGTGTACCAATGAGTTGAATTGGATCACCTTTGTCGTATTTGATGTGGGCCCCGCAAAAAGTATTTTGATCCATTGTCCGTGCAAGGTCAAAAAATGGTTGCATTATTTATTTATTTGTTTTTGGAATAATGAGAACTCCTTCGAGATTATAAATAAGAGTACCCAATCCGGATTACAGCCACAAACAAAAATGCAAGTAGGAAATACATTTCAGCCCAAACACTTATATAACGATAACCTCAGTCACGTAATCATTCAAAATGTCATGCGCTACTCAATCCTCAAACTGCGCTCACGCTATCAATCTTTGCAAGAAATTCGGGATGTGATTCAAATACGTTTTCACGCTTATGTTCACGTTCTCACCTGCACATGCAAACACGCACGCGAATTATGTGGCTTAGGCTATGACAATGTGGACCAAAAGCAGATGCATGTGAAAACCAAAGGCATTCAACCTATACACCCACCACAGCATGCAACCGACCAGGCAAATCAAAATGCGCTGGAATAAGACCATGGACATTGGACACCACATCAACAATAGAGACCACAACCACCTGCAACAAGAAATTAGGAAGGGAAAAAAAAAAAACTAAGATCAAGAAAGATAGAAAGAAACACAAGGAAAATACTCACAGTCCACTAATGATGGTAAATTACCTTCGATTATATGCTGTCGATAACATTAATTATGAGCTTAGCTATCAGGGATTCCGGGCATAAATGACGTCACAACTAAAACCAAAAATCCCAACAAGGTTGACACCTTTGGCTTGGACAATCACACGCTGCTCACAAACTCAAACGACAAGGTTGGCAAGGAATCAACCAATAAAAAGAATACACCAAACAGAACCTAGACCAGATAAACTAGTGAAAACCAGGGACATGTGCCTGATAACCAATTACATCAATACACTAAATACTAGATACAAAACATAGTAGCATATGAAGCAGCAAAACCAGCAGAAGCATAAACAAACCCAGGAGCAGCATCACCACCTCGTTAGTAGCAGCAGCATCAAATATTCAAAAACCATTGCGGCAAAGACCACTATCACACCACCACTACAAGAAACATCGGCTGAGCAGAATACCTCTTTGTGATAATCAATCAGTAGCAGCAGCTTCGTCGCCTTATGAGTAGCAGCAGCAAAATCCAACGCTGCGGAGGGGAGAAAATCACCCACCCACCCACACCACACCCTTTGCCTCACACACCCCCACTGCAGCACACTCACATACCCATCTGATCTACTTTGTTTCCTTTTTAACTCAAAACATTCAACAATAAACAAATTGGGACGATAAAACAAATGAAAAGACTTGCCAGTTTTGTTGAGCTTCTAGAAGTTGACGATTAACGAGGAGAAAGTTTATATGGGCATCCAAACCGCATTGTTCCTCTTCTTAATTCGATTTTGATTTATCCGTTGATAAAATCACGAGTGACATCAACGTAAGTGCAGTGCTCCGCTTTGTTCGTCTCAAGTTAAAATTGGTCGCTATATTTTCTCACGTCCCTTGGGATTTGAATTCAGTGCATTTTGCTCACTTCAGTGGAATTTGACTTCATTACATTTAGTTCATCTCGCAAACCAAGAAGAGAGATGATGGCATGTCATGCCTAAAAATATTTCTGATGATTCACCTCTCATCGCTAGCTTCTTCCTTGGAAGAAATATCTCTTCAAAAGTTACTCTCTCACTTTTGAAATCACCTTTCCAGGTCTTCAACTAAGGCAGGAAATTACCGAAATACAAGGTCTGAATTATTCATCGTCACCTTTTGGCCTCCAAGAATCCATTTGATTGAACGATACATTCAAAAGAAATATACATGCATTCGGAGTTTGGTTAAATTTTATAAAGTCCAGATTAAATGTCCTTAGATTTTATAGCCCACGGAAAAAATGAGAAAGACATTACCATGGGGGAGTGACATTATTAATTCTTTCCCTTACTTTGATAATAATACTAATATGGAATTGTACAGTTTACTATTAGTCCAATCTAATAAATGAATCCCTAAGTTACGACAACTTCCATGGGGGACAACTAAGAGGCATTTTTACCATTTTACTAAACAAAGTGCAATAATAAGAGGCAAAAAGAGAATTGTGAAGGTAAATTTACTGTGGAAAGGCTATAACACTGGTTAGCAGAGCGTCGCCATAAGTGAGATGTCATTGAGTGCTCTTGGCAGTTTGTCCCTTAAATAAATACCAACACAAAAAATATGGGTTCCACAGTATTTATCGGTCACAACACTATTGGATCGACCCATGGCCTTGCTCCAAAAGTGTTGAATAATTGTTCCCCCATATGAGAAATGGAGAAAAAAAAGTCACCAGAATCCAGAGTCAAGCAAGTAAAAAAAGAATTCTCATCAGCCAAACAGCTACAAAGAGCCCACTGCAACGATAAATCTTAGGAAGCAAGACCAGTCAAGTTCTACGGGATGTCGGAACCCCTTTCAATAACTCAACGAGGTATGGTAAGAAACTCAAATTCATGAAACCAGATGGGGTGTCAAGATCCACAATGAATACACACAAGAAGGCGGAAAAAGGAATGTGAAACCCATCAAGTAGACCGTCTCTTTCCGATTAAGAATGAACCCGAACAGAAGTTTGTGAACAGGTGAGTAAAAAAAGACGATGAATACAACAAAAATTACCACCACATAATCGTTCGATGACGTTACAAAACCAATCATTTACACACAACCTCAAATTGTGAACAACTTGACAGAAAAGAATAAGAGTCCTGCTTTTTCATGTGTCTTTGAAAATATGACCCCAAAAAACCGGAGAATACAACCGCACATGAGGAAAAATGATATATAGCTTTGCAGCCAATCAAAAAGAAAAAAAAAATCACTCCCATTCCAAAACCAACACTCTACAACCAACTCTGTATACCTTTATGATATGGTAAAAGAAACCAGCATCAACAAACTGTGTATATCTTTACTTGCAAAAATATCACCATCCAGTGAACACAACAATCCACAAAGAAAACCTGCAATATTAGAAAGAAAAGAAATATGTTTCAATCAGTAGCGGCATGTTATTTCATCACCAACATAGATGACAATGACATAAATGATGTGAATCGAAAATGCAAGAGAAAGTTCTCCCAAGATTTGTGGCGACAAAATGTTTTTCATGTTATTAAGCCGAGACATGCAGATAAACAAACGCATGAAATTTAATCGGAATGCTACCATAAGAGAGGTCCAGCAAAAGGAATGTTTTCTTGAAGTTTCATCCAGAAAGATCCTTACTCCATGACCTCGTAAGGAAAATGGCGCTACAGGAACTCAGAGGAAATTATTTCCTGGAGTTGCCTCCGTGAATCAACTTTTAGATTTAGGAATCAATTTCACAGAAAACTTTTCAGAAAAAAAGTTATTACAAACACAACAATTCATTGGTTTCATAGTTTCTTATTTGGGTTTGCGAAGATATTAGTTTCTGAAAATTATTTTTGGAGTTTTTCTCAAAATTAAATATAAATCTTTTTAACCAAACTAATTTTTCGAAATTCTGATAAACACACGAGTTTTCTGAAGAATGGTTTTTGAAAACCTATCCAAACAGAGTGGAGACTATCGCAAAACATAAAATTTAGAATTCATGTACACATACTAATAGTATGGATACAGTATACTCAATGCGCAAAACTGCTTAACAATTTGATGTGAGAAACTGACAGAGCCACACACAAGCTGGATTTAAGGGTATCACGCAGAGAATACTTAGGTTTAAAATCCAAAAAAAGAAAAAAAGCAAACATGAAGCTTAACATGGACATCACCTTATTTTTCTTAATCGGCAAGGGCCTTTTTGAATAAAGTAACTGCCACTTTTAAACAAAGATCAATCCTAAGGAGAAAGACCAAGCAACATAAAAGTGAACAAGGTCTGATCACAAAATGACATCGAACCTACAATGTCGTCCAAACGACAATAACTCATCCAAGGGCAGAGTAGGATAGAAGTCCTTTTGCTGGTTAAATGACTACATGAGAACCTTGCTAAACCGGAGACCAAGTTAAACCCCCACTATTTCATCAAGCAACGAGCTAAAAATAAAAGGAAAGAAGTCATGGCTGTGTCTGTGTGTTTTCTCCCACGATAAAGAAAGAAATGGACATGTGTCTGATTCAATTGCTGGTACACGGGAAATGGTAATGTGCCTGTGTTGGTGCAATTTCTGAAAAAATTCCCAGAGTTAAAGTGGCAAATAGAAAATAGTAGAACTTAGCTAACAACTTAACCAGTGGGAAGTCACAAAGAGCTGCTGAACTTATCCGGTTTCCAGGAATTTGACAAAAAAAGATTTATGGGAATTAATGTCGTCTGATTCTTACTTGAGACCATAGTTGTTAAAAACCTACGATACATGATACGTATCCTATGATTGGTTACTTGATTTGAAAATATTCAGGATTAACAATTGTTGATAGAGCTCCTGTATAGGTGGTTTTTGCTTCTTGTTTTGTTTGTTCAGGAGATGCCCCGTAGTCTTTTGTAGCTTCCTTGCTTTTGGTGAAATGAAATTACTTATCAAAAAAAAAGTTCATAGATGCATGAGAAACACAAGGTTGCTCAGCCAAATTAGGGCCAAGAATTAAGTTTAATGAAGCACAACTTTAAACACCTCGAGAAGACGAAGAATGTTGCATCTACTCAACCACCCAGCAGTATTTAACACAATTACCATGATTTAAACATGCCAAACATGAGTCCATGAGCTGACCCCTAATAATGGAAATTACTGCTACAAACAAGATTGGAGCATAATTGCATCAGTTTCTTGATCTCATTATGACAGGAATCTCATATCTACTCTAGAGAAAGCCCAGAATTTGAGACAAAAGGGCAATATATGAGCAGGTTGTTTTCCCAACTTATCTTTCATGGGAATAAGATTCATTACGTGGTTTCAGAAGGTTAGAACCTTTAGCACTACATCCCTATAAGCTTGTACTGGTCAAATCTGCTGATTCCCCACTGAGCTCTCCTATTCGTGGCTACCACTTTATCCAGATGTTCAGTTTTAAAAGCTAGAACAACCTAATACCCAAATTATGACCCTAATATTCATCACTAGGTACAATCAACAAATAATCTCAAAACCACTAGGCTAATTCCACACAAATCATGCCATAACCTGGAGTAAAATGCATCATAGTTGCATGAAGCGGAGCAGGAATATGTAGAAGATCAAAAGTTGGGAGTGCCGAAAGGAGCGTGTATATTAGGTATTTATAACATATATACATGAGTGAGAAAAGATGGCCCAATATAGTTTTTATATCAAATTTATGGATTGAACACATACATACGTCAATACGAGATGAGAGTCCTAAATCTCTCACTTGTTTTCTCTTTTTCTTCTTCACCGGATGAGTTTGCAAAGAGAAGTCCGAATTTCTTCCTTGAGCCCCCATCATATTTAGGAGCACGCTCCCATCTCAATAGGTGCGAGATGGGAGCATCCTCCTTAGTCCATACTCGGGAGCGCATCCACTTTGGAAGCTCTCTGCCACTAAGATCTGCATATATTCTATCTATCTAACAGCATAACTTAATAGGGGTTGCTTCTTGTCGAGATTTGCGTTCAAGTATTCTTTTGAGCACCAAATGGCTTCTAACTTGCTCTCCCCTTGGATGAGAGTTGTCAACACTAGGAAGAGATTGCACTCATTCCAGGTTGATGTCACATAGAATCATCAGAATCTGGATACTGACATGTGCATAGAAAATTGTGTAGAAGTAATTAACGACTATTAATAAACTTAGCATGGTGAAAGATACCTGCATTCTAAACCAATGGCATATGTCCTGTTTAAGCTTCTAATGATGATAGAATTGCAATAGTGTTTTGCTAAGATACGAATTGCAATTACAAAATACAGAGTTCCCATTACACCACTGGCCTTTTAAATGTTATGTTTAGCTAGATACTAGAGCTTGACATCATAATAAATCTTAGAAAACATGTAGCATCAAATGTTTTTCAGTTCTGTCATCGATATGCTGCACCCCAACCCAACCCCAAGTGTTATAGAGAATTGACTCTTCACAAAGTAAGTAATTCACTAAACCAGAAGAAAAGTTAATGGACATACCTATCATACTTGGTAACCCGTAACCCCATAGCTGTCTGACTACCAAACCAAGAAACAATCCTGATACTTTCTTTACTGGCATAGAAAAATCTCCAGTTGTGAACAAAGCAATTAAATATGCTCCAACATAGAATGTAGTTTTGGAACTCTCCGACGAAACAATGGTTCAAGCCGGAAAGACGGAACGCCAGTCTGCCACCTTTTCGCATCATACATCTCATTCCATGCCATTACTATTTCATCAATTTTAAATCCAAGACCTACAAAAGGCAAAAGGGGGCAATATTAGCAATTCTGACATACAAATAAAGTTTGTTAAAAAGTTCTCAAAATGATCCAATTCCAATAGATTTTGTTTTACCATCCACTGCAGAGTCATTGGAACAATGGTTCTTTATCATCACAGCTACATCCGTTGGAGATGCTCCAGCAAGTTCAAACTTCTCAACAGCAACCTCCAGACATTCTTCCCAAGTTGGCAATACCAACTTATATTCCACAATTGAACGCTCGTAAAGCAAAGTACCCCATAAGATGTATATTTGAGACTTCATATTTGCAGCCTGCTCCGTAGCTTCATCGGCAGACACATCTTTAAATAGCCCATCCAAACCCATTTTCTGCAAATCAGCTTTGTATTTCTCCGATTTGGAGAGCCCATTAAGACGCCGTTCTTCCATCTCCTCCCACATTTGCATACCTCTCTCCATGCTATCTTCGGCTTTATTATAAAGCTCTAGGATCTCGGACGCAGACCCCGTCTCCAAATCAACCCCGCCTCCAATTGCATAGTACCACAAGAGCTTTGCTTGTTCAAACTGCTGCTGCCCCAGTGCAAGCAGGCCTTCATAAAAGTCTGGTTTGATTTGCACAGCGTCCTGATAGCGCTTTCCTGCCTTAACATATTCCTTCTTTGCCCATTCAAATGCACTCGTCACTTGTGCTAGTACTGTTTCCCTAGAACCATCTTCTGTTAGAAACACCCGTTTCCTAGCTCTAGACATGTGAACATTTCCCCAGTTGAACAAGGCCAAAGCCGCCATCTCTTGGAACTTCTCCCCTGCGATTTCAAATAGTTCTTGTGCATCTTCACCGGTAACAGTGTCCTCCATTGCTTCCGAATATAGCTTCATCCCAAGCTCATGAAGATCCAAATACGAATCCGAATCAAATCCCACATGATTCTTGAACAGCCGAGCAAACTGGACGATCCAATCATCAATACAGTTTGTTCCCTCCTCTGTTACCCTATATTTCCCGACGTACCCATTTTCATAAACATTTCCTGAACCACTGCTGATTTTTTCCAACTCCTCCTCGTGAAGCGGGTCTTTATCAGGACTAACATCGACAACATAGAACCTGAGAGAACCCTGTTGATCACCAGATGCTTCAGCCAACCTCAGCTCATCAGTTGTGGTGATGGTAACCAAATCACCTTCTCCATCCCTGTACTTGATAAGCACACCCTTCATATTAGGAAACCTATCCTTAACCACATCCCTCACCAGCCGAACATCACAATTAACTGGCACCTGAGCCCACCTTATATCCTCCCCAAACACCAATTTCACCGTCCTTGTCACCGTTTTCTCTTCCTTCACGCTCCTCTTCTCCTCCTCCACAACCACCTTCACCTCCTTCACCTCCTCCGCCTTCTTCTCCTCCTCCTCCGCCTTCTTCTCCTCCATTCCCACATCTTTTCCCCTTTCCTCAACACGCTTCCCGCTTTCCGACCTGCCCAATTTACTCCCCTTCTTCTTTTTCACCTTCTCCCTCACGCTCTTCCATGTCGGCTTCGCAGGAGGCTCCACATAGGGCAAAACAACCTCCTTATCCTCAACAACACTAACACCGCCCCTCTCCTCAATCCCCTTCCTCACGCTCTCCCCTATCTCCAACGCGGTCAAATTATTTGGCTCGATACTCAGGACATGATTAACATCCCTCATTGCAAAATCAAGCCTGTTCAGACCCTCGTAACACCTGGCCCGCTTCAACAGCGCCTTGCTGTACTTAGGGGCCACTTCCAAGGCAAGGTTGCACTCGTGGATCGCTCTCGGGTACTCGCCGAGGCCCATCTGCATGTAGCAGGCGGCCATGTTGCTGCGCAGGTAGGCCACGTCGATGTGGCTCCGGGGCAGGAGCTTGAGGGCCTTTTCGTACTTCAACATGGCGCCCTCGTGGTCGCGCTTCTGGAACAGCTTGTTGCCCTCCTCTTTTAGCTCCTGTGACATGTTGACGAACACGGCCGTGTCCTCGTCGAACGCCTTCGAGGTTTTGCCGTGTTTCCCGGCGTTTGCTTCGTTAGGTTTCGGTTCGGTTTGTTTGTTCTTTTTTCCAGTTGGTTTTCCCATCACTAAACTAATAATTAGTCCCCAAAACAAAGAAAAAAGGAGAAGAGAATATCTCTGATTATGAAACTAATAACAACAGCACTGCTCACAAATTCAATCTATATCAGAGGGAGAGAGAGACTAACCCAAAAAAATCCTTAAAAGCAAATGTAAAATAAGGAATGGAGACTTTCTGACTCACACCAGCACTGCTCACAAATTCAATGTATATCAGAGGGAGAGAGAGGCTAACCCAAAAAAATTCCTTAAAAAAGCGAATGTAAAAGGAGGAATGGAGACTTTCTGACTCTATAACCTGTGAGAAAAGGCTTTTAAGGAATGGGGAGAAGAAGGTGGGGACCGGAGAAACAGGGGAGCATGAAAAGGAGAAGGACAGAGGAATCGGCTTTCGCTCGGGCGGACGAGATTCGATGAGAGAAAGAGAGAGACTCTGTATTGATGGCGGCCAGAGGAACTGGCAGGCAATTATTCCAAGGGGCTTTTATCTCTCTCTCTCTCTCTCTCTCTCTCTCTCTCTCTCTCTCCCCCCCTTTCTCTCCGTCTGTCTTTAGGGTTTCCTGAGGGAGAGGAGAGAGAGAGAGGGGGGGGCGTCAACGGTGCCCAGGTGAAAATGATCCCCACGGCGGTTCCAGGCGCGTGTGGGTAAAAAACGGTTTCTCACATTTCATGGTCTGAACGAACAGGCATATTTGTTGGAATCGAAATATTCTCCATCGTCCCGAGTTATTCTTACTGTCACTTGTAGTACTTTTAATCTAGTACTATTGTCCTCGACACAATTGAAGCCTAATGTCAACCTCCCCTCCAGTTTGGATCATTTGTGAATTTTTTCTGAATCCACAAAAATGATCGAACTTGTTTAATTTTTAGAACTCGCCGGGAATATTGACTTTGTCGAAAATCAAGTTCATCAGATATCGTTTTATGTGATTTCGAAATGCTTTAAACTTTAATTTGCGTCGAATCGATTTTCAATCATGTGTTGCACACTTCTTTTTAAAACAACAAAATATTGATGTATTTCGAAATAATATCAAACAGTATTCGATCAATTAGATTTTCGACGTGATCAATGTTCTCATCTTAACGAATTGAACTTTAAAACATGTAGTTTTTGATTATTGTTGTGGAACCGAAAAGGACTCACAAACCACTCACCACTTGATTAATAAATATATATGGTTGAGTTTCCGCTATATTATTTTGCTGCAAACTAACGATAATAATCAAATTGTTTTCCCTCATCTTAAAGAAACTTAGAAAAGATAGAGAAATGATGTACTCTCTCTCTCTAATTATGGACAAGCTTAAAAGAAATTCTCTCTCTCTCCAATTGTGGACAAGTTTAAAAGAAATTCAACCTTGTAAACTTGACAATTTTTCTTAGAATCCAACACTATGATAGAAAATAGGGACAAAATAAGAAAAATAGATCTTCATAAAGGTTCGTCCCAATCTATTCACCATAATTTCTTCTCATAGTATATTAGTAATAGATTAATACGCCGATTGAACATTCGCCCAAATTATAAAAACTTGTCTTGGAAAAATGTAAAATGTTATTCCATCCATTCCCAAAAAGCTTATCCACTAGCCATACAAGAACTGAACAAAAGTTTGATATTATTTTTTTTTTGGACAAATATATGTTACTTTAAGTTCTCAATTTGCATAGTGGAAAATCTTTTGGGAATGAAGGTTATAATTTTTTGGCCACACAATTTATCGTAAAAAATGAGATTTTGTGTATGTGTTCTTGGTTAATAGAGCTAGTAAAGTTATGATAATTTTTGAATACTGTGCTATAAGTTTTGTAGAGCTGCCACTGCATTCTTTAAACTGTAACATTTACCTTTTCTGGCTCAAAAGGATTAATGTAGGCTAGGTTCGACAAATGATTGAAAAACAGACAACTGAAAGGGTGCATTTCCAGAAAAATTGCTGAGTAGATAAATACTTTCTTTTAGAGCCCGGCTTTTAAAATATTTTAAACAAATAAAGCGGCTCAGAGCATTTGTATGAGACCCCAGAATGAATCTCACGAAATGTGATGTTTATTTGGTGCACTATACACCAAATTATGTATCCCTAGTTTCTGTTGTGAAATTTCGTTAATGACATACCCGTTGCACGCCCACCACACACGTGGGGGGCTCATTTCGGATCCCACACGGATTATCCGAGCTGCTCAATATTTTTTTTATAAAAAATCTGAGTGGGCCTAAGCGGAAATCGTCTCAATTCGATATGTGTAGATACTCGATCCAAACTTTCAAAAATCAGATGATCTGAGCCGTTCACGAATGGAAGATTGAAATGAATATCTAGACATATCGGATTAAGATGATTTCTGCGCAGACTCACTCGATTTTTCTTTTTTAAATTATTGAGCGGCTCGAATTATCCGTGCAAGTCCTAAAGTGGACCCCACACCCTTTCGGTGGGTGTGCGGTGGGTGTATCATCTCTGGTGAAATTTTATATCCGAACACGATCTGCGGGACTTATAATAAAAAAAAAACACCACGATATGCGGGGGGAAAACCAATCCGAGAGGCGGGCATGAGGCGTGTCTTTCACGCGCCCAAACAAAGCTGTGCCCAGTATTCATTGGTCCACGCCATAAAGGCCATCTCGAGAAAAACACGTGGGAAAACCATAGTGGGGCCCATGTATCCATTTTGAGGGAGGAATATTCTGTGTTAGAAAGCCAAAGCATATGATGATTCCTTCCCTGGACGGTTTGTTTGTGCGTTGGTCGTGAGAAGTTTTTTGGCATCGCGCGGATACCACATACATGGTGTCTTTAACAATCTGTGTTTTAAACGGTCCAGATTTTGAAGAAAGAAAAAGAAGAGAAAGAGTGGTCGGGTAAGAAGAGTGAGAGGGAATAAATTTGGATTGTTCAAAATATGTTTGAATGACTGAGATCGCCGACAGATACTGCAACAAGGCCCAATAATTTTTATCATTGGTCCTGGTCTTTCTTTTTGCCGTACGTTACGCTACGCAACGCGCTTTCCCATCTGACTGGAATGAGAGAACTGCGCTATACACATAGATAAATAGGTAGCAGATCTTGTACAGATTTTTGTGCGGGGTCTATTACAGGTTTCATACAAATAATCCAATCCGTTCATTAAATGTAAAACATTTTTTCAAGGGCTCTTATAAAAAATAAGCTAAATCCGATATCTATAAATGCTTGATCCAATCATCAAACTTTTCATTCAATTTTCAGAATAATGAAATGTTAAATGAATGGATCAAGTATTTATAAATATCAGATTGAGCTAATTTTTGGCTGGGGCACTTGAAAAGGTATTTTACATTTAATGAACAACTTGGATTGTTTTTGTGAGACCTGAAGTGGACTCCACATAAAAATCTGAATGAAATCTGTGAACAACAAGTTTGTGTCAACAGACTTATTGCTGGAATAACCCTTTTATTGGTTGTCCGGCTATGTGAGTGCTATCCAGGATATGATTCTCCGCGATAATTATAATTAAATAAATAAATGAACGAATACTGTCACACACTCCTTCTCTTTTCTCGGCAAAACGAAGATTTTATTGGCTCGCAAAGGGTACATCGAGAGGGAAACTCACTAAGTACAAACGCTTACGAGCAAAAGATACAAAGACCATAAAACATGAAAAGAAAAAAGAGGATCATCCAACAGAAAATTGAACAGCATCACCCCTCACAAAAACAGTTACACTTTCACCTTCCTCATTTCGTCAAGATAACCCTTAAAATCCTCCACCGTGTCACACACCCCTTATTGCTAGGGTAAAATTATTCAAGGAGTTTTTAAATATTCGTCCTTAAATTCCATCTCATGTAAGTATTCATCCGGCACTTTTTGAACTGTTATGATTGCATCCTCATTTTAAAATAATTCCAGAACTACCCTTATATATATATATATATAGTAGCGCAGATTTTTGGGATGAAATCTTAAAGTCTAGGTCCTAACCATTATTATTATAGATACCAATCTGAGAAACCAAATTCCCTAATTCACGGCAACCCATATTCCCGTAATCCCCATATTTAAAGCCATATTCCCGTAATCCCCATATTTAAAGCCTTCCACCCTGAAAACGGCAACCAAACCCTTTGGTTCCGAAATTTCTACATGCCTAACCCCCTTCTCTCCTCCGTTCGAACACCCACGCCGACCCCATCACCGCCGGCGGTCCTCGCCGACCATATCCTTCCCTCACACCCTCTCTCTCTCCTCTCTCCATTGATAGAGACACAGATGCATTGAAGGCATTGAAGGCGATGGGACGCCGGTGACGCGAACGACAACATTGTTGGCGGAACATCCAGGCAAAGGCAGATTAAAGAAAGGAATAGATCATGGCAATTGGCGGTGCATGATCGGCGACAATACTCGAATCGGCAGCGGCGTTAAGGGCATGGGGAAGATGCAATCCCTATTTCAATCGGATCCAGGCTCAAGCCCAACGGAATAAATGGATGTTGGAGGCCCATTCCGCTAGTGAAGCTGAGCAGAGACGTCGCAGATTGAGATGAGCCACCGTCGGTTCCAGCAAGGGAAGAGTACGACGGCATGGCTAAGATTTGCTTGAGGAACTCCAGTGGAGACTTTTCCATGCCCCCAAACTTTTCCACTCCCCTTTACTTCCTTTTTCCAAATAATTTTTGATATTGTTGTGGTAAAAGTTTTACATAGTGTATTTGATCATTTCATGGAATTTTTTCATTTTGAACGTGGTGTATTTTTTATATTGTTGTGTTTTCATGAATAATTTTTGATATTGTTGTGGTAAAAATTTTACATGGTGTATTTCATTTCATGGTGTTTTCCGTTTCAAACATGGTGTATTTTTCATATTGTTATCATTAATTTATTCATGTTTTTCATGGTCGATTAAATACATGGTGTAATCATGTTTTTTTTAATATTTTTGATTAATTTATTCGAGTTTTCATGTTTTTTTGATTAATTTATTCATGTGTTTTCATGAATAAAATATTGTGTGTTCATATTTTTAAAATAAATAATGAATTTTTGTGAAATTGGCCGTCGAACCATATTCATGTAAGTTTATAATATAATACGATCAATTTATGAAAATTCACGAAAACTAAGAATTCAAAAATTCACGAAATTAAAGAGAGAGAATGGTTTAAAATATATCCATTAAAGATTTTAAAAATTAAAATTTAAAAATTCCCCCCATTTCTATCCATTAATCAATCCATGATTTTAGGTAACTACAATTATTAGAATCCCACTAATTTAGGAAGGAAATATACACCTACATATGAATATCCATATTAAAAGGGTAATATAGGTAATTCATCATCTAAAAGGATGAAAACATAACTGTTTAAAAAGTGCCGGATGAAAATTTACAAAGAATTGAACTCGAGGACTATTCTTTAAGTCCCCCATTATTCAAGTGAGTTTGGATGGTTTGAAAGGAGTATTATTTTTTTTAATACTCTCTCTGTCTCAAAACATTTGCCTTTTCTGTAAAGAAGAACTTAAAAATAATTCATTTTTCCAAAAAAAAAAAATCAACAATTTAGTAGATATCAATGAGTTCTTTCTATTTATGAAAAAAGTTTGAATTTTTGTTGAAAAACATGTCATTTCTTAAGTTCTTGTTACGCAGACCAATAAACATTTTGGGACGAAGGAATTACTCCTATATGATTGCACTATTTTTGTTATTATAACCATATGTTCGAGTTAACTTATGCAAATCTCGACTAATCTTGGGATCACATCGTCTACTAGTGGAGGATCCGTTTAATACCAAAAAGAAGTTCATGGACTAACTCCAAATAAGTTAATAGCACACGAGAGGTTTCAAACCTAAGATCTTGAGAGAGAGCAAATCCTTGTGTGCTTACACTACAAGATAACAAATCCGATTGAAATTTTTGCATGATCTTCTAACAAATCAATTTATACAAATTGAATAGTTCCAATCATCATTCGCGACATAGCTCGCCGAATGAGTGAAGAAGAGGATAAACAAAAGTGCCACCAAGGAGATACTGACTCATACGAGGCAGAGGAACTGGTGTGGCAAAGGTTTGCTTAAGTCGCATCAAAGAACCTACACATTTTGTGGGTTTTCACCAATAAAAAAAATATTTCTGACGTAAAAATATCCAAGATTGGACAGGACGAAACTAATTGAAGAAAAACAATGGATGCTAAAACTCAAAGCAACATCTTATTTTCCACCAGAAACCTGGAATAATAAATATTTAAATTTAAAACTGTTAAAGGAAGCATAAATTATTTTGTTTCTTTTTTTGTTTGGTAGGTAAGCAATGAACAAAGGAAAGAAAATAAATAACCAATCAAAATAAAAGAAAGCAAAGACTAAGCAAAGACTGAAAGCACTTTCATAATCCACAACCGGTAATGGAAGCTCGGAGTAAAGAGCGATTATTTAGTGCTCCTTCCAGGGGCCTTCTTTACCACGCATTTGTTTGGAAGCCACGAGAATAATTTTTCGTAATACTGAACGACCAAAATGGCTTATCTCGAAACAAATGAATGATATCCTAGATTGATAAACGCCATATTCACCCAATTTGAATTTTTATTTAAACAAGCAGCAATTGCCACCACCTGTGAGTCCATTTCCAAAATTAAAATGGTCCCAGTCTTCAATCAGGAGTTCATGAAATCATACAGTCCCATGAATGGCAGAAGCAAGGGCAATGTCTCTAAAGCCACCCGGAGTAAAAATTCAACAGTAATACTCAAAATAGGTCTATGCTCTATTTCCTCTTAATAGTAACCATGTATGCAAGGACTGGAAAAAGAAACTCATTGATGCCGTTTCATGGTTCCATTACAAGCAGGAAAACGGACGGTGACTGGATGATATGCTGTCGACTGACGCACCTCCCCCCACTTTCCTGTCGATTCCAGAGGCTCGATGACCACGACTCCACTGTCTTTTAACGCTAAGGCAAACTGGTTTGGCTCTTGTGGGTGGGCAGCAATTGCGACCGGATATGCCTTGGAGCTGCAAAGTTTATATATTAGAAACCTTGTAACTAAGCATTGGAAGGAAAAATGGCATCGTATGTTGTAAGTTGAAACATGTCGATTGTTACTATAAGGCCCTGGAATTGTGATTTTTACAACAGGGAAGAATATCGACACGGATACAAAAATAGCAACTCATTGAGCAGTTCAAACTAGTCAACCTTGAAGTTGTGTGAACTTCAGGGCAGCCAATTTATGCAACTAAAAACCAAGATTAGGTCTGCAGACTATGCAACCACCAATTTGTGCAAATAATGGCAAAGTTTAGGTCTCTAGACCGTCACCAAGTTAACTAGACCTCCTCCATTGCTAGAGACTTACATGGACTCCAAAACCGCTGTTGGGTCTCATCCCATACCTGAATTGCGGATTCATCTAATTCTTATTTCAAGAAAACACGGGGACATGGAAAAGGATTCATCTTGCTTAGTTGTGTTTTTCTTACTATTTATTTGGGCAAAATGGTGTTTAGGTGTCAGAGCATCTCACAAATAACATAACAGTTTTATGCACATTGATATGGTGACCTTGAATAGCAAATGTGCTTGCTAGGCGAATGTCCAACTAAACCTGTTACCCTCGTGGTACTTTACACATTAAGAAGATCTACCTTAACATAGATAGAGACTAAGCATGGCGTACTTTTTCTACAGAAATAAACAAAGAGATTTAGGGTTGAAAATACATACTATAAGGCACAGGAGTTATACAACCAAGTAATCAAATAACATGTTTCTCTCCTTCCTTCCCTCCTTTCTTGTTGGGGAAAGGGGTGGGGAAGTGACAATTCTGTTGTGGAATCATTTAGATTGACAGGAACAGTCACAACATTCAACAATAGATAGGGCTGAATTTTGTTATACTTGAGTTCTTGCATAATCTGTATCTTCAAATGTTGAGTCAACTTAGGGCTTTGAGTTAATTCTTTTAGTACCTGAGTTCCGATGGAATGTAAGCAGTAGGATTGATCTCACATCGCAGATGGAAATTTGAAGCCTCAAAAATCAACACAGTTCCATCCACAAAGCTGGCATAAATTAATTGGCTATCACAGGAAAACGTTGCATGGGAGATTTGTGCGCAGAAGGGTCCATTGACCCACTGAAAGGGTGAAAGATAAAACATTTAAAAATCATTATGCAGACTTGCATAAATTTTTTTTTTTGCTTATGAGAGAAAGAGAGAGAAGCAACCTGCTTTACACGATTTAGTTCTGTAGTTTCATAAATTGCCAAGTGAGTCACATGAACAGTAAGGAAGTGTTCCTGATTCTGGTGGAATTGGACATGGGTATGAAAATTTTCTGATGGCGACCTCCCAGCATATAACTGTAACATTTTGCTTTTCTTTTTGTCCCACTCTTGGGTATTCCACACAAACACCTGGTAATATTAAAGGTAACCAAGTAAATAAAATCAGAACTCGCCAAATTACCAGGATGTCCTAAGAAGGCGTGTTTTTTTGTAATTGGAATGCTACATAGTACAAACTGTCTTTTCATACAGGATACAGCATTTATTAGTCTTGCCATAAAAAAATATTGCGTTTCATCCCTTCTGCTGATTTTGACCTAGCGGCTAGCACGTTTTTTTTTTTTTTTAATCAAGACACAGCAAGTTTACGCCCAAGAGGGACAGATGATATACCAAGTTGTAGAATGTTAGTTTTAACTCCTACAAGCGGAAACTTTGCCAGTTTTCCTTTTTTAAAGTTAAGAGAATCTTGTAAAGAAGCACCAAGGGACTTTAACCATGCAATGATACTAAAAAAATAAAGAATCTTTAATCATAATGCATGAGATCTTAAACGATCCTGCTTGGTCGTGGCAACCACCACAACGACAGAGCATGAAAAGCACTACTCTCTTTCCATTGTAATTGGAATATTTCAGGTTGTTTTCTTTTCCATTGTAATTATAGCATTCTCAAACATATGCAATTTCACTAGTTATCTTGACTGCAAAGTTTTACTATTGGACAAAATGAGCCCGAATTAAATCAAGATTTTCTTCTCCTTATTTGTGAATCAAGTAAAATATATCAAGGTAGGGGGAAAAAAGTGAAAAAGGAAAGGAACATATTCACCTGAGCATCTGCTCCAGAGGACACAAGTATGTTTAATGTGGTAGAGAAGGCAAGGCCAGTAACTCTTTTCGAATGACCATTCAGCTTACTTATAACCTGCATAGACAAAAAAGTGACCTACTTGCCTGAGTTTCTCAGATGATGTCATTTACATTATGCAGTACAAAGGAAACAAATACGATACCTGGTCAGTGCGAGCGTTATAAATCAGGATCGCAGAATCATCCATGCCAATTGCAATAATATTGTTATCATGGGGGTAAAAAGCAATACATGTTGCCGCTACTGGTGGAGGCACGAAGCCTCTTATTTTCTGCAATTTTCAAACTGAATTAGGCATTACAAGTTTGATCCTTGCTTTGTATAAAAATAGACCTAAAGAATAAGCAGAAGTTTTGGGAATGAAGTTGAATTCAGGGTAGGGGGAAGAAGAAGAGATGGTCCATCTACTATTTGTTTTTGGAACCTTATGATGAATCCAACAATTTTATGAATGGAAACGGGTCAGACTAATGTCCATAATTAATCAACTAGTTGTACACAGTTCAATGTTAGTGGAATGCCAGGCAAAGTATTTCTTGTGAGGCTACCTTAAATGTCATCATGTTGAAGAGAGAAATCATTCCCGTTGATGCTGACAGAACATAAGAGTCATTCTTGGACAAAGCAAAACAAGGCCTAGATTCCTCGAAGGCTACACTGGTAAGGTCGTTGGTCATTAGTAGTCCACTTTTTGGTTGCCATAATTGAGGGTGAACCTTTGTGGTTGCCTGCATTAATGAATGCCTCGCATAACAAGAGTATCAACAAATAAACGGCCTTTGATTTACGGCCTTTAATAAATCAAATTTGTTAACTTGAGGGTTGAAAGTAGAACATCTTGTTTGCTACCTTGCCTCTCAAACTAGTTTCATTTCTTGACCATTTCCAGAGAAGATGGATGCCATTTGAGGCTAATGCCAACATGGCATTACCTGCATTGGTGTATATCAACCTTGATATCTGCTTTTATCACAAAAGAAGCCAAGGGGAAACAAAATTTAGTCATCTATAGCAATTTCGGCCTGAAATCCTAAAAGTTTGACCAGACCTCAATCCCTCACATCTTAATGCATCTTCAAGAGTAAATTCAAAGGAAAATTGCATAACTGAATCAGAACATTATACCCAATGACATGGCTACGCCATGTGAAAACTAATTGTATTTTGGGTATAAAATAATACTGATCAACCTGGTATGGCTTATGTCTAACAAACTTCAATATGTAAGGGTACGAAGACATTATGCGAACTTGTGATTAGTATTGTAGATGCTCAAAAGTACACAATTTTAGTCTGCTAAGACTATAGTGAAATTTTCAGATAAAAAATAGAAGTACTTACATTTATGATTTTTCGTAGCTCTTTAGAGAACTAATTGGAATATTTAATTCATGCAAAGAAATTTCAAAAACTATGCAAGGAAGTAATTAATTGTTTTACTAAAAAATTGTACGGCATATGTCTCCATTATTGTGAACAAGTGCAAGAAAGATTAGACAGGACTTAAAACTGGCTATCGGACTCATAGCTATATGCACTCATATTTCTTTTGCTGACTATGAGAGTCAGAGTATGAAGTGGAGATTGAAGTTTAATAGATATACAAGAGAAATATCCGGATGCAAAGCTTTTTGGATTGTCTACTGTGGGTATAATTTTTTACAGCATAATCTAGGGCACTAATCACTAATCAGTAAGAAAGCACTTCAATCAATACGAGATATACCAAAGGCAAAAAAACAATAAAAAAAAATGACACCAAACTGTGGAATTGCAAGATTGCAGTGGGATAAACATGCCAACAATTGATGTAAATAATTATTATTAATGAATCTGGACATAAAGAGCTAAAAGAGAAGTCATACCTCATTAGTTTCCACTTCAGAATGGAGCCTCAAGGATCGACATTGTGAAGGTTCATTAATTTGTGTTTTCCAAACCTCTAATATAGCATTGGATTGTGCAAGTGATTCAGGTTTCATCTCCTTTGAGTTAGCTGAATCGCCTATCTAGGGAGAAATAAATTACTATATTTAGCGTCAGATTCAGGGTGGACATTATTCACACAATGGTCTGGTTTGAATATACAAAGTATCATAAAAAAAGGATGTGTGATTCTTGCTGAAACCTTCCCAGGGGTACCCGTCCCAGAGTTACTTTCTTCAGTAGCTCTATCGCTAACATCAGTTGAAATTGGATAGATTATAAGCTGCATGAACGACAAATGTTAGGCATCAAATGTTTCCTATTTTAAGGAACAAGTGAAGAAATAATATGCTCACCTTTTGTAAAGTTTCTGGGAGAACCATAAGCCGATTAGCAGATGAATTTTCAGAAGTTTGCGGCAACTCATGGGCAAAAGGGTTTGCCAAGATTTTGATTTTATTGTGATTGGCAGTAACAGCCACTAATGTGCCTCTCTTGTTGATGCGAACAAGTGGACTTGCCTAAAAAATAGAAGAGTGAATTAGAATGCCGAAAATCCATGCTTGCTTGCCTAAAGGAGCATTGGCCTTGTTTTGGCAGGTAAGCCACCAAGCCATTTTGGCTCGATTGGACCGAAATATCCCTGCCTTTTAAACACTAGATTGCTTTGGTTTGTGGGGTTTTGGGGTAATTTCGCAGGTTTAAGGTGCACTACTCATGCACTGTTTTGTTATTTCAAATTACTTTAATAGATTTTCGGACTTTCAATGTTTTTTGTTTGTCTCTTATTTTCCTCTTTTGTTCTTGGCTATTTTGTCCTTTGTGCGGGGGGTTTGTCGTAAAATCAGATCATGCCCTGTGCAGATCTCCTGACAATTCATGTGCGTTTTCCCCCATGTTCCCAACAAGTGGAGTATTACAACTTCATCTAAGAATACCACAAGAAAAGTTGAAAATGAAACTTCACAATCAAAAAAGCCATGAACAATTAACAAAAGCATACAGGTAAGTCTCCATCTGCATCAATAGTTGTAAGAAGCTCAGTGTCGTCTATGTCCCATACTTTAATTAAATGGTCATCGCCCGCAACCAAAAACCGATTATTGCTTGAATCAAATTGCACAACATCTGAGGAACATTTCCCAAGTCCTTTGTAGCTCCTCTTGACATAGCCTTCACTTTCCTCCCATTCAAGAATGAATGATTCTCCATCCTTTGTGGTTCCAGAAGAGAAAAGCCTAAACATCGCTCAATTCAATGAATAAATGGAACATTTCAGTGCATACAACCCCATAAAAACAATCTCATGGGTCCAGTAAATCACCTTTTGCCATCAGCACTATATGCCATTCTAGTGCAGCAGTGACCAGGAGCATCATAGGTGACCCTTGATCCCAAATTGTCATATAACCATGCTTTTATCTCACCATTCACTGACATTGACAGTATGAACTGAGGCATGAAAGCATACAGGTATCAGCAAACGACGACAAATGCAAAACATTTACCAGACTAAATGTAGAAAGAGAAAGCCGCAGACATTATCAAGTGAAGTTCTTACATGTAATCTTTCTTTTACGCGAGGACAAACAGAATAAACAGGAGCCGCATGACCTTCAAAAGTATATTGCTTGGCACCAGTAGTCACATCCCAGACCTTAAGTGATAGTAAACGTACTTTAAACTTGTTCTTTGTTCTGGAAATACGACTTTACTATCGAATAAAGATGTTATTATCTCAACATGTGACCAACCTGAATTAATTTGTCATTACCACAAGTTATGAGGAAAGGAAGGTCATTTTGTTTAGAGAATGCAAGATCATTTACACCACCAACATGAGCATCAATCTAGACAGGAAAATAGGCATTAGAGGCAAATATAGAACTCTACCAATTAGCAAAAGAGATAATCTGGAACTATCAGAAATGTACCTCCAAGTGTTTCTGGACATTACTGCCCCCATGATAAGAATATATTTGGACTACGTGTTTTGAAAATGCGACTCCTGTTCACTCGAAAGGAAATGGAAAGCCTGAGTTTAAATTAACTAGAAGTTAAAATAAGAAGTTTGAAAACCATTGGCATTACCATATCTCCAAACTTACCAAACAACGAACCATCAGTGCTCCAGCATATACGATTAACCAATACATGCGGATCTTCGACCAGAGCATCCTGATCATAATTGGATTCATGAACATATCGCACCATTCAATTGGCATTAATGTGACCTGTTGCGGGTTAGGGTATATACCAAGAATGTCTTTGAAACATTTTTTATCTTCCAAACACAAAAGCTTCTTGAAAGTAATTTCTCCCCAGAAGAAACATCCCATAGTCCTACGTCCCCAGCACTAGTACCAGCTGAACTCATTAACAGTGCTTATGGTTAATGCCAGCTTCAAATACACCGGTCAAATGCAGAATACCAACTATCCTACACAATATTGAACAAAAAAACTATCATATGTAATAAGTAAATAGAAGTCAACCTAAAAGAATATTCTGTTCAACAGGGTGAAAATCCATGCTTGTTGTAGAAGAGGCTTCACTCAAAACCTGTTGAACAGCCTTGGGTAGATCTTCATCTCTGTTGATTAGATCCGAGAATACTGTGGTTGATACCAGCTGCTCAAGTGCAATGACATATGGAAAACAGGAGATTATCTTAGCAATGGAATCACCATATTAGACTACACATGAATTACAAAAGTCTGGAAAAGTATTGTGCTCTATTCATATAAGAGTCAATCATGTTACCCCATCCACAGTGCCAGACGGCATTGTATCAGACGTACAACTAGAATCCTTGGCATCTGTCACTTTTGCAACATCCAAACATTGCAGTCATGATTACGAAAATTAGTAAAATAACCAAGTCAGTCAAAGCCCATGAGAATCACTATACCATAATTGAAACCACTCCCTGGGGCTGTTGGAGCACGAAGATTGACAGCAGGCCCATCAGAAACTACAGATTGAGTTGCAGTAGAAGTCTCCTTGCAAGAGGAAGGTGATACTGATGCTGCTGTTGCTTGGAAAGGCTTGATCCAAAAAATTAGCATTGTAAGAAAATAGCACAGTAGAAAAGTAGATCTCACAGAAAACCCCTAAGCCAGCTTTTTTGAGAAGCCGACCATTTGAAAATAAAGGTAAACTACAAAGTTCACTTATCATCTAACCAGCAGATTATTCTCAACTGATTGGCTTTGCGGATGATCTACTAGTGGACATTGATGATCCACAAATAGAGTTTTTATGTCGGGATCTGGCTGAGGATATGTGCAATGAAGGTGCTGCCAATTTAAACTTCACATTATAAACTAAAATTAGTTCATTCTCGATGGTAAAAAGCAAAGTAGACAACTGATGTCATGGTTTAACATAGTCAAAATTTCAACTTCAACAGAAAGCATCAACCATGAGACAAAACAACTAGTAAAAAAAAGGAGAATGCACATATACCTTTGGTTAATGAGACGCCTTAACCTTGATTGATCCATGTGAGGAAACTTCAGTTTGTCTTGGAAAAGGGGGTCACCCTCGATAATACTTCTTAGTTCATTCATCATCCGTTTTCTAGCGGAGAATGTATCTCCATACAAGGAGAAGGAGGCATGTTTTCTGTTAAATCGAAAAGAAAAATGAAGTTCCACATGGAAGCATATCACTTTATACTATGATTGCAATACAATATTAGCACAATATCCCATACCTGAAATCATCTAAAGTAAGAAGCTGGTGCATTTCCTTGTACAGGTCGTCATTTGATATTGCGAAAGCTTTCAAATCATTGAGAAGGATATCTAGAGCCCTCATGCGATCATGCCTACAATTTAAGGCACAAGCCTCAAAATATAAACAAGTTTTGTGAGGATTGTTTTATAGATTTTTCGAGCTCATTGATAGCTTACTCATCAAGAGCCTCAAGGAACTTTTGCTTCCTCATTTCGAAATAGATCTTGATAGAGTACTCGTCATCTCCGAGTCTGGTAAAACCCAAAAGATAATTCTCGGCTTCATCCCAGTTGCCATCAAGCACCAGCTCCTCAAAATGCTCCATGTCAAAGAAAACACCCGTTTCATGCTCAAGCCTATGTCAGTAGTATAACAACCACAATTACAAAATAAGATTGCACTGTAGATCCCGAATTTTGGGCAGAGAGGGAATCAAAACATACATGTGAGCAGTCCTATTGAGGTCTTCCTCATGACAGAACTGTAGGAGCAGTAAGATAAGCTCTTTGCTGAGAGACATTACCACAATAATTCTTTCTTGCCTCCCAACCCTTCACGTAGTAAGCAAAAAAATTAGGATCAACAAACGCTTGTCGTTTTTTTTAATCGGCAAAATGAAACTTATTAACCAGGAACACGTAGTGAAACGAGTAAAAAGGATGATGGCAAAAGCATCAAAGCAAGAACGGTCTACCCAAACAGGAGGGAACAAATCACCAAGCAAATCCTTTGCAAAGCCAACAACCAAAGTTGACAAAATGCCAACCCAAAAACAAAAGACATAGCCCCAGGATACACCTAGAGAGGTACACCAGAACACCAAAAAGAGGTACACCTGAATCATCTTCACTCAACATATATCTCAGTCCCAATACACTTAATACCTAAGCTGTGAATATGAATAAGCCCAAAACCCGGTCTTCCATAACTATGACTCCTCCAATCACATCAGTAAAAACAACTCACCATATTACCCAGATCATGAGCCAGTAAAATCTTAAATTCACATCGCAGCAAACTTATTCAGTCATAACTCTTTGGAACAACAAATGTATGTTTATTAAACTCCTCATACCGTCACATGCAGATATAATGCCGGAATACATAAATAGTCAATAATAATAATAATCCTGAGTTTGGAGTCGATCAAGCTACCCTCGCGGTCCATAAAAAAGAAAAACAGGACACATAATAGCATGAGATCATTCAAAATGAGGAAAAAGTAATAACACGAGAGTTAAGGAAATGGAATGGCCATTCAATTAAATTGGTGAATGATGATTCCATCTGTAATGCACAATCTGTCATTTTGTAGCCAAATAACGTCAGAATGAGCATTCCAAAGGAATCACCTTTCCTTTCCCTCATCTTTGCAATCAACCAAAAACTGCCTTGGATGTAGGTAAAGCATCTATTCTATGGAATTGAACCAAAAATATATAGCTCCCAAAATATACAATCAACAAAGACGACGTCCCCCAACGTTATGAAAACAAATGGATAATTGGAGAGAAATGGTTTAAAAAGGTAAAAGCGAACTGAAACCTACTTTTGACTGATTAGGGACGGCTCTACTATGTTCTCAGGGGGTTCAATTTCAAAAAATATACTGAAATATTGTATTTTTTCCATATAATTTATTTCTTTTTTAATATTGTCGAACACTAAATTTTGTCAAAGATTAGGTCCCCCAATGATTGGGGACTAGATGGGTTCTGATATTGTTGTTGTAATATTGTCGACACTGAATCAATCAATCATACATAGTCAAAGTACATGAAGATTCACTCAAGTTTGTGAGTAAGTAGGTAATATAGTTCAACAAATCAAAATAACCACTGAACTAAAATCCTGGGGCCACCGTGTGATTAATATGAACCATATCAACATAGCCGGACACTTTCGTTTGCTAAATCCGCAAGATAGTGATGACACGAGGGGAAATCATCAACATAGCAAAGTTGATGATAAAACATCACCTGACAAATCAATGCATTTAGGGATTTCTAATCAAGGGTTAGATGCTTAAAGCAACAACTAATCATTTCATACGATTGAATTTTCAGAGACGCGTATGAGAACTCCACATTTTATACGTCGTCATCTGCACAAAGAGAATACACAAAAGTTAAGTAGGGATTGTTCTGTTCGAGGAAAGTCTTGATCGATAACGATAGCAGAAAAGAACAAAAAATGCAGATTTTCATGAACTTTCCTTTTTCTACTTTCGCTTGTTAAATTCAACTTACCTTTACTTTCTTCGATGGAACTCGAGCAGAAAGTGATGAAAAGTGACGGTAAAGGATGTTCAGGAATCAGATACAAAGAAACGATTGAGGAGCAAAGATACCCGGTTCCGTTTGAATTTTGATGAGATTTTCAAGAGTAATAAAGTGAAGAGATATATATAGAAAAAAATTTATTGACATCGGTGCACAGAACAAGCCGATGATTACGGAGGAAAGGGACTCTTCCTCTCTTCTGTGTCTCTCTCTCTCTCTCTCTCTCAAGTGACAAAAGAAGCTTTACTCAGAAGACTAGAAGAGCGATGGTTTCGACTTTCGAGATGATAAGCAGCCAATCTTATCTGATAAGCCCTGAATGATAAAGGTGTCGGAATTGTCTGAATGTTGGGGCCCTCTGAACGTCCAGGTGCATTGCGGAAACTAATTTTCCAAATTTCTGATTATTCAGTGTCCTTCTCATGGAGGCGGGGGCGCTGCTGCCCCGGCTTTCCGGGCCCGCTCCGGTCTTGCTACAATAATCTGAAACATTCACTTTGTAGAGCTCGTCGAGTAGAATAACTATGCAAAAAATTAGCTTAATTGGATATTATTAAGTGCCTGATCGGAGCCCATATAACTCTCGGTCCAAGGTTACAATGGATTTGATTCAGTGTTTCGGATTCATTCTTTTTAAGATAAAAAGATTCCGATCAGGTACTTAATGATGTCCAATTAAGCTGATTTTTTGCATAGTTATTCTACTCAACGAGCTCTACAAAGTGAACGTTTCAGATCATCGGAGCAAGACCGGAGCGGGCCCGAAAAGCCGAGATAGCAGCACTCTGTTGCCCAAGGGGGTAGCAGCCCCCTGCCTCCCCTTCTCATGCTCCGTTCCGGAAACCTTCTTAAAAAATAAGTATTTAGGCCCCATTCCAGAACTTGAATAAGTTCTTATTTTTTGTTCAATAATAAGGCTTGTTCCACAAAATAAGAAGTAAGTACTTATTTTTTGGTTAAGGCAACTTTAAACTCAAAAATCATGTGTTTACGTAAATAATTTTCCTATCAATATGGATCTTATTTGATAGATTTCATTGAGATTTTTAATACGGTGCAAAAAAATTTGAAAATTTATTTTTCATTTACGTTATTTTTGAGTTTAAAAATGTGAAATAAGTTGCTTATTTGAGTTTTCTAGAACAACCCTTCTTATTTTTCTTTGAAAAGTTTCAAAATAAGTACTTATTTTTTAAGAAGGTTTCTGGAATGGAGCCTTATTTTGGAATTTCTTATTAAAAAATAAGAAAATAAAAAGGTTCATTCCACAAAACCCAAATAAAAAGTTCCTTTCACATTTTTAAACTCAAAAATAATATAAATAAAAAAAATTCAATTTTTTTTGCACCGTATTAAAGATCTCAATGAGATCTATCAAACAAGATCCATAGTGATAAGAAAATTATTTGCGTAAACACATAATTTTTGAGCTTGAAGTTGCCTTATACAAAAAATAAGACTGTTGCTATGAGAATGGGCGCCGGCGGAGGGAAATCATACCGATGGCCGCGCTGGGTTGTCTCCGGCCACCGAATGCCCAATCCGAGCCATCCAAAAATTCTAAAATAAAAAACCAAGGGGGCTTAAGCGGGAATTAACAACATCTGAGATGTGTAGGGTGCTTGATCTGAGCACCCATTTTTTCGTGTATATGATTTCACACAAAAAATGGGTGCTCGAATCAAGCCCCCTACACACCTCAGATGCCGTTGATTCTCGCGCAAGCCCCCTCGGTTTTTTTTTTAGAATTTTTCGACGGCTTGGATCTGCCATCCGGTAGCCGGAGACTGCCCTGCGCCGCCGTCGGTACGATTTCCGTCCCCGGCCGGTCGGTACCTATATAAATTCTTCCAAAATAAGTACCAACCTTCTTATTTTCCGGAACAAGGCTTCTTATTAGACAAAAAATAAGTTCTTATTTTGGTTCTGGAACAGGCCCTCAGGCTCTCCCACCACACATTGTTGAAAAGTTCTCACAATGTCGAGGTCTCGCAGGAATGTATATAGTTGAGGAGATGCTTGAGATATTATGTGACGGTGCTCTTTTAACTACGGTGCTTAATTTCACTGTTCGTTTTGATAATTAATGGTTCGAATTTTAAAAGAACCCTTTTAATTCGAATCGTCTAAAATACTTTTGGATGATGAAATTGAAAGCGACAGGGAAGCGATGAAGGAGAACGATGGGATATTTCTGTTTCCTGAATTGAACCTGACATATGATTCCTGAAATTAGTGATTCCTTTCATTTTGAAATCACTGGTTACCGAACCAAATCTAATGAAACCCCACCATGGAAACAAAAAAAATATACAAATCTCATTAAAAGGGATAATAACGGTAATTCATATAACAAAGAAATGAAAAAAGAAGCACGAAAAGGAGAAATTTAAGTGTGCGGGACGGAATATTGTCTTATTAGAATAACTATTTAATTAATTTTAAAATCAATATATTTGAATTTAATATCAGAATAAGTCAGAAAACTTCAAATCTTAGTACTCTAATTGAAACTTGAAGAAAAGGGAGAAAAGAAGAGAGCGAAAAATGAGAAAAAATGAAAGGAAAATTGTACCGTGCACCATTTTAGAGTTTTTCTATTTTTTCTTCGAGAAAAACTTATTCATGGTGGCGCAAATTTTCAAATCTGTTTCGGTAATTACTAGTTGAGATATGTTTTTAAACTATTATCAGTAATAAATATTTTTTATCATTAATAATTTGTCTTTAATTTAAATTGTGCAAAATATTTTTGAATGACTTCCGTAAACTTTACTTACGGGAGGTCCGTTAAAAAGTTTTTCCCCGACCTCTCCTCTTTCCCTTCAAACCAAAATAATGAGAGAGAATTTCGAAGGGAAATGATTTTGTTATTCTTTTTTTTAAATCAACCGCCATTTTTAATTAATTTTTCCTTCCTTTCTTTTACTAGGTCACGTACGCCGACGCTTTGTTTCAGTCGTTACTGAGAGAAGTCCAGCGAAGTGCTGGTTGAGCGACTTCCTCAGGTCTCTCTCTCTCTCTCTCTCTCTCTCGTATATATGTATACCTATATATCTTTATATGCTATTTTAGTTTCTGTCTGATTCCCTGCTTCATCGTTCTTTCTTAGCATCACCATTGTCAGTATCTCCCTCACGCGCATTCACATTGTCTTCGATTTACAAAGATACAGTATCAGTTTCAGGTTTGAATGAAATTTTATCTTTCTGACGAATTTTATTAGTGAGGTATTTGCTGGATTCTTTTTTGTATTCAAGCCTCTAGAAAGTACCAGTTGTGGTTTCGATGTGTTTAGTATCGAGTAATTCCGACAGTTTTCTGTGCTATATGGACCACTTAGGAAGATGTTCTGTTTTAGGTTTCACGGAGTAGTGAGTAATTATTTTATTTTATTTTTCTGATAACTCAAGTGTCTAGGACAGTTTACGCTCACCTCGACTTAGAGATGTCAAACGGGCCGTGCCGTGCTGGACCATTTACCCTCGTGCCAGCCCGTTTAATTAATCGTGCTGTGCCGTATCAGACCATTTACTTGATTGTGTCGTGGCTGCATGTGCTGGCCCATCTCCAACCGAGTTTAGTCGGGGAAAAAAATTTGTGTAACACCTAACAATGTAGTATTTGTTGTGCCGTGCCCCGTGCCCCTTGCCCGTTTAAAACCGTACCTGCCCGGCCCACTTCCGTACCATGCCCGGCCCAACTCCGTGCCGTGCCAGTGCCATTGCCAGCCGGCCTGTTTGACACCGTGCCCATGCCAGCCGGCCCGTTTGACACCTCCACATCTACTAATCCTGGCCCTGGGGACCAATCGCAAGATCCACTAGTGGAGCCCAATTAACACAGAGTAGTGAGTATCTGAACAATTAGTTAATTTCATGCTTTATTGAGGACGTCAATTGTGGTATGCACTACGGCCATCTTTGTTTGTGGGGTTGGATTAGGTGATAGGGGATAACTCACACAGACAGCAAACGGAATTTTTTGTGCCATTGGTTTGCAATAAGTGAGATAGGGTTGTCTGCACTATTTTTGGTAAGGATATGGTATTTTTAGATTAAGTGCTGAAGTAAGTTTCATCAAAGGGGCCCAGAGGGGATAACTACTTTGAGATTGGAGATCCCCAACCCAAGATTGGAGATTGCTGTTACTAAAAATTCTAAATATCAGCCGCTATGGTTTTTTGTACATAACCAATCAGCCGCTGCGCTACGTATCAGGATTTCGGAAAAAGTGATTAACTTTCGCTGAGGTTATTTTGTGGTCCAAAGTACTCCTATCCAGGCTCCATATTATAATAACAGAACGGTTTTGATTAATACTAATACATTATTGCATATGGTAGAGGCACTTGTACACTCAACTTGGTGTGGTTGCTTCTTTTTTCAGCTTTGCTATCCCTTCCACATTTGACTTAGTTTCATGGTTTGACCTGCACTTCAACTTCTAATTCCAAATGCCTCTACTATACTTGTCAGCTTTATTTATATTTAATGGAAACACTTGTGGCATTTAGCGTCATTTTTTGGGTCCCATTACTTCCTCTTGGATTAATTATGGTAAGGAAATAAGTTACGTAAGTAAAGTTTAATCACCATACAGATCGGGTATGATGTTCCGCCATGTGTTTTACAAGGCTGGCACAGCAACAATGGCTCCTCTCAAGAAGCTTCAAATATTTAAAGGTGAGGCCTGCGATGCAAAAGACATTTCTTCTCTTTTTGGTCCGGTTTTGTCTTTTCCACATTGGGTGGGCCTTGCTGCTCTGTGGCCATGGAGCTCCATTTAGAGCTCTGACGTGGTCATTGCACTTCTCCCCTTGTACAAACAACTACATCAGAAGGGGTTCAGCTCCAGTCCAGTCTGTTTTTGTCCATAATACACAGTGAGGATTAACTCTGGGGAATCCAAGGCTCCATATGAAGCCAGTGTGGAGCCTCACATTTGCTCTTGTACAGCATTGACCTTGAACAGCATTGATGATCGTTCCTTAATGGAAAGCCCCAGCCACCAAATCATTGCTAACGCTAGAAGTTAATCCACCCCATACTGGTTAACAATGACGCCAAGCTTAAGAATTAAAAGTAGAGTAACCAGGAGTAGGATATATATTCCCCATCAGAAAATAAAACACTAATGAAAAATAACAACATAAATAATTACATAAGCTGATATAGGTTATAATGACTTAAATAGGGGTGCGCATTGTGTCATGTCATATCGTGTTCGAGTCATGACAAACGGGTCAGTGTCAAAGTGCCTATTACTTAAATGTGTGACATCAACCTAACTTGCTAACAATTGTGTTGTATGTGGGTTGACATTGTGTCATGTCATAAAGATGTGCATAAAATTATGAGCATGCCATGTTCGGGTTGATCCTTTTATCCAATTTAACCTAGAGCAAAAATAATAATAAAAAATGAGAAAAAAAAAACGTTTTTTGTGTTTGATTAGCTTGAAAATAATAAGAAGTGTAATAAAGGTATTTGTTTTACAACACATCCAAGCGCGGTTACCTTCCTTTAACTTTCTCGCTAAAAACACAAATGAACTTTATTTTGTGAAAATAGCCAATTAAATGGGATTGAAATTATCAACCCAAACATGGCATGCACATAATTTTAGACACATCTTTAACGATTGTTAACTACAGGGGCTAACAATGTCAACCCGAGCACAACACCGTTTCAAGTAATTTGGGTTAATGTCAAAATATGTGATACGTTTGAGTGATAGGCGTTTGGACATGAACCCATTTGTCACGACTTGGACACAATTGACAAGACACGATGCCTTCTCCTACTTCAAGTCATTATAATAAACGAAATCAGTTTATGTAATTACTAACGATGACATTTTTTCTCCTGTTTGTTCTGGGGATTCATCCAATTTGTGAATACTCTAGTATTTGCGTGGATTGGATTGACTTTTCTCATTAACAATATTTTAGTTCAATTAGTTTGGCACTTTGACTCATTGGCTGGGCTTTCCATTAAGAAACGATAGTCAATTCCGTTTAAGAGCAAATGTGAGGCTCTGGCTTCATTTGGACCCTTGGATTTCCCAGAGTTAATCCTCACCGACCACAATGGACAAAAACAGACTGGACTGGAGCTGAACCCCATCAGAAGATTATGGCGGCAACCATTATTCACTTTCCCATAGAGAATCAAAGCCAAGGCTAGATAGAAATAAGGGATTCAACATTGAGGATGTCAAACTCAAATGCTCCACAAAATTGCTTGGGCATGATGTTCCCATCAAATCCCATGGAGTAATCACAATAGTTAACTTTCATGAAATTTCTCTTATATGTATCAACTGTTAGCCTATGGCAAAATGTTTTGCTTCGTAGCTATTATCAAAGCAACTTTTAGTCCTTTCCACTAGATATCTAACAGATCAGGGTGCCCTAATAGGTCTTTCGGTCCACACTCCTAGGTGAAAGGTGCTAGTATCTTGGGAAAATCTAGATGGATAATAATTGAGTATGATGTGAAAATTGGAAACTGGGTCCAATAAATCCCCCCACCCCCAGGGAAAAACATAACACAAAAGCTCGTGAGTGCGCGCACACACAGTGAGGCAGATGAACAGCAGTGCAACACTGCAACTAAACTTACTAGGGAGTACGTATATCTGTTCATGTGGGCACTTATATACGGGATATGAACAGGAGGTCAATCACATAGTTCCCAGGACTTCTATAAAACATTAGATTAAACGAAATTAGCAACCTTCAAATAACTGAACAGAAACTTCGTTTTTAAATTATTTAATCAGTCAGGTGCAATACGTAGGCACATAGATTATTAGTAAAAATAAGATTGTGTTGTGGATGAGATATTATTTCTCTTCTCTCTCCTGCCTCATTTCTTATCAGTCTCTTAGTATTGTTTCATTCGTTCCAGTAAAGACATTTATAATATCAGTTAGTGAGAAAATTGCATAGGACATGGAAATGGTCTTTGAAACATGTACCTTATTGGAGTCACACTCTAACCTTGATTTTTCTGTTGTGGTAGTTGTGTTTATACTTGTTATCGATAGGATAGTATAGATGTTGATTTGATGACCCTGAAAGAGTTTTTTTTTTTTTTTTTTGGGGGGGGGGGAGGGGGACCCTATTCACTTCTTTGAGATTCATGATATAAGAATTAAAGAAATTTTCCTTGTTCATCCCATTCAGGCATTAGTTGTGCATACCGATGCTCTGGACTATCAATGAAGGAAGCATGGCAATGTGCACATAAATTGATTTGGGTCTTTAGGCCTGCCTTCTTTGATGCCATTTGGCTTTGATTTGGGGGCATGGTTCTACAACAAAACGTCCCTGTAGCTCCTCGGTTCTTGGAGGTTAGGGGGGCCACTGTTTCAGTGGTATTCCGAGAGCAGCCACTTTGTGCGTATATTGCCAAAGTTTAGGTCTGTCTCCAATCATCCCCGCCCATACCCCCAATGATTGGGGACTAGATGGGTTATGTTATGTTGTTGTTGTTGTATCCCATTCAGGCATTAACACTCCCCTATGGCTATATGGGAGCTTAGGAGTGAACCTTATGCGTGTTCTGTCAGTGAGGAATATTATCACAGCTCTGTGATACATTCGACATTGAATTAGAATCCCCAAGTTACGTTCTTATGCTTCCATCTAGTCTTGTAGCTTAGGACATGTATTGCTGCTTTTTTTTTTTTTTATTGGTTGACTGAGTTTGGCTGGCCAGATTATTTTTTTGCAAGGTCCGATAATAAGTTATTCAGAATTTCAGATTGCTTATATAATGATTTCATCAGCTTCCTTAGGTTGAAAGTCAATTGAGTGATCTTGTTAGAACCTGGGGTTTATTGGTGCAGGTTTCTCCCGGAAGGTTGAAATGGCTGGGGAGAGTGACCAGAGCATTACCCGTGTTCTCTTTTGCGGGCCTCACTTTCCTGCATCTCAGGTTTATACAAGAGAATATGTGGAGAATAATCCTTTTATCAAGGTACTTAACTTTTTGCATTCATTTCTTTTTTTCCCTGGATCTGAGCTCTGTTTTTCTGTTTTGTTGTCTACCCATGTTGGGTTTCTATGTTCTTATAATTGTTTAGTAGGCATGTGTAGCCTTGTTGTTGTAGTTATTACATGAACGGAGTTGTAATGAGCCTCATTGTCCATCCCCATTTCGTATATAAAATTTTCATCTCACAAACTGAAGGAAGAAGGGAATTATTTTTGTACAACTTAGGATATTGTTCCCAGAAAGAGTTGGTTATATTTCCAAACAAGATGTTTCTACTGGAGAAGGGGATATATCATTGTGTTTATACTTCTAAGTGATGCCTCTTTGGATATTGTGCTTATGAGAAAGGGGAATTATATTTGGTAGGAAATGTTGGTCAATTGAAATGGCATTTTTTGGGAATGGCTGGTCCTTGGGAAAAGAATTGATGAGCGGGTAAGGATATGGTGATTAAAATGGAAACCAACGTACCGAAACAAGGAAGACGCTCTTGGAAACCCACCCTTGAGAGCCAACAAGCCCGGTTGTTCTAGCTAGGCAACTCCCACACTAGGCCTCAATCTTTAGCTGGATCTGGTACTTCAGCTTCCCTTTCCCCTGCCTTATAGATGGAGGTCTTGCTGATAATTTGCATCTGTCATTGATATTTATGAATCTTGCTGATAATTTGCATCCAGCATTGATATTTATGGAATCTTGCTGATAATTTGCATCTATCATTGATATTTCCTGAAGTTGAGACACTTTCAAATTAGAATAGTTTTCAGTTTAGGAGGCTTTCTTACTGTAGTAGGTTACAAATGCCACAGTCATTCTTTCAAATTTCTCTCTTTTATTTTGCAGGTTGATGATGTTCCACTTGATGACGTGCCTCGTGTTATTGGAAACTACGATATATGTGTTGTAAAAACCATGCCGCTAAAAGCAGATCTAATTTCTCGTGCCAGTAGGATGAAGCTTATACTGCAGTATGGTGTTGGGCTGGAAGGTTATTTATTATTTCTGCCAGATATTATAAGCATAGTGGATGTTGTTTCCAACTTGCATACAACACCCCCCCCCCCCTCCCCCCCGCTCCCCCCGTTTTTTTTTGTCATTTTGTCCCTTGATGAACTATTCGACATTGTTTATCCTGGTTTATTCTAAATGAAGGTGTCGACGTCAATGCTGCCACAGAGCATGGAATCAAAGTTGCTAGGATTCCTGGTGGTGCGACTGGAAATGCAGCTTCATGTGCCGAAATGGCCATATATCTGATGTTGGGCCTTCTTCGTAAGCAAGTTGGTTACATCTCATTAACTATCTTGAATCAATCCACATTTCTAACTTTACTGTTACTCTATAAACTGGAAAGTTCAACGAAGTCTATTGTGATTTTAGTTTTTTAGATTATATAGTAACTATAGTCCTTTGGAACTAATGGTTTATTTTGAAAAGGTACACCTATTTCTGAGTTTTCGTATATGTTGCTTTGTGTGTGTGTGTGTGTGTGTGTAGAAGAACCTAACTGATGCCAAGTTTTACCTCTAGTCACCTATATTGAGCATATTATGTTTTTAATTTTTTCTTTCTTTGTTGCTCTAATCTTAATGAAGGAAATCCTTAACCGTAATGAAGAGAGCTGATTTAGAGTTATCATTTTAGCTCCTGCTGGCAGTTTAGTATTGTGTTCATATGTTTGTCTATTTTCGTTCCCTTGCTTTCTTGCAAGATCATTTTGTCATTACATGGCAAAGAGTGTACCATCCTGTCATGTTACAGTTTTAAGTTATAAATACCTTCGATTTACTCTCTTATCTACCCAATTTAATAAGCAAAGGAACCTTTCGCGTCTACTTGGTCTTGTGTTGTAAGATTATCAGCATGAACATTTGCTATAATGATCTAGAACAATCAAAAAATTCTTTATCTCCCCATTCTCTCACCAACTCCTCCATTTTCCTCCTCTCCTGCTTTTTCTAATACGTGCACTGACGTGAGCACCATACTTCTAATCCTCATGTTCTTGTATTGCAAATGTTGAGGGCACTTTGTTTTCCAATTGGAGAGAGTCAAGAGACCATATTGTTCTGCATTACCTTCTATACTTCCATGCTCCACGTTAATCCAGCAGCTTGGTCCTTAGATAGCGAACCCCAATTTATCAAGTTGAGGAGCAGTTGGGGCCCAATTGGTCTGATGTGGTGAATTTTCTAGCTATTCTCTAGATGACTAGACCTCTCTAGAAAGAAGTTTGTTTATCTCACTATTCTCTCATCAGCTCTCTTTGTTTTATTCCTCTCGGTCCTCTCCTATTTTTCCTAACACAAGTGCCCTTACATCATAAGTGCCCTACATCTAGACTTTAGTCCACCTCTTGTTTGATGCAACTTTAGATGGCACTCCTTTTTGCCATAGTAGAGACCACCATTTTCTGCGTGAACTTCTAATGACAAGGATACTAAGTTAAGGCGGACCAAAGGAGTCATGTACTGCATAGTTTCTGAAGTGATGCTGTAATGGAACTGCTTAAAGAATCGATTGCTTATCTTCAGTTGTGAAATTAATTTATTATTTTCAAATAACCCAAAGACTTGAAAGTCTAAAAAAGATGGTTTTCATCAACTCCTTCGAGAAGGGAAGATAAATTGGTTTTTATTTGAGAGGTTGTAAACAGGATTTGCCTGGTTAAAAGATTTGCTTGCCTACTTCATTTACTTTCTTTCGTCATCTTATCCCTCTTAATTCTTTGTGACGTAGCAGTTTTCCTTACTAAACTCGGTGTTTTACACATTGATTAAATCTCTTCTAGCCAAGTTGAAAACCAATTTTCAATAATAGTTTGTAGGATTTGTTCTGGTGGTTTTGGTGAAGGATTTTTGTTTGTGGGAATCATGGCCTATCTTGTGAGTGCTTCTCATCATTCTTTAGCTAGCCTTTTTCATTAACTTCAGCATGCGCTGTACTATAAGAAGCACAGATAGATACACACGAATGCGTATTTTCTAAGAAAAGAGGAGAGGATACGACAAAGCCGAGACAATTTAATCAATGTCATCTTATATATACTTAGGAATTGTAACGAGGTGATTTTTACGTCACAAATCACAATACACCTCATATCATATCAAAATTGTAAGGAATCATTTCAACATTCTACCTACTGGAAAATAAGTGTGCACAACAAGCTACGTTATTCTCCCAAAATAGCTTCACAAATAATTGAAAGTTTTGAGATTTAAAATGCTTAAAACGTAAAATCCAAAGCTGAAGGGATTAATAGGCACAATTTTTTTAATTTTATTTTACCATTTAATCACAAGTTCTTTTTTTGATTTGGAGCTTGACGGGCATCTAAATGATGGTCACATGTCCCAAAGTCTCCAACAATGGAGTGTTTGGTTTTTCAAAAGAAAAGAAATAAAAGGAAACAGACAAGTGTCCAAAACCTGCCAGGAGTTTTCACAGACTGTTCCTGGACATGTATCAGTGGACAAGCTTGCCTTCTTGAAACTGTCTGTGCTTCTAAGCCAGTAATTATACTTCTCTTTCTGCTGTGTCTTTTCTTCTATTATGACTTCGGCTTTGTTAGTCCCCAAGGACACGTTTCCAGAAGTGCTCAAATGTCAACAATTGTACCTCTTTTTAGTTTTTAGTTTTATGGTAACTAATTTTTGACTAAGAAGTAAGAAGGAAGATACTCTAAGAAGGTTTCTTGCATCAATCACAAATTGGACCACTTTGAGACGAGAGGGACAAACATCCAAAGATGCCTAGTGGATAACATTTAGGACAGATCATACTCTGGAAACTTGGGGTTCCACTGGGGACACACTAGTCCATTGATTAGATAGTAGATGCTCTATATTTGATTGGGTTTGGTTTGAGTAGCCGTTGAGTATGTGTCCAGCAGTTGTACCTTACTAAATCCTCAGTCTTAGTCTCTTAGGTACCAGAATATGTATCCAAATGTTCAAGACGGTTACGTGGAAAAGTTCATCTATATATATGTAGAATTTACATTGCACCATCTCCATGCATCAGAGGCATCTTTTACCCTTACCCTGGTGGCTTGTTATATTTGGTGGACATAGGTCCTGTGGATACATGTCTTTAATATTTCAAGTTGTGTCTTGCTTTTCAAAAATTGTTGTGTTGATGTGTCCACATCGTGTCTTATCATGCCTCCTGCGTGTCACACCCCAAAATGAGAAGTGACCGGCCATGAACCACAAGACCAAAGCTCGTAGAACATGCAGCCTAAAAGAAATTTTATAAAACTCCCAAGTAAAGATCCACCAAACAGTCATCCATTTTTTTTTTATTCAGAAAATCCCCAACCAATAAATTCCACAAAAAGAATGGGGCACAAACATCCCATGAATCAAATAATATCCAATGATCCAACAGTAATAAAAGAATCTAGATGTCTGACAAAATGTTTCAATGCGGAAGCGATGAAATAAAACACCAAGCTAGGATGAGACACCCTAAGGAGGTCAACAAATGAATTTCCCGAGATGCTGCCAGAGTCCTTGCCTAACTTCCCAACTTGCTTGAAAAGAAGTTGGAATAAATCTGTCAGCTGACGAACTCAGTGAGTAGCAAAGCATGTAGATTAGAATAAGGTTCTGAAATAGGGATCAAAATAATTTACCATGTCAACATAATTTGGCATATGCGGTGAACAACAAAATAATCCATTAATCCAATTAACGATTCATCCGATAAGTCTTAATATTGGTGTTCTCAATTCAATCTCCAACAACAATGGGGAATCACAACCAAAATCAATAGTACCAAGTGCCAGTGAATAAATGTCTCATAATTGGATCCAATATCGTATCTTAGAGTCACCATGAGTAGGCAGCCCGTGGAACTTTTCCCAAAGAACGACCCGGTCAATAACAACCGTTGAGCATTAGGGTCACTGGCCTAATCCGGTCTCTTTCCTAATGGCCAGAGTCACCCGCACACAGAGGATTAATTTCCCTGGACTTCCAAAATTTGTTCCTTTCAATATCCACAAAGTCTCACCAAAAGATTATTCGAACAACAAATGATTTCACCAATACCGCATGCCAATTTAATATAATCAAATATAAACAATATGTGTTTCCAATTTCAATAGTAAATTGCTCAAGACAACAATTTAAGGGACACGGGGAAGTTCGAAAGTACATAACATGCTTAACCACTCACCTGGGTCCAAAAAGTAATGAAACTCGAATCACGCAAAACGGAACTATCCTGTAAAAGTAAAACATTCGAATAACTAAGTAACTTAAATATATCACTGACAATACAAATTAGGAACACCCCTATTATTCAATTACCCCAACTTAACCCCTTCCTAAATTCCTAAACCACTTGTGGCCACCACAAAAATCCACCTACAAACAACCAAGGATTTATTTTGTCTCTAAGAACAACCATGCCGCCACTTTATTCTTCCAAACTGCTAACAATTTCGTCCACACATGAATTGAATACAAAGCACCTGTTCCTACAACATAAGATCAAAGCCCAAATCCATTTGGTTCTTTCTACTACTGTTAACACCAAAATTACTTCACAAACGTCCAATTCTTTGGCAATTTCCAACCGACTACAAGTCCACCGCATATCATCGTAAATCGTACCCACCGCACACCGCCAATACAACCCAATGAATCACTTTAAATAATTTTCTAATTAAGTATTTGATCCTTCTCTAAAATCTATATAGAGGTCGAAAGAGAATGAAATGGGAGATACCAAACTCACCTCAGAGGAAACCACTTCCGAACTCTTCAACTCCGACTTGGACTGCGTTGGCTCTTTTCTTTTTCTCTCGGAACAATGACTCTAATATAAAACAAAACCCTCATCAGCTTATGTATAAAACCCTAAGTACTACTGTTAGAACCGCCCACTACTTACGTCACACCCTAAATTATAGCCATTTGGTTAAACAAAATATCTAAAATTCTAACTAAGGTAAAAACTAAATTACTATGGTTAATTAAGCTCATACCCTTGCAGTTATAATAACGACAATTGTATCCGTTGTGCACGCAAAAATAATTAATTAGGCGCAACCATAACACCCAATTAAATAATGGCCAAATTAATTAATAAAATAAATTAAAATTCAAGGCCTTAACACAGTGCGTATCCATGTTTTTTTTTCAATGCAGTTTTGTTACCGTAAGAACCTGTACACATGGCTTGATTTTCATTTCAAGTACCGATACACCGACTTTTATCTTTTGTTGCGTTATTCATACCTTTCTTCCTAGTTTTAGGTCCTATTGTGTCGTTCTCTTTGAGTATTCTTTTTTATTTTTATTGACTCCTCCGAAATACTGGATGCTTGGATCTTGGGGTTATTTGAATACTGCTCTCTCTTTCGCAACTGATAGTTTCTTATAGTTTGATTTTCTGTAACTTTTATTATTATGCAGAATGAGATGCAAATTGCTGTAAAGAGAAAAAAGCTTGGAGAGCCAATTGGCGAAACTCTGTTTGGGAAAACAGTAAGCTTTCATTCTTGTTTCTTTCTGTTACAAGTTCTCTTGCGATTGCATTCTTTCCTCTTGTTCTGTTTTTCTTTTTCACTCTTTTCATTGCCTACATTTTGTTGTGGTTGTTTTTATGACACCTAGAATAATATCAGATGACCAAATGCTTTAAGTTGAGGATTTAATGGCATTGCATTTACTGAACCTGGAAGTTTTAGTAACTTTGAGAAGCACTTCGATAAATGGCATGAAGAAATACCCTGTCAGGATAGTGGAATATATGACTGAATAGCAATACTGTGAACAAAGGAAAAATGCAAGAAAAAAATGTACAATCAAATTCATGAGGGGCTTAGATTTCCGTATATGCTCCAGCTACCAATATTTGAATATGGGCCACGCATGCTTTCTTTGTACAATTTTCTCTATAAATTTCTTCATTCCTCGCTTTTCTGTTAATGTGAATGTGCTGAGTAGCTGAATGATGTAATAAGATCTTGGACTTTCCACTGATAGAAAATGTGTTGGCCCAAGTTTGTCATTTGTACCTTGTAACTGCAAATGTTTTTTTTTTTTTTTTGGGTAATTAAAATTTTATTAACAAAAACAAAAGATTACAAAATCAAAGGGGCATTCCCCAGTGAGTTACAACTCAGGCAAAGAGCCAAACTCTCCTATTAAACCTAGACAAGAAAGCCTTAGGAAGCTGCAAAAACCTTAGCTGAAAGGTTCCACTCAAAACAGATCAATCTATTAACGTCAGATCTTCTAATATTCCTCCAGGAACTCACATAACACCTGATATCAGATGTAACTTCTTTAATGACTTGATGAGGATCAGTACACTTAGACTGAAAAATACACCTATTCCTCTCCCTCCACAAATGATAGATAGCTGCTGTACAGAAAAGTTTCACAAGAAAGTGCTGCAAATTAGCACCATCCCTATGCTCCCTAATCCACTGCACCTCATACTTCAAATCAAACAAGGCCTATGAATGTTGTTCTTAGCCAAAAAATGCTGCCTCACCGTAGAAGAGAAAGGGCAAGAAAAGAATAAATGATCATGCGTTTCATTACCAGTAGCACACAAGACACAGCTAGCACTATCAACAACCCCCCAACTATACGAATGTTGAATTTAGACAACTGAAGCCTGACATGGCATCTCTTTAAACATACTATGCAAGGATCTTGCTGATTGGAATAACTTTGTTGAATACTTTGGATGAAATTCTGGGGCTGTTTTCGTTTTTGAAGTAGTCAACCAGGATGGAGTCATCTCCTTTTTATTATCTGGTTTCCATGAATTTCACGTAGAATACGGTTTGAGAACACTGAAAACTGTTTTTCAAGCCAAACGCCTTATACATAAGCTTGAAGTCTCATGTTGGCTGGGTTTTGCATTTCCCAGAATCCCCACAAAGGTGACTGAGCTGCTAGTTGATTAACAGGTGACATCAAACATTGGTTTATCAGAGCAACTGATTGTTTTCCTGATTAGAGGGCTTATATATGTGTTTTTGTGTTATTGATATTTTTACACATGCGGAGAGGAACTTGTATTTTTTTAAGCTATATGGATAGTGAAGGAGCTTTTTTGATTTTCCATCAATTCCGCATGTGGTTGTTATCAATAATCTAGTTTAACTTTGCTATGTCCTTTAGTTTTCTTTAGTGTTTCTTTCCTCGCTGTGACTGCCTTTTTTGTGTTTGATTTTGTTTGGTCAACTTTCTGACGCTATTTGTAAAGGATAATGTGGTATAGCGAAAGAGTAGTTGACATGATCCCATGACCAATGAAGTTGTATCTCCCCTCCTGTGGTCTTTCATGGTTAACTAATGAACTCATAGCCACACTTGATATGATATTTGGCGCATTTGTTTGCAAATATGTAGTGCTTAGATAGAATACCATGAACCACGTTATATATTTCTGGTTTTCTTTTTATTGGATCTAAAAATCCTGGAAGTGGTGTATGTCTTTAACTGAAAGCATACCATTCGAGTAGACCACTCAATGGACGCATTTAGAAGTGTTATCAGTTGTGCTCTGAAGGCACATCATTCGAGGGAACCATGGAAGATCACAACTAAATATTGGTGTCAGTTGCGGTCCTGATTGAGTACACATTGCCTCGTTACAGTGAAATGGTTTTGAGTTGCAGTTGTGATAGTTGTTTACTACTATGCCTATATTAGCAGTGGTTACTTAATTAATCGATTTTATTTCAGTGTCTGTGCTGGTAGTTAGATTTACATTGCTTGGTTGGGGATTACACATGAGATTTGAGGTTTGTTAGTACGTTTACGTTGGGTTTTGCTCATCTACTCCCATAGGCAGGAATTTAACTGTTTGAGAAGCAAAGCAAAAGAGGCAGGGGCCATGTCTACCATTTTATTCTGTTTCGCCGGTATTGCGAGTCAATAGTAGAGAGGAAGTATTGAACGATGTTCTGCAATATCGAGAGTGTTGCAAGAAGTTTTTTGCAAGTTCAGTTTTAAGCTTGAGGGACTGAACATTATTGCTAAGTGTTTAGTAAAATAATTCTTGCTACCCACGAATCACGACTTTAGCCCAACAAGTTGTTTTTCTCTGCAGGTCTTCATTATGGGATTTGGAAACATTGGGATTGATTTGGCAAAGCGCTTGCGCCCATTTGGTGTGAAGATTCTTGCTACAAAGCGTAGTTGGGAATCGTATTCACAAAAATCATTCAAGTCTGACGGTGTGTAACGGCTTGTAAACTGAAATACAATATTTTAATGGTTTATAGTGGTTCCTTCATCATATTTTACGGCATCTCTTCAGGATTACCCACTCAAAATGATACTAGTGATGATTTGGTTGACGAAAAGGGTGTTCATGAACATATCCAGAATTTTGCAAGCAATGCCGACATAGTTGTCTGTTGCTTGTTGATGAACAGTCAAACGGTTAGGCTTCTCTCATTTTCATTTGCACTTTCCATGCATTTGCTTCTTTATGGAGTGGAAAATTTCATTTGGTTTACACTCACATTATGGGATACATTTTACTTTCAGGCTGGCATTGTAAACAAAACATTTTTATCCTCAATGAAAAAGGTCTGTTCTCTACTTGCTACTAACTTACCTCAAATGCTTAATTTTTTTCATTGATGAATGTCTTAATTCCCGCAACCCACACTGATACACAGTGGAATGGTATATTCTTGAGTTTGATTTGATTTCTAGTAACAATGGTCTTTCGAAATAACTTTCATGCTTAAGTGGTTCCAAGGCATGCATTCTATGACAAAGTGTTGAATTGCCGTCTCAGCCTTTCAGGTACTTGGTGTGAGATTTTGAAAGACTTCTCACCTACCACTTAAACCTTATATGGTGGGAACCCCAACCTGTTTGTTGTCATCCAGACATTTTGAATGGTGGAGGCTCAATTGGCTTTAGGAAGAAGAAAATTATGTTGTTTTATTCTAATATATATAGCGTATGACGTATGTTATCAGAACTTAGAAGTTGCCCATCTCCTAACGGCTCAAGATTTTGGATGAGTTGGTGGTAACGTCATATGGTATTTGAGCATGCAATAGATCTTGTGCTGAATCTCACCGCCTACCTGGTAAGTAAAATACTTGCACATGTTGGGGCTTATAGAGGAGAATCTTGCCACACACGAAGGGGGTGTCGAGGATATAAATAATATGGTTGCCCCTCTCTAACAACTTAAGTTTGTAAATGAGTTTGTAAGTTTGTAACAAACAACGGAATTCATATTAACTTAAAACTTTGAACAATAGGTGATCTAACATGGTAGTAGAGCTCTTGTTTCATGAGCTCTTGTGTCAATTCTCATGTTATATGTTTTTAGTCTTTGGACCCTCTTCAGCCTTCACTCGTGTATTCTGTTTTGCATGTTTGGGAACCTATTAGGATTAATTTGTGTGTTCATCACGTTATCTCTCCCGGTGAGATTGGGCCACATGTGAGGAATCTGTTGGATTCCTAAACAGTTTTTGGAGAACCAAAGAACTATGTTGATACTTGTGCTTAACCCACTTTCTTTTTGCAGATTCCGTTACTCCACAATTACATTACCCAGATGAATGAACTTAGATGTAGCATCTTGTGGGTTTGTGTAATAGCTAGTAACAGAACTCCCTTCAGCTGTCTGGTGTTTGTATTGTTAGCATCCTCATGTATATGAGCCAATAAAAGAAAGCCAAATGCACCGAGAAAAGAAAAGGAAGAAGAACAAGAAGAGAAAACTCTTGGTTGTAATGGTGTTGCATCTTTCCTTGTTTGTGACTTGTGTTTCAGGGTGCCCTTCTAGTGAATGTAGCCCGAGGGGGTTTATTGGATTATGAAGCTGTTCTTTTTTACCTCACATCCGGCCACTTGGGAGGTCTAGGCATGGATGTGGCTTGGACAGAGCCATTTGATCCTGATGATCCAATTTTGAAGTTTCCAAACGTCCTAATAACACCACATGTTGCAGGCGTCACTGAACATGCTTATAGATTCATGGCTAAGGTATGACCCACACTCTAAATGATTTAGGTTATTGTCAATTCAGTACAGATCAGATTAATTTTGTTAAGCCGTATCCACTCTGTATGAGCTTTTGTCGCATGTCTTAGGTCAAGTTAATATAGCTCTAGATGATTGTTTTTCTAGAATTTTCATTGCTAAAGTTCTTTCCACATGAATGCTAACCTTGTATTATGCAATCTAATTTAAGGTTAAATCATGACAAGGGGATAGAAGTAAATGCGATTTATATACTGGTGGAGCAAACTGACCTGAAGAAATTGTCAATGTTTACTATAGTGTTGTCCCTTGGTAATATTGCATTCTTCACTGCTTAATAATATAACATTGTTCTCTGGGTATGTTGTATGGTTTCTTCCTCTATTGACCTTGCTCTCCTTCTTTCCAGCCAAGGAAATATGGTAATGCTTATAACACAGAAAGAAACCACGACAATTCTTAGTTGGAAAAATTGGGTTAATACATAAAAAAGCCCTGAACTTACTATGCGTTTCAGTAAAATTCTTTAATCCATGCTTCCTGGGCTCCTCTACCACCGCTTTCCAAGGAATTGTTTGACCAAGGGACAAAATCCCAGAGGAGCCCAGGAAGCATGGATTAAAATTTCTTAATATTAGAAATGATGCTACCTTGTCTTGTTTGCTCCTGAGTTTATTTGGATTTTGGAGACTAGCATCTACGTATACTAGTTGCCTTCACTATTCGTTAATGAAACTATACATGTTCTGACTTCTGACTTCTGACTTCTGAGCAATCTTAAAGCAGGCCTAAAGTCATTATTCACATTCATGAGATCAAAGTTTTCATCTCGAAACCCACCCAATAAAGACATGATTATTCCAATCAAAGACTTTCTATCTATTAGATGCCCATAGATGATAATGTTGGTTCCTTGCAGCATGAACCTTTTTCCCTGGAAGAGCTTGTTGCCATATCCCTTTGCGTCAAATTTTTTTACCCCACACACGTATGATCTGGCTCAAGACATGAAAGCCAACAAACCCAAGGGGAGTACATACCCTTGAAAGGGGAAGGGAAAAGAGAATGGTAATACCTAGCACCACAACCCCATTTGCAGCTTTAAAAAGCTGGATGGTGCTTATGTTATAACCATCCTGTATTCTGGTGCACTAAAGATCGACGTATTTGCTTAATTCCTTTGAGTTGATTGGCTATTCCACAATTAACTGGATCATGAAAGTCATTTTTTTTGCTTATGTAAAAACGTTGATGAAATCAGATGAACAGATTCTGTTATTGAACGTTTGATATATATATATGGTAGATGAAGCATTTTACCGAAAAAAACAAAACAGGGAGTGGCCCTTATATTTCTGTTTTTACAATGTTCACGAAATCTTCACTGATTGTGCCTTTGAAAATAACAGGTAGTTGGTGATGTAGCCCTTCAGCTTCATGCAGGGGCTCCGTTGACAGGGATAGAGTTTGTCAATTGATTTAGCTCAGAAAGCTGTTCCCCTTGGATTTGAAATCCAATAGATACGCATATAAGTCCCACTTGAATGTGTATTTGGTATTCCATTCTTGATACTAACATTGCCAATAGGCATGTGAGCTTCCTCTAGAAAGCACTCGGACATGTTCATTTTATTTTAGAACCTGTTTCTTTGAACCATCAGTATTGAGCAGGGGAGTGGGAAGCTACAGCTTATTGTGGCAAGACTCGAACCCATGCTTTCTTTCTTTCCCTTGAACAAATTGGTTGGGGGAATATGAGAAGGGGAAGCACAGTAGCAGTGGTGAAACTCGAATTAGGGCATCACGCATACTGGAAAGACTTCAGGTTAATCAAGACATAATTAGATTTTACGAAATGAACGACTCTTGTGTTTCTACAATGTTCACGAAATCTTCACTGATTATTGTTGTGTAAAAATCATTATCAGCCCGATAGCTTTATCAATTGCCCCTTTGCTATTTGACTTGCTGCACTCGCTAGTTTGTTGTCGTGTGCTACTGTTATTTTTTTGCATTTGCACTCGGAATTTTGTTACCACGATATATCATTTTTGCCATCTGTGGGGTAACGTTAAACCCGCTGTTGTAGACATCGTGAGTCTATGCCAATGATTACGGGTGGTAACGAAATTCCAAGTGCAGCAAGGCAAAAAATAACAGTGGGTTGAAAACCATGGTTTCAAATTTCTAACAAGAACTTGTCAAAAAAAAATAAAAAATAAAAAATAATTCTAACAAGAAATGAACAATGATTGCGTTGTGAAGAAAAGCATGTGATGAATCGGGAGATGAGGTGATTTCATTGCTCGGTCAAGATTCGAGCCGTCAATTGCCAAGATGAAAGGCTGAATTGATTGCTCTGCACAACTTGTAGCATCCGCCATTTTGGCCCTGGGAACTTGTTTCTTAAATAGCTGCATGTTAATAGATTATCTAAAACTTATCAAAACCACCAGGAGCGTCTATGAATGCCAAAAACGAATCCTTGTTACGAATTATCAGATTATGGCAAAACTTCACTTGTTAATTATTTGCTGGACATACCAGGCCACCACACACATATACGGAGTATTTACTAGCGTTGTATTTGTGCGATGCATGGGACAATAAGAAAAAATTCACATCGATTCTTTTTCTCCGTTTCCGTGAGTTGAACGGGCCCAATGCTACTTATGTTTTTCAAAATAGATTTATTGAACTATGCAAGTTGGAACTAAAGTGTTGTTCCTGTTTTATGAACTGAAAGACTAATATCTACATTAATAAATAAATATTTTTCAAGTGTAAATAAAATTTATTTAAATTAATTCACAATTATGAAAAATTAGGACATACTACAAAGCAACAAACAAAAATTAAAACCACCTCTCTGTCTCTCTCTCTCTCTCTCTCTCTCTCTCTCTCTCTCTCTCTCTCTCTCTCTCTCTCTCTACCCATTTTTTCCTCTCTCCTCTCTCTCAATTTTAAAAATAACAAAAATCAAAATTACAAGAATTTAAAATTGGAGATTTGGAGGTTTCTGAGCCTAACTACATTTATACATATTATAGATTGATTGATGATGTGTATATATATAATCACTTGAATTAGCACCCTTGGAAGTTATTTGGGTGACTGAGGCAGATCAGGTTATTGAATAAACTAGTGATGAAATCTTTCAGTTTACTTCAGTATATAATTTATAATTGTTCAAGGGAACGTGTAAGCAGCTCTAAAAATAGAGTATATATATAACATGTTCCATAATACTATAATTAATTCAAGGAGCCACCGATTAACAATTTTTGGTCAAGTTTCTAGATTAATACTTAAGGAATATACTTATATTCTAGGTAATTCAACTTAATCGAGTCAATGAACTCGATCAAGCCAATGACTCTAAGGTAAGTACTACAGTTCTGGACTGAGGAGATTTTCTTTGATAATAGGGCAGTTTGGGCCTGCATTCATGCATCTAGACTAATTCCGGACGGTGAAATTAACGACTGGGCAAATCTCCACAGACCCAAAGTTTGAAATGTTTAGCTTTCGTGAGATTCGAGCCTAAGATAGGACAGGGCCATTGGTCAACTGGATAAGTTTCAAAAATTCTGAATATTTACATGGTGAGCCATACATCAATTGGACTACATGCATATATCTATAAAACATGGCCACAAAAAGCTCATAACAATATTCGGGTCTACATTAATTTGATGAAAATTTAAGGGAAAATGACGGTTCAGGACGTGCTTGGATGATTAATACCTGTTAAGGACATTTTCAGTATTAACAAATGTTTTCAGTATATCCTTGACATTAATTATCAAAATACGTCATTGGCTATTCATACAGTTCATGCCATCCATACATAGTGTTTTGATTTAGGAATCGGCTATGGGTATGAATCGAAAAGAAACTCCAGAGAATCTTTGCTATCCTGATTTTTTTTTGGGGTCCTTTTTGAACAGTGTATAAAGTTTACTATTTGATTTTTAGGCTTTATTTGACCTAGTTTGGTCTAGGCCGTGGGAACTAATGATTGGCTCTGTTTGCGACGATTTTGAATTTTTTCATGAGGATCAAATTCTATCGTTTTTTGTTTCCATCCTTCCACCAAATTTTATGAAGCACGAATACTCTAGTTTGGCCTTCGTAGCACGTATCAGATACAGATACGCTCTGGATTCATATCTGATACATTTTTTTTAAGTATCGTGTTTTTAGAATTAATTTTTGGTATCTTGATACATTTTGGATACATTTGGATACACTTAGCTACATTTTGGATACGCACAGATAAATATGTTATTACTTAAAATATATGGGTTAGAATTACAATTAGGTCTATATGTATTCTTTCTTGGAAAAATTTCAAAATATCCCCCAACCTTTACTTTAAATTTCAATTAGACTCCCAACCTTTTAAAAAAATCAATTTTACTCCAAATGTTATCTTCCTCGAATCAAAACGCTCTCTTCCGTCCGAATGACTAACGAATTTCGTTAAAGGCTCTGTTAAATAGCATCCCGATCGAATTTCAATGATCTGAGCTGCTCAATGTGATTAGAACATGATTTTAAGGGCACTTGCACGAAAATCAGCAAAAAAAAAAAAAGGCTGAGAAGGCTTTTATCTGAATGGTTTTTTATTAAACAGTTCAATAAAAAACTGTCCAAATCAAGTCCTTCCCGGTCAATTTTTTTGTTAATTTCTTACCGGATACTCTTAAAATCATGTTCTAATCACATTGAGCGGCTTGGATCATTGATATTCGATTGGAAAAGGGGAGAAGCAGACTGAAGCAAAATCCGGACGTCCTAACTTGAACAAAATCCGGATAGGTCCGCACCTCCACTTTTCTAATCGAATTTCGATGATCCGAGTCTCTTAATGTGATTATAACATGATTTTAAGGGTATTCGTGAGAAATCAGCAAAAAAAAAATGATCGGGAAGGGCTTGATTTGAGCAGCTTTTTATTAAACTATTCAACAAAAAACTATTTAGATGAAGCTCTTCCCAGTAAATTTTTTTTGCTGATTTCTAATTAGTACCTTTTAAATCACGTTTTGAACACATTTAGCGGTTCAGATCATCAAAATTCGATCGGAAAAAGGGAGGTGCAAACCGAAGCAAAATCCGGACGTCATGACGTAAACAAAATCTGGATAAGTCCACACCTCCCCTTTCCGAATCGAATTTTAATGATCCGAACCGCTCAATATGTTCATAACATAATTTTAAGAGTACTCGTGTAAAATCAGCCAAAAAAAAGATTGGGATGAGCTTGATTTGAATAGTTTTTTATTGAACTATTCAATAAAAAACTGTTCGTATGAAATCCTTTCCAGTCATTTTTTTTGAACACATTGAGCTGCTCGGATCATCAAAATTCGATCGGAATGCTATTTAATAGAGCCTTTAACAAAATTCGTTAGTCATTCGGTCGAAGGGGGTATTTTGATTAACGGAAGATAACGTTGAGAAAAGAATTAATTTTTTTGAAAGATTGAGAGTTTAATTGAAATTTAGAATAAAGGTGGGGGTATTTTGAATTTTCCCTTCTTTCTTATCCCCAGTCCACCAATCGGACACCAAAAAAGGCACCGACGATTGCAAGGAGACTTGACTCTCGACACCAGTAACTCTGTAAGTCTCTCTTCTCTCTCGTCTCTCATCTCTCTCTCTCTCGATCTCTCGAGATGTGTGTATATATATGACTATATGTATATAACTATATAGATACAATTGGTTTTGAGTCAGTTTCCATCTGTTTTCTTCGCTTGCATATATATATTCAATTGCTTTGTACAGAATCATGGGAACAACAGGAAATTCAATTTGCAGTAACTTGATCGTTTGGGTGTAGAAGATTGACGAATAGAAACCTAGTAGTGAATATATATTTTTAATTTGTGGACGTTAAAAATCTAACAGCTTTTTTGGATTGTTAGGTGAGAAATGAAAAGAAAGGATCATGATTCCTCATCTAGGTGAGTAAAAGAAAAGAAAAGAATCGATGTTTTCTTATTATTTTGTTTGGATTGACAAAATATTAGAGAGTGATTTCTTACATTTTCTTACCCATCTTGTTTGGCTAGCCTACACGAGAGAGAATCAGAGAAAAGAAAGGGAAGTGTCGTAGGTTTTTTTCACCATAGTAACCTTTACGTACTGTTTCCAAAGCGAATACATCAAGAAAGTCTATAGCAGTAAATTACCTAGCTCTAGAGAAATGAGAGAAACAGTGGTAGGCTGATTAAATGCTCTAGAAAAATGTGTATTTTTGTCAAATTGAGAGGGACAATATCGGCAACTGAAATAACTAGTACTTCCCGCCATTCCTTTTTCTCACAGAACCTCATCAAAACTGGTGAGAAACGAAATAGGCTTTGTTAGAGGTTCCTCACCCTCCCTCATCACCTCTTTGATCATCCAAACATGTGATAGAATGACTTTCCTCTCCAAGTGTCGAAGCGAAGCTGTTGCCAATTGTAGATACGGGTTTTTTTTGGATATCATTTTAGGTATAGGTCTGAAACTTGGTTCTACAGATATGATCCAACCAAGAGTATTGTATTGTCTCAGGCACCTATAAAGTTGCCCCAAACACCCAGCCAATTTAGGCCGCATTCAGTTGCCAAAGGCTGTATCCTTCCCTATACATGTTAAAACGTAAATCACAACTGGCAAGCTTTTTATTTCCCTTGTCCACCTTGAAAATGTAGTTAGCAATATTTCTTTCGAGTTTCTTGGTGTTCTCTGACATCAATGAGCTACTGGGGCTTTTCATAGGCGAGTGTTATACATGTACGCAATAGTTCCAATTTCAAACCTTGATTATTCCCTAGTTTTGTTGGATGTTGAAGGAATAAGGTTTAGAATCAGGCCTTTTCACACTATACAAAGCAGTGCACTTGAATCATCTCATTTCACCTTGGGAAATAAATATTGCTTTGTTAAACTAGAGCGTTCTCTTCTGTTGTTACTTAGAGATGGGCATTTCTTTCCCTCATAGGTGTTCGTTGTTAAACTAGTGTTATTTGGAGATTATTTTGATACTATTGTTTGCTAATGGTTCCAGTTATTTGGGGGATTTTCCAACAAAATGAGAACAAACGGGGATGCCCCAAGACAAACAAAGAGGCACAAACTTTCCCAGAACAACTCTCGCTTGTTTACAGCAGTACAAGAGATGGCATCTCTAAATGAAGATAAGGCATGCGAGTTTGCTGATATTAGGCATGTGGGTCAAGTGGTAAGTCTTCCTTATGACTTGATTTTCAGGATCCTCCTTCTACTTCCTGCTGAAACTCTCCTCATATCAAGTTCTGTATGCAAGGAATGGTTCAGTTTGATTAACAGCTCGGATTTTATTGAAGCTCACTCCCGTCAATCCGAGAGTGTTTTCATCTTTCTGAAAAAAGCCTCCCCAAGGCTTAACAGTTTTAAAATTGAAGACAAGCTTGGTCTATTGGTTAACTACTCTATATTTTCAAAGAGTGAACCGCTTAGATCTTACATCAATTTCGTGAAGGTGCAAGGTGGAAGGTGTAAGGTGATCGAGTCAAACATAAGCGGCTTTAAGAATATTCTAGCAACTTGTAACGGATTAATTCTGGCCACGTGTGAGCAGAATGGAGGCTTACTAGTATTGAATCCAATGACTAGGAAGCTTTCTGCGCTTCCATTGGGCACTACTCTTCCCCTTCAACAGTCATATGGGTTTGTTTTCAGCCACTTGACCAAACAATATAAAGTGGTGCACTTATTTCAGGACGAATCTCTACATATAAGTTGTGAGATACTGAGCCTTAATACAAGATCGTGGTGGGGCGTGGATGGGCCTTCTTTTGGGCTTTTTACATCGTTGGTCCACAAACCTGTTACAGCCATTGGAGCGTTGCATTGGCTCCCTTCTAGTGTCAATTGCAGTTTCATCGTGTCGATGGGTATTGATGATGAGAAGTTTCGCACTTTTGGTCTTCCAATTAGCAGCACCCCAAATGATAGACTAGTTGAGATTGGTGGATTCCTAAGTTTTGTGACGCATGTGGGGTTCCGTAGATTAGATGTGTGGATGTTGAAGGGATTGGAGGGGGAAGGTTGGGTGAAGCAGCATATAATCACAAGCTATAGGGTACCGGATTTGGTTCCAGTTTCCACGTTGAGGTGCGGTAGAGAATTGATCTTCAAGGTAAACGGAGCGCCTTGTTTTTATGCTTATGATGTTGAAAAGGAAGAGATGCGTATAGCTGTAATGGAGGGAGAAGCTCCCGGTGGATGCAAACATTACCTGCCTCATGTAAATACCCTTACAAGATGATTTGATCCTATTGTTTCGGTAACGTTTATCGTTATCTTGGCCAACTTGGATCAATATCGAGGCCCTCGACTTGATTCTGTACTTTGTTTGATGGTTTTCGTGTGAAAATACAAGTACTGTCTCCAGGACCTATGATTGTTGTTATTTTGGTACTTCCAGGAACTGTGATTGTGATTGTGATTGTAAATGATATATACAGACTACGTAATTTATCTTATCAGTGAATGATCCTAAAGGTTTGTCTTATTTTGTTGCAGCTGTGGTATCTGTTTTCATTTGTTACAAGTTACCCCCTCGCGATCGAGAAATTATAATCTCATCACTTTGAGATTCAGAGTTGCATTGCAGTTTTCAGTTTTCACCCTCGTCCTTCAACTAACAGATTGCTATGATCTATATCAGCAGTTACATTTTTAAAATACAAGTTTTAATTCTTTTTCCCTTGTTCTCTAGGAGATCTCTGTCATCTCTCCTTTCTCCACTCCCCTCAAAGACTCCATAACCACCACCATGAAGTGCACCCAACCACCTGAACACCTGATGTAATTTTAAGTGCTATGGTATTTTATGGAAAGAGATTAAATTAATTTTGTATGATGGTGGTGGAAACAATGGGTTTTCCACAACCATTATATTGGGCCCCACAGTGCGTTAATTGCCGATTTGAACCGTTCATGGCTTAGAGTCCGCAGAGTAGTATTCTTATTCAAGAAACTAACTTCACTGGACATCAATAGGTGTATCAAAATTTAAATTGTGGTTTATAATACGGATGCTCATGGACAGTTTAACTTGACAAGATTAAATCGTCCATTTCATAAACTAAAATTCAACTTTTATTGATCTATCGATATCCAATCAAGCTGATTTTTTGCGTGAATTTATTACACTATGGGCTCTACAAGATGAACGGTTCGGATTATGACAATAAACGCATGGTGGGGTTCACAATGAGCGGCGGTGGAAAATCCACTGTTTGAAAAAGTTTATCGGAGGGAGTGGGACCGAAAAGAAAACGATTTATGGAGACGGAAATCAAGAATAAAAGATCCGAAAATATGAAAGATGCATGCGTCAGTGTTTTTAAAATCGATAGGCGCTGGTCCGTAGAAAAGGATCGCCTAGCTCCTAGGCACCGACTAGTTGGCGGCCTAGTACCTAAGCGGAGACTGGTTGACTGCCTAATCTAGGTGGGATCACAGCCTAGCACGTAGGCGGTCGACTTTTAGAATCCTGGCCTTCGTATATAAGTAAATGATAATGTAGTAGGTCACGCAATCACAAAGTGAAAAAAAAAAAAATCATATTGATCCTACATGAATATTTTACAATTGGATGCTCTGTTTTCATTTGCAATGCCCTTTCCCCCATCAAAACCCACCAACACTCCCCCCCCCCCGCTCTCTCTCTCTCTCTCTTCAAGACCCCTCTTTTCTTGTTGTAATTGGCTTATCATATGATTTGTTAATGTTTTGAATTCCATATGCTCTGTTTTCATCTGTTCTTGTTCAAGACCCCCCTCAACATTTAAATCGTTTCCAGAATTTCCACTAAACATGTGTAGAATTAGCTATATACTCTTGGTCACATGCACCCTAACTTTTAATCATGTGTTCTGACTTCTGAGTTTACCAAACATAGTCTTCTGACATCTCATATGTATAGAGGACAAACGGAAACACCAATGTCGTCATTCAATAGATTGCAGGTTTTTTTTTTGCACATGGTACACTCCAAAATGGGAAGCGCCTTCTTTTTGAATGGACTCGTGGAAGAGGCGATTTGGTGAGAAGCTACGATGGATTGCAGACACCTTCCAATGATATAGTGCAGTTTGATACAACAAAAAACCGTTTATTTGTTCTTGTCTTCAAACGGTTACGTTATTCTGCTTCAATAATATGCGTATCGGAATCTACTTCCGGCAAAGGACCAAAGAATCTCAGAGAAGGTTGCTAAACCAGCAGCAAAGGTCCAAGAATCAATTGGAGAATGGCGGATGCCTCTCTAGTTAAGAATACAAAACCTTGTAAAGCACAAGCAGCTATCCTAAAGCCTATATAGCCATTTATGGTTCACTCCATGCATCATGTGTTGCACAGTAGTAGAAGTTTTCACAGTGGATTTCTCTTTCGAAATTCTCGAAGAACAGTAGGAAATGCGATTTTCAGTTTTCTTCCTAGTGAATGAATGATTCACATAAAGTTTGTCCAATTTGGTTGAAAAACAGGCTTTTGTTTTTCAGTGTCGATGCAAGTCAATTAAACTGTACTGATTGTTATGAAAATGCATGAACTACAGAAATGAATACAAAAACATCATGATTATAACATTATATTGATTTGTAACAATGGAATGTCTTTCGATCATATTATCAGTTTAGAATCTGTTATCACGATTTTGACCACAATCGATAAAACGTAGCATGAGCGCCCCATGAATTATTAGTTCAGAATCTTTTCTTTCCCCTTCTCCTACGGCATATGTAAAAGGTACCTATAGCTTTCTCCTTCCCCTGTCGCTTTGGCATTTCAAGGATACTCCCTTGGTTCCCGCTCATCATATGTAGTGATCAAAGAAGCAAACCAATAGGCAAATAGAAGAATCAAACAATTAGGCAAATAGAAGAAGCACTCTATATTCCAAAGCATAGACAAATCGTTTAACTGATAAAACATTCCATACTTGAAACTACAATATCTGCAATTTGTCGAGATTTTGGTTACTTATAAATAAGCTATCTCAATGAACTACTAATAAATTGACATCTACTAGATCCCATTTTGTTTGTTTCTCATTCCCCCTTCCACAACACACACGACACAATACCGTCTTCATCAATGCGTGCTCTCTTGCTCTTGACGTTAATAGTCCCATACCTCGTTCCAGAGCATATCTATCTCGCCCGCATGTTGAGGGGTGCTGGTCTCTAGCCATGACATGTTCTAAGGCTGCCATATGGATTCAGGGTCCTGCTGAACATGTATATTAGAATTGGAGACAGAACACATTGGCGATGGTGTCAAGAACAAATCGCTCCATAGGTTTTCTGCATTTGGCAAATTTTGCGCCGATATGTGAGAGTCCAGCCCCAAATTTTCTTGTTGCTCCACTACAGAAACTGCTTCATTAAGATACGTAAGTCCTTCATCCAAGTTGTCAAGTTTGAACTCATTCGGGCCGTTACTCATTATAAAACTCTGATCTTGCACAACTAGTTCTTCTGAATAACTTCCTTGCTCCTCCTGCTCCCACATAACTTCAAGTTCTTCAACTGTTAACTCATTCGTATCATTACTTATCATAAACCTCTGTTCTTGCTCAAAGAGTTCTTTCGAGAAAGGAATGACTTCTGTTTCTGGTGCCGTAAAAACATCGCAATCCTTCTTGTTTTCTTCCACCAACTCTGTTCTAACACGCTTGTCAGATTTCAGAACTATAACATCGTCATCAGTAGTAGCAACTTGTTCATTAAGATATGCAAATACTTCATCGAAGTCTTTATCCAGTGTTTAACTCCTTCAGACTATCACTCCTTATAAAACTCTGATCTTGCACAGCTAGTTCTTCTGAGAAAGGAACAACTTCTGTTTCCGGTGCTACAACAATATCACATTCTATCTTCTGCTCTTGCGAAAAATCTGTTCTAACATGCTTTGCAGGTTTCAAAACTACAAGGTCATCATTAGTTAAAGCAGCCTCAACATTCTTTCTTTTCCTCGAAGATATCTTAGTGTTCTTTGAGTCGAATCTTTTTATCCTGCAAAGAACATATTCACCTCTACTTTCATCAGTATTGCCATCGCGGAGAGAGTACTCATGCATGATCTAGTGGCTTTTCTTCACAGGCCTGTCCATTGCAATTGGTTTGTCAGCGGCGATCTCAAAGCACAACATCCTCTTGTACCCTATATGAGCCACAACTAGTTGTTCTAGCTATCTTTTTTCTGCCGGCCTTGATCAAGGTCGTGAAAACAATAGATTGTACCTTCTGTCTTCCATAAATCTGATGGGGTGCTGGATTAAATAAAGAAAAAAGGTTGTCTTCCATAAATAGGTTTATATGTATGAGGTGGTAGATGTTTAGAAGTTGAGGGATGAGTGTTTTAATAAGGGAGACTTTTTTGTATTGCTTTGAAATTGTACACCAGGAAAGGTACAATGAAGCTCTATTTATAGAGCTAGTTCTACCAACTTTGGTTTTCTAGAATAGTCTTCCTAATTACACAAAACTCTCACAACTTCTAGACTTTTCTAATTTGAACCCATGTGCCTAAATTACAAATATCTTCTTTCATTATTACATTCCACACTATTCTAAATATTTTTTATATTAGATTTTTTAGTACAAAAGTCTACATGTTTCTAGAAATTAAAAGATTACAAATTACTTTTTTTTTTATAAAACAAAATCTGTCTTCTTGTCTTTGGTTTTGGATATCTCCCATGGGTCTTCTTCTTCGTCGGTAAAAATCTGCCATGGGGTTTTGTCGCCAACCCCATAAATCTCACGCTCTATAACGACGCCACAAGGCAGGGCTTCGTCCGTAATCTTCTTGTCGAGATATTTTAGCAAGAGTTCTTGATTTGTAGGCCTGAAGAGATAGCCTGTTGGTACAGTCATGTTGCTGTTCTCTCTCTCTCTCTCTTCAACTATCTGCTCTATTACAAAGTACTGCTATTCTCTCAACTCTCTCTGTGAATGTCAAAGTTTATAGGGATATATATATATACACAACAGAACGAGAAGGGTGGCGGGACTTTTGAGTGAAAAAATCATGGAGTGATGGGAAAGTCTTGGACTCTTAACTCACTCGGAGTTTGTTAGAGAAATAATTGGACTAAAGGATTTACATAATAAGATGATAAGAAAATTAAAATTTACCTAAAAAACTATGGGTCACCAAAATTTGTGCACCAAAGTTTGCACCTGTGGGACGAGCATTGAGGTCCCACACAATGGATCCGAGCAATTTAATTTGTTCAAAGCATTATTTTAAGGGTCCTAGTTCGATTTTTGGTTTCTGAATTCAAAGGAACCAAATTTTAAGGGTCCTAGTTCGATTTTTGGTTTCTAGATTCACATGAACCAAAAATTAAATGAATTGATAAGATCTTACCGATGCCCGATTTGAAGAGTTATTTTCTTAAATCAACATCCTAAAAACTATTTTAATAAAATTTGGTGGCTCAAATAATTTGTATGGGAGGCTGAGGTGGATCTCACACAACCCGATGTACATTTGATCACACACAATCTGCTTTGGACCTATCCCAAGCTTCAAAAAATGATTAGGGCTGCTCATTTTGTTTATAGTGTTTTGTTCAGGCTTCCTTTAAAAGATTAGTTTAGTCGGATCGGTTCGAGGGTTTACGATATATGACCGCGTCGTACCATGTCAAAAATATATTTATAAAACCTTGGAGTTAACTACTACTGAGTGTCGATCCGCAGGGACACTGAGGCTGAGTTACTATAGTTTCGATAAATCTTTATATTAATTTGAGGAGAAAATATTGAGTTGTTTGATTTCAGAATACTAATTAATTAAGAAATCAGCTAATTAATTGATTTGAAAATTGATGGAAAAAGTGTCTAGGGTTTCGAATCCACCCCGACCGCGTAACAACGATATGCATAAGCTAGGTTTAACATTTGAATCATTAAATACCATCGTTAGGGCTTGCAATACCTTCCCACAATTGTCAAGATAGTATATTGAGTTGTCTATCGGCATGGACTATTCCATAGCATGGACCGTCATACTAGCCCGGTCAAGCAGCCTAACGGCACGATCCATCTTACAAGTATAATCCATCTCAATCACCCAAACTCAATCAGAGAACACCATTGTTTAACTCTGTATTTGAAAATCGCGGATATAAATATGAAACATGTTGAAAGAATTAAAATCATTCCATAAAACTGAAATGAGTAGTTCTAGTTAAAGAATCAATCCGAATATCAAAACCTAAACCTATACATCTCCTCCCTAGAGAATGAAATTAGCCGACCATCGAAGCCAGAGTCCTCGTCCGTGATGTCGTCTCCTGTTCCGTCCTCTGCCGAACTCGATCCCGTGATAGCGTGGGTCTCCTCCTTTTATACCCTACTGCCATTCCTTTCTTGTACACGCATCGAATAATTGCATAAGGAAACATGAATCCTTTCCTCTGGCCAACTCTTGCTCAAAATTCCTAATACAACTTGGGCCCACCATCTAATTAATTGTATTGTTTCATAGATAACAATTCTAGCAATAACAAAATTCCACTTGTAAGCCCACGTGGATGACAGGAGTGCAATTCATAAATCCAATTTCATTGCAATTTTTCTCCATCGAATAAATGTTAGCCAATCCTCATGGCAACCCTCTGTAAGACCTTTCAATTTGCACGTTTTCGCACTCATCGATCTCCAAGGCCTACAAACATCACAAAACACTAAAATATACCAAATAACAATGTAAACGAACCAATAAAGCGTATATTAGTAAGACTAAATAGGTGCATTTCAGCATTTGTCAATATATCCAACTTTGCATCAGAAGTCCAGGCCTTAATTTTGAGACAAAGTTGGATGTTTCTTAATCTTCTTTAAGTATGTGAATGTCTAAAAGGTTCCTAGATTGAAGTTAAAGGCTGCTCATGATGTTGCTCGAGCACGTTGCAATGCTTGTAAGTATATGTTCGTTTAACGGGATATGAGCATTTGTGGCCGCCAGGGTTCTCTGTTCGCCGATGAGTGAAGAAGTTTTTATAAGCTTGCAATGTCGGAATAGTAGCTAATATTTTAATCTCAACTATTACTTACATTTGCAGAACAGATGCCCATTTGTGGAGATCAAAATACTTTAACAAAATTATGAAGTGACTTATGGGTAAATCTCCCCCTACATCGATCAGAAACCGCCGGGAGATTATCACTATCCATTTCCCAAAATTTGATAACATGGTCATCACTAGCAGCCAAGAAACGGTTTTTTGTTGTATCAAACTGCATTATATCATTGGAAGGTGCATGTCTGCAATCCATCATATTGTAGCTTCTCACCAAATCGCCTCTTCCACGAGTCCATTCAATAAGATGGCGCTTCAATTCCCATTTTAGAACTGGGAATTGCGAAAGCCAGATCATTTATGCTACCAATGTGAGACAGAATCTGATGGTTAAGAATCAATCATTAAGAACCAATGTGATATACTATATTGCTATGCATATATAACACGAGGTCCTCTTATATATACTACTAGTACTAGGTTCGAACAGTTTTCTAAATTTTCGATTTCATTGCATGGGCTTGATTAAAGCCATGATAAACACACATAATATACTTAGAAATAAAGGGTATGTAATGGAAAATCTACCTCAACTCAATCAATGGAGTTGATCGATCTAGCCAAGAAAAGGAGTAGGCAAAAATAGCTGAACATTTGTGATGGGGGGAGTTGATGGGTTGATGATGGAAAGGGAGGTTTAGTTACGTTAGGTAGTTGGTTAGGGTTTCTAGTTACAAGGACTTTTACCCCTAACTAATTAATTTATTCTGATCAATTAATAATTAAGGAGTATGATTATTAATTTTATTTAAAAAAATCAGGGACAAAATTAGGGTCATTACAAATCTTAAGTGATACTAAAAAGTAGTATGTGCTTTCTGAATGCAATTGTTATAATTAATATCTCAGTCGCGAACCCCGTCAATTCTTTGACTAATACTCCTAATTCTTATCATTGTCAGTGATTACATATTTTACGAGGTAAACATGTGGCTTGCGCGATGTGCTTCTAGTTTGGAAGAACTAAGAGCATCTCCAAATATACTTACTTATCTTACGAAAAGTCTATGGTACATATGCATAGGTACATACGCGTTTTGGACCCATATCGGGTCCTCAAAAAATAATTCGAGCCGCTCATTTTATTTAAAATGGTTTGCTTAAGGTTCCTAAAAAATAAACTCAATTCAATATCAGTAAAAATGATTTCAAAACATCTAACTCTGTTTCATGATCCAGGCCTAGTTTATATGAAGAAAAAGTTAGATGTTTCGTATATGTGTTTACCGATTTTGGATGGAGTTTTTTCCTTGGTAGGTGCCTTAAACAACCATTTTGAACAAAATGACCGGCTCAGATCAATTTTTAGAGACCCGAAATAGGTTAAAAACGCATACGTATGCGATGTATATACTATGTGTATGTGATTAACGGTACGTTTTACCACCGGTATTGTTAAAACGGTATTAACAACCTTGATAGAAACTGATTTTCATAACATAGTCAACTACCGTACATAAAAATTGTAGGGGCCAAACAGTAAAATCACAATAATAATTGTCACATAAGAAATTAGTTAGCCAAGCTTCTATTTCTCCCCCCCCTCTCTCTCTCTCTCTTCAAAACTCTACATAGTGAAGGCCTGAAGGGATTATAACAAGAATCAAGAACCCTAAAAATAGAAAAGGAAAGCATCTGATCAAGAACCCGAAGATGATGAAGAAGAAGAAGAAGGCCAATGGCAATGTTATTATCTCCGATGACAGTGGGGCCATGGATTCCTCCCTCTGGAGTCGACTTCCATCGAAAATGGTGGACCACGTTCTTTTACTCCTGCCGGTAAAGTCTCTCTGCCGATTCAAGGCTGTATCCCCCTCTTGGAATTCCCAAATCTCTTCTGCGCAATTCGCCCAAACCCACCTTCACTTAACCAACATTAATACCACCAACAAACCCCCAAAAACCATTCTTGCTTCCTCCTCCCCTGCAAAGTGGCCCGAGGTTTCAGAATCTTGCCATGGCTTGGTTCTGGTTTCTGACGGAGGTTACGATTCCAACTTCTTGTGGAATCCGTTTACTAGAGAATGTAAGAAACTACCCGAATATCCAATCTCTTGGGCTAATTGGTCCTGTATTCTATTTGGAGTGGGCTACGACTCGTCGACGGATGATTACAAGGTTGTGGTGCTCCTTCGCCTTTAAAGTATTGGTAATAAAATGGCTGTGTATTCATTGAAATTTGATGCTTGGAGGGTGGTAATAAAATGGCTATGTATTCATTGAAATCTGATGCTTGGTGGGTAAGTCAAGTTACAGATTACGAGTACCCAGAGGTTCCGATCGGATTTTATTTTAATGAACGCCTCCATTGGCTTTCTGCGAATACTCCTATAACTATAACTATTGCTGCTTTCGATATGTCGGGTAAGATCTTAAGGGAAATCCAGCTGCCTGCCTCGTTTGATAAGTATAGGTATTATGATGGGTTTGATGATCATCACATGGCGGTACTCGTGGACCAAATTTACAATTTCTAATCCGACGTGGGGAATAGGGGATGTGTTGTGTTTATCAGCTGAAGGCGAATTTGTGTTGGGAATAAAGGGAAAGATAGTAGATTCTTACAAACAGATAGTGGATGAGTCTGAGGGAACCAAACTGGTTGTATACAAGTTAGAAAAAAAAAACAATGAGGATCATGGTTGTTTTTGGCATTCCAACTGAATTTATAATTGGGACCATTACATCGAGACGCTCGTCTCTCTTAATCATGGTGGATAGATTCGGAGAGACCATGAAGCTTCTTTAGGTGAAAGTTCAAAGCGCTATCAGGTATATTCCAACATAGAAACGATTTTGTCCCTTCTAATAATTGATTAGTTGTATGTATCATATATTGCATGAGCTCCCAACAAGCTGTCAGTAGCAATTTCATTAGTTTGGCTCTGGTAAATGGTACATATTTTGATCAAGAATATTGAAATAGCGGCTTTGAAATGTTAGTGAGCGAGTATTCAGTTGTGCCTCAGATGTGATTCTGTAGCTCCCCATCTTGTTAAGAATGCCTCCTGTATTGGAGGGAATCGGCTCCATATTTCATTATGCCCTTTCCTATTTCCAACATTGTCGTTTAATGTAATACCAGTTATTTATCAGAAATAAAGTGCATGGATTCTGGTATGCCCGTTATGCTTTCTCCTCATCTGGTTAAGAATTGTTTTCTAATATTGATATCTGCCTAGTGTTCAACAGTTTTAGTTATGGACAAGCTTTAGTTTTTTGGAAACACCAATCGTTACTATCATCCGATCTGCTAAAGGGTTTATTTGCTGTTGGTGTTATGGACAAGCTCAAGTCACTGCATAAAATAAATATATAGATAGGTACAGAGAATGATCATAGTCAAGGTCTATCATTAGTACTGAATCCAAAGAGCAGCATCAGCAAACTACAAACGTTTTGTTCCCCAAAACGGAAGAAAGGAAAACAATATTTGACGGTAAGAAAAGCACAACCAAATGACAGATTGTCCATAGATCTTTTGAGAAGCACAACCAAATGAAAGAGAAAGTTCTGTTTTTAAGTTTCGTGACAAGGATGAGAATTCTTGGTAAAATATGTGGGATTCTTAGATATATATGCTTGAAAGTAGTTATATGGTAAGAAGAAATCAGAGGGTACTTGGGAGTGAAGTTTTCGGAAATTAGGAAGTACTTACAACTCAAATTTCTTTAATGAACAGAACTTGGTATTCGTACTTGTTCTGGGCCTATCTCAGCACTTGGTCTTTATGAACAGAGTTTGTACAGGCAGTGCATTTTACCTTGTAACTGAGGAATATCAAAAGAAATGGTACCCCCAATTCCCTTTATCTAAAAGATTAAACATCATTATTGCTCAAGTCCCATAAGTGGAAAGAAGAAGAACAATAGGAAAGACTTTAGGAGGAATACACTTTACCTTACTCACTGATGGTTCAAATTTTTTTGGCAGCTGATAGGGAAGGAACATCCAGGCTCTAGTCTAGCAGATTAACTTGTGTAGCAGTACTCTCCAACTTTTTGCAGGGGAACCATGGTCCATGACCTTGCCAGACAATAGACATGCTCTGTAGAACTTCATCTCCTAGCCCTTTTGAAAGGCACTTCTGGAGCTTGATTCCAAGTAAAGCTTCTTTTTTTCTTTCGAATTGTCTTTGTAACTTCAGTTTCATTTCTGGGCTAGGAGCTGCTTTGTTGTGACATTGTTGTTGGTTTGATGAATGTTTTGTTGCTGGTAGTTTTGTTCTGTTTGGGATGTACTTAAACTGTTAGATTTGCTTTTCTATCAATGATGTTCATACATTTGTCGAAAAAAAGAAGAAAAAAGCTCAATCCTTTATTCCTTTCTATAATTTGTCATTGTCGTTTTTTAAAATGAATTGTGTCATTTATTGGATAAAAACATAAAGCGCTTTTGTGTATAATTGTTTGTAATTGTTTTTCATCAATTTAAAATTTAATTGTGATTTTTAAATTGGGATGAATAAAGGTTAATGCACATAAGTGTTTTATTTTCTTATTTGAAAATTGGCATGAACATTTTTAAAAAGGGATAAAAATTAGGGTACGGGAGAATTAAGATTAGCAATGTGCTTATCATAATGAATAAGTAATATGTTTTGTGCTCATGCCCATGCTCTCTTTAGTAGTTATGAACATGATCCAAATGTTTTCTTTGAAGGGGAGCAAATAGTTTCTACGGATATGTATTGGGTAGCTATGAACTATAGTGCTGGGTTGGTAAGGGTCAGGTTTATTTGAGTAGTGGATGGTTTGAGGAAGGAGAGAGGAAAGCTGTGTAAGGGTGACACTGTTGTTAGAGTGGGGCAGCCCTTGGGACAAGAGAATGTCATGGGAAGATTGTGGATTGCTTGGGATAGAGTCCTCATGAAAGCCAAAGAGAGGTCATGGCCTCAGACTTCTTGGGGGCATTCTCAACTTGGGGCTTGTTAAGTAGGTAATTAAATAGCTAATAACAAAAGTAGGTAATTAAATAAGGAAAATGTTTGGAACACAAACGCTCGGACATTGAGAGAAGGAATGCAGGAAAAGGGTTTGACAAAGGATGTTGGCTGCAGTTGGGTTAATGTGGGTTGTGTTAACTCTTGTGTCTAGAGATCAAAAGCACCCTCGGTGTGATGAAATATATGAAACATTAGAACAATTAGCCATAAAGATGAAAGATGCGGGTTATAGGCCTGGCTTTGGTTCAGAAATAGGCACAATACCTGAGTTTGTGGAATGAATAACCTTACACTCTAGATTTTGACGGCATGTACTTCGTAGTAAACCAATCCACGAGCCGCGGAATAGATGCTTTGCTGAGTAAGTAGCGGCAGATTTCATGTGAAGTCTTTTAGGGGACTCCGTTGGGAAGTAGGGAGAATGGCTTCCCATGGGAAGGTACCTGGTCGGTGGGGGGCCCGTCACCTGCTGCACTCTATTTTTGGACCACTAACCAGCTAGGATTCTTATGGAAGATGATCTAATTACAAGGAGGACGGTTGTCAATTGGTGTTGCATGCGTTGGGGGAGGGAGAGGAGGCGATCAGTCTCGCACTCTGTCATGTATTGTGAGTTGTCAAGGGATCTTTCTTCTGATTATTGCTTGTTTTGGGGTAGTTCGGTTTTACCGGAGAATATGGGCAGGTGTTTTATTTGGAAGAGTGGATTAGGCTAGAAGAAAGGCTTGGCTCCTCTCACCTCCTCAGTGGAAAGTAACCAAGCATACGTTTTTTAGCCAAGCGTACGTTTTTTAGCCAATGGATACCGTTCGAGGAAGCTTTAGGAACAAACTTTTGACAAGTTCAGGGGTACGAAACAAACTGCATGCGGTGAAGGAAACCTTACTGAAATGTCAGCCCAATATAACAGGGAATTAGTTACTGAACATGGAATGCTCCAATAGTAAAATGAGTCTTTTCTAAAGCACCAAAGCTGCAATGCAGCCATGCGGTGACCAAGGAGCGAATTATTTTTGCCTTTTACCGAACCCGTGTCATGAATTTAAGATCGGAACACAAAACAGATACCATAGCTGCAACAAAATAAGACAAACCTTTTGGATCAATGATAATTCACAAATTAGATAAATTATGCAGTCTGTACCGTACTTGTATTTTCACACAAAATTAACCATCAAACAAGAACAGAATCAAGTCAAGGACCTTGATTCATGGAGTTCATAATATCCAAAACACTTCCACTTGGCCAAAATAACGATAAACATTACCGAAACAAAAGGATCCTATCACAAGGACCCTAGCCACTCCCCAGGAGTAAGGGTATTTACATGAGGCAGGTAATGTTGGCATCCACAGGGTATTTACAAGAAAAAGAATAAAGTCAACAAGTTTTGTTTAGTATGTTTTTATCAGTTTTACGATTATTCGACTGTGGAATATGGATCTTAATCTATTTGCCTAATGGTTTGCTTCTCCTATTTGCCTATTGGTTTGCTTCTTTTGTACGATACGCAGCCCAAAATTTGCTCCATATCAAAGGGATAGGAAGCAGTCACTCTTTTATTTATTTCTCTCATGGTAGATTATGAAATCATGTTTTTGTTATATGCCTGTAAAAAAAAAAAAAAACAAAGATTCTGGTGGCACTGTGATGAATGGAATAAGGCTGTTGTGTGGGCGAAAACAATGTTTGCATAGATGCTGGTGTTATACTAACTAAAAGAAAGGTTTCAGTTTGAAGCAAAAAATTTAACTGATACGTACGGGTTGCAATTTTTCTTACCAGGTTTGTTGGTTTGTTTGGTTTGGTGGAAAGCTGCTCATCAGGGGAATTAGTACTTGAAACGCGGATATCCAATGTGAATTCCTTTTTTTTCTTTTTTTTTCTGCATTAAAAATTATTACTGTTGATCAATTTTGCCTGACTTGATTTTGTAGTTTTTTTTCCCCACTTATTGTGAACTTTTAATATGTGAACTCAAGAAGGAGAAAGCCCCTAACAACTTCAGTCTTTAGAATCCAGAAAATCTCGAATCCAGATTGAAATCCCATAAGCATGCACATGTTGATGTAGAGTCTCTTACACCTTTTTCAAATGGATTGTTCCTTACAGGACACAGACAAAAGCGAAGGATTGATCACAAATGTTGCAATATATCAAACTCAAACATCACAAATAGGAACTAAATTTTTGTGCAGTGGCAATATGATGAATGGCATGATATTTCTGGATATTCCGTACGGAAACTTGTTATGGGGAAAAGAAAGTTCAGTAAGCATGAAACCTACTGTCAATGAAATTTTCAATTAATGCTGCCTATAAGAGTTTTAATTCTCCAATGAAAGATGGAGCTGTTGATTATGTGCAGTTTTAGAAGTTTTTTTGCGCATTTCCATTGCTCTGTGATCGACATGATTTTTTCCGCTTGAAATGCTTTAGCCAATTGCCATGGGAAAGACACCAGAGAGAAGCAATTATAAGCATCATGTTGGAATTCTAGTCACGCGATCCAAGCAACCAAGATTTTGTTAACTTAAAACTAGGGGTGGCAAATTGAAGCCAAGTCCATTAACAAATCCAAACCCATCAACCTAAAATTAGACCCAACCTAACCCATTTATAAGTTGGGTTAGAATGTGTCTCAACTCATCTAACTCATCTATTAATGGGTCTCAATTCGGCATCAATTGGGTCAACTTAAATGACCCAACAAGGCATGCATATAACCCACTAACAAAAAATTGTGGACGACTATGTACCTCTCTCGCATAAAAAAAATTCCCTGAGTTGCTCTCTCTCTCTCTCTCTCTCTCTCTCTCTCCATAAAACAAATCTCTCTCTCTCTCTCTCTCTCTCTCTCTCTCTCTCTCTCTCTCTCTCTCTCTCTCTCTCTCCATAAAACAAACCCATTTCAAAAGGAGTGAAATCCCTTGAAAAATAGCCGTGATTTCAAAGGATTTAAATTTCAAAGTTAATAGTTGCTAAATCATTTATAATTCGTTGTCCAATACTAAAAAAAGGTTCTTCAAATCCTTATCCAAACTATAAATATTTGGATCATGAGTTCTTCTCTCTCCCTCATCTCAATAATGGAAATAGAAATGCAAATAATTGAAATAGAATCACAGCCTACTAATTAACTAATTGACCGAAGTTCTCAAAATGCATTTTCCTGACAAGTCAAAAGTCATTAGACCCCGTTCTACTACCAACTCTCTTTTAGTACTTTTTGTCTTTATTCAACTTTTTTCGTGATTGTTCATTTTGTGCTTCTTCTTTTTTTGACAATTTGAAAAGTAATATTTTTTTTTACTTTTACCCAAATATTTTGGGAAATAATCACTTTTAAGTAAAACAAAAGTCGACTTTTTTTCCCCTTTCAGCAGTGTCGCTCTCCCACCGCAGCACTCAATTTCTCGTCCGTCTCGTCAACCAATGGTACAAATTTTTAAAAATCTCTTCTAGCCTTAGAGCATCCACAGTAGACTAATCAAAATTGCATAATCAAAAATTGTCACATCACCTTTTGATTATCCATTTAAGGGGTTGCTAAGGGTATCAATATAGATGTCCATAGTGGCAAAATCGAACATTGAATAATCAAAACTTATCATATCACCTTTTCAACCTGTAAAACCTAAAAATTGTCAACATATAAAATATTTTTTAAAAAATATTTTTCAAACTAATAAAAACATGTTATTAGAAATAGAAAATAATTTTTTGAAAACTTTTATTTTGAAAAACACATTTCCAAAAAAAATTAAAATTTTTTTTTTGAAAAAAAGACAGTTTTTTTTAAATAACAGTTTTTGGAAAAGAAAAAAAGCAGTTTAACAATTTTTGTAAAAAAATAAACTTCTCTGAAAAATATTTTTCTAAGAAACATTGTTGAGAGAGAGAGAGAGAGAGAGAGAGAGAAGGTTTTGGTTATTGGCAAAAAGACGCTAGTTTTGATTATCCAAAGGCCAAAATTTGATGAGTTGCTAAGAGGTTGTTAAATTTGGTTATACCATTGTGACCACTTTTTTGAGGGAATAGTTATTTAAAATCCAGAGATTGAAAGCAATGGAGAGAGCGGTGAAACAGAGCGGCGGTAGACTTTTTGTCTAATTTGGTCATTCTAGTATATATGGATAATATGGTACTCCCTCCGTCCTAATTTAATTGTCTCAGTTCTATTCTAACTGGATAAAAAAACTAGTTATATCTTTAAATTGGTAATAAATTTTATATCCAATATGGATCTTGTTTGATAGCTCTCGATTTGTTCTATAATACAATATTTTCGAAATCACCTAAAATATTATAAATTACAAGATATAATCAATTAAAAAATGGCACGAACACCCAAAAAAGACAATTAAATTAGGACAGAGGGAGTAATTTTTTTCTACATAGGTATTTTAGTCATTTAAATGCCTAGGGGTAATATGGTCATTTCAGTGAATATGGGTATTTTATCATTTTAAAATTTTAGTATATAGTATGTAATTGGGTTAATAGGCGGGTCAGGTTTGATTTTAAATAAATAAGTCGAGTTGGGTATTGATAATTGAACTCATAATTAATGGTCAATGATCCATTAAAGACCCAACCCACTTATAACTTGCCCATTTTGGCCCAAACCCACTCATTTGACACCCCTACTTAAAAAATCGTGCACCACTCAGCCAAGCCCTTTTTCGTGTTACCACCAATAGACAATACAAGAGAAAGGATAATAAACCCTAATAACATCCCAAAAAAGCACAACCGAGCAAAAAAATCGATCAAGGGGTTGTTAAACTCCTTTAGACCTGAATATTGTTCAACTCGCATCTCATTCTCTGACTCTCAACCCGGTCAAAGTTAACTCTTACTGGTCAAAGTTAACAAACATACGTGAACATTGCCAAGATGGACGGTCCGGATTTGACCTACAAGGTGCACTACAGGGAGCGCCTTGCAGGATTTTCGGGTTCATATCCCGCTATTATCCCACATATCTCCCTTCCTAGAACAACCCACATATCTACAAGGAGCTAATTTTTTGGCTTTTCATTTTTCACTTTTTGGCTTTTTGGCTTTTGGGATTATGATCAGAATGTATTTTCTATTTGGTGGAATGCTTGGATGATATGTGCAAAATGCATTTTGCAATAGGAATAATGTTTGGAAGATATGGAATGAAAATGAATTATGGATTGATGTTTTACTATGTTGCCCCCGCAACTATTTCTACTGCTACGTGGCCCTCCCTTCTACCACGTGGCCCTCCCTTCTACCAATGCCCCCACCTACCAGTACTCTTCTTCTCCTTTGCTTCATTTCTTCTTTTGGTCAACACAACAATCACAGGGCTGAGAGAGAGAGAGAGAGAGAGAGAGAGAGAGAGCAGCGCGTGAGAGAGGGAGAGAGGGAGGGAGAGAGAGAGAGAGAGGGGAGTCCGGCCACCACTACCTCCTCATCACCACCTTCAACCGGCCACCATCACCTCCTCCATAACCACCGCCACCAAGCTCACCCCACCACCGGTTCCCACCAGCAACCGAGATCCCCACCTGCACATAACGTTCAAAACGAGAAATTATCCGAAAAGAGAGAGGGTAACCTTGTCTTTTTGGCATAGCTTGATTCAAAAATTGGAAAATGAGAATCGAAAAAGCTCCATTTTGCAGATTTTCGGTTTTGTTGTAGAAACAAGAAATTGGAAAATCCATTTTACCCAAAATTAATTTTCCCTCTTCCTACCAAACATTCAAAATCCAAAAATGGGTATTGGAAAATGTAAAACCAGGCCTTCCAAACACCCCCCATGTTTAACTAATTGCGTATCTCTACAATAATCTCTCAGCCTTACTTCATCGCAAATATCCCTCCAAAAATTTTGACCGCTAACAAATGAGTCGTTTCCTCTTTTGCGTTCTTTCGGTTCCCTCCATAAATTACTCAACCCAAACACAGCCTTAAACAAGAAAGATAGTAAATTCGAAAGAGAGAAATGGTTGGAGATACTAACTGGTGGCGAAATGTCATCGTACTTGTGCTCACGGAGAAATTGCATCATCAGGAGGATGAACGACCTCGTGATCTCCTCGTGTCTTGTTGAATCGCCTCATCATAGACAAGGTTGTTTCCACAGAAAAATGCTTCCCTTAAACATTTGAAGTCAAAAACACCTTTTTCCCTTGTTCAAGATTCTTCGGAATGTATCGAAATTGACGGATTATGTGTGGAAAACTCAGAAGTCAGAACACATGATTAAAAGTTGGTGTGTGACAAATATATATATATATAAATATGTATAGCTAATTCTACACACGTTTAGTGGAAATTCTGGAAACGATATAAATGCTGAGAGGGGTCTTCAAGAACAGATGAAAACAGAGCATATGGAATTCAAAACATTAACAAATCATGTGATAAACCAATTACAACATGAAAAGAGGGGTCTTGAAGAGAGAGAGAGAGAGAGAGAGAGAGAGAGAGAGAGAGATGATAGCTTTATTAATCTTATCAATTCATTTAACTTTTGGTTCTTGTGAATTCAGAAATCAAATATCGAATTAGGACCCTTCATATAATATTTGGGACAAATTGAATTGCTCGAAATATGCTCGAAATCAATTGTGTGGGATCTCAATGCACATCCCACACAACCGGGAGTAAACATTTTGGTGTACCCATAGTTTTGTATAGGTAAAAAAAAGATACCCATAAATTTTTATGAGATTAAATTAAATAAACATTTATTTCTTCCAAATCAATTACATTGCGCCAAGTCATTATGTTCTATTAATTGGGACCACTGTTGTGACGATGTGGCGCAATTTGATGGAGTAGGAGGAAACAAATGTTGTATAATTTTTTTTTCAATTTTAATTTCTTATCATCTTATTATATAAATCCTTTAGTCCGATTATTTCTCAACAAACTCCGAGTGAGTTAAAGAGTCCACGGTTTTTCCACTATATTAAGTCTCGCCGCCCTTCTATGTGTATATATATCCCTATACACAGAGAGAATAGCAGTCCAGAGAGCAGAGAGTTGAGAGAGAGAGATAGAGAAGAGAAAAAAAATCGTAGGATTATAGCGAGAGAATTGCACGAGAGAGAGAGAGAGAGAGAGAGAGAGAGAGAGAGAGAGAGAGAGAGAAGCAACATGAATGTACCATCAGACTTTCGCTTTAGGCCTACAGATAAAGAACTTTTAAACTATCTTAAAAAGATGTCTAAGGACGAAGCCCTGCCTTGTGACGTGGTTAAGCGTGAGATTTATGGGGTTGGCGACAAAGCCCCGTGGCAAATTTTTACTGACGAAGATCCGTGGCAGATATGCAGAACCAAGGACAAGAAGCGAAATAAATGGAAAAAAGAAGGTACAATCTACGTTTTGACGAGCTTGATCAAGGCCAGCGAAAAAGAGATAGTTAGAACAGCCGGTTGTGGCTCATGGAACGGAGGGACCGCTCTTGAACAAGTGATGGACACGGACCAGGATGATATCAGTGTGATAGGGTACAAGAGGATGTTGCGCTTTGAGATTACGAACGAATCGGGTGCAATCGACGGGAGTGTGGAAAAAGGTCACTGGATCATGCATGAGTACTCTCTACGTGATGGTAATACTATGACTGCTGGGAAAGGCGAATATGTTCTTTGTAGGATAAAAAGAGACAACTCAAAGAACACCAAGATATCACCGAGGAGAGGATCGAATGTAGAGGCTGCTGCTACACTTGTTGATGACCTTATAGTTCTGAAAACCGCAAAGCGTGTTAGAACAAAGTTCATGCAAGAGCAGAAGATGGAATGTGATGCGGCCCCAAAAACAGAAGTTGTTCCCTTCTCTAAAAAACTATTTGTGCAAGAACAGAGTTTTCTAATGATCAGTGACAAATTGAATGAGTTAAAACTTGACCGCTTAGATGAAGTTCCAAAATGTTACAAGCGTGTGAGAACAGAGTTAGATTGCCATATTGTTGCGGCACCAGAAACAGAAGTCGTTCCTTTCTCCGAAGAACTACTTGTGCAAGAAATCTCCAAACTCAAGGTTTCAAGCCACAACAGAACGATCACCGGTATTCTCTTTTCCAATGATTTGTTTTTGGATCAGTAGAAAAATAACATGTCAGAACATCTTTCCTCAATACGGTGGTGAGATAGATCTTTCCTGGAGAACGAGGAATGGAGCTAGCAACATCAAGAGCAAGAGATTGCACATTTTGGTATGTTTGTTGTGTGTGTCGTCCAAGGGGATGAGAAACAAAAGAAATTGGATCCGTTAATGTTACTACTTTATTAGTTGTTCATTGAAACCATTAATTATTCAGTTGTAAGCAATCTAAATTTCAACAAGCTGCAGATATTATTTATTATCAGTTTTACGATTATTCTAGACTGTGGAATGTAGATCTTATTCTATTTTCCTAATGGTTTGCTTCTCCTATTTGCTTATTGGTTTGCTTCTTTTGTACGATACATAGCCCAAAATCGCTACATTCCAAAGGGATAGGAAATAGTCACTCTTTTATTTATTTCTCTCTTTGTAGTTTATGCCAATGGGTTTTTTGTTATATGCCCGTAAAAAAATAATAATAATTTGATTTGATCCGGTGGCAATGTGATGAATGGAATAAGGCTGTTGAGTGGATGAAAATGTTTGCATAGATGCTAGTTCTATATTAACTGAATGAAAGGTTTTAGTTTCAAGCAAAAAATTTAACTGATACGGGCAGCAATTTTCTTACCATATGCTGCTCCAATGCGAATTCTTTTTTCTGCATTAACAATTATTGCTGCTGATCAATTTTGCCTGATTTGATTGCGTAGTTTTTTTCTTTCTTTAGGGAAGTTATTATCGTTACGAGAAAAACCAAAAAACAGAACCACCCATGAATCCCAAAGCAACAGAAACAAGGGATTAGCTACCAACAGGATTCACTCACTACTGATAGAGTCCCTAACAACTTTCAATATTTAGAATAAAATAGTCCAGTTGAAGCAATTAATCTTTTCCTTAAAGCGTTGGCGTCAGAACAAACTATTCTCGATGAAGTTACTTTTCTCTCAGCATAAACCGCAGCTTCACAGTTGCAGCGGTTGGACTTTGCTCAACAGCTTCATGCATATTTTATGAAGAATTCAGCGGTATCACATATCATGATACTGAACGCATTGATTGCCTTGTATTCAAGGTGCAATTTGGTTGATATATCCTTTCAAATTTTCAGTAGAATGTGCGAAAGAGATGCTGTTTCTTGGAATACCATGGTTTCTGCTTTTGTGCAGAATGGGTTGGACGATGAGGGGTTGATGCTTGTGCACAAGATGCAACAGCAAGGGTTCACGATTGATTCTGTAGCTGTAACTGCTCTACTTTCAGCAGCATCAAATCTCAGGAACCTGGAAATTGGGAAGCAAACCCATGCTTATATTCTCAGGCATGGCATTGAATTTGAAGGAATGGAAAGTTATTTGATGGATATGTATGCTAAATCAGGTCTGATTAAAGCTGCACAAGGATTGTTTGAAATGTGCTCCACATATGGTAAAGATCTAGCTACATGGAATGCTATGATTGCTGGGAATACCCAGAATGGACAAATTGAGCAGGCTTTCACCACCTTTAGGCAGATGTTCGAGCAAAATATAGTACCTAATGCGGTAACCATAGCATCATTCTTCCTGCCTGCCAGTCAGTGGGGATTGTGTCTCTAGGCAAGCAACTCCATGGCTTTGCCATTCGCAACTGTTTGGACCATAATGTCTTTGTGGGCTCTGGTCAAAAACATTCCTAGCAAGATCAAGGCAACCAAGCTCAGCATACATGAAAATTGCCGAACTCAACGCAAACGGATCATTAGCATACTTGCTTCCCAATTTAAGAAGGAAACCGTAGGGCAAATTTGCTCTCCTAACGCTCCCCATCCTCGAAATGGCCGGAAAAACATTGACAAAACTCACAACAGTCGCTTTTATTCCAATTTTCATCATCATCCAAAAACTCCTAAATGCCTCTTCAAATCTCTCTGTTTTTACGTACCAAGAAATCATAGTATTCCAAGCAATCACATCTCGTCTACGCATAGAACCAAACACTCGACACACCAAATCATCAACATAACCCTTTTTGTCATTGGCTGAGCTCAAACAAGTACAGTACATGTTCAACAGAGAATTATATACAATCCTACTACGGCTCTCTAAACGAGAACACAAAACATGGCAGTGAACAGCTTTACCAATGCTAAGCTGCCGAGCATCAGCACAAGCCTTGAGGACTGCAGAGTAAGAGGCATTACTTGGAGTTGACACCATTCTGGAGTAGAACCTCAGGGCTTCATCTGGCATGCCATTGCAGATAAACCCAACGATGATTGTGTTCCAGAGCATGGTTTTCGGTTGGGGAATTGCGTCAAACAGTTGGCGGGCGAGGTGGGGTTGGCCCTGGTGGCAGAGCTGACTGAGACGGTACCGGATGGTTTTTCTGGGTTGGTGGGTCGGATGGGGAAGAATACGGTTTGTGTGAGGATAATTGTTTGGTATGTGGTGTTTGGGTTTTTCTTTGAAATGAGAGGTTTGATGAGGAGGAGGATGAGTAACCATGGTGGTGGCTGTGATTACTAGTAGTGTGGGTTATGGTGGAGGAGGATGCTGACGAGAGTGGTAGAGGTAGAGCAGAGGACGACATAGGAGGGGAGGAATGGAAATATGTACGGATTGGGTTACTCTTTGTGGTAATGCTTCACTGACCAGATATTTGGTTGTAGGGGTACCTAAGCAGCCGAACGCAGTATTGATCAAGCTTGGCTCGAACTCTTTTTACACTGTCCAGGCCAGGCTCGAGCTTGAATTTTTTTGGAAACTAACTGTCCAAACTCAACTTACATAATTACAATTGAATTTTTGTGGTTGTAATAACTTGGGGTTAACTCGTGCAATATGCAAGTCGATCGCGAGCTTTTCAAGGCTGAATTGACCTAGTGAGTTTTCAAATGACAAAAGCTGATGAGAAAAGTTATACAAGTACTACACCTGCACATAACTCATTGTCCAGCCTTTCATTGTGTCAGTATTCCGACATTTTTTTGTTGCGCAACCTTGAGGGGAGGGTACTCCAAGTTGTCTTTTTGTAAAATCTCGAAAGTTCAGCACGATGATATTGATTATGCCCACTGCCTGGTTAGGAGGTTTCTTTCATTCTTCATCCGGTATTCATTCATCCAGTATTCATTTACAGGAGGGTAACCACTTTTGAATAGAACTAGTATTGATTTGTCTATTTCTATATAGCTCTTGTTTTGTATTTGCTTTTATCCAGTTATCTAATCTAATGAATTTCTTGCTCTTTCTCGAAAATAAAAACACCAAACCATAATTTTTGTGTCTTCCAAATTCAACTCGTCATATATTTCACATATTCTATGAGAAGTGAAAAGAACTTGAACCCATAGGTACTGAAATGTACTAATAAAAGCTCTAAAGAAAGGAAGCTCGAAGGTAGTTTTTTTGCCCTAGAATAATTGTCGTAAAACCATTCCTACTCTCACAAGAGGTCCGTAAGGTACACACCTCATTAACTTGGACGGAATTGCGTGAAAATGCAACTTTTTACAAAGTACTAAGGTTGCACTTACAACAAAGTGAATGTGAGGGGATGTATCTGCACCGAAGCCAAACTAGAGGGGGGTGTAAGAGATGTTTGCCCTAAACGAAATTAAGCTTGGAAAAGAAAGCTCAGTTAAGTTTTTGAACCAAGCTCAAACGTAGTATTGCTAGACATGTTCGACTTATCAAACTCTTGCGATCGGTTCATCCAATGAACAAGCCAAGCTCAAATGCATTTTTAAAATTCGTTAAGTTAGCTCCATCAATCTAAGTGTTTGGCTCGTTTATTAGCCCTAATCATAGCTAACGTCCATGTACTGATAGTAAAAGAAAGTGTAGGGTAATGACACATATAAATCTTCGAAAATCCTAAGGCCACCGACGGATGGGGTACCGACCGAGAACAAACCACCATGCGGGACCCACTACGGGCCCCACACGAATGATTCGAGCCGTTCTATAATTTAAAAAAATAAAATTCGAATGGCTCCACGAAAAATCAGCTTCATCCGATATGTGTAAATACTTGATTCAATCTTCTTATTTCTCAATTGAATAATAAGAAGAATTTTTACAATCGTTTTTATCTCAAGTAAAATGTAAAATTACGATATTGCTACCAATGTTCGATCAACTTGATTTTTTTAATGGTAAATGTTCGTGTCAAGAACAATAAAATGAACGGGTTTGATTGTCTCTATCTGGCTTTATGGGCCGTTTATGGGCTGACCATGTGAGATTCACAATCCTAGTAACCTTTCGGGCCTTTTCTTCGGCGCGTTTTAACATCAAAGTCCAGGTTGACCCATTTACCACAGTAATCCATGGGAGACTCTTTTCTAGCCCAACTTCTTTTTTTATACTCGTGCCTTTTGGGCTGCAAAAAGTCCAAACGATCAAAAAACTTGGACGCAACCCAGTCTGCATCACAAGGTCTATGATCCTCTAAGATTCAGTAGTTGTGGTTTTTTTTCAAAAACTTTTAATGCTTTCGAATAAAATGAAGTGAAATTGACAGGAGTGTTCAAACTTTTCATTGGTTAGAATGAAAGTACGTAAAAGCAGAAATGAAAAACAAAATCAGAACATTGAGAAAAATTTTCTTTATGGAGCAACCAGTAAATAAAGTTTATGGCGCTCAATCGCGCGCATCCAAAAGTGTTTTTGGACAGTCCGGATTGAAAAATCAATTTTGACTGCTAAAAATTAATTGTTTCCGGCCAAAATTGAAAAATATATTTCAACCATTGATTACTGAAATTGAAATTGTGCAGAACCCTTAATAAGTTATTCTCTCCGTAACATTACCACCACCATGATTTGCAAAACAAGGGTCTTTCAAAACCTTTTACTCTGTGGCTCCACACTTGGAAAAACACAGCATGAGCCCCGCATGAATCATTAATTTCACTTTTAGACTTTTTTCTTTTGCATTGAAATGGAAGTTAATTTACCCACATAACACTAAAACCACAAATGAGCTTTCTCTTCTTTATATCCACCCGTCCTCATTCCCCCATCTCTAGATCCCCTACATCTAGATCTATCTCCAGATATATACAGTTGTAAGAGGGTGTCAAGGAGTCAGCTAGATCCTGCACAACTCCAAACATTTTGACATATTATATTAATTTTTCAGGTTAATTTAAATGTATAATATGGCATTGGCCCCTGCAAATCCATTGGACGCATTTTTTTTCCTAAAAATTTCAGGTTAATAATTTTTTTTGCCGCGTGTATAAAATCAAATGGCAGCCATGTACGTAAATGACACAATCTCGTCTCTTCCTCGGACCTAATAAGTACCAATGTATACTAATGGAATGTATACCTTTATGTTAACGTCCTAGAAATAAGTGTAGTTGGGACCCCGTTAGATACAAAATTTTGTGTCTGCCACTCGTTCGTACTCATATTTATATCTTTTGGTCTGATAGGTAAAGTTTGAGTTGATGTTCATGGTTCATACTTTTTCTCTCTGATTGAAAGATAATGAAGGGTGGAGTCAACTGACCCTACTCATTTTCCAATTTTGATTGAGTAATTTCTTGTACACTACTTTTTACGATTTTGACCCATTAAAATGTGAAATTTCTCAAGCCCCCTAAATTTTCGACCCCAATTCCCTATGATATCTTCCCTCTGTCTTGCTTAAGATTGTAGAGAACTTGAGTGTGTAAAAGCTAGCACAAATTTGGATAAAAATGGCTTAGCAACAAGAGCGATACCACAGACGCAGATGTCTAGATACAGATCTAGCAATAGATATGTTCGAAACCATCCGATATAGATGGCCGGGTTCTATTCAATACGCGTGAGATTCATACACATCAAACAGCTTCAGACATTTTCGCGCATCCAAAGCATGCATTTTCCTTGGTACAAAGATAGCACCTGTCTTGGTGGACTCAAATACAAGTACAAACCTCCCTGGGTTGTTTGTCCCCTCAACTAACTCACCTCCAAAACATGCATGAAGTTGGGTTTGATGTTTCAATACAATATATTAATTAGGTAGTTGGTTAGGGTTTCTAGTTACAAGGACTTTTACCCCTAACTAATTAAACTATTCTGATCAATTAATAATTAAGGAGTAAGATTACTAAATTTTATTTTAAAAAATTAGGGTCATCACATCTTAAGTGATACTAAAAAGTAGTATGTGCTTTCTGAATGCAATTGTTATAATTAATATCTCAATCGCGAACCCTGTCAATTCTTTGGTAATACTCCTAATTCTTATCATTGTCAGTGATTACATATTTCATGAGGTAAACATGTGGCTCGCGATGTGCTTCTAGTTTGGAAGAACTAGGAGCATCTCCAAATATCCTTACCCATCTTATGAAAATTCTATGGTACATATACATAGGTACATACGCGTTTTGGACCCATATCGAGTCTTCAAAAAATAATTCGAGCCACTCATTTTATTCAAAATGGTTTGCTTAAGGTTCCTAAAAAATAAACTCAATCCAATATCAGTAAAAATACATACAAAACATCTAATTCTACTTCATAATCCAGGCCTAGTTTATATGAAGAAAAAGTTGGATGTTTCGTATATGTGTTTACTGATTTTAGATAGAGTTTATTCCTTGGTAGGTGCCCTAAACAACCATTTTGAACAAAATGAACGGCTCAGATCAATTTTTTGGGACTCGAAATGGGTTAAAAATGCATTTGTACGCGATGTATATACACCTATGTGTATGTGATTAACGGTACATTTAACCACCGATATTGTTAAAACAGTATTAACAACCTTGATAGAAACTGATTTTCATAACATATTCAACTACCGTACGTAAAAATTGTAGGGGCAAAACAGTAAAATCACAATAATAACTGCCACACCCAAGAAATTAGTTAGCCAAGGAATGAAATGATAACTGCCACAATAACATATTCCTCTCCGTCTCGTCTCTCTCTCTCTCTCTCTCTCTCTCTCTCTCTTAAAACTCTACATAGTGAAGGCCTGAAGGGATTATAAAAAGAATCAAGAACCATGAAAACAAAAAAGGAAAGCATCTGATCAAGAACCCTAAGATGATGATGAAGAAGAAGAAGACCAATGGCAATGTTATTATCTCCAATGATAGTGGGGCCATGGATTCCTCCCTCTGGAGTCGACTTCCACTGGACATGGTGGACCACGTACTTTCTCTCCTGCCGGTAAAGTGTCTCTGTCGATTCAAGGCAGTATCCCCCTCTTGGAATTCTAGTATCTCTTCCGTGCAATTTGCCCAAACCCACATTCACTTAACCAACATTAATACCACTGACAAACCCCAAAAAAACCATTCTCGCTTCCTTCTACTCTGGCGCTCTCTACTCCGTCGATCTCACCTCCACGAAGCCCACCACGGAGGTGCTTGATTTTCCTTCTGCAAAGTGGCCCAAGGTTTCGGGATCTTGCCATGGCTTGGTTCTGGTTTCCGATGGAGTTTACCATTCCAACTTCTTGTGGAATCCGTTTACTAGAGAATGTAAGAAACTGCTCGAATACCCAATCTCTAGGGCTAACTGGTCCTGTACTCTATTTGGAGTGGGTTACGACTCATCGACGGATGATTACAAGGTTGTGGTGCTCCTTCGCCGCCGTCTACGTCTTGGTAATAAATTGGGTGTGTATTCACTGAAATATAATGCTTAGAGGGTAAGTCAAGTTACAGATTACGAGTATCCAGAGGTTCCGGATGGATTTTATTTTAATGAACGTCTCCATTGGCTTTCTGTGGATACTCCTATGACTGTTGTTGCTTTCGATATGTCGGGTGAGATCTTAAGGAAAATCCAGCTGCCTGCTTCGTTTGATAAGTATAGGTATTATGATGAGTTTAATGATCATCAAATGGTGGTTATTGGGGGTTCTCTCTCTTTGGTGTTGTGGCAGCATCAATATTACAAAATTGAAGTTTGGAAGATGAAGAAGTACATGATAAGAGACTCGTGGACCAAATTTATGATTTCTAATCTGACACGGGGAATAGAGGATGTGTTGTGTTTATCAGTTGAAGGCGAATTTGTGTTGGGAATGACGGGAAAAATAGTAGATTCTTACGAACAGATAATGGATGAGTCTGAGGGAACCAAACTGGTTCTATACAATTTGGAAAAAAAAACAATGAGAATCATGATTGTTTCCGGCATTCCAACTGAATTTATAATTGTTGGAAGGGGAGGGTATCTAGTATAGATTTGGACAAGATTTTTTGAAGGGGAAGAGTACTAGTATTGCACTTAGAACTTGAACTTTTTTTGACATTGTACAAAATGACTAGAACCTCTCCATATTTATAGTACCCAATGGAAGGTTCTAGATATCTTCTTACAAGATAATATCTAGGCACTTTCTAGATTTACACATGTGATCTTTTACAACAAATATCTAGATATTTTCTAGGGTTATTCTAGAACTCTTCTAGAAACTAGGTCTTCTAGAAACAAGATATTTATACTTCTCCAAAAATATCTTTTATTTGGGCTTGTCTTGGACTTATTTTTCTTGGACCAAAATACCAAATCAAGTTTATGCTCCAACATCCCCCCTTAAACTTGATTTAGTAACTCCGAGAAGGTTTCTTAGCTTCGAGAAGACTTCATACTTGAGTGGCTTGGTGAGGATATCAGCAATTTGATCTTCCGATCTTACGAATGTCATTTGGACCTTCATGTTAGCCATGCATTCTCTTATGAAATGATACCTTGTATCTATGTGCTTGCTACAATCATGGAAGACTGGATTCTTGGCTAGTGCTATTGCGGATTGATTGTCCATTAATATCTCTATTGCTTTTTCTGGTGCAAAATGAAGCTCCTTTAGTAAGCTCCTTAGCCACATTGCATGACATACACATGAGGCATCAGCTATATATTTGGCCTCACAAGTGGAGAGAGTGACAATTGGTTGCTTCTTCGAAATCCAAGTGAACGCTGTGTCACCGATGTAGAATAGAAAACCGGTTGTGCTTTTCCGGTCATCTAAGTCTCCGGTGCTCTTCCGGTCATCTAAGTCTCCAGCACAATCACTATCACTATATCCAACAAGCCGAAAATTGTTAGATGATGAATAAAATAGGCTGAAATCAAGTGTACCTTTTATGTAGCGGAGAATCCTCTTTGCCATTTTTAAGTGTGTCATAGTTGGCTCCTCCATGAATTGGCTAACCAGTCCGACTCCGAAGAGTATGTCCGGCCTTGTGCAAGTCAAGTAGCGCAAGCTCCCCACCAAGCTCTTGAAATATGTTGGATCCACTTTTTCTCCTTCATCAAGCCTTGATAGCTTAACTCCGCATTCCACCGGTGTGCTAATTGGTTTGCAATTAGCCATGTTGAATTTCTTGAGCACTTCTTTCGCATAGCCTTCTTGGGAGATGAAAATGCCACCTTTGCTTTGCTTTACTTCGATTCCAAGATAGTATGACATGAGCCCAATATCCGTCATTTCAAACTCCCGAGCCATTGCTTTATTGAAATCTTCAAACATTCTTGGGTTGTTGCCGGTGAAGATCAAATCGTCTATGTACAAGCAAACAACCAAAATATCACCATTCTCCACTTTGGTGTAAAGGGCATGCTCACGAGGGCATTTAGTGAAATTATTTTCTTGGAAATACTTATCAATTCTAGTATTCCATGGCCTTGGAGCTTGTTTTAAACCATATAAAGCCTTGTTTAGCTTTAAAACTTTATTTTCATGCCCTTTCACCTCATAGCCCATAGGTTGCTCTATATAAACTTCTTCTTCGAGAAAGCCGTTTAAGAAAGCGGATTTAACATCCATTTGATAGATGTTCCATTTCATTTGAGCCACTATAGAAATAATTAATCTTATAGTTTCTAAGCGAGCAACGGGAGCAAATACCTCATCATAGGCGATGCCGGCTCGTTGCTTGTATCCTTTGGTGACAAGTCTTGCTTTTTATCGCTCCACTTCTCCTTTGGCATTCTTCTTGGTTTTGTACACCCACTTCACGCCAATTGCTTTGTGGCCTTTTGGAAGATTGGCTAGCTCCCATGTGTCATTCTTCTTGATTGCTTGAATCTCTTCGTCCATGGCATCTCTCCATTTCTTGCTTTGCACCGCTTCTTCAAAACCTAACAGTTCACAATTGGCAAAAAGACAAAATAAGGTGAGATTGTCTTGGTTTGACGTTACCTCATAGAGCTCTTGTAGATTCCTCATGCGGTGCGGCCTTTCACCTGAGCTTTCCTCCGATGATGGATCTTCTTGGTTTGGAGTTGGTGATGGAGGTGGTGTAATGGGCTCTTGTGGCTCTTCTCTTTCTTCCCAACTTTTTTGGAACGAGGGAAAGAAATCATATTGCTCCTCTTCTTGAGTCTTCCAATCCCACGTGCTTTCTTCGTCAAAGGCTACGTCTCGGCTTGAAATCACCTTTCCATTGCTTCGATTGTACAATTTGTAGCCTTTAGACCTTGAATCATAGACGATGAAGACATACTTCTCACTTCTATCATCAAGTTTGGACCGTTTTTGCTCCGGCACTTGTGCATAGGCAATACTCCCAAAAACTCGCAAGTGTGAGATCCCGAGCTTTCTTCCGCTCCATGCTTCTTGCGGAGTCTTCCCCCAAACACTTCGTGTGGGAGAGGGGTTTGACAAGTAAACCGCACAATCAACTACTTCGGCCCAAAATTCTTTTGGCATTCTCTTCCTCTTCAACATAGTTCGAGCTGCGTGTTAAGAATGGATCTATTTTTTCTTTCGACAACACCATTTTGTTGAGGAGAGTACGGAAGTGTTAAAGGACGGCGAATCCCATTTTCTTCAACAAAATCATTAAATTTGTTTGAGGTGAATTCGCCTCCTCTGTCAGATCTCATGGCTTTTATATCATAGCCACTTTCTTTTTCAACAAGCGCCTTGAATTTTTTGAAAACATTATACACTTCCGACTTTTGTTTCAAAAAATAGACCAATGTCTTCCGGCTAAAATCATCAATAAAGAGAAGAAAGTATCTGTTTTTGCCGAGAGAATAAGGATCAATTGGTCCACACACATCAGTGTGAATAAGTTCCAAAGGCTTTCTTGCTCTTGTTGTTGCCTCTCTTGGAAAGCTTTTTCTAAAGTGCTTACCAAGAAGCCATCCTTCACAAAATTGATCCGGGTGATTAATGGAAGGCAATCCTTTCACCATTCCTTTTTCGGACAACAATTTTAGCCCCCCAAAATTTAAATGCCCAAATCTTAAGTGCCAAAGCCAAGTCGTATCTTTGTAGCATGCTTTTAAGCATTTAGAAACATCATTTTGTATATTGAACAAGAACATTCTATTGCTTGTCATTGGCACTTGGGCAATCAAGTCTCTTTTGTCATTTCTTATAAAAAGACTATGATTCTTCATGTGGATATCATAGCCTTTTTCTAAGAGTTGTCCTATACTCAAAATATTGGTTTTCATGTTGGGGACATAATAAACGTTTGAAATAAATTGGTGCCTTCCATTTTTTAAGCGAATCAGAATTTTACCTCTTCCTTTCACCGGAACTTTGGATAGATCTCCAAAGGAAACATTTCCGCTTATCGATTCATCAAGCTCCACGAACAAGCCTTTGTTTCCACACATATGGTTGCTTGCTCTTGTGTCAAGATACCATGTATTCTTGTCCTCGCCTTCTTTGCCTTTATAAGCCAATAACACCGTAGATTCTACTTGTTCCCCTTTGCTAACAAGGTTAGCTTTCTCTTCCACATGGTTAGTATCATTTTCACATTCCCAAGAAAAATGACCAAACTTTTGACAATTATAACATTTAACTTGAGATTTGGCATACCTTCGCCTTCCGTTGCCATAACTTCCTCTCCCACGACCTCTATTTGGTTGGAAATTTTGACTTCTTTCTTCATTGCGATACTCTTTTCCTCTTCCTTGTCCTTCTCCTCGGCCATGTCCACGTCCACGACCATTTTGATTCACTTCACATCTTTCATTTAGATTGAGCCTTGTTTGAAGAACTTGCTCCAATGGCTCTTTCTTCCTTCTATTGATCTTCAACTCATGGGCTTCCAATGTTCCCATGAGTTCATCAATAGCCATGGAATCAATATTTTTTGATTCCTCAATGGCCGCAACAACAAAGTCAAATTTCATATCCAATGACCGGAGGATTTTTTCGACCACCCAGACATCATCCAAATTTTCACCATTTGCTTTCATTTGATTTACAACCACCAAAACTCTTGAAAAATAGTCAGAAATTGATTCAGAAGTATTCATTTGTAAAGCTTCAAACTCACCTCGTAGAGTTTGGAGACGAACTCGCTTTACTTTGTCTGCTCCTTTGAAGGAATTTTGGAGGATCTCCTAAGCTTCTTTGGCGGTTGTAGCACGTGCAATCTTCTCAAAGTTGGCATCATCCACTCCTTGATAGATGAATGATAAAGCCCTTTGGCGTCATGCTTTTGTTTTTTGGTAGTTGCACTGATTCTTTCAACGCCTTTTTCCACCACGTCCCATACATCTTCTCCACCAAGAAAGACCTTCATTTGAATACTCCACGGCCATAGTTATCTTTGACTAGCCGACGGAATGAGACTCCTTGGGTGGACATCATCTTTAATATGAACCGACCTTTGCTCTAATGCCACTTTGTTGGAAGGGGAGGGTATCTAGTATAGATTTGGACAAGATTTTTTGAAGGGAAGAGTACTAGTATTGCACTTAGAACTTGAACTTTTTTTTGACATTTTACAAAATGACTAGAACCTCTCCATATTTATTCTAGATTTACACATGTGATCTTTTACAACAAATATCTAGATATTTTCTAGGGTTATTCTAGAACTCTTCTAGAAACTAGGTCTTCTAGAAACAAGATATTTATACTTCTCCAAAAATATCTTTTATTTGGGCTTCTTTATTGGGCTTGTCTGGACTTATTTTTCTTGGGCCAAAATACCAAATCAAGTTTATACTCCAACAATAATTGGGGACCATTACATCGAGACCCTCGTCTCTCCTAATCATGGTGGACAAATTCGGAGACACCATGAAGCTTCTTTAGGTGAAAGTTCAAAGCGCTATCAGGTATATTCCAACATAGAAATGACTTTGTCCCTTCTAATACCAGTTATTTATCAGAAATAAAGTGCATGGATTCTGGTATGCCCGTTATGCTTTCTACTCATCTGGTCAGACATTGTTTTCTAATATTGATATCTGCCTAGTGTTCAACAGTTTAGTTATGGACAAGCTTTAGTTTTTCGGAAACACCAATCGTTACTATCATCCGATCTGCTGAAGGGTTTATTTGCTGTTGGTGTTATGGACAAGCTCAAGTCACTACATAACTACATAAAATAAATATACAGATAGGTATAGAGAATGATCATAGTCAAGGTCTATCATTAGTACTAAATCAAAAGAGCAGTATCAGCAAACTACAAATGTTTTGTTCCCCAAAATGGAAGAAAGGAAAACAATATTTGACGGTAAGAGAAGCACAACCAAATGACAAATTGTCCACAGATCTTTTGAGAAGCACAACCAAATGAAAGAGAAAGTTCTATTTTTTAGTTTTGTGACAAGGATGAGAATTCTTGGTAAAATATGTGGGATTCTTAGATATATATGCTTGAAAGTAGTTATATAGTAAGAAGAAATCAGAGGGTACTTGGGAGTGAAGTTTTCGGAAATAAGGAAGTACTTACAGCTCAAGTTTCCTTAATACTTAATGAACAAAACTTGGTATTTGTACTTGTTCTGGGCCTATCTCAGCACTTGGTCTTTATGAACAGAGTTTGTACAGGCAGTGCATTTTACCTTGTAACTGAGAAATATCAAAAGAAATGGTACCCCTAATTCCCTTTATCTAAAAGATTAAACATCATTATTGCTCAAGTCCCATAAGTGGAAAGAAGAAGAACAATAGGAAAGACTTTAGAAGGAATACACTTTACCTTACTCATTGATGGTTCAAATTTTTTTGGCAGCTGATAGGGAAGGAACATCCAGGCTCTAGTTAAGCAGATTAACTTGTGTAGCAGTACTCTCCAACTTTTTGAAGGGGAACCATGGCCCATGATCTTGCCAGACAATAGACATGCTCTGTAGAACTTCATCTCCTAGCCCTTTTGAATGGCACTTATGGGGCTTGATTCCAAGTAAAGCTTCTTTTTTTCTTTCGAATTGTCTTTGTAACTTCAGTTTTATTTCTGGGCTAGGAGCTGCTCTATTGTGACATTGTTGTTGGTTCGATGAATGTTCTGTTGCTAGTAGTTTTGTACTCTTTGGGATGTACTTAAACTGTTAGATTTACTCTTATATCGATGATGTTCATACATTTTTCGAAAAAAAGAAGAAAAAACCTCAATCCTTTATTCCTTTCTATAATTTGTCATTGTCGTTTTTTAAAAATGAATTGTGTCATTTATTGGATAAAAACATAAAGCGCTTTTGTGTATAATTGTTTGTAATTATTTTTCGTCAATTTAAAAATTAATTGTGATTATAAATTGGGATGAATAAAGGTTAATGCACAGAAGTGTTTTATTTTCTTATTCGAAAACTGGCATGAACATTTTTAAAAAGGGATAAAAATTAGGGTACCGGAGAATTAAGATTAGCTATGTGCTTATCAAAATGAATAAGTAATATGTTTTGTGCTCGTGCCCATGCTCTCTTTAGTAGTTATGAACATGATCCAAATGTTTTCTTTGAAGGGGAGCAAATAGTTTCTATGGACACAAGCACAAAACATATTACTTATTCATTCGGATAAGTACATAGCTAATTATAATTCTCTCGTGCCCTAATTTTAGCCTTTTTTAAAAATATTCATGCCAGTTTTCGAATAAGAAAATAAAACACTTATGTGCATTACCTTTTTTTATTCCAATTTAAAAATCACAATTAATTTTTAAATTGATGAAAAATAATTACAAACAAATTATACACGAAAGCACTTTATGTTTTTATCCAATAAATGACACAATTCATTTTTAAAACGACAATGACAAATTATAGAAAGGATTGAGCTTTTTTCTTCTTTTTTTCAACAAATGTATGATCATTGATATAAGAGTAAATCTATCAGTTTAAGTACATTCCAAAGAGAACGAAACTACCAACAGTAGAACATTCATCGAACCAACAACAATGTCACCATAAAGCAGCTCCTAGCCCAGAAATGAAACTGAAATTACAAAGACAATTCGAAAGAATAAAAGAAGCTTTACTTGGAATCAAGCCCCAGAAGTGCCTTTCAAAATGACTAGGAAATGAAGTTCTACAGAGCATATATATCTATTGTCTAGCAAGATCATGGTTCCCCTGCAAAAAGTTGGAAAGTACTGATGCACAAGTCAATTTGCTAGACTAGAGCTTGGATGTTCCTTCCTTATCAGCTGCGAAAAAAAATTTGAACCAAAACCAACCCATGGCAAGATCCCAAAACCTCGGGCGACTCGGCAGAAGGAAAACACGGCGGCGAGATTGACGGAGTAGAGAGCGCGAGAGGAGGAGGAAGCGAGAATGTTTTTTTGGGGTTCGTCGGTGGTATTAATGTTGGTTAAGTGAAGGTGGGTTTGGGCGAATTGCGCGGAAGAGATTCGGGAATTCCAAGAGGGGGATACAGCCTTGAATCGACAGAGAGACTTTACCGGCAGGAGAGAGAGAGTACATAGTCCACCATTTCCGGTGGAAGTCAACTCCAGAGGGAGGAATCCATGGTCCCACTGTCATCGAAGATGATAACATCGCCATTGGTCTTCTTCTTCTTCTTCATCGTGATCTTTACAACTATGCCTTTGGAATTTCAGAATATTTTTTGATCAGAACTATTCTGTTTTTAGGGTTCTTGATTCTTGTGATAATCCCTTCGGACCTTCACTATGTAGAGTTTTGAAGACAGAGAGAGAGAAATACAAGATTCATTTCTTGGCTCTAACTAATTTTTTGGGTGTGGCAGTTATTATTGTGATTTTACTGTTTCGCCCCTACAATTTTTGCAAATATTGCTATATTGAAAGAGAGAAACTTATTCACGAACTGGCGCAATCTCAGGCATTCATTTGCACTATCAATAGCTGAGATTCATTTTCAATTTTAATCGGTCACAATTGAATTTCAATGCGAACCGTCAAAAATACTTTGGTAGTGCGCAATTGACTATATAAAGCATTCTTTATGGAATGGTCTGCAAATAAGATTTTTTGATTATGAAAATCAGTTTCTATATATAAGGCAATTCCTTAAGAGGAGAAAAGTACATTCAACTTCATTATGAAACAAAATCTATTAGAGCATCCGTAATGAAATAACCAAAATGAAATGGGTGAGAGCATTTGTAGTGGAATAACCAAAAGTCAATAATTAAAAGTTATCACATCATCTTTTGGTTATTCATTTGAGGGGTTGCTAATGTTAGCAATGTAGAGGTCTACAATAAGACAATTAAAATTGAATAACCAAAAATTATCATAACATGTTATCAACTTATAAAAATCTAAAAATTGTGACATAGAAAACAAACTTTCTAAAATAGTTTTCAAACTAATAAAAACAGGTTAATAGAAAAAGAGAAAATAGTTTTTTGAAAACTTTCATTTTAAAAAAATGTTTTTGGGAAAAAGATTTTGAAAAAAAAACGTTTATGAAAAAAAAATGTTTTAATTAAAAATTTATTTTGAAATAAACTGTTTTTGCAAAAAAAAAAAAAAAGTTTTTGGGAAAACAGTTTTAATAAGAATAAGTTTTCAAAAAAAAATAGTTTTGAAAAAAACAAGTTTTTGCAAGAAAATAAAAAAAAAATTTAAAAGTATTTTTCTTAGAAACATGTTGAAAATGGAAGAGAGAGAAGGTTTTGTGTTCTATGAACCTGTTCTAGGTGAGCTGGTTGTTTTCCTACCCATTTACCAATTCACCCATTTTTTCAATTCTCATATTTCAAGGCCAAGAAGTAATCGATCGATCATGAACAACATGATTTTTACATAAATTAATCCAAATTAATTAAAAACCAAAACAAAAAGGAAAAAAAAAACTATTATCAATCAATGGTGTTGTTTTGGCAAACCTTTTGAATGTGGGAGAAGGAGATTTAGGTGGAGAAGCAACAATAGGAGTCCATGAGGGAGAAGGAGGAACGGTTTAGGAGACCTTTGGCGATAGAGGATCGATCAGAGGTAGAAGGAATTGAAGATGGAGAAGCAACCGGAGTCCAATGGGAGGAGGAGGAACAATTTTGGTGGGAGAAACAGGAGTTGATGAAGGGTTTATTGTCCCAAAAATCTGAAACGGGAATAAAGGGGAAGCACAAAACAGGGCCGTTATGGACTAACATGGAGCTTGTATCCTCCCCAACCCCAAAACGACGTTGTTTTGGGGCACAACACAGAAGACACCGCGCTTGGGGCAGCACCTCCCCCGAGTCGTCTTTCCATCAACTCCCCCATCACAAATGTTTAGCCATTTTTGGCTACTCCTTTTCTTGGCTAGATCATCAACTTTATTGATTGCGGTAGATTTTCCATTACCCTTTAATTCTAAGTATATTATGAGTATTTAGTGTGGCTTTAATCAAGCCCATGCAGTGAAATCGAAAACTTAGAAAATTGTTCGAACCATGTAGTAAAACAGGACCTCGTGTTATGCATAGCAATTTCACTTTGATTCATTAATTTGTTGATCATTTAAATTTAGAATGAAATATGTGTGGAACTTATATATTATGCATGAAATACCCCAAGGCAACACTAGCTAATCGATCGAGAGAATAAATCTAATAGCTTAGGAATTTTTTAATATTTTAGCATTTCGCTTTGTCCTTGAGATGGAAATTGGACAAATCCAACATCTTGACACCTAATCGCACTCGACACACTTCTACCTGAGTCCATGTGACATAGCACAAGGTTGATTGCTCACCTAGTACAATCACCTTGGGCATGTATGACGGGGCTTGAACAAGTTTTTTCCTCTTTTTGTGTGTGCAAAATCTTGATTTTCACTTCTTGCGATATCGTGGAAGGAGGAATGATAGATTTTCCTTTCGTTCCCTTTTTCTCTTCCTTTTTCAAAAGACCATTATTATGATTTTTGGTCCTTAAATTAATTAAAGCTCAAATCACAAGTGTTGCGTGATTAGAAATTAATGTTGGGAGAAAATGTTTTATTCTGTTAAAAATCCATCAACAATAATAAAGTCAAAATCAAACCTATTGCCAAACAAAAATTGAAAAGCTTTACAACACCAGATTTTCGTCACCAATTTATTTCAGTGCTTAGTTTTTTTTTTTCGGTCAAACAAAAATTATTTCAGATGAACAATAAAGGGCAAATCCAATGCACGAGACTCCCACCATTAATGCGGAGTTAGGAAAGGGTTATGTAGGCAGCCTTGCATCTGCAAGCAGAGAGGCTGTTTTCAGACTCGAACAATTCTTTTTTAAAAAAAAAAAAATTGTCAATGCACGACCTATTACATTATCATTTACTTATATACAAAGGCTAGAATTCTAAAAGTCGACCGCCTAGGCGCTAGGAGGTGATCCAACGCCTAGATGCTTCATACTTGGGGCAATTTTATTAGAATTGTGGAGTCAAATTCTTTTGCCAAATTAACAGGTAAATGTGGAGGTGACTTGAAGTGTAGGTCTGCCCTTGACTCCACTCACCCGCGCGTATTCACACACAGGAGGAAACCTACACTCACAAGAGCAAATCATTACAACGAAGAACAGGAGAATGATAATTACGAAATCTCATAACTGAGAAATCTCCATTTCAGATTTTCAAAAGTCCCTAGCCAAAAGAGTATTTGAAGCCCAAAATAAAGAAAGAAAAGTCTGGACGTACGGCCTCTGGATCTGTTTGTGCAGAGAGAGAGAGAGAAGAACAATCGCTGGCGATTCCATCTTCCTGCAGAGGGAGAAGAACAATCGGTGTATGTGTGCGTAAAGTTTGGGGATTTTTCTTTGTTTGCCCTCCTTAGTTTGGAGAAGAACAATTTGTTCTTAATTTTAGTGGGGATGCTTCATACTTGGGGCAAATTGAATTTGCAGGTTTGAAGTCAAGGATGTGCTACCGTGGACAATCTGGAGATCGACCAGGTTGTTGGGTTTTTGCCTATTTAAATAGCCCAATAGTGTTTGGCCCAAAAAGATTTTTGTGGGCTAATTATTTTTGTGGAAGTTTCTTCACACCCATTTGGCACATGTTTGGCACATGAGTAACTTGACTTCTATTAGAAGCTGAAAAGGTTTCTTTGTCTCCTGGAAGTAGGAGACGAAGAGTGGGTGTGAGAGAAAAGAAAGAGAAACAGAGAGGTGCACTGTGTGACTGTGTGTTGGTGATCTCGGTGGAGATAAAAAAAGGGGGAGTGCATCAGTGTGTTCTCGGTGGAAAAGGGAAAGCTATTGGGCAGCCATTGGTCCTCTCAACTGAAGCAAATTGGTGGCAGCTTGTTGACGACATTTGGGGCTGTTTTGATTTCGGTTTCGGACTTTCATTTTCAGCCGTGTTGGAGAGTATTTGGTAACATCTTTCCACTTTGATTGTAGGTTGTTGGATAGGGTGTTTGTGAGATCTTTGATCTCTTTGTAAACCTTTGGTGAGAGTGGAAATTGCTTTCTCTCTCCCGTGGACGTACCCGAGTTTGGGGAACCACGTATATTGGTTGTTTTCGTTGTGCCTTGTTTATTGCATATTTAATTTTTCCGATTACGCTTCCGTTTGCGGGTGGGATCGATTCGGGGAATAATCACCAGGTGAGAACGGAGGAAGATCGACTGTGAATCAGAATGGAGTGTAAGTCGCAACGGTGACCCAACAACTGCTACCACTCTCGATCACACATCGTATTATCATGCAGGAGATTTCGAATCCAGAAGTGTTGAAAACATGATAAGAAGCATCGCGTGCAAAGGAAATACATTTTCATACTGCTTAGTGCCATCATTGCCGATACAATGAGAAGTTCAAAAACATTCGTCGTGCACATACAATGCTATCCTCTTTCTTTCCCGAAATCAGTTTTATAGCCAAGCGTACGTTTTTTAGCCAATGGATACCGTTCGAGGAAGCTTAAGGAACAAACTTTTGACAAGTTCAGGGATACGAAACTAACTGCATGCCAAGGGACTAAAAGAAGGAAACCTTACTGAAATGTCAGCCCAACATAACAGGGAATTAGTTACTGAACATGGAATGCTCCAATAGTAGAATGAGTCCTTGCTAAAGCACCAAAGCTGCAACGCAGCCATGAGGTGACCAAGGAGCGAATTATTTTCGCTTGTTACCAAACCCGTGTCATGAATTTAAGATCGGAACACAAAACAGATACCATAGCTGCAACAAAATAAGACAAACCTTTTGGATCAATGATAATTCACTAATTAGATAAATTATGCAGTCTGTACCGTACTTGTATTTTCACACAAAATTAACCATCAAACAAGAACAGAATCAAGTCAAGGACCTTGATTTATGGAGTTCATAATATCCAAAACACTTCCACTTGGCCAATATAACGATAAACATTACCGAAACAAAAGGATCCTATCACAAGGCCCCTAGCCACTCCCCAGGAGTTAAGGGTATTTACATGAGGCAGGTAACGTTGGCATCCAAAGTCGCCAAGTTTTTTTTAGAGGACTCCATAGCCTGTATTCAAGCTATCCATGTCTAATGTCTAACTCCCCATGCTTCTTAGCTTCTCAAATTTTATCTCGAGCTGTGTGGTGGACTTTCTGCATATGTTTTCTCCTCCCAAAAAAGGAAAAGAAAAGAGTCTGCTGAAGCTTGCGGAATTTGCTCTGGTCTGCATACATAGGCTTCTATATAGTTACTTGTATAGATAGGACCATAGTAGCTCTTCTGGCCATAGAAAATTGTGATGCTTTACCCAGGTTGCTTGTGAAGCCCACAGAGTCTTCTGGAATCAATCAATCCCATATCAACCACCAAAGGAGATCAGATGCAAGGCCAGCTCAACCACGAGATCACAGAGATGATCTCACACTTATTGATCAGTTGCTCAACTCAAAAGATGTTCAGAACCATTCTCACAAACAACAAGCTAGCAGCGCGCAGTTGGTTCAAGCCACCTCCAACCCATATGAGCGATGAGGTACTCACGGTCAGGGTGAGTCAGAAGTATTCCAGCACTCACGGTCATGGTCATGGCGAACCGTTCGGCCACAATGATGATGGGGAGGAAGGTTTTGGTATTTACATGAATAGTTATTTCCAAACCTCAACAACTCAATATGCATGGTGGTAGTTACTCATTCGACGATCCGGGTGTTCACATGGACACCTCTGATTTTCTCCATCCTCCCCAAAGTCGCATGGAACACGTAAAGGTCGAGCCAGAGGAAAAAGAGATAGAGCTCGAGAAGCGATTACCAGCACTCCTATATAACCACCTCTTCTTCAAATAGCCTCATTAAAATTTGAAAAGCTTTACAACACCGGATTTTCGTCACCAATTTAATTCAGCGCTTATTAGAATATATGTGAATCATTCTACATTGTTGACAACACTAAAAAGAGCCAAAGTTAGGGTGAATTCCACCTTTTTCAAATATCAAGAAGGACGTTTACGTATCATCCAACTTTTTCTCAGAATTCAGGTCTGGACTTGCAAAGTTGGATGTATTGTAAACAGTCTTACTGATATCCAACTAAGCTAATCTTTTATATGAAGCTTGTCAAAATATTTTAAACTAAATGAGCGGCCCTGATCATTTTTTTAAGACTCGGGATAGGTCCAAAACGGATTGTGTGGGATCAAATGTACATTGAGTTGAGTGGGATCCACCTTGGGCTTTCATACAAATGATTTGAGCCCTTAAATTTTATTAAACAGAAATGCTAGAGGCACATCAGTGTGCCACACCTTAGGCTAGCTTTTAGGATGTTGCTGTAAAAAAATTTAGTTCCAATTGAGTACCGGTAAGATCTTATCAATTCATTTAACTTTTGGTTCCTGTAAATTCAGGAACCAAAAATCAACTTAGGACCCTTAAAATAATATTTTGGACAAATTGAATTGCTTTGATCAATTGTGTAGAACCTCGATGTGCGTCCCACGGATGTAAACTTGGTGCACAGGTTTGGTGCACTCAATGATTTTCCCACTCTATTAAGTCCCGCCGACCTAGCTTCTGTTGCGTATATATATCCCTATAACCTTTGTCAATTTTCGAACGTAGTATCACACAGTCACAGAGAGAGAGAATAGCAGTTCAGAGAGTTGAGAGAGAGAGAGAGAGAGAGGAACAGCAACATGACTGTACCAAAAGGCTATCGCTTTAGGCCTACAGATCAAGAACTCCTTCTAAAATATCTCGAGAATAAGTGTTCGAACGAAGCCCTGCCTTGTGATGTCGTTATCGATCGCGAGATTTATGGCGACAAAGCCCCATGGCAGAATTTCACTGACGAAGATCCCTGGGAGATATCCAAAACCAAAGACATGAAGACTGATTTATGGAAGACAGAAGGTACAATCTACGTTTTCACAACCTTGATCAAGGCCAGCCAAAACAGGATTGCAAGAAAAGCTGGTTGTGGCTCTTGGCACGGAGAGACTGCTCGTGAAGAAGTTAAGAACGGTAAATGTGCAATAGGGTACAAGACGACGTTGTACTTTGAGATTGCCGCCGACGAACCTATTGCAATGGAAGGGCCTGTGGAGAAAGGCCACTGGATCATGCAAGAGTACTCTCTCCGCGATGGCAATACTGATAAAAGTACAGGCAAATATGTTCTTTGCAGGATAAAAAGATTCGACTCAAAGTACACCAAGGTATCTCCGAGAAAAAGAAAGAATGTTGAGGCTGCCACTACTGATAATGACCTTGTAGTTTCGAAACCCACAAAGCGTGTTAGAACTGAGGTTATGCAAGAAAAGAAGATGGAGTGTGATATTACTGTGGCACCGGATACAGAAGTAGTTCCCTTCTCAAAAGATCAACAATTTGTGCAAGATCAGAGTTTTCTAATGAGTGACGATGCGAATGAGTTAACCGTTGAAGAACTTAAAGCTATTTGGGAACAAGAGGAGCAAGGAAGTTATTCACCTTGGCATTGTGATAATTCTGCTCTTGTTCCATTGGATAGCAATACTGTAACGTCAAATACAAACTTTCACATGCCTGCAGCATATCTTGACAATTCAGTTCCGGTCGTGGAGCAGCAACAAGGTTTCGGGCTTGATTGTAATGCATTTGGAAATATCTCTTCGACTCCCAAAAATGATTGGGTACAGTATTCGAACCCCTCTCACATAGGGGCGCAAAATCTGTCAAACACAGAAACCTGGTTGAGTGCGGAGCTTCTTCCAAGCGACCAAGAGAGTGAAGGGTTCTTGTTTTCAAACTCCATGTTTCATGCCATAGCAGAACCATCACCGATATTCTCTTTTTCCAATGATTTGTTTTTGGATCAGCAGAAAAATAACATGTCAGAACATCTTCCCTCAATATGGTGGTAAGATTGATCATTCCTGAAGAACGAGGAATAGAGCTAGCAACATCAAGACCAAGAGAGTGCACATTGTGGTATGTTTGTTGTGTGTCCGTCCAAGGGGTCACTTCTAAGTAATCAAAATTCCAACAAGCTGTAGATATTATTGTTTAAATTCAGTATGTTTTTATCAATTTTACGATTATTTGACTGTGTAATATGGTTCTTATTCTATTTGCCTAATGGTTTGCTTCTCCTATTTGCCTATTGGTTTGCTTCTTTTGTACGATACGCAGCCCAAAATTTGCTGCATATCAAAGGAATAGGAAGCAGTCACTCTTTTATTTATTTCTCTCTTGGTAGATTATGAAAACATGTCTTTGTTATATGCCCGTAAATAAAATAAAATGATTCTGGTGGTAATGTGATGAATGGAATAAGGCTGTCGAGTGGCCGAAAACAATGTTTGCATAGATGCTGGTTCTATATGAACTAAAAGAAAGGTTTCAGTTAGAAGCAAAAAATTTAACTGATACGTACGGGCTGCAATTTTTCTTACCAGGTTTGTTGCTTTGTTTGGTTTGGTGAAAAGCTGCTCATCAGGGGAATTAGTACTTGAAACGCGGAGCTCCAATATGAATTCTTTTTTTTTTTTTCTACATTAACAATTATTACTGCTGATCAATTTTGCCTGACTTGATTTCTTTTTTTTTTCCCACTTATTGTGAACTTTTAATACATGACCTCAAGAAGGAGAAAGCTCCTAACAACTTCAGTCTTTAGAATCCAGAAAATCTCAAATCCAGATTGAAATCCTATAAGCACATGTTGATGTAGAGTCTCTTACACCTTTTCCAATTGGATTGTTCCTTACGGGACACAGACAAAAGCGAAGGATTGATCAGATATGTAGCAATATATCAAACTCAAACATCACAAATTGAAACTAAATTTTTGTGCAGTGGCAATATGATGAATGGCTTGATATTTCTGGATATTCCGTACGGAAACTTGTTATGGGGAAAAGAAAGTTCAATAAGCATGGAACCTACTGTCATCAAAAATTTCAATTAATGTTGCCTATAAGAGTTTTAATTCTCCAATGAAACATGGAGTTGCTGATTATGTGCAATTTTAAAAGTTTTTTTGAAGGTTTCCATTGCTCTGTGATCGACATTATTTTTTCCGCTTGAAATGCTTTAGCCAATTGCCATGGGAAAGACACCAGAGAGAAGCAATTATAAGCATCATGTTGGAATTCTAGTCACGCGATCCAAGCAACCAAGTTTTTTTAAACTTCAAAGTTAAAATCGCGAGAGCACCATTCAACCAAGCCCTTTTTCATGTTCCTACTAATACTTCGGAAGATATCTGAAGACCAATAGACAATACAAGAGAAAGGACAATAAACCCTAATAACATCCCAAAAAAGTACAACAGAGCAAATAAATCGGTAAAGCCAAAAGGACGAGGATATTTTACGGACAAATGAGTGTTAAAAGGGTTCTCTTGCCCCTCACTAATCAACAATTGCTTAGTTGAGAGGGTTAACACGAATTACCCTCTTGCCCTCTGCGCAAACAATAAAATAGAAGGACAAGGATACTCTACAGACAAATGAATCTATAAAATTCATTAGACTATAAAAAAGAAGCATCTATCTCACAGAAGCCAAACTATACAACATTACCAAAAAAATAACTTCTCAATCTGCGCACTGACAATTTTATCCATGCAAAAGTCCCTCTGTCGCGTTACTTTCCACTGAGGAGGTGAGAGAAGCCAAGCCTTTCTTCTAGCCTAATCTACTCTTCCAATAAAACAGAACTCACCGAACTCACCGAACTCACCCCAAAACAAGCAAGAATCAGAACAAAGATCCCTTGACAACTCACAATGCACGACAGAGAACAAGACTGATCTCCTCCCGCCCCTCCCTCCCTCCCCGACACATGCAACACCAGTTGACAACCCTCCTCCTTGTAATCAGATCGTCTTCCATAAGAAGTCCAAAAATAGAATGCAGCATGTGACGGGACCCCACCTTCCAGATACCTTCCCATGGGAAGCCATTCTCCCTACTTCCTAACGGAGTCCCCTAAAAGACTTCACATGAAATCTGCCACTACTTACTCAGCAAAGGCTCTATTCCACGGCTCGTGGATTGGTTTACTACGAAGTACATGCCTTCAAAATCTAGAGTGTAAGGTTATTCATTCCACAAACTCAGGTATCGTGCCTATTTCCGAACCAAGGCCAGGCCTATAACCCGCGTCTTTCATCTTTAAGGCTAATTGTTCTAATGTTTCATATATTTCATCACACTGAGGGTGCTTTTGATCTCTAGACACAAAAGAGTCAACACGACCAGCCACATCAACCCAACTGCAGCCAACATCCTTCGTCAAACCCTTTTCCCGCATGCCTTTTCTGATTCTGTTGACGTACTCCCAATTCCCTTCCTCGGCATATATATTTGACAGCAAAACATGATAACCTGACAAGCCCTTTCCCCTCTCCATTTGAAGCAACTTATTTGCAACATTTTTTCCTAATTCAAACTCTCCATGATTTCTGCAAGCCGCGAGAAGGGATCCTAAAATTCTGAAGTTATTACCTTCTTCACCCAATTCTTTGACAAACTCATAAGCTTCCACCACCCTCCCAACTCTCCCTAACATGTCTGTGATGCAACAATGGTGCTCACATGAAGGTCGAATTCCATATTCTCTCTCCATTGACTCAAATATTTGAAGACCTTCGTCAACACACCCAGAATAACTGCAAGCCGATAAGATAGCTACTAAGGTAACACCATCAGGTCTAACATCAGATTCCTTCATAGAGTAGAATAGTGAAAGAGCTTTCTCGCCAAAACCATGTTGACCGTACCCCAATATCATGCTGGTGTACGTAACAGAATTCTTTTCAGGGGATATGAAAAACACATTTTCAGCATAAATGATTGCACCTGATTTTGAGTACATGTCTATGAGAGCAGAGCCCACAAAGACATTATGGTCCAAACAGTTGCGAATGGCAAAGCCATGGAGTTGCTTGCCTAGAGACACAATTCCCACTGACTGGCAGGCAGGAAGAATCGATGCTATGGTTACTGCATTAGGTACTATATTTTGCCCGAACATCTGCCTAAAGGTGGTGAAAGCCTGCTCAATTTGTCCATTCTGGGTATTCCCAGCAATCATAGCATTCCATGTAGCTTGATCTTTACCATATGTGGAGCACATTTCAAACAATCCTTGTGCAGATTTAATCAGACCTGATTTAGCATACATATCTATCAAATAACTTTCCATTCCTTCAAATTCAATGCCATGCCTGAGAATATAAGCATGGGTTTGCTTCCCAATTTCCAGGTTCCTGAGATTTGATGCTGCTGAAAGTAGAGCAGTTACAGCTACAGAATCAATCGTGAACCCTTGCTGTTGCATCTCGTGCACAAGCATCAACCCCTCATCGTCCAACCCATTCTGCACAAAAGCAGAAACCATGGTATTCCAAGAAACAGCATCTCTTTCACACATTCTACTGAAAATTTGAAAGGATATATCAACCAAATTGCACCTTGAATACAAGGCAATCAATGCGTTCAGTATCATGATATGTGATACCGCTGAATTCTTCATTAAATATGCATGAAGCTGTTGAGCAAAGTCCAACCGCTGCAACTGTGAAGCTGCAGTTAATGCTGAGAGAAAAGTAACTTCATCGAAAATAGTTTGTTCTGACGCCAAAGCTTTAAGGAAAAGATTAATTGCTTCAACTGGATTATTTTTCTGAACATATCCACCAATCATGGTGTTCCAAACCTCTGTATTTCTCTCCAAACTCTGGTCAAAAACATTCCTAGCAAGATCAAGGCAACCAAGCTCAGCATACATGAAAATTACCGAACTCAACGCAAACGGATCATTAGCATACTTGCTTCCCAATTTAAGAAGGAAACCGTAGAGCAAATTTGCTCTCCTAACGTTCCCCATCCTCGAAACGGCCGGAAAAACATTGACAAAACTTACAACAGTCACTTTTATTCCAATTTTCATCATCATCCAAAAACTCCTAAATGCCTCTTCAAATCTCTCTGTTTTTACGTACCAAGAAATCATAGTATTCCAAGCAATCACATCTCGTCTACGCATAGAACCAAACACTCGACACACCAAATCATCAACATAACCCTTTTCGTCATTGGCTGAGCTCAGACAAGTACAGTACATGTTCAACAGAGAATTATATACAATCCTACTACGGCTCTCTAAACGAGAACGCAAAACATGGCAGTGAACAGCTTTACCAATGCTAAGTTGCCAAGCATCAGCACAAGCCTTGAGGACTGCAGAGTAAGTGTAGAAATCACAAGAGGCATTACTTGGAGTTGACACCATTCGGGAGTAGAACCTCAGGGCTTCATCTGGCATGCCATTGCAAATAAACCCAATGATGATTGTGTTCCAGAGCACGGTTTTCGGTTGGGGAATTGCGTCGAACAGTTGGCGGGCGAGGTGGGGTTGGCCCTGGTGGCAGAGCTGGCTGAGACGGTACCGGATGGTTTTTCTGGGTTGGTGGGTTGGTGGGTCGGATGGGGAAGAATACGGTTTGTGTGAGGATAATTGTTTGGTATGTGGTGTTTGGGTTTGTCTTTGAAACGAGAGGTTTGATGAGGAGGAGGATGAGTAACCATGGTGATGGCTGTGATTACTAGTAGTGTGGGTTATGGAGGAGGAGGAGGATGAGAGTGGCAGAGGTAGAGCAGAGGACGACATAGGAGGGGAGGAATGGAGATATGTATGGATTGGATTATTTGGATTGGGTTACTCTCTGTGGTAATACTTCACTGACCAGATATTTGGTTGTAGGGGCACCTAAGCAGCCGAACGTGCTCGAACTCTTCTTACACTGTCCAGGCTTGGTTCGGGCTTGAAAGTTTTAGGAAATTAACTTTTCAAACTCAACTCACAATTGAACTTTTGTGGTTGTAATAACTTGGGGTTAACTCGTGCAATGTGCGTAGACCAAAAAAAAAAAAAAACTCGTGCAATGTGCAAATCAATCTCGAGTTTTTCAATGCTGAATTGATCTAGTGAGTTTTCAAATGTTCAAACTCAACTCATTATTGAACTTTCGTGGTTGTAATAACTTGGGGTTAACTCGTGCAATAAAAAAAAAACTCATGCAATGTGCAAGTCGATCTCGAGCTTTTCAAGGCTGAATTGATATAGTGAGTTTTCAAATGACAAAAGCTGGTGAGAAAAGTTATACAAGTACTGCACCTGCACATAACTCATTGTCCAGCCTTTCATTGTGTCAGTATTCCGACATTTTTTTGTTGCGCAACCTCAAGGGGAGGAGACTCCAAGCTATTTTTGTAAAATCTCGAAAGTTCAGCGCGATGATATTGATTATGCCCACCGCATGGTTAGGAGGTCTCTTTTATTCTTCTCCCGGTATTCATTCATCCAGTATTCATTTTACAGGAAGATAACAACTTTTGGATAGAGCTAGTGTTGACTTGTCTATTTCTGTATAGCTCTTATTTCATATTTGCTTTTATCTTGTTATCTAATCTAATGAATTTCTTGCTCTTTCTCGGGAAAAAAAAAAAAAAAAAACACCAAACCATTATTTTCGTGTCTTCCAAATTCAACTCATATTTCACATATTCTATGAGAAGTGAAAAAACTTGAACCCATAGGTATTGAAATGTACTAGATAAAAGTTCTAAAGAAAGGAAGCTCGAAGGTAGTTTTTTTGCCCTAGAATAATTGTAGTAGCCATTCCTACTCTCACAAGAGGTCCGTGAGTACCTCATTAACTTGGACGGAATTGGGTGAAAATGCAATTTTTTACAAAGTACAAAGGAATTGAATGTGAGGGTATGTATCTGCACCAAGGCCAAACCAGAGGGGGGTTTAAGAGACTTTTGCCCTAAACAAAATTAAGCTTGGATATCTTTTCCAAGCTCAGTTAAGTTTTTGAACCGAGTTCGAACGTACTATTGCTAGACTTGTTCGACTTATCAGACTCTTGCGATGTTCATCCAATGAACAAGCCAAACTCAAGTATATTTTTGAAATTCATTAAGTTAGCTCCGACAATCTAAGTGTTTGGCTCGTTTATCAACCCTAATCATAGCCAACGTCCTAGATGTACTGATAGTAAAAGAAAGTGTAGGGTAAAGACACATATAAATCTTCGAAAATCCTAAGGCCACCGATGGGTGGGGTTCCGCCTGGAACGGACCGCCACGCAGGACCCACTACGGGCCCCACACGAATGATTCGAGCTGTTCAATAATTGTTAAAAAACAATCGAATGGCTCAATGAAAAATCAGCTTCAGCCGATATGTGTAGGTACTCGATTCAATCTTCCCATTTCTCAATTGAATAATAAGAAGAATTTTTACAATAATTTTATCTCAAGTAAAATTACAATATTGCTACCAATGTTCGATCAACTTGATTTTTTGCATGATAAATGTCCGTGTCAAGAACAATAAAATGAACGGGTTTGATTGTCTATCTGGCTTTATGGGCTGACCATGTGAGATTCACAATCCTAGCAACCTTTTGGGCCTTTTCTTCGGCGTTTTAACATCAAAGTCCACGTTGACCCATTTACCACAGTAATCCACGGGCCTACACTCTTTTCTAGCCCAACTTCTTTTTTATACTCGTGCTTTTTGGGCTGCAAACAGTCCAAACGATCAAAAACGTGGACGCAACCCACTCTGCATCACGGAGTCTATGATCCTCTAAGATTTAGTAGTTGTGTTCTTTTTAACCCTTTCAAATAAAATGAAGTGAAATTGATTGGGAGTGTTCCAAACTTTTCATTGGTTAGTTTGAAAGTAAATAAAAGCAGAAATGAAATACAGAATCAGAACAAACTTCTTTACGGAGCAACCCGTGAATAAAGCTAATAAAGCTCAACCGAGCGCGTCCGAAAGTGTTTTGGACGGTCTAGATTGAAAAATAAATTTTGACCAAACAAAATTAAATGTTGCCGGTTAAAATTAAAAAGCATATCTCCATCATTAATTGCTGAAATGGACAGCCGAAAATGTGTGAAACTGTGATTAAGTTATTCTCTCCGGAACATTACATTTGCAAAGACTAAGGGTCTTTCAAAACCTTTTACTCTGTGGCACCACACTTGGAAAAAACATAGCATGAGCCCCCCACGAATCATTAATTTCACTTTCAGACCTTTTCTTTTGCATTGAAATGGAAGTTAATTGACCCACATAACACTAAAACCACAAATGAGCTTTCTTTATATCCACCCTTCCCCGTTCCCCCATCTCTAGATCCCCTTCATCTAGATCTATCTCCAGATATATACAGTTGTAAGATGGTGTCAAGGAGTCAGATCCTGCACAACTCCAAATATTTTGACATATTATATTAGTTTTTTAGGTTAATTTAAATGTATATGGCATTGGCCCCTACAAATCCATTGGACGAATTTTTTTTCCTAAAAATTCCAAGTTGTCAATAATTTTTTTGCCACCTGTATAAAATCAAATGGCAGCTATGTACGTAAATGAAACAATTTCGCCTCTTCCTCGGACCTAACAAGTACCAATGTATACCTTTAAGTTAAGGTCATAGAAATAAGTGTAGTTGGGACCCCGTTAGATACAAAATCATGTGACTACCACTCGTTTGTACTCATATTTATATCTTTTGGTCTGATAGGTAAAGTTTGAGTTGATCTTCATGGTTCATACTTTTTCTCTCTGATCCAAAGATAATGAAGGGTGGAGTCAACTGATCCTACTCATTTTTCAATTTTGCTTGAGTAATTTCTTGTAAACTACTTTTTACGATTTTGACCCCAATGAAATGTGAAATTTCTCTAGTCCCCTAAATTTTCGACCCCAATTCCCTCTGATATCCTGTCTCTGTCCTGCTTAAGATTGTAGAGAACTTGAGTGTGTAAAAGCTAGCACAAATAAAAACGGCTTAGCAGCAAGAGCAATACCACAGACCCAGATGTCTAGATACAGATATGAACATAGATATGTTCGAAACCATCCGATATACATGGCCCGGTTCTTTTCAATACACGTGAGATTCATACACATCAAACGACTTTGGACATATTCACGCGTCCAAAAGCATTCTCCTAGGTACAAAGATAGCACCCGTCTTGGTGGACTCAAAATACAGGCACAAACCTCCCTGGGTTGTTTGTCCCCCCAAGTAACTCACCTCCAAAACATGCATGAAGTTTGGGTTTGATGTTTCAACACAATATATTAATTAGGTCATAGTTAGCTTCTGGACTTAATTTCATAGTTTGAGATGTAGAATTCTAACTGCAGATTTTTTTAATAAGTATATAGGATATTATGTACGACCATCATGAGAACATTATTAAACTCAATAGTCATTGAACCCTAAAAGCAGGAAGTCTAAAAGGCATTTTAATTTCCACAGGAATATTAAAAACCAATGCACCTACTACAACAGCAGTCACCATGTTATCCACCAATTAATGAAACGAGACGATCACGCTAGTACGCTACTATGACTAGGGTACTGATTTTCATACTGTACTTATTTTAATGCGCTCCAAAATTTGTTAAGTATTTTGTGTCTAGAATTACGCGTAACATAATTCCCAATGTGTAATGATCCTGATTTTTGGTAAATAAAAATTTCGTTAAATATTTAAATTTTATTTTAATTACTTGGATTTGCTACTAAAAATTTCTTTTTAATTTTAATAATCCGTCATAATTAGATTTGAGATTTATAAAATTATATATTTTCACGCCGAGCAATCTAGTCATTTTCTAAAGACAAGTATGCTTGTAGAAGCACTTGTATTTTTTTCTAGTGAGTTAAATAAAATCTTTAAATTATATTTCTTGGCTAGAAATCCTACTTGGCAAGTAGAATTAATTTCCAACCAATTCGTTAGAAAACCCTAATTACCGTTTCAATCTAGTTACAATTTCCTAACCCTAGATGGACCTTTTTGACCGTCTTTGAGCCTTATGAAACCCTCCGAACCCTATTGAACCATTAGACTATAGGAGTAATCATTTTATTCCTATGTTTAGTCATTTCACTTTACCTAGCATCATTACTTACCCTACCTATTGGATAATAAAGGCAAAGGAAAACTTTAACCTTTGGTCCATAAATGTTAGGGAAAATATTATCCCTTGGACAATCGATTCCCATGACTAGTCATATCAAATTATTACCAATATTCCTTTACCCCTTGGTCCATAATTGTTAGGGGAATTTTTGTCCCTTGGTTATTAGACCTTTGACTTGCCAAAATGCATGACACAAGACATGTCATACAAAGAATCCCATCATTTTGTTTCCAAAAGAAGCAACCTTAGACTTGCCATAATGAGAACCTAGATTTGACTAGTCATTCAAGCCCATACTTACCTTCTTTATTTCTTTAACCAATGGTTAATAAATGCTAGGAGAATTTTTGACCATTAGTTAATAGCAATTAAGTTGCCAATGAAGTCTTGATTTGACAATACAAAATCATGGGCCAAGGAATCTCATCATTTCGCTTCCAAAAGAAGCAAGACTAGCCTTACCATGCATGCACACCTATGTTCTAGCCTTAAACCTAACTATCTTAGATTTTACTTTCCTAGATGAATATATACATGTACTTATATATATGCATATATATATTTGTGCATAGTGCAAGAGAGAGAGAGAGAGAGAGAGAGAGAGAGAGAACCGTGAGAGAGAGGGAGAGAGAGGCCGAGAGTGAGATGGAGTGTGTGCTTGTGTTTTGATTACTTACACAAGCAACCTTTATAGCCTTAAGTCTATTTTTACTACATGCCATGATTATGTTCTTTCTTACAAGCAACCTCTTCTTAGGACTAGACTAGTCAAAAACCCTTCATGATGGCCTAAGATTTGGCCTAAAATGGAAGTGACAAGTCATGGAAGGCTATGACTTGATTGAAAGGCTTGAAATGACAAGACAATGGAGCAAATCCATGGGAGAGAGGGAAAGAGATATGGCCGGCCATAGAGGAGGGAGGAGGAGCTCAAGTTTTGGCTATAAATAGCACCCCATGCCTTCCATTCAACTCACACCTTCACTCACTTCTCTCTAGAAACTATTTCCATTTTTCAGACAGTTTACTGCCCTTCACGAATCTTCATTTTTCCCCTGCTTAAAGTAGTTTTTAGGACCAACTCCCTTCAGAAAAGTTGTAGAGCACTTCGAAACCTTCAAGTTAGACCCAAGAACCACCCCAATCGGTGAAGAAATGACAAAGATATTGGCATCTGAAATTCAGTAAAAATCTCGGATTTCTATTTCCAGACAGCATACTGTCTCCTCCTTTATCACCATTTTTCTCCTACCTAAAGTAGTTTCTATGATCAACTTCCTTCACAAAAGTTGTAGAGCACTTCGAGAGCTTCAATTTCGACCCAAGAACGATCATATTCGGCCAAATATTGACCGAGTTACTGCCATCCAAAATTTGGTCCAGATTTGCAAGTTTCACCGCCCGTAGAAATCTTCCAACTAGCTCATTCAGCCCCAACTAAGTTTTGGATCGAGATAGATTTTCTCTCTTCACTTTCCTAAGTATAAGTAAAATTCCTAGTCCAATAACTTTACGTATAGTATAGAATCGTATGTTTAAAAGTAGAATGTTCTTGATTCAAAATACCAATATCGTAGATAAGATTATCTATTGTTTGGTTTCAAGTAGATAAGCTTACCGTTTAAAATGCATGATTGTCAATAAGTTCATCTCACTAATGGAGGTATGAGCATGTTAGATAAATGACTTGGTCTTAAATAAACATATGTTGTATTGAATTTCTCAAAAAGGAAGATAGAAATATTTAAAAAAAAAAAAAGATTTTAACGCTTGACCTGAAGTAGTTATATTTTGACATTTCCAAGCATGCTTAACAATATTGAGTTGGATGCTCTTGTTGGTTTAGCTTCATGATTTCAAAGAATGGTTTATGTTTACCGTTGTGAATGTTTACTTTTGTGATAAGTTCTACCGCGGAGTCTATGCATGAAAACGAGACACGAAAATCGAGAAAGTTAGAAACATGACACCTAGGGTGTGGTTAATAAAAAGGCGTGTTTTTGAAAAGGCGAAATCTTTTGGAAACCACAATGTGGCCGGACATGGTAGCCCATTGTGTGGTGTGTGTTTTGTGTGCCAATGGGAACCCGGTGCGGCGGAACCATTGTGAGGATACTCGGGAGACTGGAACGGCAGAACCGAGGTTGGGTGTGTGGCTTGGTTATCCGCGGAGAGGAGCCAATGCTAAGTGTGCCAATGGGAACCCGGTGCGGCGGAAACATTGCGAGGATACTCGGGAGACCGGAACGGCAGAACCGAGATTGGGTGTGTTAAAAACAGATTTTCGAAATGTCGATTTGGTTATGAAAAGTGAAAATAGAGACACGATCTACGATGAGTCGCGTAGGAGAAACACAGAAAAACATGAACACCAACGATACTTGAATAGTGAATATGGATGTGCTATCGTTAATCATTTTTGTTAAACCTGCTTGTACTCTGTTGATTTTATGATCTATTGTTTGTAAGTTAAGGGTTAGTGGGTTTGGATATTCTATTGAGCTTTTGTAAGCTCACAGTATTACCTTTGGTGACCCTGACATATTATATTGGTGGCGACGCCAGTATAATGTGTCAGACCTTATAGATGAATAGGGCGAACTCTACGTCTTGGAGGCCCTTGGAGTCGAGAAGCTGGCCAGATTGGAGGAGGAAGCGGAGTAGTAGATAGGAACCCTAATTTATCTCTCCTGTTGTTGATTAAGAACACTCTTTGTCAGAGTTATGTTGTAATATTGAGCCAGACTCTATTTGGATTTTCAATGAAAATGCCTATTTAACGTTCCCAAAATTCGGGGGCGTTACACAATGCATACTAAACAAAGTTTTGGAGTGGTGCATTTGCAAGAGAAGAGAGTGATAAAATCACTAATTAACCTGATTACAACAAATAAGATAGAAATATTACTAGATCAAGACTTCTCTAGTCGAATAAGTTAATTATATCTTATTGGATGTTTAAAGCTTTGATTACTTACAAGAATCAAATATTTAGTAATTTTTCACATTTGGCAATTTCATTAGTTTGAATTGATTCAATAATCTTTAATTAGCCTGGAAACCTTCATTAGAAATTTATTAGAGGCAGAACCCCGAGGGCTTAGAAATTTATTAGAGTTAGAACCCCAAGGGCTTAGCCTGGTGGTTAAGATTTGGAACTTATGAATTTGTTTTCTCTTAAGGTCTTAGGTTCAAAACCTCTTAAATGCTATCGACTTATTTTGGCTAGTCCATATGGGACTTTGCCCCTGGCTTTCATCAGAGTCCCCTCTAGTAGATGATGGAATCAGGTCCCCAAAGACTATTCAAAGTTCGCAAAGCCAGCTGGGACACCATCAGGTATTATAAAAAAATTTGTTAGAGTCGTCGTTAATTTTTACAGATTGTACCAGGATTTGCAAGAAGGTCATTAATGATCAGATTGCTAAACGTAGGAATCATAACGTTAAGACATCACATTTGCATTCTGTCGAAAAACTCTTGTCATCAACTAAGCCTAAATCCTGTTTTTTTTTATATAAAAAAAAAAACCTAAGCCTAAACAGTGCAAGTGGGGCCCGGTAGTACCGATGTGCATTTGATTGTGTTCAAATCACACTAACTACAACAAACATTATTAACTTTCGCCGAGCAAAAAATAATTTGAGCCTAGATAGTATCTTATAAATATTGTTAGTTCTATACTGGTTTTATATATATCTGTCACCTCCACGTGCATCCAGGCTTGATAGGGAGTGTTAGACTTGTCTCACATCGATCATCTAAGCCACTCAAACTTGGTTAATAAATTCTAGAGGCTACTCCACCTATTGCCAATTGGTTGTCACATCATTGAGATTATTGCTAAAATCAGATCACAAGTACATAATTAGATATTATTATTAATTAATTTGTTAACCTACATTTTTAATTTGCTGGTTTGTGCTGTAAATCCACATTCCACGATTTCTTGCTCCTCCACAAAATATGGGTTACCAAGATTGAGCCCCCAAGCTTCCAAGGACTCAAGTCCTGTCCAGTTTAGGTTCCATCCATTAAGGGCGTGCACGGGGCATCATTCCCACACACACACACACAGAGTGTGTGTGTTCAATTTCCCACTTGTCATATATAAATTGTAAGCATATGCAGGCCAGGGTGAGACTAATTAGGGGATAGTGTTGTGCAGTGATGTGCACAGCACTGTGCTGCACATCTCCAAGCCGTCGGATTGTGCATCCAACGACTCGGATCTCATCTCGACAATGAATGACTCTCGATCGTTGGTTGTTGAGATGAGATCGAACCGTCGGATACACGATCCGACGACTCAGAGTTGCGCAGCACGACCTCACTACACAGCACCAACCCGGGTGCGACTGTGCTAGTAGTTAAACTCTTAATTCTGTATTTAATTAGTACAACCTAATCAACAGAAAAGCATGAAATAGAAAATAAGTAAAGGCTTGATTGACCACCCCCTGGTGTCCGAAGGGGAAAAAGAAATTTTACTATGCCCCCAAAAAGAACCCAAGGTGGACCTTTCAAGAGGCCTCCTTGATCTGTCGCAACAAGAGAATCCAGAAACTCCCTCCGCCCTAACATATTTGTCATGTCCGCAAAACAGAATCTTAAAAATAATACAATTTTTACAAGAAAAATTTAAAAGTATTTTAACAACTTAATAGATATCAATGAGTTCTTTTAATTTGTAAAAAAAGTTTGAATTTTTCCTCAAAAAAATTGCATTATTTTTAAGTTATTGTTTTAAGGACCAGACAAACAATTTGGGACGGAGGGAGTATATATATATTGACATGCCTGCGCATGAGAAATAAGACTCCATTCTTGTTAATTTTTTTTTTTTTCATTTTTGTGTGTTTTGTTCATTATTTCTGAATTTTTGGTAGATTCGCGTCATATTTTTTGGGTTAATTATTCATCTCAACGAGATGAGTCTAACAAGTAAAAAATTATGACCAAAAGCAAAAACAAAAAATGTTCACTAAAGACGAAAAACATACCACAAACAGTTCTGTTTTTTTTTTTTTTTTGGTCTAAAATGTCATCTTATATGAGCTTTTTTAACATCAATCCACATTAATTCCAAAAGTTATGATGAAAAACTCAACAAAAAGTTAAGCAAAAAATTTTAGACAGAAAAATTTACGAGAATACGCCCTAAATAAACAGAAGCTACCAAACTACCTCCTCACTTCCACCACACCCAGGCTCGTTCCTAACGGGGCTGGGGGGAAAGAATTGTGCCGTGAGCTGGTGAGAAAGACTTGTGCCGTGAGCTCCCAAAAAAGATCTATTATGTTAGTGTAATTATTAATTTTGTCGTTAAAAAGAAGAGTGATATTTAAATGATATTTTTACGCCTTAACACCAAAAATGTCCTGGACGGCCTTGATCACACGGTCCACACCTCAAACCTGCCACTACCAACCTGTTTGGATTTTATTAGTTGGGTTGGGCTACTGAACCATTTTCCAAAATGTTCCCATATGCATAAAAGGTTGACCATATATAATGAGTAATGGTGACATTGGCTTTTGTCATCTTGAAGGGAAGCTAGCTAGCTAACCACAACATGATCCAATTATATGATTTAGCTGGGGGAGAGAGATATGGGAATCAAAGAAACCACTGTGTATATAATAATTGAATTTTCAATCCAAAGGTTAGTTATTTGTCATACCCAAATCTGACTTCCCATTGGATGCCTTGAATGTTTTAGCTAGCCATGTGATCATTGGGAGGAATATTGATCACAAAGAATCAGAGTGAATAATATTTCTTCTTCTTTTTTAACTCGAGATATCTCAACCAACTTGCGTGCATCTCTAATATTATATTTTTTAAAAAGACCAATTTCACTAGCAAAGGAAAAGTCCCGTATAAACTAATCTCATAAGAATTAATACTCTCTCCGTTCCAATTTAATTGTCCTTAATTCTATTATAACCAGATAAAAAAATTAGTTGTTATATCTTTAAATCGGTAATGAATTTTATATTCAATATGAATTTTGTTTGATAAATCTCGATTAGTTCTATAATACGTATAATGTTTTTCAAATCACATAAAATATTATAAAATTCATTACCGATTTAAAGATATAACTAATTTTTATCCGGTTAGAATAGAATTAAGGACAATTAAATTGGGATGGAGAGAGTAATACCTAAGAGATTTCGAACCTAAGACTTAAAAAGAAGCGAACTCTTAAGTGACAGGCCTTTTGACCCCTGGGGTTGTACGTCATTGTCAATAATCTTGACTAATCTTATTATTAGGAGAAATAGAACTCCAAGAAACTTAAAAATGAATGTTTGGTGAGTCATATATAGCTAATGCAGATCATTAGATAGCTGGTTAATTTAATTACATGCATAACTAATGATATCTTCCTAGGACAAAAAACAAAAACCAACCAAACCTAATCTCTAAAATCACTTTCAAAGAGTTGGCAAAGGTCAATGGTCCTCTTTCCTATGATTACATCCTCAATTACTCTTGAATACTCTGAGGTAGGTTTTTTACAGGGTACTGTGTGTAGTTAATCCCCAGAATTTATCAAATGACATAGCAACTATATATGGGAATGGGATACACTGCAATCACACTATGTTAAGATAAACTCCCCCTGAAAAGATTTTAAACAAGTTGAGACGAGTTCGGTTGTCAATAGTTCAACTTGGGTTCAGAAGAGAACTTTAAAACTTTTTTTTTTTTTTTTGAAACGGCAAAAATATTATTAGAAAAATTCGATAATGGGTACATCGAGGGAAAGAACTTTGAAACTTTATTCAATACTATTTGTTAGTCAAGTCAATTTCAAGCAAGATTCAGTTGAGTTTATGATGTACTAAGCTCAATTAATTTTTCATTTTTCTTCTACAGTATGAGCTTATCGATCGAGTAGAGTTCAAGCAGAGCTAAATAACATGATAGCAAAAAAATCTGCTCGAGCTCTGTTTATAATTTATTTTTTTATATCTTTTTTTCTTTTTTGTTGAGGAGACTCCCTTTGACAGAACTTGTAACAGAGTGGAACAGGAGCTCAAGAACCTTGGTGTATTTATTCTTGAAGGTTGTCTACTCGACAGCAGATCATTTCATATATAAGAAAAGTCGTTCATCTCTGATATCGGATTCTAGGTGGGTGGAGATCGAATCATCAGTGAATCTTGTTCCCACCGCAGTATCACCATTAATTCTTAAGCTGACGTGGCACTTTGTAATTGGTCTAGAGCAAGACCAGAGATGCTCCAATTAATAGCACATTCTTATTTTTCAGGTCCCAATCACAAGTTTGGCAGAATATGTCGTTGGTCCCCTTTTTTCCAAAGGGCAGATCAAAATTTTCTGGGAATGCTGCTGAGACAGAAGGAGATCTCTTGTAAGGTCAATCCGGGGCTGCACTTTTGTCCCAATGAATGTATTTCTCCTCTGGGGTTACACAAGGTTGGTCAAACCTTTAGGTACACTCATACCAATTTTTGATAGTTACGTTCAATAAATAATGGACTGGGGAAGGCTTGCCCAATAAAGTGCTGAAATTTTTAGGGTTTTTCTAGGACTATTAAATTAATTAACCTCATAAGTCTCCACTAACTAATTAATGTACACTTTTTATTACTACCGTGGACCATGCAACTTTAAAAATTATTTTACTTTCTGGCTTGTGGAATTTAACCAATTTTTTGGTTGAGACCATATAGTTTCTAGATTTGGAAGGATTTGAATACATTTTTGCAGTTAATTTGGTAGCAAGATTACTAAATAACATGTTTAATTTTCTTTGATGAGCACAATTCATTAGTGCCATTTCCATTAGAGACTTGTGGCCAGTAATATTACGTTGTTTTTGTTCAAAATGACTGATCATTTTGAGCAATAACATTGTTTTACCTTTTCCAGAGATAACATTAACCATTCAGTTTGGGACACCGTCACATGGTGTCCCAACCACACATTCATATTTCATGTACAACTTAGGCACTTGGTCCCTGAGTTCAATATAGAGGCATGTAGCAGTGGAGGGATTTAGGGTACCACACGGGGAGCACCAACATTATCGAGATCAAAATGACTCTCTTTTTTTAAATTAACCAAGTCAAAACCTAAGTAATAAGTTCATTCTTCCTTATATATCTTCTCATAGGAAAGCTCTGAGATAGTACTTGGCATGGTTATCCGAGTAGTTACACCTTTCCATTTTTTAAGTTCCAAAGCCGCAACCACTCCCAGGCCTCTCCCACACTTCCTTCCTCAGCAGTAATGTATTTTTCATTATATATTTGGATAATCCTTGTTAATTAAGTATTTGAGTTATCAGAACCAAGTGGTGCAATTTAATTTTATATTCATGGCCCAAGAAAAAGGAAGAAAAGTACCAGGATTTGTCCACATGCAACATGCACTATTTTAAATGTTTACTCAGTAGTAGATCAGGGAGGGAGGGAGGGAAGTGTATGGGCCGGCCATTCAAGTTTTTTTCTTCTATCTAGAGTTTGGTCACCTCGATATATCCTTTCAATACATGATTCTTTTCTTGGACCGACCAGCTACCAGCACATATAAAACTCATCCTCAGTTGAAGACTACCTCTCTTTCTCTCTCTCTCAAGATCAGTTCCCTCCATGTTCTAACTCCCTCTCTCTCTCTCTCATTGGAGATCAGTTCCCTCCATGTTCCATCCACCAATGAGAAACCCACAATATAAACTACTCATTCACCCATTTCCATAGTGTAGGCATATTTTGCGTGATACACATAGCTTCATCAACAGACACCGAATCCACCAAAAACCACAGATTTGCGAAATGGGTTCTCATCCCAACCACCTTGGGCTGTTCCTATGGCTGTATTATCTGGGCATTTCCGGCTCAAAATTCGTGGCTTCACAGAGCAACGCAGGGGCCCCTGCGGTTGTTCAAGGAACTGCCTACATCAGTGGGACAGTTTCGGTTGGGACGACAGATGTTGATTTCATCTGTGCTACTCTGGATTGGTGGCCCCCACAGAAATGTGACTATGGGACTTGTAGCTGGAGCACTGCTTCTCTTCTCAATTTGGTTAGTTTTAACTTTCTATTTCTTTGCTTTAATCTTTATAAACGACTACGAAGATTAAACGGAACAAGAATATACCGTCGTAAGCCATCCAAGACCATCGAAAAAGACAGCAAAAAAGGTAAGACTCCAACTGACCACCAAAAGCAACCCGACGTGAAAACAAACATACACCTAATCGAGCCTCAAGCCCATTCTTCATTTTTGCTCTAATTATTTGGCTATTTTCTCTTTAGTTGAGTGAGCTTTCTCAGACCCTTTGTTTTTCATGCCAAAAAAATAAGCTTCTAGGCATAAACTTTAGTTTTTTTTCTCCTTGTTTTAAAGATCTCGATTAGTTTCTTTATATTTTTTTAGAAAATTTTAAAAGTTATGTAATAAAGTGATTTATTTTGTTATTCAAAAAACCGGCACGATTTTTATAGAAGGACAAATAGTTTGGGAGGGAGCGAGTATTTAGTTCTGAAGACCTTATTTGTATTTCTGCTTGGGGATTTTGGAAAATTTTAATTTGGCATTCTAAGTTATTGAGGTCTGTCTTCTGGGCTTTTGCAAAATCATTTGATATCTGAAATTAGACATTCGGAAACACAAAGAAAGGAAAATGAGGAGATCATCAACTTTTGAGTTAGTAGTATTTTGCCTTCATTGTTTTTCTAATTTCCAAAACTAGGGGAAATTTAAAACAGAGGAATGAGGAAATTCAAAAGAACTTAATTTATTCAATCCAGTTGATAGTTTAATTCTTGTTTTTTTTTTTTCTCCATCAATAGAAGAGATAATTTCATCATATATAAAATTCTCGTGTTTTCGATCTGTTTCAATTTCATGATTTTCTGGCCAACAATATACTTGAGAGAGCAGAGCAGAGCCGTTCTAGTTTCTTCTGACTGTGTAAATTATTTTGAAAAACTAGTACAGGTTAATGAGAATATTTAGAATTGTGGAGGAGCCCTACCCTGCCTCGCCTCTCCCAGCACCCCCATTCAGTCTGCCCATACTCCCTGCAAAGTGATACTAGTGCAGGGGCGGATTTAAGTGAAGCACAGGCGGGTCACGTGACCCACCTGAAATTGTGGGAATTTTGTTTTTTTAACCGAGAAGATAAGTAATATATATAAAAATTACCCAAAATCATAATAACATTGGCGCCTTGTACCAGCGGTAAGAATGGTGGCTTTTATGCAATAGGTCGTTGGTTCGAGTCTTGCCAGCTTCCTCCAACTTTTCTTTTTATAGCTGATGTTGAAACAGCTGAAAAACAAAAACAAAAAAACACTTCCATCTTGTTGCTTGCAGGAGTTGAACCAAGAGATTAATATCATTCATGTACCACAATGCCAACAACAGCTTTGTATTACAATTACACAACTAAATGTAATAAACTATTACTCTCTCTGTCCCAATTTAAATGCTCCATAGTCCATACAAAAATTCATGCAATTTTGAATAAAAAAATAATATGCTAAAATATATATATTTTTAGTTCAAAATTGTACAAATTTCTATAGGGATCATTTAAATTAGGACAGAGGGAGAATTTCGTTTATTTTTTTCTTAATGTTCTTCACTATATGTTGTTTGATCAAGGCTACAATTAAAAGGTGACCCATCTGTATACAATTCCTAGATCCGCCACTGTACTAGTGCATAGGGCTGCAAACGAGCTAAATACTGTCATAACTGTGTAGCCCATACTGCAAACGAGCCAAATACTGCAAACTCGGCTCATCATCCAAGTCATTTGATTGCATTAGAAAATGATATGAATTTAATCTAGTAGTCTTGATTCGAGATTGTGCTAAACTGACACCAAACCGGTGTGATAACTTCTTCTTTTTTTTGGCTTTTAAACACTGTTGTTAAGCTTAAAAAATACTACTCTATAACTATAATTTTCAACTTCCCAGATTTATTTACTAGCACCATCTTGGAGACTGAGCAAAGAATTGTTAGTTAAAAAGATTCAACAATTTATTTTTAAGTACCAAGTAGGCTGTATTTTTAAAGAGTTGCTCTGCACATTCCAAGGAGATTCCAGTACTTTTTCCCTTTTTTTCAGATTCCAGTACTTTTTCCCTTTTTTTCAGAGTTGGCTTGTTTTTTAGTGCAAGGGAGGCTAACAGGAGACCATTTTTCTGGGGTGAATCTTGAATTTTTTTTATTTTTCTGTTTGTGATTATATCAATGTCAACTTGTAAAAATCTTTTTTCCTATTGTGATTATCAATGTCAAGTTGAGGAACAAGTAAAAGAAACAACTGTCATGGCACTTGCTTCATGGTGAAAAAAGATTATTCCCCTTTCGAGATGATTTGATTGTATGTACGCGTAACGGGGTATATATACATGTTCCAGAAAACCTCATCGTCGATATTTATAATCATAACAGGGTCTACGTGTCCCAGAAAACCTCGTCGTCAATATCGATAATAAAAACTAGTCGACTCTCATCGCTTAAAATGGTCATCGCATTATTCGTTTTTCCGTTCAGTACTTTGGTACTGAAAAGAAGTTAGTACTAAACAGTTTGTACGTTTGGCTTTTCGTAGGATCTTACAAATGTAGTCTTGTTGAACGCGATCAAAGGTATGAAAAACTTCTGTAAATATTTTTTGTGATTTCGTAGATATATTCGCTCTTAATTCGGTGCCGAAAAAGTCTAAAATTTACCCATTTTTATTTGCATTTGCAGCATTTTCTCCCCTGAAAATTAGAATGGGAGGAACTTTGCAAGATAATGTCAGATACCAAACCGTGGGTGACCAAACACCATGTACCGGATTTGTTCAAAATAGTGCAGACCCGTTTGGCTTCACTCAAGGTTGCTTACCCATGGCTCGATGGGATGCGCTAAACGTTTTCTTCAAAGAGGCCGGGTAAGATATCTGGTATCGTTTCGTTTTCGCTTTATGCTTTCTGTTTTCATTTCATGTAAGAGATAGGAAATTTATGCGGAATTTTTTTTGAAAAGAAAAAGATTTGAATCCAAAACGCTTTGGTTTTCAAGAAGCATTGATGAGATGTTTTTGGATTTTGAGAACTATATTTAAGCAAAAGTGAATAATCACCTTCGAGTCGTCCGATCGTGCATCTAACGGCTCGGATCTCATCTCGGCAACAAACGATCGAGAGCCGTTTATTGCCGAGATAAGATCCGACAGAACAGTACTGTGCACACCAGTGTGCAGCACCATCCCCCAATTGATATGAATGATATGAGAACCAAGACTCCTCAACGTTTTTTTTAACTTTTTATATTTGTTTCTGAAAATGTGAGGGAGAAAAATGAAGACTGCAAACAAAAACGAAGAGAACAGAAACACCATAATCTTTTTCTATTCAGTTCCCAAACAAGCAGGACTATGGTGCATTCTTTTTAACTTAATTTTCTTCTTCGTTTTGTGTGTTTTGTTCGTCTTTTTTGAATTTTAATTAGATTCGTCTAATATTTTTTGGATTAATCATACGTCTCAACGAGAGGAGTCTAAAAAGTACAAAATTATGACCGAAAGCAAAAAAAAAAAGTTCACTAAAGAAGAAAAAAATATCAAACAGCTGTCTTATTTGTCTAAAGTGTTGTACATCTTATTTAAATTTTTTCAACATTGGCCTATACTTTTATACTTTTCCGATATACGAACAATCAATCTCAAAAATTACAATGAAAAGCTAAACAAAAAGTTAAAAATATCAAAATAAGTTTCAGACTTGTAAGTTAAAAAGAACACAAATACCAAGATAATGTGGGAACGGCCTCGGAAACGACCCGGACAGGACGGTTCAGTCCCTTAAACCCATGCCATATATTACGTAACCTTGTATATATTCCCTTACAAAACCTTGCTACTTGGCTCTTTTTTATACAAATGCAGGGCAAGAATTATATTTGGACTGAATGCATTGACTGGAAGAACAGTAGGTTCAGATGGCACTGCTAGAGGAGCCTGGAATTCTACCAATGCAGAATCTCTTATCAAGTATACTATCAACAAGGGTTACACCATCGATGGCTGGGAATTTGGTAAGAGCTCTCATTTTACACAATTCACTAGCTCATTGACCCTAAGGAGTTGCCCCACCGTGCCGTAATTTTAGCCCAAAATCGGTATGGAAATATTATGAATTCCTACACGAATGTCGGATCGAAAAATAAAACGCTTTCATATATGCATATTGTTTGTATGTTTTTAGTCTTTGAATCAGTATGAAAATTTTCGATAATTTATGCTCTGGAGTGTGTTATTTTTTTATCCGAAAATGGCATGACTATTCGCGATTGACTAAAGTTAGGGGACGAAAAAGTATGTAGATCCGAAAAAAGAAAGTGCATAGAAACAGAACACACGAGGAGGAGTTTTATCCAAAACATTAGAATTTGAAAGAGATGAGAAATAGTGAGGAGGGAGGAAAAATACAGAAACAAGATGAATCATTTGGCCATTTTTGTTTCTTGAGATTTGGTGAGAAACCACGACCTTTCATTTTCTCTACTTTTACAACTCCATTCATGTCCATTCTCAATACAAACCTATTTGCATATCTATTGTAACTTGGTATCCGACTCAATGAAAAGATTAGCCCCGTTGAGTAACCGTTGTTTTCATTTTCACCAGGAAATGAGTTAAGTGGGAGTGGAATCGTAGCAAGCGTTGCCGCGGACCAATACGCGGCCGACACGATCTCTCTCCAAAACTTGGTGCAGAAACACTACAGAGGATTTACGCTGACGCCTATCGTCCTCGGACCGGGAGGCTTCTTCGATGCAACTTGGTTCCCCGAATACATTCAAAAATCACAAAACTCTCTCCAAGTGGTCACTCACCACATTTACAACCTGGGTGCAGGTACATTTAACAACCCAGACAGCATTTTCTCATTGCAGCATATTTCACATTGAGCATACGGATGTTCGGACATAGATGTGTCCAGAACTATTCGACGCACATGGGTTTCACAGTCAAACGGCTCCGGACACATCTACTTTCGGACATCTGTGTACAGAGCATTTTCCTTTCAAATTTCCCCTCTATGTGAGTCACCTTGTGTACCTTATGTCCATTCTGCAGCATCTTCTTGTTTGAGCTGGTTTCGTGTTTTTTTTTTTTTTTTTTTTTTTTTTTATGCTTTTCGATTTTTTTGTTGGTGGTTCGGATACAAAAACATTGAGAAGCCAAAGAACATTAAGTAGGTGTTGGTTGCCTGGTTGGTAATCTGTAACATTTTGTCTCCGCTTTTTATACTGTTCTAGGAATCTCGAAACTAAAACTGAAAGCATCCTTGACAAAGGTTTTCGTTTTGTAAAACATGTCTGACAACTTCCCTCTATGATGATTCGTGTTTTCAGTTTACCACCTTCGGCAACCCCTCACATCCATTTACACCGCCGCCTCAGGCAACTCCCCCGGCCACCACATCCTTTGACTCTCCCCACCTCCATCCACCCCTCTGGCGACTCCCCTCCGACCAGCACCCTGCACCATGAGCAAAACAACACTCTCCTACTGACCTGATCTCACGTAAGCGTATCTGTATTTGACAGAGTAGGTGAACATACTCGACTACTCTTGAAGGATACAGTACTCTCACATGGCATAATAAGTAGTACATACAATACTTCATAATGTAGCTTTGGTTTATAGTCAGAGGAATAACCATCAAGAGCTCATATCAGAGTTCGTTTGTCTAGCTATCGACATCACAAACCTTTTGGCCGACCCTCTCGCTTGTTTTTAGAAACAATTTCTTCAAAAGCTATAGTGCACCAAGCCTGAAACAAAAACTTGTTTCCTGATTTTATTAACGGAAAGCTGACTACCTTACCAAACATCTGCCTTGCTCATATAGGCGTCGACGATCACTTGGTTGACAAGATCCTTGATCCAAACTATCTTGGTGGCGAATCCCAGACCTTCAGCAGCCTTCAAACCATTCTAAAGAACTCTGGAACTTCAACAGTGGCATGGGTTGGTGAAGCCGGTGGAGCTTATAACAGTGGCCATAATCATGTCACTAATACATTTGTTTTCAGCTTTTGGTAAGTTAGATTCCAACCTTTTTTCACCATCATTTTTCTTCTTTTGACTCTTTATTTTGTTTTGGGATATGTTTCTAAAATATAATGAACTTTGTGTTCAACAAAACAGGTACTTGGATCAGCTTGGAATGGCAGCCTCTTTCGATACGAAAACATACTGTAGACAATCGCTCATTGGTGGAAATTATGGCCTACTCAACACTACTACCTTTGTTCCGAATCCCGATTACTACAGGTTTCATTCTTAATTCCCACAACATTAACTACATGGGGTACGTCATGTAACTGGTATATGTCCCCTTCCTCTCACAACACGGTAGAGGCCACTTTACTGGGGATGCACTGCGAGAGGAGCGAGATATACACATGTTACATAAAATAAATTTACCGACTTTTTCTTTTTCCTCTATAAAGTCATCCACAAAACGAATATACAAACACAACATTGGTGTTCCAGTCAAAGTTCCTTATTACTTTTCTCTACATCAAACCACAAACTAAGCAACATGTACATACTGCTTTGCATACCGATACATTTCCCTAGTTTTGGATTCACGTTCGGCAAATTGGCAAACGTTGGTGATTGAACTGCATCGACTTTTACTGTCACATAACAGAGTAGGAATTAACACCAACCTGACATTTTTGTTGTTCTTGATGAATATAATGTGCAGTGCTCTTCTTTTTCACCGGCTCATGGGAAGAAAAGTCCTGGCAACTACCTTCAACGGGACAAATAAAGTCCGCGCTTACACTCACTGTGCCCAAAAATCTGTAAGTAACCAACACCTCAATTTTCGACCAAATTGTGTATATCCAGCGCTATACATGTGGAGTATTGGCCTAGACTGAATATTGGGTTTGCCTGTAACAGAAAGGAATCACATTGCTCTTGATAAACCTAGATGGAAACAACACAGCACAAGTTGAGGTTTCTATTTCAAATGTGATAGTGACACAACCCCTTAATCGGAACTCAGCGCCCCTGGCTGCAAAGTCTGGTGTCATAACAAGAGAAGAATACCATTTAACAGCCGCAAATGGAGATTTCCAGAGCCAAACAGTGGTTCTAAATGGGAAACCACTAACCGTGGATTCCTCTGGAGGAATTCCTCCCTTGCTACCCGTGAGGGTGGACCCTTCACAACCTGTAACTGTTGGTCCTTACTCTATAGTGTTTGTTCACTTTCCCAGTATTCGGGTTCCTGCTTGTAAGTAGGCAGCAAGGCCTGCTCATATACAACAATTGTAAATCCGGTTTCCTATTCCAGATTCAGATTATGCGCTAAAATGAAGCGCTTATTGAGTAATGTAAACATCGGAAGGCTATACATATTACTCCCCTAAAAAGGTGAAAACTATACGTCAGTCGTTTATAGTATTATCACCGGACGAATTTGGAATAGCAGCACAAAAGAGCCTAAAAGAGATTCCACAAAACCTCATAAAGTCTCAAAGCACAATACCACGATGGTCATAAGTCATTAACATAACTAGAAACCCTCATAACTAAGACTTCTCTCATGATACCCCACTTTATCACGAAACCACAACACTACGTAACATTCACCACAAGAAGCACGCGGATGTGCACGGTAGACTTATTATCCGTAATGAAAAGGGAAAACGATGCAAGTGGAGTTATAGTTCAATGGCAAGCACCATGTACTCCATGCATTTGATTGGGGTTCAAACCTCACTAATTACAACTAATACTACCAACTTTCTCCGAGGAAAAAAAAAGTGAGATTAAAAATAAAAATAAAAAAACTCATGGTATATATTGAAGAAGGCAAGCTGACCAAAATTCAGTAGCAACTGAAACGGCTGAAATGAAAAAAGAATATCGATTTACACAGCAGGCCCCCGGGGTCGGTTAATTTTCTTCCCATTTGTACTTTTACGTTTAATCAACTGAACAACCTATAAATAATGGTCAGAGCTTTTAGCCGAAAAATGAAAATTTCAAAACCTGCGAGAAGAAATAATCAGAATCCTAAGCTGGAATCTGGCGCTATTTGTGAGCGATTTATAAAGGGAAAAGAAAATAATATGAAACCAAAAGAAATAATTTAGTTTCTCCATCTCATTCACTCATGTTCCATTTGACATTTTCCTTTCCCTCATAAACACCACAAATCGCTGAATGCAACATGACGGTGGGTTTCCAACAATGACACCCCGAGAAATCACTCAAGCTGCAGAAATCTGCTGCTCTTGCATGGAAAGCGGAACAGCTGGTCTCCAACTTGTTCCATCGGGACTATCCATGAGAGCAATACCCACAGCAGCCAACTCTTTCCTAATTGAATCCGACTTCTCATACTCTTTGCTCATTCGTGCACTCGTCCTTTCTTCAATCTTCTGCAGTACTTGATCTTCGGTCAGCTTTGCACGCTTCAATGCCTTTTCCATCAGCTGCTGCAATACCTGCAGTACACAAGAATTGGATGTGAGCGAAAATGGGATGACTAGCCATAGAGCAATGGGGATGTATTGCTTGGTACAGTGAATAGCGTTTTCCTTGCAAGAAAACAGAAATGCATGTAAAATGGAAGCATTGGAATTTGAAACCAACTAGAGTGATTCATCCATGGCGTCCATGAACAAGTTGAATCAAATTATTCCAGTTGAACAAAAAAACAAAAAAAGAACTTGCACAATTTGGTCACTCCTGTATTATGGTAACTAAAGAGTTTATCATGTTGCCGTTGAAAATAAAAAAGAGGTCGTCATATTGCAAGAGAGAGAATTACTAAGCCAATGAAAATTTTGACTACCTCCGAGTAACTCGTTGGCATAAGGCCTAAAATGGAGAGAACATTCTTAATTGCCTTCTCCAAAGCTGCAAGTGATTCTATACGCAATTCTTGCTTCTTCCCCTGCATGGAGCATTCAGCCAAAACTATTAAGAAGGTTATAATGGAGGTTCCTTGAACCAGCAATGAGCCAGAGGTCAAGGGAACACAGCAGAGGAGGGTCTAGGTGAAGAAAATAAGTGAACTTAATTTCCACAAATTGATATAAACAAATTGCTAAAATCAATGCTAAAGTAAAGCAGCAATAACCAATAGAACAGCTTAAGTAGGTCCAAACAGAAATCCTTGTGCTGATTGTGAGCCAACTCAGTTGTCAGGAGTGCTGTACTCATTGGTTTGTGATTCTTGCCTGATTTACCAACTCTTTGATGCACTAGATCCATATTAATTTGGCTAAAAACTTAAGCTCCAAACAACCAACCCAAACCAAGCAGCAATGTAGGCCCCAACTGCCTGTCACACTAAAGGCATGGATGAAGATGCCCATCCTTGAAACTTTTGTGATTTTCGGCAAATTATGCGCCAATAATCAGTACGATGAAACAGTCTAACATGAATCCATATTCATATCTGTAAAAAGTCCTATAATTCTATCATCGAGGATCAATACCTGGCGCGTATGTAGCAAATCATTGATGGTTTTCAAAGGTTCAGAGAGAGCAGATACAGAAACAGGAGTGTGAAGATCGTCCAACATCGACAGTAGAACTTCTTCATTAAATTTACTGATGCAACTAAAGACAGCGGGTGGAATTGAGTCCTTTCGATCCTCCTCATTATGGTGGCTCAAAACTTCTTCACAATCATGCAATGTCTGCAACCAAATGAACCTAATAAATCACAAAATAATAGAAAATGCGTCTCCAATGAGTATCTACACTACAAGTAAATTCTGAATGCAGTCAAATACACGGAATTCTAAAGCAACATACCTCAATTTTGTTCGTCACAATGACAAAAACAAATTGAAATTGAAAGAGAAGGGTTCTAGACTTCTCATAAAGGTTTGTCAAAAATATTTTCAATGGGCATTTTTGAAATAACATGGTACAATACTTCTAGGCGTATAACAAAGCAGAGTAGACGCGGCTGCCAAGTAGGTAGTCCCAAAAGAAGGTTGAGACACAAGGATTAACAAAATGTAATCGAAAGCAAGATCAAACTGACATGTAGACAATGTCCAAGTGGTTCCCTTGGAAAACCAAGGCTAACATCAATGCATGCACACAGCAAAAGTGCATAAATAGAGACAGAGCTATATACATGCACATAAACATACGTGTGTATATATGTGTGCGTGTGTGTGTGTGTTTAAGAGAGGGCGAGAGAGAGTAGCCCTTATTTGCAAACTGAAGGCTTAGCATTCTTGTACCTGATAGATGTAAAAAACACGGTCAGAAGCATTCTCAAGCAGTACATCAGAGTAGTTGATTGGTGATCGATAGTGCGTCCCAATCAAGAAAAGTCTCAATGCAAGGGGATGATACAAGTCTATAACCTGCAAGACCAGAAAAAGAACAAGGAACACTATCGATGCTTTTTCCATAATATTTTATTACTTATCAGAAAACAAAAGTTAGAGCTACAAGAATCTGTTTAGATAGCTAGATATACATTTTTGGGCCCATTTTCTGACAGCTTAAGCTTTTGGAGAATTAGTAATCATATCAGAGCTCACATTGGGAGAGGTCTTGGGTTCAAGCCTCTCTATATGCACTGATTCCCCGCTTGCATTATTTTTCTCTCCTTGACCTTCTTTCGCAGTGTGTGTGGATATTTACACCTCCAAGTGCAAGACAGGTTGCATGTGAGGGAGGGTTATAGATAGCTTGATATACATTGTTCAGCCCATTTCCTAACAGCTTAGGCTTTTGTGACAATTGGTAACTTAACAGAATTGACAAAAAAACTGAAACAACATAAAAACTGGAAGCCTGTTTACTAAGGTTTCTGACATAAGTCTAAGAAAAGGAGGAAAACAAGGGATATTTTGAAACGTAACAAGTGCAAAATCACTTTACCTGCCGGATTGTGAAGAAGTTCCCTAGTGACTTGGACATTTTCTCTGAGTCAATGGTTACAAATCCATTGTGCATCCAGTAGCTTACATTACTCTTCTTACATGCAGCACAACTCTGAGCAATTTCATTTTCATGGTGGGGGAAGATAAGATCCATCCCTCCACCATGTATGTCGAAAAAGTATCCTAAATAAGCAGCACTCATAGCACTGCACTCTATATGCCAACCAGGTCTTCCAGGACCCCACGGACTCTCCCAAAAGGGCTCCCCTTCTTTTGCAGACTGAAATGGAAACAAACAACCTTAACCACTAGGGCAATGGAAACTGAATCAGTTGGAAACAGGTTAAACTTTTATACTGTAACTCGTTAACGACTTGATGCAGTTGCTCATATCAACAATTCAACATCCACACCAGAAAATTTGGAAATAAAAACAGGTACAAAGAGTAATATGATAGAATCCCTAAAATGGAAAAAACTACTTTATAAAAACATGTACAAATAGTACTATAACAGAATCCCTAAAAAAGCAAAAACTAATTTAAAAACCAGCTGTGTAATCAAAATGCACTTTTCAGTAATAGCTCAACTACCTGGATTTTGAACCACAGCGGAACTAGGAACAAAGATGAGTTCCATTGCAGCTTACCAATAAAAAGTACTAAATCAAGGATAGGTTACTAAAGTTCATACGGTAGCAAAAGTCGACCGTTTACTACCAAAAAGGCCTGCTCAAGATAAGTTAATAGGACAAATCCTTCTTGCTTGTACTTTATTCATTGGCTTCTAAGACATTCTTCAGATTTTTGATGTGTTTTGTTTGTCTAAGCAGTCCCCCAAGTTACTAACATGTATCAAGACAGAAATCACAAAAGAACAGGGCAAACGACTCTTCCAAATGGGACCAAGTTTCTTCAATTCCTGGCCACCAGGAGAATTATCAACCTAACAAAACCGCAAATAGAAACCCAGTAAGATGACCGAACACATGGACGCATGCTCCAACCCAAGCTAAAGATGCTAAAATCAGCCAGCTACTGTCAAGTCCTAAAAGCAAATAAAAAGTAGATAAGATGACAGTCTCAATACTAACATAAACATAGATAAAGGTTCTGAATTGCAAGACGATCGTCATGAGTGGATAGTCTTCATCTTAGGTTTTAAATCCAAAAAGATTTGGTCAACCCAGGCAATAAATGCGGCTTTAGCAATTCTGAACGGTCATGATGACTTCCAACATTTAACTACCAGCTCTAATGCAACCAAAATTCACGAAGCTTATAAGATGCTCCCTCAGTCCCATTTTTCCTGTCCATGTCTCCAATTTAGGATGCCCCAAAGGGCATGCCTATTTTGGAAAGTCAAAGCATGGCGCTTTTTAGGTTTCAAAACAACCCCTTACAAACAGGGATAAAGCTGTAATGGTGGAAATCAATACATTTTCACTGGGACTACATTAAATGCATGTTTAAAAGTTGGAACTCCCAAAGGGCACTAAAATTGTGGGACTGAGGGAGCATAAGAAAGCCATACACAACTAGTAGTAAATGTTGGAAACTGACATTATTTACAATAATAAGATTATAAACAACTAAAATAAGGTCAATAGACATAAGCAGTCAATTTAAGCAACTTTGGTTGATTTGATGTTGCAGAACTTATAAAATCTGTGGATGCGCATAAAGATTTATGTACACTTACTTTCCACAAAGCAAAATCAGCAGGATTTTTCTTCCTAGAGTCGACAGCAACCCTTTCACCCGCCCGATTATCTTCTAATTTTCGCCCAGATAGCTGTCCATAATCGGAAAACTTGTCTACAGAGAAGTAAACATCCCCATCAATGTTGTAGGCACAGCCATTATCAAGAATCTGTCACAAAAGGACCAGTAAGTCTAATACGAACTAAAGATTTAAAATTAAATAGAAGTACCAGATTACTCATAAACCAAATTAGTCACATTATACTAATGCTTCATAAACAAGCCTGCCTTATTTCAGGGAGACGCTTCCAATGGAAAAAGTTTCTAGAAGAATTGAGTCCATAATAATTGAAACAAAAAATACATAGTTGAGGACCTGAGGTAATTCTATAACACTACAAGAGTAATCAAGCTGAAAAGTGTAAGAGAGGCGTATACAACTATCAAACAAGAAACCTTATATCCTTCTTGTTCTAATTTTCCTAGGCAAAACTCAAACATGGGTTAACCACATTGGCCCCCAACCCCAGGCGACAGCAACAAAGCCACAGTACCCAAAGCTTTTTCCAAGAAAGCCAAGTCTCAAATCTCAAGGAACAAAGACATCAAAACCATTTGTAGATAGAATACCTGCTTAATCATGTCAATGATTTGGGGCATGTGATCTGAGACACGAGGCTCCACAGAAGGAGACAAGCAGTTAAGATACACCATATCCTGACGAAATTCTTCACAATAACGTCTGCTCAAACTAATGGGATCCTCACCCAGTTCTCTTGCTCTGGCAATTATCTACAGAATTTGAAAATTGTAGACTCAGCTATCCTGTACATATGTAACAAGCAGTTGATGCCTGGCATTCAGTACTTCGAGCTTAATAGCAACAAACCAAATGAGCAAATTAATTTTTCATAGCAATAAAGTCATAACATCGCAATCAGGATGATGTGATCAGGATAATGTTAAGATGCATATAGTGTACGGCAAGGTCGCAGTGGGTAAAATGTGCAATGAGAAAAGCTGGGTAATGTAGCAGAAATACAAATGAACCAACTTCCACTTGTATTAAAGAGCTTCAAGAAAGAAATAGCCAAGGAACCAAACATCCGTTTGTTCCATAGTAAAGGTGGAAAGGCTTTCATACAAGACCGAAGCTAAACATTTGTGGAATTACGCAAAATTCAAATGTTTCCATAGAATCACATTCTGGACCATCCTGAACACACCAAAAACATATTGGCATACACCTGAAAGATGTATAGACACAAACCAAAAATCCATATTGATCTTAATCATATGTAATTGATACATTGCAATATTGATTTCCTCTTCAAAATTTTATTACTTTTCCTTTTTCATGTGAATGACTTAATAAATCTCAACGTTCATGCTACTTTCGAACTCGGAGTATTGTATTTATTTTCTTCAAAGCTTCCTAGTCCTCATTATATCTAGTACAGGTACTATTACTTCCACGTGGCACTCTGACCCTGCACCTCACCCTCCAGGGGTAGCACCAGCAGAATATACCTCAAAGAAATGCCTGATGATAAGTCCACAATGCAATTAATTGCCTCCGAAAACACTCAGACTTCAAGGAGACAACAGAAGCTAAACAGAAGTATGTCCACAACACTTTTAGAATTTCATAGAATTAGTTCTTAACTACCATGTTGACAAGCAAGCCACCATTGTGATATCTACGAATGTACACATTTTATCATCATTTAGTATCTAGAGCACGGGCCAAGAGGATTTTATTGAACACATCAGTCAGACTTCAAGGACTTACCTTGTCATCAACATCGGTGAAATTGCGTACATAGTTGACTTCATATCCCAAATGCCTAAGGTATCTGCCTAATCAACCAAAATCCACCAACAAATTCAAATTAGCACCGAAGCATATAAGAAAAGAATGAAAAAATGCAAACATAAGCAAAGAAATACATTCAGAAGGGAGAAAAAAGCTCAGTTTTTGCAGAAAAAGAAATGAGGGAAAGTCAAAGCATAAAGGAACAACAAAAGAAAACAGTCCTTTTGAGAACATATCAAATTCATTTTTGCACATAAAATAGCAGTAGAAGTGAAGTTTCCTCTACAGCCATAAAAAAACGACACTTTTGGTAACTTGCCTATTTTCAAATAGGAAAACTTCTCCTCATTCATTGAGTTATCTTGACAACCAAGTAGCAAGATGAGAAAAACACTTACAACTAAAATAAAGGTTACAGACTAATGCACTGAGCTGAGGCTGTAAATGAACCAAGTTAAACCAAGCATTGCGTTATTCAAGCTTGTTTTAAAAAAATTTGTTGAAACTCATAGTCAATCTCAAACAAGCTTTAATCGAGCCGAGTAGGTTTGGTTTCCTAAACCGTTTACATGAAAACATTTCGAGCCAAGTATTGAGTTAAAGTTGATCAAACTTAGATTTAAAATTTTCCTCAAATATATGCAAGTCCAACTTATTTGTAACACAAACCAATCTCCAACTAAGTTTTAAGAGCACCAGTCGAACAAGAGTATCTCAGTTCACTTAAATCTGCCAGACCGAATAAGAAAAACTGCAAAGCAAAAACTTTTACTACATACCCAACATTCAAAATACTTATGCATCAAAATACCAAGATCTATATACACACAAATTCTCAAGGGCGGATGGAAAATAAGCCAAGTGGGTCACTTGACCCACTGACTTGCATTTTTATCCATTGATCAGTTCAAATATTTACTTCATTTCGAAGATTTCGTATATTTAACCCCCCAACTATGATGAAATTGCCTCACACAAGAAACAATCACATTAAAGTTAAAGATTTGTGTCCTATTAACACTACAACTTTGCTAACCACTCCCCAGTCAGTATCAAACCTATTCACCCAACCCAATAGCCAGGGTTAAAATTTACTTACATATTTAGCAGAGATGAATACATTTTCAAAAACTTCTATGCATTTTTACGGACAACGAATTACTTTTTGTAATTAACCAATGCCCTACGAGTGAGTGGAGACATTTTTCTATTGCTGAAATGGTTTTGTTTTTCTTTATCAGCACATACAAGAAGGCCAATTATTTTTATAGTATTGACCCCACAACCCAATTTTTGTGGTTCCATCTCAATCAAAGATTAATCTCAATTCAACATGCCTTTGGCCCATCGGCATCAGGGTGCAGTTAAATGCCAGAAAAAATGAGGTCAGAAGTTCAACTCCACTCCCAAGGTGCTAATCTAATCTAAATATTCTAAGAGTGTCTACAATGGCATAACCAAAACTAAAAGATTTCAAAAGTTCGCAATGTTGGTCCAAAATATGGCTCACAAAGGTGCCCCTTAACCAATAATCAAATTTGGGCCTTTGGATAATTAAAACTAGCAGTCTATTCTCTATAGATAATCAAATTTAATGGGGACCACACCACACACAGTCACACACACACACTCTCTTTCCTTTCTCTCATCCCATCACTACCGGTGAACCCACCCAATTTATATTTATTCTCGACTCTCACTATCTCTCTACTAAAAATGATTTTTTTACTATGGGTTAACAATAAGCATTTAGGGGCTTCACATTGTTAATCTTAGCAAACCTTTAAATGGATAACCAAAAATGAGGTGCCAAGTTTTGATTATCCAATTTTGGTTATGCCATTGGAGATACCCTAACAATAGTGACTTTCCCCATTCAAAAAGAAAAGACTTATATTTTTTCCTCTTCTCTGTAATACGATTCGCACGCACACCACCTGTGCCTGGGCCTCGAGTATATATACACACAGCCGTGGCTCCGCATGGTGTTGAGGGGTTTAAACGAACCCCCCTGGACTAGAAAAATGCACTAAAATTTTGTATTGTTTTACTAATTTGATTTTTCTTACACACTTTTTTATATTATCGGCACTGAATTGTTCATGAGTAGTCAAAATAAATAAATAAAACTTAAATTTATGGGTATGTAGATAATATATCTCGACAAAACAAAATAAATTAAGCACAATTCATTTTCAATCATGATTAAAAAAAAAAATTCATTGTATATAGAGCTTTGTATCCAAAAAAAATTCTTTATGTTTTTCAGTTTTTGCATACACATATGTATATTTACCGATATTTAGAGAGTTGGGGAGGGAGAGGGGACCTGTAGAGGACGTCGAAGCAGACGTATACACGAGCGTGGCCAATGTGGCTGAGATCGTACGCGGTGACACCGCACACGTACATCCCAACCTTACCGGCCACTTTTGGCCTGAAAACCTCCTTTTGTTTGCTCATGGTGTTGTACAGCCACAGCTCTGACGAACTAGATTTGTTAATATTACTATTACTATAATTTTTATTACTCTCTCCTCCGCCGCCGTCGGCGGCCTTGCTGCTTTCGTCGTTGATCGACGGCTGAGATTGCCCGGTTGAACCGAAACTGTGAAAACGAACCCTAGGTCCGTTGGCGGCGTACCGGGTGGTGGCAGTGGAGATTTTGTGGCGGTGGAGAGGAATTGGCCATTGGGAGGGGGAGAGTAGAGAGGTTTTCCGGAGTGGGAGGAAGGGTTTGTAGCAGCACTTGAAGAGTGTAATCATTTGAGGAGTCGTCTCTCTCTCTCTCTCTCTCAGATGGTTTTGTGTTATCCGAAACGAGAAGTATGAACTTTGCGACCTAGAGGAAACTGGAAAAGAGAAACGAAGTGTCGTTGTCGATTTTCCTAATTTCTGTAAACGAATTGGACGAATACCTATTTTTTAAATATTTTGTAAAAATAATTTATCGTACATTTCCAAAATGCGCTATAATCTATTGCGCATTTCTATGCGATGTCATTTAATAGAGCTTGCGTGGCAACAAAACCACGAAATCGCGCATTTTGGTGCATTTTCATTCAAAATAGCGATGGACTATTTTTATAAAATGTTTCAGGATATTCGTCCAATTCGTTTCCAGAAATTGAACAAATCGGCCAAACACTCGAGAAACGAAGTGGAGGTCCTGCTGGAGTCGGAGCCCCGGTGAGTTGATGAGTTTTTGGCCGAAATGGCCATAATCTGTAATCAAATTGGAAGAATACCCATCTTTCTAAACGTTTTGTAAAAATAGGTCATTGCTCCTTTTCAAAAGGCGTTATAGTGATTAGGTGTCATGTGGCCGCCACGCATGTAGCGCCTTTTGAAGGGGAGCTATAATTTTAACCTATATTTCTAACCCTAATAGCTCCTTCTGAAAAGAAGATATATTTCTAACCCTATTAGCTCCTTTTGAAAAGGAACTATATTTCTAACCCTAAAAACATATTCTTAGAACACATACTTGAGGGTTTGATAATGTCTGGGTTTTCAACCTATAGCTCCTTTTAGACAGGAGCTATAATACTTAAAACACGCTTTCACAAAAGGCGTTATAAATCTGACTTGGACTCTTTGCCACGTAGGAGTTGGCCTAAACCCTATGACGCCTTTTGAAAAGGAGCGATGGCCTATTTTTACAAAACGTTTAGAAAGATGGGTATTCTTCCAATTTGATTACAAATTTTGGCCATTTCGGCCAAAAATTCGTGAGTTGATTTACTCAAACCAAAAATAAATTAGGCTTTGTTTGGATAAAAATAAGCCATTTGACATTCTCTGAGTAAAGCAAAAAAATTATAATCCGAACCCAAAGAGTTTTTTTCCTGCTAAAAGATAACTCAAAATTTTTAAATAAAGAAAAAAAAAAGCCAAAACTTTTGGCTAATTTTTGTCTTTTATAATTTTGGCTTGTTTTTGTCTTTATTTAAAAAACTTTGAGTTCACAATCATAATTTGTTATTTTCTGATTCCTTGCATCGAGATAAAGCAGTAACCCACAAGTATTTGATGCAAAAGTAACAAATGCGAAGTTTTTTTTGATTAAAGACAATAAAACAAGCCAAGTGGCTTATTTTCCCCAAACTATGCCTTAGTTTCGCGCATAGTTTTTTACTTTTTAAAATTATTTGTGTCATTTTAAGTAATTTGTTGAGATCTTTAATTTGATTCAACAAAATGTGAATACTTATGAACGGATGTATTTCATTCCTTTATTCAAAAATTGCACATAATTTTGGAATGGAGGGAGTATTTTTTTTCTTTGTACGACAATACTACGAACATAAATCGAGCGACGAATATCCGAATACATATGCATTTGGAACTATTTGATTTGTATAGGTCCTCTTTCATCGTGTGGAACCACATGCATCAGAAGGGTCAACATATCGAACGATTTCGAATACAACTGTGTCCGAATTTGTATCACTCTGTATGTGTCGATATAATTCCTTATTCGTTTCCATCATACTATTCCGAATATTGTCATGTGATTAAAGAAAACAAAGCAGGAAGGTAGGAGTTAAAAAAAAGAAGAAAATGCAAAAATATTAAAAAGTCATGCACTGTTGATTATGGTTGGAACACTGATTCTAGTTATTGCTTTTCGTATTGTTTTGCTTGTAAATGGTGAACCAAAACTGTAGAGTTCGTACACTTTCAGAGCAAAGTAAAAGAAAAGAAATAGACAAAAAAGTGATGAGAATATGATGAGTCTAGAAGATTGATCTATATAGCTCTTGAGGAACTATTTCATATACATATTCTGTGTTTAATACTATTTTTTACTTTTATGCAGGTTTCACTTATGTTTGTCTTAGTATTTTTTATAACAAAAACCACTTATATGGACCAAATGTGCACAGCAATCCAAAATACTACATTGGCCGTATGTACTCACCAATACAAAAAATAAAATACAACCAAAAACTGGATCCTAGTTTTAAATGGATTGGATAATAGCATGAGACATATCCCTATATGTTCCAACAGATGATGCAGACTGCACTGCCAAAAAAGAGAGCATATTTTCATCTTCAGCCATCAAATTTCTACTCAATTAAAACTACAAAAGTACATTTGTTCGCCATGACGGACGGGAGTACCCCAATGGTATGTTATGTGACCACTATTTTAGTATTTCGAGTTGTTCATTGTGTAAGTATCAATGCATGAATCATATCTCATCCCGTCTTCAAATTCTGTACACAATCTAACACAACCATACGGTGTCTGAAGTGGAAAAACCAGAAGACTGAAACTCTACCAAAAAAGACATTATCTTTCATTTCCAACTAAACACAAGTACTGGATAACAGAACTGCCGAATCAAGAATTTATATTAAACATCAACTAAGAAAACTGGTCTTGCTCATAAAAGAAAACATATCGATGATACACTGGTTTATCCCTCAGAATCAGTTGTAGTCCCTGTGATAAACCAAACGTTGTTTCCTACAATGATACACAGCTTCAGTAAGAAATTTGACCATCAGCCCTTCTGCTGAGCCAGTACCACCCTTCAACCAGATTTCTGTCGCAAATCTTTCAGTCCTGGAGGCACTGGTCTCTCTCTCAGCCTCTCGAAGCTCCAGGCAACAAGTTTGCAATAGATGGAACTCCTTGGTTCCTCATCTCTTCCTGCGCTCGCCTCATCTCTTCAGGATCTGAATCCACAGAAATAAAACTAGTATTAGCATTACAAGAGAAAGATGCAACCACAAATAAAGTATGAAAGGAATCAGGGTTTTCAAAGGCAGCTAGCACAATACTCAAATAAACAGAAAAGGGTAGAACTGTAAATACCTATCAATGCTATTTTGCTATGGTCAACTAGTTACTGGGTTATGGATGAGCTGGGATTTATGCAGGTTAAAAATGGGGATTCCCCCATTTACAGCAAAGGCATGCTTGAAACATAAGTAGCACAAAACTACGCGTAGAGTACATACCCATATTTTCTACAAGTTTGGGCATTATGAACATCACAATCACCATGAATCCCACCATCAAACCCATTGGGCTCTTCGCAAGGGACATTATGTTGAAAGGTTCCCTTATCTGAAACAAAAGAAGACAAGGCACAGAAGTTACATAACCAATCTTTCCAAATCCTAAGACAACAGCAGCTGCAAAAGACAAATGTGGCTCACAAACTCAGGGTCTACCTCATAATATTGTTCCTCTCTCAAAGGCTCCAAAACCAACTCAGTCAGACCCCTCCTGTTCTCTGTGAGTGCTGCCTGAACCATGCCAGGGTTTCTGGCACTGACATCAACACGAACCTGGATAAGGAAAGAAAGAAAGAACAGAACTATATGAAATATAGCATACTCATAGTTCTAAACCAACAAGACTAAGCCTAGCGTTCCAACCAATTGGAGCTGCTAGTGGCTACATGAATCAATTTTCCATTCTGCTCTATCTAGCAAATAATAATCCAGCAACAAAAAAAATAACAGCTCACAAATAGCAGAAAACTCACTGGAGAAAAGAAATAACCAATTGCAGTCACTTCGATAAGATGTGTACCCGCTGGGACATTATGGCTTTGAGCATAAAGGTTAAGGAGCAATACTTGAGCCTAACATATGATTTAGTAACATCGTATATGAACAATAAGTGATATAGAACAATAAGTGGTGTAGAACTATAGAAGTCATAATATCTCAATTGATTTTCTCGCACAAATATGCAGGTTTCATAGATTAATTGGTTTGACTTTTTCTTTAATCTAACAAAAAAGCAACACAGTATGGATCAGGTTTAAGAAAATAAACAGTTGCATCAATACCATGTACCACATTCAGCTAGCGCACCTTCTGAGACAAGCTCCCAAGTCCAAAATGGCGCATCAAATACATGATCAATTTCATCCAGCCATTATAAGATTCTCAATATTATGCCATGAATCTTTACTTATTTGATTTCACACCAAGACCAAAGCTTAAATTCCCAAATAGATCCAGGACAAGAAATTTTTACCAGCAACATGAAAGAGCATCATCATCTTGATTCATCAAATCCAGGCCCATTTTCTAGAACCTCCCCTAAATATGGGAAACCACCAATGCAGCTTTTAAATTTCTAAGAATTCCTAGTTTAAATAAGATTTTGGAACACTAAAGACAATAGACTACTACAGATCATCGCCGTCGATAACTGCAGCTTCCATATCGTGCCTCTATAGCTACTTGGAACTCTCAGATAATTTTTGTTTGCTTTAGCATCCTAAATACTTGCACGAACTTTTTCATATCCATAATCCATCATAAGTGAGTTTTTCCTCAGCTGATGTAGACATTGAAACATTTCTCCAACCTCCAAAAGTTGAGGAGAGTTATATCCGTATCCATTTAAGACCTATGCATCACGAGGTCTCTATCATGTACAACATCCTTTCATTATCCATCTCATTCCTACGACTTCCAAGTGTATAAATGACTCATCAATAGACAGGTGAGCCAAGAATTCCTCAGTGATGTTGGACAATCATAATGAGAAATAAAGATCACAACTCAATAACACGAATCAATCAACTGAGATTGTGATTTTATGTAGACTTCGAAACAGAATCTTACATAATTCCAGTGACTGTTGAGGGCAATTTTGCGTGAAATGCTCCAACGGGTACCTTCTAACAGAGTTGATGTCAAAATCTTATAAAATTTTGCCTCACAACACCTTGCTTCAATTTTATTTAACTTTTTTTGTTTTAAGACTGGAGAATCTTAGATGTTTCAAAATAGTTGAGCAAGCCTCAAGCCCACATTTTATTAACAACGTTGGGGTGAGCCATTTATGTGGTGCATCTTCTATTGCACAATAATACAATATCTTTCCTTTCCTTTTCGAACAACAAAAGCTCTTTTTTCCCTTTTCGTTATGATAATTGTAAGTCATTGGGCCATAAAATATGGGTATTGATTTCTACACTCCCTTTTTTTATAACCACGCACCCTTTTTTGGATTTTAGTGTTGAAAGTGTGTATTTTTTTTGCTAAAAGACAAAAAAGGGAGTGTGGATATAAAAAAGGGAGTGTAGAAATCAATTCCCTAAAATATAAGTTCATTTTTGTGTTATCTTCAATTCGTTTTTCACTATGTGAGATCTTTCTTAGAGCATTTAACATATTCACTAACGAAATTAAAATCTCCAAGTATGATATTCATGCGTATGCAAGCTCATGTTTACCTAGGATTGTGTACCAAATGTACTAGGCCTGTCTTTATATTTTCATTTATAATGCACAATACCAGTTATTTGAAAAATTCCTTTCCTTTTTTCATTTTTTGTACCTATGTTTTAGTTGAAAGATCATTCCCCTAATAACTTAGACTCCCACTTATTGATCATGTTCACAATTAAGTGATCCGACTTCTTTAGTCTCAGCAACATGGTTCCTGACTGCTTCCTATCGGATAAGAACAAACTTGAAAGTCCAAACCTGAAACTGTCCAAAACAACCTCAATACAACTGACAAAAGAAGCACAAATGAAGCCATTGAACTTCATAACCCATGCATGTGGGCAGGGTTCGTTTCTCGTAAGCACTCATCCCCCTCCTCAAGTCCCCTAGGATAGAGAAGATTATGTTTAACGAATGACAAAAAAAAAACTTCATAACAAATTCCTGACACAGAAAGAACGAAGATGGCAGAGTCATAGCATGTAAGCAGATATGTCCAAAAAGATAGAATGGACCAGATATCTATGCATGGAATGAAGCTCATAGGATACAATGAAAAATATCCATCAGGCTTGAGGAATGTGACCCTCTGGCCGCCATTAAGGATGACCTTAACATTTGACAGTTTTCCTGGAAGGAGTAATCCTTTTGCACCAAGACCTACCAAACAAAATGATTAATCATCAGGAGAAGAAAAATGAAATAGCATGAGAAAGGCATATTCGAATCCGAGAGAGCAAATTTTTTATTTCATGTAAACTCGTTATGTTGTACTGTAAAATGATTACCGATAACATCAGCAAACCAAAAAGTGAAAATTAACTCTCCCAAGTTATAGAGGTGCTGCCCTAAGTAGCTAATTGATCTGTCTCCCAAGCGGACAATCTAGGAAAACATTTAAGCTCCAAGTGAGTTAGCCAAAATCCTAAATCTTAGGTTTCACAGAGGATGCCTTGCCAGTGATATTCTCCACCCTCTATCTACTCTACCAAGAAAAAACTACCTGCTGCTGGTCTTCCTAAAAATAATAAAATAACCTCCATACTTTCCCTCTTGAAACAGCAGAATCTTTGCTTACTTATACACCTACCATTACCACAAACTGACAATTTGTATTTCAAAATGATTGATCCTGATAACATACATTGAACTTTGAAGAATTGACGTTGAAGGAATCGAATGCCACACTGGTTGGAGATTGTTAAAGCATCCAACTCAAAACCAATTGGCAATGAGTGGGAGGCTGCCTAGGCTCATATACTAGTTTTGGAGGAGATAATTAACCGATGTGAGACAAACTCCAAAACTACCCCACACGTGGGATCCCTGACTCACACGTGGAGAGGTAAACAAATGATCCATAACACAAGGATCACAACAAACGACGGTACACTTTTGGCACAAACAAGGGAGAAACAAATTCTCCAAAACCCTATCTCTGATACCATCTCTAAAACCATGTTAAAACATCCAACTCAAAACCAATTGGTAATAAGTGGAGAGACTATCTACGCTCATATAACAGTTTTGGAGGGGATAATTAACCGATGTGGGACAAACTCCAACAGAGATAATATTTAGAAAAGCCTCTAAAGGCTCTATCTTGGTTACCAAATGATTTTATGCATTTCCACATGGCAAGAAAGGACAATATTGTCTAAAGAAAGAGCTATCCAATCTAATAAGTCTTACAACTTTAAGTACTCAGTGATGTGGCAGGGAGTAATGTGACTTTGAAATCTGAAACAGGACCTGTTGCTCTGTTAATGATATTGTAATATAGCTGCAATGCCAATATGTTTTGAGGTTTACAGTTTGTATTATATTTACACCTTGTCTTATTGTCTATTGCCATAAGTAGCAGTTGCTAGAAGGATATGACCCATCTCATTTGGACCACGTATTCAGAAAAAGGAAACCTGAGATTAAAAAAAAAAAAAACCCGGACATAAAACAACAAAATCTGCCCATAGATTTGCAGGTGGAGCAAACTCTATAGCCTGTTGATACAACAGACCATCGATACAGCCAAATACTGCACGGGAAGTGCAGAGATTTGCAGTGAGATACGGAGAAAAGAAAATTGGTTAAGAGATGGCAGGATATCCTAGGCGGGCCCTCTTTGCTGTGTTTTGCCCATATTTTTTAACTGTTGCAGCTAGTGAGACCTCTTGCCATATAACTGACATACAGTGATGTAGCATATTCTAGTACATGGTAAACAACATCACTAACTGTTTTTCCTCCTCTTCTACATTTGTTTACTAGTTGCTCAACTATTATCCCTATGCTTACCCGATTCTATTATTTTCCAAAACATTCAACTGGAGTTTTTCTTAATAAAAAAATGTAAGGATATAAGTGCTCTAAGAAGCATGGACACTAGCACGACACGGACACTCGGACATGAAAATTTGCAAAAAATGAAGTACAAAAATCCCGACAGATGAGGGAGACAAAACGAATAGTTTTAGGAATTTATTGTATGTCGTGTGAGAGAATAGGCCATTGTTATGTGTCATGCAAATGTGTAACCAATTCAAACATGATAACAAAACGTTAAGTAGTACATATGCAGCGTATCCTAAGCCTCAAAGGAGGAGAACAGGTACGAATTTATTGATGTTCCCATGATTTTAACTTATCCGGTGATTTTCCCGAGTCCAAAAGATTTTAAGTTTTTAACTCATGGTTAACTATGTTTGCACCTGTAACCGGAAGGTATTGAGAAGCATACAATGAGTGGTGTCCAACGGTGTCAACATCTGACGTGACAAGACACTGTTGTAGAAGTGCTTGTGCTTCTTTTGAAGAGGCAATAGTGTAAACTCATCCTCTACATCGACAAAAGATGTGGATCGTGTTAGGCCTCTTGTTCTGCCTCTTGTTTTAACGTCCTTACGGCATAATATCTATATCCATCTGAAATCTTTTCGTCCCTCCTCCCTTTCTTATCTAATATCACATTTTCATGCATTGATAAGGAACTTGCATTTCTTCCTTGACTTGGTCGTTCTTCCTATTTGAAAGAACTCTAGCAGACCCACACAAATCATAACAAGGTTGATATGCAAGTGGTAGGGACCATGTACTCCCATGCATTTGACATGGGTTCCAACCTCACTAACTAAAACTAATAACGCTTGACTTCCGCCGAACAAAAAAAAAGAATGATATTCGATCAGATCAATGGTGTTATTGAAAACACTAGTTGGGTCCATTTTTTGATGGAAACAGAATACAAGTAACATGAACACCAAACACCCAAGAAAGCAGTGTTCGTAACCATTCACCTCACTCCCCAAGATTCTAACTCAACATCTACATCACAATCCACAGCTGTTAAAGCCTAAAGTGGGAGCAGGACATAAGACAAGTTGTACACACTCACCTCCATTGTCCAGCATTCAACTTCAAAAGAAGAATAAAGTGATTTATCCTAATACAACTGTATGTCTCTAGGCCATGCTCGCTTAGTCGGACTAATAGTGAGGGATATACTACTATGGTAACACCACATATCCCCAGGTATATAGTTCGTGTTTTGCTCGATTAGTTGTCCGCTAGGTATGTTATTGAACCCTAATTGTTGCAAACTGTTGCAATCAAATGCTGGAAATGTGATCCCCGCAAATTTCTTGAATCCGGGTAACCACACAGCCCCCTAAGGTCAAATCACATGCTTCATATTGTGCTTTGACAAACCATATACAATTGCAAAACACCCTAGGTTAAAGCTTCATGAACAGTTGCAACTAGTTTGATAAATAACACGGCATAAAACCAAAACGATTGGAGTGCCTCAAACTAGGACTGCAAATGAACCGAGTTGCCCTTTAGTAATCGAGCCAAGCTCAATCTCGAGTTTTAGGCTCATTGACTAAACGAGCCGAGCTCAACACTCAAAAGCTCGGCTCGTTATTTTATGCTCAGCTCGTTTAAACAGGCTCGTTAAGTAAAATAGCCAGTCTCGGCTCGTTAAGGGCTCGAGCTCGAGTTTCGGGCTCATTTAGTAAACGAGCTCAAACACCATAAAGCTCAGCTCGGCTCATTTTACCTACCTCAAACGTACCATACACTAACTCGATAACCAATCAACTTCGCAAACGAATCTCAAATCTCACTCGAGCGAAAATAAACGAAAACATTAATGGATAACAGAAAACGAAGGGAAGCATACTTGGAATCTTCACTCGCCCATTTATAGTGTAACCATCATCAGTCCTGCCAAATTGGAATCAAATAAGAGAGAGAGAGAGAGAGAGAGAGAGAGAGAGAGAGAGAGAGAGAGAGAATTAGGGTAAGAAGTAGGAGTAAGAAGAACAAGAGAGGAATAGGTGTGTACCCGGGAGCGATCGCGAGGGCCGGAGAGAGGAGAGAAAAACAGAAGACAAGTAGAGAGAGATTGAGAAAGATCGGTTGGGATCTATTTTTCATTGCCATTGGAAACTCAGAGAGAGAAAGAGAGAGATGATGAGAACAGACCGAATACAAAACTGCCGTAGAACTGAACCCAGGTACGATTTTCCGGTTATATGGGGTAAATCTATAACCACAAACATTAAGGCAAACACTCTACGCACACTAAACATTTACGGGATCGGTCCCTCATTCCGGTAATTGACGATTTAGAGCTTTATTGAGCAATAAACGGTTTAAATTTGTATGTCATTTATATGCGTTTAGATCTAATCCAAGTAGTCTGTGCCGAAATAAACGGCCAAATCGACATCTTTACAACTGTAATATATAAAGACCTCTTCGTGAATATGAATGTGTTTGTGAAAGTATTTGTGATTAATACGGGTATGGACACAATTTCGTAACAAAAAATTGAAGCATGGAGACACAAAGTAGAATTTTTTGAAGCATGGAGACACAAAGTTGAAAATTCTAAGATAACTACAACAGAAAGTCTACAGCCATGCACGTATGGGGCCCATTCCGAGCCCCGCACAGATGATCTGAGCCACTCAATAATTTAAAAAATAAAAAACCAAGTGGGCATTGCAAAACATCAGCTCGATCCTATACGTGTAAGTGCTCGGATCAAGCTTCTCATCTTTCTGTACACCAGAAAACCAATCTTTCAATTTTTTCCCATTTTCCAAAGATGAAAAGCTTGATTCGAGCACCTACACATATTGGATTAAACTAATATTTCGCGATGCCCACTTGGTATTTTTTTTTAAATTATTGAACGGCTCGGATCATTCATACGGGGCCCACTCCAGCGTGCGGTGGCTACAGCGCTGCTTTACAACACCCAAATCCACATCATTTCAGAAAGTCTACCCACGCAATTTTAAAAAAACACGATTATTTACACAACTGTGAACATTTAAAATTACTACAAACATAAATAAATACTATAAATTTAAAATTACTACAAACATAACAAACCAAAAAAGTGAGCCATTTTAGGTCGAAACATAAGGTCGTTACATGTTAGGTTTCACCAGATGTTCAACTGAAGCAATTTTTTATTTTTATTTTTGATCATTCAACTGAAGCAAATTTGATCCGGTCATTTCATTGGCATACTATTTAGATTCCGCAGAATACTACAAGGCGATTGATGGTGTTCCAGACCAACGAGCTCACATAATCGGCAACGTTCCAGGCCAATTTCCTCTCTCCCACATATCCAACCACGGTGGGTCAAGATGATGCCAATCTACCTAGTTTTATTGATCCGGAAGCCCCATATCAACGTGTTGAGTTCATAATCTGACTAGTACTGAATAATCATCGCAAAGCTTGTGTTTATTCCCAAAAAATGACACCCAACCAGGGGGGTGCGTTCGGAAAAAGAGGAAACAGATTCATTACTAAAATGATCCGAAGAAACATTACTCGGAACAAGTAGAGTCGATTGAAAACAAAATAAACTAACAGTCGCCGTATGATGTCCTTAAACTTTGAAAACAAAATGGCGGGTAGCAACCTGTTACAAAGATTTGTACAAAAAATCAATGTAATTCACCTTCTTAGAGTCCATGGAACAGCAATACAACAAGCAGCAGCACCAGAGAAAGAACTTAAAACAAAATCCATATGTTACGTATCAGGCATAGCAGTCAAACCATGAAGAGAAGGCCTCACTCAGAACCTCTTTTCTCAACAACAGACATTCTTCATCTTCTCTATAGTTGCAGATGCCCAGAACAACTCCCTAGGCCTATACATTATTGACTATATACTAGCATATGGGCTTCAATCAACACGGCTGAGTATGAAACACAACAAAAATTATGGTGGACAAAGTAAATAAGAAGGATTTCATGAAATGCTAAAATCCCAAGTTTTTGGAGAACCCATTGGAAAGGTTAGCTATTACAAATCCTGCAAATACCTGCAAACCGACCAAAGGAAAATGTTAGACAGAGAGAGCCGAAACTGACAATAGATCTGCGCAAAAACCAAAACTCAAGCTGTCAAGTTCACGGCATCAACATCACTACACTTTCTAGTACAAACAAAACAAAATCACACTGAGAAATATAAAAAGATGAAATAAAAAACAAAGCAAATCGAATGTCACCTATTCCATGGGTATTAGAGCTCATTATGCCGGACAGCAGGTGAACAAAATGTTTACATAAGCCAAAATAATTAAATGATACGATAAAAAAATCCAATGCGAATGGAATGTCACCCATTCAGGGGTATAAGAGCTCATTATGTTGGATAAGAAACAACGAGTAACTGTATTTCAGCAGGCAAACAAAATGTTTACATAACCCCATATCCTGCCATTCCATTTCCAAATATGTACCCTCACTATATCAGTACTTTTCTTTCACGAACAAATGGAAAAAGAAAAATAAAGAGTGATCCAAGTTAATACAAGACTGCTGCATTTTACCAACAAGAACATTAAAATTAGGATGACCACATGGTTATACTCAATATCGTCTAACCCAGGTATTTTAACTTTATGAATTTTTTTTTCTAAAATTTTCTCACAGCTTAGAAGTTGCTGCATTTCCAGAAATTCTTGTTACCTGAACTGAACCAAGAATATAGATGGCTGAATAATGACGGCCATGAATCACCATGTCGGCTACCATAGCAAGTGGGATGGTGAGAGACATCCCCAAAGTGGCCACCAATGGAGTCGTCCAAACCACACACAATGCCCTATGAGAAAGAAGGAAAAAAGTAGTTTTACAGAGAGAGAATTCAAATTAATGGAAGTTTGACGGAAATAGCAGCCTTTACATACCAAAAGTAGTCGGAAAGAACACTCCCGACAAATCCATTGGCAATAACAACTTCATCCAATTTGGCGGAATGCGGCAAGGTGAACTTCGGTTCAATTCCCAAGGCTGTTAATGGCCATACTGAGTGGAAAATTACAAGAGTAACAGTCAATGACTCCATATAATATAATGAGATAATACTTCTACTGTTAAAAACATGCTCTTCAAAAAAGTAGTCACTCCAGCGCATATAAGACTTTGGAACACAACAAACTCCCCCTCCCTAAAGTTCTTCCATCGAGATTTTACTTTGGAAAGTTAGCGTGCTTCCAAATCGCATCATTCCAGTTTAAAGGCAAGCATTCAACAGGTTTAGATTGGAATAGCATTCAACAGGTTTAGATTGGAATAGCATTCAACAGGTTTAGATTGGAATAGCATTCAACAGGTTTAGATTGGAATAGCATTCAACAGGTTCAGATTGGCATAGCATTCAGTGACCTGCATTGATGTCACTGCTTCGGATTTAGCTCTACATGTTCCTGTCATTTGCTTTCAGAACCAATTTCATTACAATTCTAAGGAAGCAGATCACTTTACAATTAGTCCAAGGGAAATGATTTTCACACTCCCTTTTTTGATAAATGCACTCCACTTCTTGTCTTTTAGTGAAAAAATTAAACATAAAAGTTCCACTAAATGACGAAAAAGGGGGTGCACGATCAAAAAAAGGGAATGTGAAGATCACTACCCTTCATTAGTTCAATTTGGTTGAATTAACTCACAAAAACTGATCAATCAAAGGATTAACATGATTACATCATTCTTTTTCAAAAGAGGAAGTATAATGAAGTTCATTCAAATACCATAACTGTTACAAAAGTCCTTGTAAATTGAATATTCAACAATGACACTGTTGTCTCTGTGTTGCCGAACACTTTTTTTTTGCTGATGAAAGGATGGGAAGGGGCAACCAGCATAGCAACCCCCTTGAGTGTCACCATAGAGGTCCCATCCGCTATGGAATGTCGGGTTTGAGCCATAACTACTGCATGGGAAGGAAAGCCCATCACTACAACCCCACCAAAGTGCTAGAGCAGACTAAGGGACCTCCACACAGCATCTGGTTCACAGGACTACTACCCGCAAGCAGGATTCGAACCTGCAACTGTGTGGGAGGGGGGGACTTTCCTCACACCTTAGCCATCTAGGCTACCACCTTGGTGGCATGGTGCCAAACATGTTTGAATAGAAGGGGTCAGTGGAATATTGTTTCAATGATTCTACAAAAGATTTCATTATCTACCACGCATAAAAAATAAGCATAAACTAAGCAAGAACGATAAAGATTCTTACCAAGCCACCATAGTGCTACAAGTGTAAACAATCCAATATATCCAAACAACTTTTGCACATCAACCCTTTCTCCTTCCTCACCAGAAAACTTTTTAAGTAGAACTGCAGCATTACACACCATATAAATACAAACACAATAATATTGACTACACTTCACTAATCAATAAATAAAATGATGCCTGACCAGTAAATAGCCCGTACGACATAGCTGAGAGAAGGCCGAAAAGATCTCCAACGAGAGACCGTTTTCCATTCCTTTAAAAGAAACAAAAAGTTTCAACTGTAATTCAAATCAAGCCACATCTAACAACTTGGATAACTGCAGACTGATGCTTTTTGGACTCCAACAACACCACATAAACAAACAAAGCCTACGAGAAAATAAACACATAGTTCAAGAACTTACCCAGAAGTATCCAATTGAGAATCATCTGCGGCCCAAGTTTTCCCTAGAGTTGTCATTGCAACACCAGCCATACTGACAAATACAGCAACCACCTTTGTCATGTTCAGGGAATCTTGGCCAAGAAATGCACCAATAAAAAGAGTAAATAGTCCTGAAGTTGAGGATAATACTGTTGTACTTGCAACACTTGTACGTGCAAGTGCAGCATTTGAGAAATACTGCAAAGAAAGGATAAAGCCATAAGAATGCACGCAACGAATGAACCATCAAAATGCCACAGATATGTTGGCAGATAAGGAAGAATTTTACATTTACGATGCGCCATGCCGGTAGATATGCAATTTAACTAACAGTAAGTGCATGAAATAAGGTGTCCAGCTAAAAAACTTCTAAGCACCTCAACCATATGGCATCAACTCTGAGTTGTTTCTAGACAGCCTAAGTGTACATGATACATTGTCATCTAGATCCAGATAGATGAAACACACTGAATTTCCCCAACATGTCATGCATGTAAATTTACACTTTATTTTACATGTAGAGACATATTGAACTATACAACCTAAATTTGAAGGACACAAACTATGTTCGGAAAACTCTCCTTAATTTCAGGAGAGGCATACTAAAGAGTTTAGAGGAATATGCAAAGAATTCGGATTTTAGGTCCGCGTGTACCAGAAGATTAGTATCAGTAACATCGGAAAAACTACGTTATCAAGGATACAGATGTTAGGTCCGTGCATATGAGAAGATTAGTATTAGTAACATGTTCTGAAAGAATGTTATTAAATATTCATAAAAAATTTCTATAAGGAGGAAAGAAAATTTAGAGAAAGAATCGTTGCTTTTATTACACCTGTTTAACACAAACTAGAACCTCATGAAATAATGAGCAGTTTATTGGTAAGTATTATATGGAGCAGTTCAATGTACAAGACCAAGTCAGAAACTCGAAAACAACCTCAAATGGAAAAGATATGTCGGAGAAACCACACACAGGAGTTGCTTACCTCTGTAATAAACCAGATAGGGGCAATGTAAAATCCATAAGCAGCAACCTCCCTGTTTGTAAGCTCTTTATGTGGCTTTAACATGTCTGCATCATCACTGTGTTTAGTAACTAATGACATTCCCTCTTCCTGGGAAGAAAGGTCCACTTCACTGTCTTTTCTATTCAAAGGGCCTTCAAGTTCCAGTTCAAAGATTTTATGCACCCCAATGAGCTTTAAAGGGGAGCTTACTCCAGCAGGGGACCCACTGCTAATTGCTGCACTTCTACCATTTTTACACGAGCGTTTTCTTATCATAGTACATATACAGTCCTTAATGAATGCTATTGGGAGGTAGACTACCATTAAAGAAGCTCCAAGATACGTAACCGCAAACGGCTGCTTATAATCCGTAAAAATACCCTGTCAAAAAGATATACAAGTTACTATCTGGCTGATGAATACCAGTGGTATAGTACATCCTTTAGGTAATAGCAATAAATGTTACACGTGCCAAATTAACTATGAGAACAAAATATTTAATCATAGATAACCAAAGTACCTAAACACAAGAAATTATCAGGCATATTCTGCAGTCAAGTAATGACACCAAAAGAACAAGGCTTAGCACATATGAGTTCTTGAATCCTTACACAAAGAGAACAAGCCAATCAGGAAAAGTAAATTTAAGAACTGCATTTTCAAAACGCAAGCCTAGGGCATTCGAAGCTCTCATTGCTACTTCTCAAAAACAAGTCAGGAAACAATTCTTGAAGAGAGTGTGTTATGAAGACTGCTGTTGTTATGAACACAGAGCATGCAAACAATCACAAAGCAGAAGACAAGAAATAAATAGGTAAAGCAATCGAAAATTTGCATTCTGGCAAAGAGAACCATCATTTTGTATGCAGCGGTCAACAAGTCTGCAACGCTCAATTGTTAATGGAGAGAATATCCAAAAAAATGGACACCCAAGTCTTCTCCAGCGTCAGATGCAATTCAACAGATTGATTTACGGGCTATATGTCATGCATGGAAGTAGATTTATCTATCCCTCTCTCAGTCAAGAGACAATGCAGAACCTTTAAATTCAACTTCCCTGATTAGAGAATACCAAAAGAAAAGTGCAAAATGCACTTGAAGTTTGAGAAAAAGCAAGATGCTCAGATTTAAAATCCTTAAATTCTAGAAAACACCACTCAAAGGAGTCACCAAACAGTCACATAATCCAACTTTTTCTCAGCAACTTAGACTACTTAGGTTCTGGTTGCTCTATTATAAGTTATGGTTGCTGAACACGGCACAAAGGAACTTGGCAGTGCAAATAGATCTTCAACAATTCACTTCAATAACATCAACACATACATCAGCCTCCTCAAGAATGTAACTGACTGCGTACAAGGTAGCTCCACGAAAAAAAATTCATAGCAAAACCACTAAGTTTACCATTGACCATGCTATCCTCTATTTGGTTGCCAACAAAACTCCATGACGGTAAAGTATTTGCATTGCAGCACATGTAACATTGATTCCTTCTTCTTTTTGTTAACATTTCCTAGAGACCTGGCATTGGAAAATATCAAAGTTTTCATTCTATTTATCTCGTCGTCAATTCCTTCGGTTATCAGCTGTCAAAGGGGGATTGAGGGATCACACATGAAGTTTAGGTACTTAAAAACATTCTAACAATTGTGATTTTTTTAATCCTTTACTTTTGATTATCCACTTCAGGCTTTCAATATATCGATGCGAGTCATTTAGGTCATAAATCGACCACCTGGCCTTTTCGACAGGAATGCATTCCATGGAAGACCACCCAAATCTTGACGAAACCAAAGTATCTGTAGCATGAAATACCACTGACCATTGACCAAGAACAAGTACCCAAAATCCCCCAAAAACATAGATTACCAATCCATGCACATATACAACCTTCAGCATATAAATATGGGTAAATGGGCTTTGTATAAAACTTACATATTATACGGATAAAGTTGCCATTGATATATTTTGATGTCCATAACAACAAATTAAAACCCTAGACAAGAAAGATGAATAAGAGAGAGAAAGGATACCTGGGTGACTTCTGCAGAGGATACCCAGATGATAACAACAGCAGCAATTAGGAACAAACCCGCCTTGTATCTCCACCCCATCACAAATCCAACAAGTACCCACAAATCCAATAAACACCTAAGAACCAAATTTGCAAAATGTACACAAAAATCAACAAAGATCTAATTGGGTTTCCCTCAGAGGGTCAGATCCATTGAGCCAAGAAGGTGTCTTTGATATGAAGCTTGTCTCTGCTTTTGACTTATGAGAGGGGATGTAAAGGGAAGCCAAAAAGATTGGAGAATACATGAGGAATGAAAGGCAAATTTATTTTATTCATTCTCTCTCTCTCTCTCTCTCTCTCTCTCTCTCTCTCTCTCATGCTATCATTCCTTGAATGTCACTCGTATTCTTGCCATTGTCTTTCACTTTCCCTTTCCCTTTCCCTTTCCCTTCCCCTTTCCTTTTTCAATACAGAAACAACATATGGAGCGTTTGGTTGGTAGAAGACGCTAACGCACTCTAAAATCTGGCATTCTGCCATTTGGATGAAATAAATCCATCCGTCTAAATTTCCGTTTGACAAAAACAAAAACAAAAAAAATTCATCCGTCACAGAAAAAGATTCTTTGGTCCGAAAACGTAAAAATAATGCGTCATCGTCGAAAGAAATTACATTTTTTTTAAAGCTAGTTACTAAATATCAACAAGGATATATCAATATATCCAAGAAAGTTGATTTTTTTTAACAATGTATTTTTTTAAATTCTCGTTTTGTAGACTAGACAATTTTTTTGGAACGGAGAGAGTAATAACAAATTACATCTGAAATTTTTGATCCGGATTTATTAGAACGTGATTAAGGTTTAAAAGTTAGAGAAATATATGAAAGTGTATATATAAGGGTAAAATTTGTTTTCAAATTTTGGATCTATTTTATTTTCTTTGTCCCTTATCCACATTTCCTGAGACAGCTGTAGCACAAACATGAAACAACTGTTGTTAAAATGAGAGGCAAAAAAGCGAAATCAATATCCTATTTAAAAAAACGAATTAAGATCTTTCCACTTGATAATCTTTTTTTAATCCTCATTTGAGGGAAAAGTACGCCAATAACCTAGACGAGCTCTAAAAAGTGACTAGTTAAACCAAAAGGCCCAGTAATTGTTTGCCCAACTTAGACCAAATTAAAAAGAAGAAAGGCTACCCTAATAAAGTACACATTTAGGCCCCATTTTTACAAACAAAAAACATTAAAAATTTAATGCATTTTACCATCTCATTCCTACTAATAAAAAAAATTCATCAGTTTACCATCTCGTTTCCACTATCAAAAAAGTTATCAACGAAGACTGTTTTTATTACAGTAACTCTATCCACAAACCATCAATAACTTATTCACTATCGAAAAAAACTTAACATTTTTTAATAATTTATTCAATACCGAAAACACCTAATAACTTCTCAACCATAAATAAAAATCTATAAAATTTTCAGAAATACCCCTTAGTACTAATGGACAACACGCCAACCATATCTTTGTTTATTGGTTAATAGTACTTTCAAAGAATTCACAATCGTCCACAAATTTTATACCAGAGGAAGTCAAATTCCAAGAGAATGTCCGTTTGTTCCATTTAAATAGTATTCTCAAATCAACAATGTTAAGGACACATCTACCTGTCACAACCCGATCACAACTGCTTACGTGGCATTATAGGATTGATATTTGCAAACAAAAATGCTGGACCCCACATGTATATGAGAAGTTATGTTCGGTGTTGTGTTTGAATTGTTGAATATAGCACTTTTAATTTGCAAAGTAGTTTTAAAGTGATTGTTCTCCCATTACCAACCATGCAGTGCCGCATAGATGGTTGTGGTCGGAGTTGTGGCCGGTAGTTATGTAACTATCATTTCACCAAACCAAATGCTCAAAAATGATACTCGCACAACAATCTAAACACAATCTCTCACATACATGTGAGCTCCACGTATACTACTATGTATGAATCCCACATATATATGAGTGGTTGTGTAAGTTGTTGTGTTTGGATTATTGTATATTTTCGTCTTTATTTAAAAAAAATTAGATTTTGGTCAAAATTTTTTACTTGTTAGATTCCTTTTGTCGTGAGGATGTAATAATCCCCAAAAAATTGACAATAAACCAAGTGATAGGAAAAAAATTTGAATAAGGACAAAAAATAAGCCACCTTGATTTATTTGTCCGAACACCCCCTAAGTAGCATTATTGCCAAATGCTTAGTACGTGCTAATGACTTGATTAACTTGGACAGAGACCACATTCCTTAAAAATTGCTAACTGTAATTAGTTGGAGGGCAATGCTACGAACATGATTGTAAAATACAGCTCCGCACCCCAACTGTATCCCTAGCCGTTGAATGCATATTAGCTCGCACACATCGATTGGTTCAAGATGCATTTGTGTTCGGAATTGTGTTCTACATTTATGTTCCTGAACTTTTTATAGAGTAGTTAAAATAGACATATAGGTTATGAGAGAAACTTATTCACGGCTCCGCGTAATCTCAGCCGTCCGTTTCGGTAATCAACGGTTGAGATAAAATTTTAAATTATTACCAGTAATAAATATTTCTTACCGTTAATAGTTTATCTTTAATCTGGATCGTCCAAAATACATTTGATGACCGAGATTAACCTCCGTAAACTTGATTTACGGGAGCCCCGTTTAAAAGTTTTTCTCATAAGTTATATTGTACTTACATCCACTCCCCGAGGACTTTATTAGAGAATGGATTTGGAAAGCCCATGGGATAGGTTGAGAAAACGGGCATTATTGTATTATGCGTATATTGTGGGTCTATAAGTAAATAAGGATAGGAGATATTAGGAAGCGTATGAAATTATAATGGACGTGCAATACAAGATAGAAGTACAGAAACTCTCCCTAGACTCTGTCTATTTTGCAAGTGGAATGGAGTGCGATTGGCCTTTCTTACATACTCTCATGCACATAAGTAGAGTTTGATCCCTGTAAACCTCATTCCCCTCCTCCAAGTTCCATAGGATTTGTAGATTAAGATTAACAAATGACCAAAAAAAAAAAGAGCCTATTTTGGCCTAATAAGCCAAATGGCTTGTTTTTTGTCATTATTCAAATTTTTTCAGATTTGTCAATTTTTTGTCGATTTTCTGTAGATTATTGTTTCGTCATGACGAGAAGATTCAAAAAAATAAAAAATTACGATCAAAATTTAATTTTTTTTTGAATAAAGAAGAAAATTGGCTTATTTTTTTCTTTATTAAAAAATTTGGGTTTCGATTGTAATTCTTTATTTTTTTTAGGTTCCCGTTGTTGTGGCGAAGCAATGATTCATAAAAAAAAAAATTGATTAATCTAAAAAAAAATCGATGAAAATTTAACAAATGCGTAAAAAAATTTAAATAATGAAAAAAAAAACCATTCGGCTTATTAGGCCAAATCAGATAGAATTCAGTAATTAATCAAAACACCCGAATTGCCCTAAGAACCTGCATTAGCAAAGCAAGATCTTTATCTGTTTTCAAATGGAAGACAGAAATTATTCGACCTCCCTCCGGGGCCTCCACAACCACCGGCCACATTTGCTGCATAAGTGTTCACACCCGTTTTCGTCATCAAATCTTGGACTAGCATTGGAAGACCATTTAATTAATTGTTAATTAAATTGGACCGATATTTATGAGTTTCACAAGCTAAAAATGAAGGGAAAATGACGGCCAACGACGTGTTTAGATAATCAATACCCACCAAAGACAAACTAAGAACATTTGTTAATGTTGAAAATGTCTTTGACGGGTATTAATTATCCAAACACATCCTGGGCCGTCATTTTCCAAAAAATGAATGGACCACATTAATTTTGTGATTTAGAGCATGGTCCGATTTAACAAAATTCAAATGGAGCGAGATGCACCGGATAATTTTCCTTCATGGTGATTTGTTCGGAGATATACACGTGGAAATACCAAACAGTTGGCCATATCTCTCCAAAAGTGGAGACAGCTATGGATGGATACATGGGTAGTTATTTTTCCATTTAAAAGAAAATGGCCAGCATGGATATAATGCCCCACGTTCAGTGGGTTTCCAATTCAAGTGCTGCCCATGATCTAGCATTGATAGAGAAGGGCCTGCTTTTAGGGAGATTTAATGGGACAGATGGCAACAAGAAAGCAAGCTCGTCCACAGCTTTAAGAGCCGTGGAAAACCACCTTGGGCCTATAAATAGGAGTTCCATTGGATTATTTGGGATTTACATACCAATCAAGCCAAGCGCTTATCTAATCATTCAAAATTTGTTTTATCTTTACTTTTTCAGTTGTCTCAATCCTTTTTCTTCATCAAGTAAATTGGATTTTTTTATCTTTTCGTTGTAACCGTCAACTTCATTATTCTGATATAATAAAGTTCTTACTTTTCATTCATGTTCTCTATTTTTTCTCTATTCTAAGTCCACAATCGTTGTGGGAAACCATGAACCTCTTTGTGGCATCACCCTTTGAGTCATACGCAATCGCATCACATATGAAGTCAGATCGAGGTGCCCTCACCTTTCATACGTTGGACGTTGACAAGTCGTCGAACGGCCACGCTCATACCGCACACGCCATTTGATTTTCTGCTCATGCCTACCCGGCGGAGAAATGGAAAACATATTTTAGCGCGCTCGGTGGGACCCCAATCATTTCAAAGGGTATCACGCCGATTCATTCGCATGACAATTCAATACATTGAATTGGATGTTGAAATTCGGCGTTTGAATGAAGAAATTAGTTGGCGCGATGATAAAGTCAACGAGTTTGAAGATGAAATCTACTGTCTCGACATAGAAAGGCTCCGACTCAATCATATGGAGGATGGGTATATCAACGCAAAAAAACTACTACAATGATGCAATTCGAAGACTTGAAGATGAAGTTGACAAGCTTGAAGATGAGGATCACCAATTATGTTATGAGGTAAACCGTCTTTTTAGTGCCAAGTCACATGGCTATTCACATATCATGTATTCAAACCTGCCCGAACATCATGAATTCCAAAATAGTGGGCATGGTGATCTTCCTACTTAGACCTTTAGGGGACAAGTTGAAGAAAATATGAGCACTCAGTCCTGTACCGTTGCATTCAACGAAGAACTCTCACAGGAGTTCATAGATCCCTTGCATGCATCTTTGCGTAAGATTGAAGAATGGGTAATCAACTCTAAAAACACCATTGAATATATGAAGTCAACTCCTACTCCCCCACTGTTGTCACAGTTTGGCAGTTTAGGCTCAACTTCAGGCCTGAATGTGTCTAAACAAGTTTCTAGCAAGCACATCAAACCTCCAAGCTTCTCTCAGCCCTTAGCTTCCCCTACACTCGGGGGGCAAGGAGGCCAAGGACTTGAACTCGGGGGGTAAAGTTCTCAGCTTAGTCCTCTGAGAGTTCCCGAATGACGCCAAGGTCTGGATGATAAACATCAAAATGATAAGGGCAACAGTCTCAAGTCTGAGCGCAACAACCAACATTCAGGAGTATTCCAAAAACTTTTGGATAGTAAGCTATTTCCCATGCCTGGAGGAGCAAAGAGATAGATCTGTTTCAAAGCAAAGGGAGCAAGATCTCAGACCTGAGATAAGCCAGAAAATAGAAAGTCCTATTATGAGGCAAGATCAACTCATTCTTTCCTCTCAGAAGCTTTCTCAAGTGTCTGAAGAGTTACCACATCCAGATTCAGTCCTGAGCAGTGAGTAGATAATAGATACAAATCAAGAACGATCAAGACCTGCCATCAGCCTTATGGGCAGGGCTGAATTGCATGTTGCACCCATTCCAGAACAGGACGAATTGAATGAAGAGAAGGAAAGCGACGACACTCCAGGGCTTGATTATGATTCATTTGTAATCGGAGATCCCCCTCTTCCCCCGGTACATGAAGGTCTTTTTTGGCATTGCCCTAACTACCAAAAGGCATTATAAGCGTAGGCCAATTTTAGGCCTTAAATGTGTAGAATTGCACCTGCGTTGGATTTGTGGGGCACACCAAAAGTGAGTGTTATTCACTTTGCTTACACGAAAATGCCAAAGTGGTGTCAATAAAGGCTAAGAACAAAGAAAAGTCCTTCATAGGCCGAACAAGCACCTCTAAAATGTTCGGCCATGGCCAATCAGTCCTTGAGTAGGCCTTATCAGAGTTTTACAAGGCCTTTTCCGAAAAGGTAGAGGCCTTTTTATTTCATTAAGCATGCGTGAAAGTTCAGAGGAGAGGTTCAGACCTTCAAATTTATTTTCAGTCCTTCCCAGGCCTTTTCAAGGTTCTATGGTTTCTTTACAACCAAGCCTGGACACAGAACTCTATTGGTGTACACAGGCTTTTGCTATAGGTTCGAAGGCCTTTAGAGCTCTTCATCTACGCCTAAGCCAATATTATGAGCAATCTATGCAAGAGTTCAGGCCTTTCTCGTATGATTGAATCACTATTATGAGCACTCAAAGTGGAGGTTCAATCCTTTCAATATGAGATTCAGTCCTTGCCAGGCCTTTTTGATGGTTCAATCATTTTTCTACGGTTAGCCCTAAACACAGGCCTTTAGTGGTGTAAAATAGGCCTAATAAAAGGCAACAACATTGAGATTCAGCTCTGAGATAGGCATGAGTATCATCCAATCACTCTAAAAAGCCTTGGAGGATGCAGATTGTGGCCTCTATCTCTAAGAGAGGCCTTTGAAACACCTATCCAACAAAATGATAGTTAGTAGACTCCTTCCAATGTCTGAATTCAGAGAATTTTGTCAAAGCCTTGAAGAACACCTAAAAAATGCCTAATGCCAACTAAGTCCATAGGCAAGGCAAACAAAAGAAGATATGCTAAACAAGATTCGATGCTTGTTTGGATGCCAAATATAATTTTCTTTTTTCTACACGTCTTGATCCTAAAAGTAAAGAATCAAGGCCTGGGGGCATTGTTTACATCCGTTTTTTACACTAAACCTTAGACTAGAGCTGAAGGGCCATTTAATTAATTGTTAATTAAATTGGGCCGATATTTATGAGTTTCTCGAGCTAAAAATTAAGGGAAAATGACGGCCAAGGGTATGTTTTGATAATTAATACCCGCCAAGGACATTTTCAGCATTAACAATTGTTCTTAGTATGTCCTTAGAAGGTATTTATTATCAAAACACGTTCTGAGCCGTCATTTATCTAAAAATTAATGGACCACATTAATTTTGTGATTTGGAGCGAGATCCGATTAAAAAAAATTCAAGTGGAGCGAGATGCACCGGTTAATTTTCCTTCATGGTGATTTGTTCGGAGATATACACGTGGAAATACCAAACAGTTGGCCATATCTCTCCAAAAGTGGAGACAACTATGGATGCATGGGTAGTTATTTTCAATTTAAAAGAAAATGGCAAGAATAGATATACCCCACGTTCGGTGGGTTTCCAATTCAACTGCCACCCATGATCTACTATTGATACAGAAGGGCCTGCTTTCAGGGAGATTTTAATGGGACAGATGGCAACAAGAAGAGCAAGCCCGTTCACTGCTTAAGAGCCGTGGAAAACTACCTTGGGCCTATAAATAGGAGTTCCAATAGATTATTTGGGATTCACACATCCATCAAACTTAGCGCTTATCCAATAACTCAAACTTTCACCAAAGTTTGTTTTATCTTTACTTTTCCAATTGTCTCAAACTTTCACCAATTCCAATTATCTTTACTTTTAGGGAGATTTTTTATCCTTTCTTGTCATTTTGTTCTCATATAAACATAGTATCTAGCTTTTAGAAAACCATACTTTTATGATCATCGTCATCACCGGCATGCCACCCAATGGTAATCCCACCTAGGGCTCGGGAAATTTTGAAAAGTATCGGCATCAAGATACGACACAGATATCATTAAAATTCACACCTCGAATAAACTCAAGAAAAATGTATTTTAACCTATCAATTTTCAATAATCCATCACTAACTTTATTGGTTTTCATGAAGTTCTGCATTTTCATAAGCATTCATAAGTAACAGGTCAAAAATATTCTGAAGTACCAAAAAAATAAAAAATAAAAAAAAGTAACAGGTCAAAAGCCAAAGCAAAATGAAAATAGCTGCATTCCTCTGCTATAATAAACAAGTCAAGGAAAAAAAATCATGAATGCTTTCTTCACTTTTCAAAATGGACTAAATTACCCCTTGAGCATTCTCATACAAAGAATAAAGTTAACAAACTTTACCCTAATGCATACATTAACAAACTTTTTAGCCAAAAAATGTAGAAAGACCGATGCTCTCAGGCAGAATCTGGACCCTAAGATCGAATGAAAGCTTCAACCACGGTCAAATCACAGCCTTCCAATGTAGGACAGTTGGGAGAGAGACATTTCGTAAAACCGTTCTCCTTTGTAATATAGGTATTTCTATCTTCTTATGTTTTTGAATTTCACAGTATATCTACAACAACACGCGCTTCTTTGTTTACATATCAGCTTGAAGAATAAAAAGTAAATCTCAAAACAATTCTAGCTAATAATAGGCCAATATGAGCGCGATTCATGGAAAAAATCCAGTCATGACCGTTGTAATTCGTCCCGAAAGATTGGCCGTGGGTTCCACTTGAGATTCAAATGTAGCTTTCCTGATTTAGCCCCATCTATGGTAAAAGTATCCGTGAATTCCCCTTCTAATATAACCCTAGTGAGTGTCATGATGCATCTTCCCATTTTGTCCTGAACAAAGTTAGTTCAAGTTAGTGTAGTTCAAAAACAAATAATAAATAACCTTCTTTTTTAATAAAAAATTAGCAGAAAAATTATGTTCCGGGGAATTAGTTTATGTATGTTTCAAAGTGGATTTAGCATGTAAAATTATTGGGGCCATTCAAATTTTAAAAGGTATCTATGCAGCATAAAACAGAACAATACAAATAAAATGTTCCGACATGTACTTTCTTTCTTTTTTTATAACCGGATGTCCAAGCCAACTAGTGCACACCTCGATTAATTCTGGAGCCCTGAAATTAGTGACCGAGCAAACCCTCCAGTGACCCCAGGGTTTGAAATGTTTGGCATCCATGAGATTCAAACATGTGACCTCATAGAGGACAAGCACGTACTACTTTCTTGTGCCCACTCATGCCCACTCAACCAAACCGCTTGGGGTTCCCCATGTGGACTTCTTAGTATCACCAAACAGTACAAGAGGCATTGAGCTATCTTGTGCTGTGCTGCACATTGTCAAATATGCTAGAAGAACATTTTCTGAAACCAACCCACTTCTCAGAAAATATCAGAAGGATGTCCAAAACTGTTGTTTTACGCGAAAATGAAAAAGACATGAAAAAGATTTGTGTTTTAGAACTCATCGTTGTCTTTGAAAATTGAAAACAGAATATGAAACAGAAAATAGCAATCTTATCCTAAGTAATCAATCAATTCCTATAAAACCAGCTTTCAACCATAGAAGGAAGAAAATACTAACAGATTAAAGGAACTTATCAATGGATAGTTAGTTACCTTCCCAAAAGTGTCATGATCCCAGACTTCCAAAATCAGCAATTCATGTAAGCCGTCCTCGACGACAAAGTCAAATGTTTGGTTCCAAACCGGATTCAAGGTATTATTCACAACCTGAGGAAATAACAGGTTTCATGACTTCCATTAGACAAGAATATGCGTCAACAGTTGTTAAATGGCGTAATAAAACCTTCAAATTAGGGAGGTAGCCTTTTTCTCTTTGTTTTTTCAGAATGAAGGGGACTTGGAACTTTGAAATGATTGTTTTAGCTGAAGATATACCCAACAACGTATGCAGCACACAACCGAAAAGGTGAAAACGTTGAAAAGTAAAGAGCAGAATGAGATGCTTAACAAAGTGGCTTTCCTGGAGCATTTCTCCAATGAATACTTATTCTTCAAAACAACAAATGGTGTGCAATCAGCAACATGATAATGGAAATCGTACCCGGGTCTTGTTTTTCTGGTCGGATTTCTTCATTATGACTACGACAAAGGGATCTGATTTCCCCATTATATCTACAGCTGGCAAGTTTTCCGCGGCTATTACTGTTACAGAAAGAACTCCTCTGACAATCACATCCTTTTTCTTTGGACCACCGGATTTTGAAATATCAGCACCTTCAGTCCCATCAATTCCAGTTTGAAGGGCCTTCTCTAGTAAAGTCAACCGGAAGTCGGGGTCATAGGGATTCATAAACCCACTCTCTGTACCAAAAGGACAATATAAAAGCTCCAAATGCACCTGCAAAAAGAGAGATGGTTAATATAATTTTCAGAGTAATTGACCAAAAGAAACTGCGCTGTAGTTATCCACAATCCCATAACAAAACATTTGGACCCCTGTGGAAAAAGAAAAGATTTGTTGAAGAGGAACTAAAGGGCTTATTTGTACGGATGGTCCCCAAAGTATTCGATTCTGGGCTTATCTGTATGAATAATTCGGTGATAGTTTTACTTATGCATCCGCAGTAAAAACTGCGTAAGATTACAAGATACTACAATCTCGTAAAAACATAGTATTATGAAGAAATTTAGCAAGCTCACCTGACCCCTATCTTTTTTATCCCTCTGAATCACCAAATCCTTGACCAGTTTCAACCACACGTCTTTTACCTTACCGGGCTCAAGATCCTTCAACGCCACTTGACCAACACCGATGAATTCAGAAGCTTGAACCCCTTCATCATCAAAAACTCTGACTGTCAAGTATTGCGTGGATGCATCCTCAACGATGAACTCAAAGTGCTCATTCCAGATTGGATTCAGTTGGTTGTTCTATAGGAGTGCAGAGTAATATTAAAACTCAGGAAGAAATATAAATAACACTAAGTGAATGATAGACAAATAAAACAGTAGTCTTACAATTGTTTTGCTGTTTTTCATTCTGTCACGAAGTGGGCGTATGAATAGAACTGCGTAAGGATCTGATTTCCCGACAATGTCTTTATTTGTTAACCCCTTGGCTTGTATGAGTTTGACATCTAATGTTCCGACTGGCTTCAACTCTAGATCACTAAAGCATAACAAAATGATGAATGAGGGAATTTTTTAACACACTTGCACACTCAAAAGAATGAGCTTGTTCTCATACATTGAGCATGTAATAAAAATGGAAATTGTTAGTGAAGTATGAGAACAAGAACAATGAAAATGTACTCATACATTTTGTAGTGGGCCGAACTACATGTCTCAGATCATTTTCATGTGCTTCAAGCCACCCGTGGGACCACGGGATGCTCGGCCGCGGAGTGGTTAGGGTGCGACTGGCCGAGCAATAAGAAATGCACCTCCTAGTTCCTACCCATTGCGAAATCATAGAGGATTGCCCATCTACAAAGGTCGGCCACAACCGAGCCTGGGTTAGATCGCACTTGTCGTCTCACATCATGTGAGGCACACAACGCTCGGCTTAGGCCTAGCCATTCAGCTTAGCTGTCCCCTGCAAGACGGCCTTCCAATCAGCAGTTTTTCTACCATACCACAGGTGACTTTGTGTGACGTCACTCAAAGCGGTTACGTTGTAGATAATGATGAGGGCACATGGGGTGTCAACTCATTCACAAAACGGTTATCAAACCCTATCCCTGACGTTATGGTGACGTTAGCCGACGTGTGCGAGGCACAAACCCGTACTTGGAGGGCAAGCAATGAGATCTCTATAAATACCCAATGATGGCAACCCTAAGAGGTACATTCTCACTCACACTTAAAAATCCTAGTGTTTTGCCTTTCCTTTGCACTTACTTACTCTCACCAGAGGGCCTTGCCGGAGCTCCTCCGGTTAGGTCTTTTAACTGTGTGTTACTTGTGCAAGCTAGGGTAAAAAGCTAGGATCCCAACTCACGACCAAAGAAGAACCTCACTCCGTGATCAGAAACCTCAATATTGGTGAACCCAACATGAACACTCTCCAATTTGCGGTGGCTTTAGATCACCTTCGGCTTACTCCTCTTCATTAAACTAGCATTTAACCTCGCAAACTCGGCAGAAATGGGTAGAGAACTTGTCGACGGAACCATTTCTGGATCAAAGAACCCTATCGCTCCGCCTCAACCACAACTGCCACCTTTGGTTCACATCTCCATCAAATTCCCATCAAGCTCCGGCTCGCCAGCGGAAGATGACACGGCAGCTGATTAAGCATCACCCTGTGCACACCCAGTAGATTCCCAAAATGGAATTTGTTTTCGCACTTGGGGTAATCACAAAGGTAAGGATCCTGATGGTGAACGGCATTGTTGTGCAGAGCCATTCCTTCTTTGGTGAAGCCCTTAGAGCACGGGAAGCAGAAACGATCGTAAACAATTCGTTGTTTTCCCAAAATGGAATTTGTTTTCGCACTTGGGGTAATCACAAAGGTAAGGATCCTGATGGTGAACGGCATTGTTGTGCAGAGCCATTCCTTCTTTGGTGACGCCCTTAGAGCACGGGAAGCAGAAACGATCGTAAACAATTCGTTGTTGGCACTTTAGAGACCTACGTTTCGCCATATTGAGAGAGAGAGAGAGTGCGCGAGAGGGGGGAGGGAGGCACTGACAAGGGTTTTAATGGGGGATTTCGTGCAAAAGATTACCTCAAAACTCTTGCGAGCTCTAACCGTGCTAGCGCAGAGGAGATGAGCTGAAATTACCAATGGGGCAATCAATCAAAGCAAGGGCAAATCCAATCGAGGGTTAAAATTGGAAAAATTGGACAGACCAAAATAAAGATTCGAAAAACAAAAAAATTTAAAGCCACTAATAAGTAACCAAAAATTCTATAGTAACTGCTAATGTTAGATTAACCAAAACATTAATACACGTAACAAGATGGCCGAGAAACTTTCTGGCTCCTACGTCGGAAAGTAGTGCACATCACATAACAACATTGCTCTCGTCACATGTATTAATGTTTAGGTTAATCCAACATTAGTGGTTACTGTAGAATTTTTGGTTATTTGTTAGTGGCTTTAAATTTTTTTGTTTTTCTAATCTTTATTTTGGTCTGTTTGATTTTTTAAATTTTAACCCTCGATTGGATTTTGCCCTTGCTTGACTGGTTGCCCGTATTTGTAATTTCAGCTCGGCTCCTTTGCGCTGGCACGGTTAGACCTCGCTTGAGTTTTGCCCATGTGGGCTGAGGCATATCCTGCACGTGATGTCATCTTTTGCACGAGATGCCCATTAAAATCCCTGCCAGTGCCTTCCTCCCTTCCTCCCCCACTCCCGCGCACTCTCTCTATCTAACAATGGCGAAACGTAGGTCTCTGAAGCGCCAACAACAAATTGTTTATGATCGTTACTTCTTCCCGTGCTCCAAGGCTTCACCAAAGGAGGAATGGCTCTGCACAACAATGCAGTTCACCATCAAGATCCTTACCTCTGTGATTGCCCCAAGTGCGAAAACACATTCCATTTCGGGAATCTACCGGGAGATGTTTAATCACTGAGGTATGTAAGCCGCCGCGTCGTCCTCCGCCAGCGATAAGTTGAAGCTTGGTGGGATTGAGATGGAGATGTGGCCCAACAGTGGCAGTTGTGGTTGTGGCGGAGTGACAGGGTTCTTTGAGCCAGAAATGGTTCCGTCGACGAGTTCTCCGCCCATTTTTGCCGAGTATGTAAGGTTAAATGCTAGTGTGATGAAGGGGAGTAAGGTGAAGGTGATCTAAAGCCACCGTAAATAGGAGAGTGTTCACGTCCGGTTCACCAATTTTGGGGTTGCTGATCACGGAATGAGGTTCCACTTTGGTGGATCTATCTCGTGAGGTGGGATCCTAGCTCTTTACCCTAGCCTGCACAGGTAACATATGGCTAAAAGACCTAATCGGAGGAGCTACAGCAAGGCCCTCTGGCGAGAGAGTAAGTAAGTGCAGAGGAAAGGCAAAGCACTAGGGTTTTGAGCGTGAGTGAGAATGTCCCTCTTAGGGTTGCCATCACTCCGTATTTATAGAGATTCCATTGCTTGCCCTCCAAGTATGAGCTCGTGCCTCGCACGCATCGGCTGACATCACCATAATGTCAGGGATAGGGTTTGATAACTATTTTGTGAATGAGCTAGCACCCCATATGCCCTCATTATTATCTGCAATGTAACTGCCTCGAGTGACGCCACACACGTCACCTGTGGTATGGCAGAAAACTGTTGACAGGAAGGTTGTCCTACAAGGGATGGCCTATGGAGCACGGGTACGGGTACGCGGTACGGGTACGGTACGGGTACGGGTACAGGAAACGGCAAAACCTCAAAAAAGTAGGGTACGGGTACGGCGGGGGTACGGCATATATATATATATAATGTTTTTCTATTTTTTATTGCATAAAATGAAATATAAACCCATTTTACCAACAAAAAGCAAAATCAGTACAAATATGCATATCTACTGCATATCTATTAGTATTCAGAATTTCAGATACATATATACATATACATTACACATGCATACATTTGTACATATATACAAAGAGAGAGGCTATTCCGATCGATAAAAAAAATATACAGAGAGAGACGAAGAGAGAGATGGACAAAGAGAGAGAGGTGTTTATAAATGACAAATAAATTACACAATAAGCCCACATTTTATAATTATTTACAAAAAAATCCCAGAAATTTTGAAAAAATTTCATTTTGGGCTAAAACGTACCCTTGCCGTACCCACGCCGTACCAGTACCCGGTACGGGTACGGGTACGAGTACGGCGACATTTTCGAAGTACCCGTGCTTCATAGGGGATGGCTAAGCTGAGCGGCTCAACCTAAGCCGAGCGTGGTATGGCAGAAAACTGTTGACAGGAAGGTTGTCCTACAAGGGATGGCTAAGCTGAGCGGCTCAGCCTAAGCCGAGCGTTGCGTGCTTCACGCGATGTGAGACGACAAGTGCCATCTAACTCAGGCTCGGTTGTAGCTGACCTTCGTAGACAAGCAATCCACTGTGATTTTGCAATGGGTAGGAACTAGGGGGTGCATTTCTCATTGCTCGGCCTGTCGCATCCTAACCACTCCGCGGCTAAGCATCCTGTGGTCCCATGGGTGGCTTGAAGCACATGAATTGTCGGAGACATCTAGTTTGGCCCATTACACATTGAGCATGTGAAACCAAATAAGCTTCGCCCTTAAGTGGTGTTTGGCGAATTTCAAGTTAGTGAACAATATACAGAAATGCTATGTTGTCCTTTCTACTTTAAGTTGATAGTGTAAAGCGGGTAGTAGTACAAGTAAAACATTTTTCCGCTCATGGCATTAGAGAGAAATGGATATAATAAACCAGAAATCCTATTATTAGTTGTAAATTCAGTTGTAACCAACCAATTTACAGTTATTCTTCAATGCACATTCTTGTCAGCAACTCTTAAGGAGATGTACCAAAACAATTTCTCAAGTATCGCACATGTTTTATGATGCGCTTCTGTGCCAGGTTTCATCGGTACGTAAGCCCCTTTGAGTGATCAATTCCCCGGAAAGTACTTTAATCCAACTTTATAAGCAACCAATGTCGTTGAAATGATGATTTAACCGACTAATTCTGGTTTTCGAAAGAAACAGGTATCCTCAATGCTTAATCTTTTATGGTAGATTAATTTTTCTTTTCTTTTCTTTTCCTTTTAGAGAATACTTTGTTGTTTAACTATGTAATGCCTGTTTATAAATCGGATGGAACTGTTTCTATTCTTTCTAATTTCCTTTCCCAAGTAAAAATTAAGATTGCTCCCGTGCGTAGCAATGTCAAGTACAAGCCAAGTCTATAAGAAGACTCTATATCATAAATATTGGGGCCAAATGGAGAGGATGAAAAGCAGGCCATTTGATCATGCAAAATTGGATCTTGGCAAAAGTAGCTTACCTGTAATCTCCTGGTAAAATGGCTATAATTTGTCTAACGGGCCATGTAATAGAATCTTCAATAGCATCTCTTATCGTTTCCTACAGAAAGGAAAACAAAGATTCATCTATCTGTTATATTATCCATAGCATAAACTGAATGGATTAAACATAACTGGCAACAGATATAGGATTAGAAGATAAACGAAGCTAGCATAATATTGCATTTTGTAGCCAATCAAAATAAAGCTTTTCATTTAGTAATACATTTCCTACCTCTACTAGCAAACCTGAAGACATATGGTTGATTGATTTGTGCACCATATATGCACTGGTGTTTTTACAAATACGCTAACTTTATCTCTCGACTCAAAATTTGGTTTTGCGATGGCATCAGGTTTCGCACATTTTTACCGTTGTGGCTTCTTTGGATCACATACATAGTCTGAATTTAGATGTATTGTTTTTAACTTGATTGTTCAAGAAACATTAGCTAGCCCTAACAGAATCACTACAAAATGACAAAGTGTCTCAAACCTCGATGGCATCAGAGATTCCTGGAATTGCTGATAATTCGCCGCCAACAAATTTGAGCGTAAAGTCCAAGTTTTTCTAGAACAAAAAATAAGAGCATGATACTTTCAGACACATATCTGTAACTCTGTTTATGATGATCTGATAGATATTTGAAAGTATGCAAAAAATCAGGATGTTTTACCCTAGGGAAAATAGATTAATAAAATATGGGAGGAGGAAGATGAAAATTGCTCACCTTTTCCCTTAAAGAATAACAAACAGCCCCAAAGCAAGGAAACTCATCAACCAAAGGTCTGAAGATTAATCTGAAAACCCCGGTGAAACCAATATTTTTGACCTAGATGAAAACATATAAGCAAAGTCTCAACACATTTCTATCATAAAAATACCTTGGTTCAACATACTTTATTTGAAGAGATACAGATTTCTCGGCCGGCTATAAAGCCTTCAGAGCAAGAAAAAGATAAAACATGCCGACTATTTATCCTCAAATGGATGACTACTTGGCAAACAAAGACATAGAAACAAAGTATTTCTAGTTGTAGCAAGTCATAGAAATCCCCCAGTGACCACAGTTGCTATACACATGCAAGGGAAACACATATGACTCCCTTGAGCGCAAAGCCTAGCAAAATAGGCATTGGATCGTAGGAGATGGTGGACTTTGGAATCAAAAAGACTCTCAAACCTGAAATATAAAACTTCAAATAATCCGTAACAAAGCTGTTGTGTCAAAGTTAAAAAGTACCAGTTCCAGAAGAACAAGTAGATCTACTTAAAAAGAAACTGGTGCCGCGATGAAAACAGTTAAGACATAAGCCCAATCCCAACTTATCCAAGACTGTCTTCCCACTGCTAAATTTTTGCAGGAGAAAATTGTGACAATGGACATATGTATACATACCATATAATCAAGTTTTAATGATACATTCACTGTTGAACTAGAGAGATACAACTGAAAGTGTTATGTATTGGTCACAAAGTTGCATCTGATTTTATCTGCCACCTACGTAAATGTCCATGAACTGATTTCCTTTGTTATGTACTTCTATCTGGTTTTTCTTTTCCTATATACAAACTATTCACTGTTAATAAAATAGATCAGATAAGAAAAGTGTAAGAGCGAAGTAGCAAACTATGAAACTAATTAGAAGTTTGACTAGCTCCATAATAGTTTAAAATAGGCAAAACCAAGATTACTATTGAGACTAGAAATAAGTGAAAGAGCACCTGTATCGGTAATCCAACACCAACTTTGGTTTTAACGTCAAGTTCGATATTGGGGTTCCCATCCCATTGCATCTCTAACTCCATTGTGATTCCCTTGGGGTCACCTTCGATTATAGAAACCCCTAAAAACATCAACAATTCCTATCAGTGTACTAACTGGAAAAGATCAGTATACTCTCTTCAAATATTTGTTCAAAGAAATCTAAAATAGTAACTCCAATTTGGTTGTTTATTCTTGAACCTGATTTTGTCTACCTATTAAAAGTGCACTAGCAAAAGAATACGTCCAATGGAAGTACCTCTAGCCACAACAAATTCCACAAAAATGAAGTGAATAATAAACTCAAAACACAAGAATGAGCAACCAATCCAAGCTGTGGAAAGGACCCAAACATTAGAGAATGCACTACAAGGTGGCATTAACCAACATCTTGATTCTATGGAAGTGTTCTATTTGCGATGGCATATTATTCTCGGTCGAAATGAAGTTCAGTGCAGCAGGAGAAAATGATGTTGCTCAATGTCTGCTGTTCTGGTAGTATTCTAGAGGATATGTACAGCCGAATTCTTCAAAATCAACGAAAAATTAGGACAAAAAAAGTGTAATCGAATTAGCTGAACTTTCCTTTTACATCTGATGCATTGTTTCAAGTTAACCTTAAACTTAAGTATGGCGAATTACATTAAACTGTCGCTGAACCTGAAAACAGAATGGTTCACATGAGCAAACTTTATTCAGCAGAAGTTTAGATAAGGTGATAAAACAATTATGTCAATGTGGATTTAAGACTATATTCTCATCAAAAACTCGAACAAGTAGTGTGGGGAATCGTTCTCTAGCTAAAGCTTTCACAGTATCACTATCATGTTTTCACAGCTTCTCATGCTCATCACACAAGAATCAACCATCTTTAGAATGTTAATAAATGTTAGACAATTTGGATTTACGTAACACACAACTCAAAATGGAATGGAATGAACCTGTAAACTGTGGAGCCACAGTGCCAAGAGTCAACTTTGAAAACTTGAGAGATGATAAGACAATCGGTCTATATTGCTCCAGAATTGGCTCAACAGAACTTCGTATTAGCTCTGATGCTGCCTACACCGCCATGTGTCAGAAAATGCAAATCGAAGTAACCAAAAAATCAAAAATAAATGAAAATGCTTTCCCTTCACCATTTTGAATCCAGAAAATAAAAACCATTCCACGATATTTGGATTTTGGATGTGTCAGGGGGAAGGAAATGAAACTACTTACGCATATCAGTCTCTGTTCGAATTAGAAAAAAAAGAAGAAGAAGTGATGTTTTTTTTTTTGACAAACATCTATTTTCTTATACCAAAAAACACAAAGGAAAAGAATTTTAGCAGTTATCACTTCATTTTCTTTTCCAATTTCCCTTTTCCTTTCTTTCCTGTCCCCACATCTGAGATTCAAACATAGCATTAGAGTTGGTATTAAAATGAAAAATTACCTCATTGACGTATGGCCATATCTTTTCAAGTTGAACATTAAGCCAAGTTAACTGCAAATGGTCAATAGAAGCATTAGAGCTACACATGAAATACTGACATGCAATGAGCACCAATTATACTCTGATGTATAAGGAAACATTCAGATATATCTCCATGATTGTACCATGGAAGTCCACGAATTCTATTTATCTCACCTTCTGTCGCTGTGAAAATACAACCCAAGAAGGGTAGAACTCAGCTGGGAGAATCTTTCTCGAATCATGAACTGTCATACGCGCAAAAGCCGCAACAGTTGTTGCCTACACAATATGAAAATAAATCAAAATAATTGCAAATCCGATTCAATCAGCACAAAGTGACATGAACAAGATAGATGCAATCGACTTAACATATACATGTCTGAGCATATACATGTGTATGTGTGTAAACAAGGATGGAGGCAAGTGGTGGCGGTCGCACTCATAGGATTTGAAAAAAGAAAATTCTCGTATTTATGCCACTAGTTTTTTAAAAAATTATCCTCAGACAATTAGGCCTGCAATAAAAACCAAGTGCATACTATGAACTCAAGCACATACAATGCCACTGACTAACAGTGCCTGCCAACAGGAAAGGCAAGGCAATTTCAATGTTCCTTTACATGTCATTGGGCAAGGCCACTTCGAGCCAAGGTGTGCAATGCCCAGCCTGCCTAGCCTGTTACGTGTCATTCACTTAGCTAGGGTGCCCAGCCCTGTCCCTTTACATGTCATTCATTTAGAAGCGTGCCTAGTCTTTGGCCCGTGACATGTGTCGTTCGGGTCACACAACATGCACAAAGTAGCCAAGCCGGCCTCCAAAACATGGCTCACTAGCCCAAATTCCATCTACCAATCCAAAAAGTCTTAACTGCGTCCCTGACAGTGCATGCGTATACAAACCAAATTAAGTTGTGTTTCCTAATCAATTTGGTCGGCTAAAGAAATCTCATTATGCCATTTTCCTGTGCCAAGGATTCTGTATCGATATTTATAACTCAAACAACCATTTTAACTACCTAAAGAAACTGCCAAGAACGATGACAACAAAATTGCACCCCAAAATTTCCTTCTCCCTTCTTTTCTACTTTCACATCCCATATTTCATTGTGGATTTTCAACTTTCCATCTTTTGCATAACACGATTTGCGCATGCATAGCATGTGCCGGGGCGTCCCGTATATATATATATTAACGGTGCATATACTGTTATACACTATGGCTAAATGGGAATCAAGAGAGATGAAAAAGATACCAAATCAGAGCGACGCCTGGATCGGATGTTCTCGTAACGAGCGAAACCAACTATCAATGCGATGCCCAGAGCAAAACCGAAGAAAAACCCAATGTAGAAAGACATATTCGGTACTCCAATAAAACGTGGATCCGACCAATTGGTTATACAAAAAACCCAGAAATTTAATGCCAGCTTCCTGGATAATCATCCGCAGCGGCATTGAAAGGAGGTTCTTGGGTTAGGCATTCTGTCAAACAGACGAGAGAGAGAGAGAGAGAGAGAGAGAGAGAGAGAGAGAGAGAGAGGATTGGGAAAACAGAATTTTGATTGGGAAGTTATGGTGGGAAGTTGTTGATAAGTTTTTAATGATTGTTTTCTCAGCTGGTTTTTGTAGAGGAGGTTGATCCTAGAAGAAAGTAATCTGTTCTTTTCTTTTCCTTTTTTTGATTCTCTGTTTTCTTTCTTTTCCACTCTGGAGCTTTCATTATTCTTTTCCACTTGTTTTTTATCCTAGAAGAATTTATTCTCACTTGATTACTACAACTTTTTTTTTTTAAACAGTCGGAGTGTCCAGGTCAGCGGCTAAAAGCATCACAGTGATATAATTAAAAAACCAAAAAAAGAGCTCACATCATATTAAAATAATCAAATTTAGCAACCTCTTAGCAACTCATCAAATTTTGATTATTAGGCCATCCACAGTGGTATAATCAAAGAAGGATAATCAAAAGTTGACATATCAACTTTTGATTATTCACTTAAGAGGTTTCTAAGCTTAACAATGTTAAGTTTTACTATGGTCACTTCTAGTCCACAACTAAAATATAGGGTCCACTACAATTTCATTCTCTATCCCCCTCTATTTTTCGTCATTCACTTCCCTCCATTTACGTTTTTTATGGGTTAAAATATATCGATTCCCTCTCTTAATTTTGGAAAAAAAATCGGTAACTTCATTTCTTCCTATTATGATTTTTGTGTGTGTGTGTGTGTGTGTGTGTGTGTGTGTGGGTGGGGGGGGGGAGCGATTGAAACAGAAAAGAAGAGTGAAACACCTTAATCCAACAACGATGAGTTGAATTCTAAATGATCGAGAGATATGAGTTTCACTTCTGAAGGAAAATAAAGAGAAATAGTTTGTGGGTAAAGTAAAGAAAACATAGAGTAGGTGAAGAAGTTTGGCTACATAAAATTTTTATTCTTCAATTTTATTTTTTTTACCAAAAAAAAAAAGAGTAGGCGAAGAAAAGAAAAAGAAAATACCAGTTGAAGCACGTGTGTATACAAATTTTGGAACTAGTTAACTTATGTGGTGTAGGGTTCACAAATTTTGATTATTAAAAAAGGTTACTAGTTTTGGTTATCCAAAGCCTAAAATTTGATTATTTCTAAGGATGCTGCTAAGTTTGATTATACTATTGTGAGCGATCTTTTGTAACAACATTGTTAACTTTAAAAACAATTCGCATTTGATTATACCACTGTGGATGGCTTTAGATAATCAAAACTAGCAACTTTTTGTTAATAACCAAATTTAGTTATCCACATATTTCCTCAATCAAGTATACCATAATTACACAAAAATATTCTCTCTTCCATTTTCAAGATGTTTCTAAGAAAAAAAGCTTATAAAAACGGTTTTTATTTTTTATTTTTGCAAAAAACAGTTTTTTTTTTTTTTTTGCAAAATCTGTTTATTTCAAAACAATTTTTTTATAAAAACATTTTTTATTTAAAAACTGATTTTTTAAAACTTTTTCCCAAAAACTATTTTTTTTAAAAATCACAGTTTTCAAAAAACTATTTTCTCTTCTTCTAATAATCTGTTTTTTTATTAGTTTGAAAACTATTTTAAAAAATATATTTTCTATTTCACAATTTCTAGATTTTTATAAGTTGAAAATATGATGTGGCTGATTTTGGTTATTCAATTTTTGTTGTACCATTGTAGACATTTACATTACTAATCTTAGCAACCCCCTTAAATGGATAACCGAAAGATGATGTGATAACTTTTGAATATGTGACAACTTTTCATTATTCACTTTTGATTATTTCACTATGGATGCTCTAAGGACTAGAGAATTGACAATTTTTTTTTTTCAAGCCCTGATCAATTTTGTGTGGAGAAAATCACTAACCAACCAAACTAACCTTAGAACTTAAAAGAAAATCAAGTGGTTATTATTACTACTACTACTTTTCTACCACAGGTTTCATTTTGTTAATTCAATTCGTTCATTTTATCGGAACCATACAAATAGATCGTCCATGTAAAAACTGAATGAACTGATAAGGGAAAAAAAAATTCTAGAATGTTTATTTCATATTAGAATGTTGAATTACTTCATGATTAATTTAAATGGGCCCATTTAAGGAAAAAAGAAAGCCCATTCTAGAATGCTGAATTACTTCACGATTAATAGATTAGATGGGCTTTCAGTCCCCCTCTCCTTCGATCTCACTCTCTTCTTTGGTCTCTCTTTTGTCTCTGTTCTCTTGCTATGATTGCAGGGCCAGCCCAACACCAACGTTAAAGAGGCCTGAGTCTTGGGCATCTCAAAATTTTCAATTCTCAAGGACATTCCAATATTTTCACTATTTGGGTTTGAGTATGACTCCTTTTAAACCCAATAGAATGAAAAAAAATGTATAATTAGAGGTAATGAGTTAGCCTAACACACCATTTCATAAGCCCAAGTGCCTAACCCACTAAGTCCCCAAAATCATTTCTCCAAATCATCAAATAATACCTCCCCAAAATCGCTTTCTCTAAACCTACCCCAAAAACTTAACAATCTCGTATTTTATATTCATATTTTTGTATTCATGTGTAATGATTAGTGGAACTTTATATTGGTTTGGCTTTATCGTATTCTGATTGCTGCCGCAAAAATTGTTAAGTATTAACTTTTTAATAGCACATTTTTTTATTAGGCCTTGGGTGCGAAAAACTCTTGGGGCGGCCCTGTATGATTGTGAGGTGGTTGAGGGCCTTGAGGCTCCCTTCTTTGAAAGATAAGATCTCCCACTCTCCCCGTCATTTTTGGACTCATGAGCCAAATCTAAGATCTGGCTTTCCTTGGAATTAGTGTACCGTAGACGAAGATAGCGTCTGTAGCGGCTTCTACCTCCAGTCTGTGGCGGGACGAGTTCGAATTGATACAGCGGATCATCCAAGAGGGTTTGCTCTATGTTCATACCTAGCCTCTCAACTTCGGGCTCTCTAACCCCTCTTCACAAGTGTGTTCGACGGGTCTGGCTCAAACGTCGTGGTTCCATGCGGCTCTTTCCTTTTTGTTTTCTGTTGTATTTTCTTTTAATTTTGTTATTTTTTTTTGTATTTTGGGACCGATAGTATCCTCGTCTTGTATTGTGTATATTTTGGCTGGGTTTGGTAATATTAATGGGATGATCTGGTTTGCTCGTAAAAAATAGATGGGCTTTCTTTTTGATTGTTATGGGTACAACACTTGTACAACACTTTGTGTGGGACCTATTTTGAGGTCCCGCACAAATATTTTGACCCTTTCAATTTGTTTAGAATATTTTTCTAAGGGTCCATGTAAAAAATCAGTTCAGCTAGATAACAGTAAGTGCTTGATCAATACGTTTTTTTTTTTGTTTGTCCAATTAGAGACCAAAAAGAGAACGTATGGATCAAATACTTACCGATATCTGGCTAAACTAATTTTTTTACAAGGACCCTTCAAAAAAAATTCTGAACAAATTGAACTGTTCAGATCATTTGTATGGGACCTCAAAATGTTCCCACTCATAGTGGTGTACAAGTGTTGTACACAAAAGTATTGTACCCATAGCAAAACTTTTCTTTTTGCTCATTTAAGGACAAAAAAAGGTTCATAGATGCAAAAAGAATGAAAAAGAAGTGGGGCCACAATTTTTGAATATTCAAGAACGGAAGAAGGCTTGGAGTTGGTGATGCCAAAACTTCACTTTTCAAAAATGGGATCTGATTCCTTGTAGGGTCCTTGTGATATTTTTTTGGTACATAGGAGGGGTCCTTGTGATGTAAACGAAGTTTTGGGAAGCGAAAAACGGTAATACCGGTCACCTTGTCCACGTGTACCTGATGTGACTCTTTCTTTTTTGTTCATTAACACTTTCTTTTTAGTCTTTACAAGCGTGCTATCTGTACTATGCACAGGTGCAAGTAGACAATTAATTTATATAGGTACGGATTAATTTTTGTTATGTTATTTATCCCTCATTATTTATGATTCAACATTGAATGTAAAACTTTTAATGAAGAAATGTTTGAGCTTGGAAGAAAATTTGAAAACTTTTTTTTCTCTAACTTGTGGTATTTTGAAAAGTGCAGAAAAAATGAATTTATTAAGAAAATGATACATAAGATAGAGAATTAAGGAGATAACTTGATTTTATTTTTGGAAACTAAATTTTCTTATTATATAGTATAGATAGATAGAGAGGTTCAATTGAAAATATTAAAATTGTCCTTCATATAGAAAAATGACTCAAAAGGTAAGGCCGTTTTACTAATTTCAACAAAAATAAATAAAGACAAAAAAGTGAGTGCTAGTGAAAAAAAGGAATTTGAAAATAATTCTCTTTCTATAACCTAGGGCGTTTGAGAATAATTTTGTTCATCATCGTTTTGGATGAGGGTAACTTTATTCATGTTCGGTGAGATACATTGTAGCTTTCAAGTTGATAATCAAAACCGTTTCAATCGAATATTGAGAAGTACTTAATTTGAAGATTTTAATTTTGCTCTATCAAGTTCTAAACCCATGAATTAGTTTCAGGACTTGATTAATACTCGAATGAGTTGATTTTTTGCGTGGTCTTCAAACAAATCAATTCATAAGTTTCGGGTTTGATTATTGAACCAAAACCCGCAATGTATGTCACAGAGTGAGGGAAAAAATATCCCCATTCAAGGTGAGGGTGAACAAAATTGCTCCATAAAGTGTTCGAATTAGTTTATGTGCATTTTAACACCAAGCACGGAAACGTGTCTCAACCTGTGTCCGGCTGACCGTTGTGTCCCAATCATTTTCATATACTGTAGTTGGATTGGATGTGGCAAATGCCCAATGGTGGTTTTCAAAGTGTCAATTAATTGACTTTTAATTAGTTTAATTTGGGAATTTATAAAAATGCAATCCATGTTACAGTTGTTCATCAAGGACAAGACTACATGTGGTGAGGTGGCTTTAAGTCTTGGAATATCATTTTTTCCCTATCTTCATTTTCTAGAAAATTCAAGATTTTGATTACTTTAGAGGTGTAGCATGTTTTCAATTTTTTTAACATCCAAACTAAAACCTTGAATAGAAAGAATGTTGTAGTGCAATTATTATTTAAGAAAAGTCAATGAGCTAAACTATATGCAATTCCTCTTCCGTCCTTTCATTTTTGGCGTTAAAGTATTATCTATAAATTTAAAAAGGTAATTTTTTTTGGAAAATTAAGTTAGCACTTGTAATTAATAGTAATGACTGCATTATTTAAGAAATAAATGTATTTTTCACTATTTAAATATCACATGAGACGAAAGAAAAGCAAATGTATATTAATTAGTAGTTCCTAGAATAAAATTGATATTATTTTTATTGGTATGCTGTCAATTACCGTTCGACTGTCAAGGTACTTAACTGAATCTTAATTAAATGTTATTAATATGCACACTAACAATATCAATGGAGACAATCAAGAAAACTCTTGATTCTATGACTAAAACTAAAAATTATATCATGATAACATCTTTCAAAACTAGAACCTTATACCAAATGCATAGATAAGGAAAACAATTAAATCAAAAGGACAATACTGGAACAGTGGCGGAGCCAGAATTTTGACGCGAATGTGCCTAGCTTAATAGACATGTATTTTTTAATCGGAACGCTATATCATAAAGTTTCTGCTTTCTAATACATTACATTTGTACATTGAAAATGATTATACCTTAATGAAGTTAAAGTATACCAAACATTTTATTTTTTGTTTAAACCACTTCAACAGTCACGTGCTTATTTATAACAACAAATTGAAAATATAAAATAATTAATTTTTTATCAAATAAAACCAAAGTTATTAAAATTATAAGTAACTATAGATGAATACTTATCAATTAGATTAAAAATTAAAAATATATGAAGTATAAAACATAAAATTTTTAAAAGTCGTAGGCTCGGGAAGCTGAGGCAGCCGGCCGCAATGTAACTCTACCACGTAGTATTCCGAATTATTCCACAATCATATATTATTGTTAGATTCACAATTAAATGTATGATCATACATACATAAATATGTGATTTTAGCGTCGTTCAAAGCACCATGTAACAACAGTGCTCCCGACCATTGAATAATTACTCCTGTGATCAACATTTTATCCCTGTCCGTCTCTCCATCCCTACATGATCAACGTTTGATCTCTCTCTCTCTCTCTCTCTCTCTCTCTCTCTCTCTCTGTGTATATAAACACACATATGATATGACATAATCTTTCTGTTTATGATGATATAGGAGTGTATATCACTAGTACTGCTTCGTTCTCTCCTCTGATCCTCCATCGAATCTCAATTTCTGAACCAAAGAAAACAAATCAAACGTTCTTGAAGAATCGGAGCAATGGCGGGAAACGACTGGATAAACAGTTACCTAGAAGCGATCCTGGACGTGGGACCGCCCCTCGACGATCCCAAATCCTCCTTGTTGTTGAGAGAGCGAGGCCGTTTCAGTCCCACTCGTTACTTCGTCGAGGAGGTCATCACCGGCTTCGACGAGACCGATCTCCATCGCTCCTGGGTTCAAGTATGCACCGCCCTCTCCATAATTAAATTTATTACATTATGGAAAATTACGTATGTACGAATCAAGTGTTTTTTTTAGAGGTTTCCATTTAGCTTCATGCCAACCGCGCTTCGTACCGGGCCGTTTACTCAATCGTGCTGTGCCGTGCCCAAGCCGGCCCATCTCCAACCGAGTTTTGTCGGAAAAAAAAATCCGTGTAACAACTGACAGCTTAGTATTTGTTGTGCCGTGCCCCTCGCCGGTGTCCTTTCGTGCTCTTCTAGAACCGTGTTGTGCAGTGCCATGCTCGGCCTGTCTAAATCCCTGCCCGACCTGTCTAAAACCGTGCTAGTGCCAGCCCGGCCCGTTTGACACCTCCGGATTTTTGTGTGTGATTGTTTTGATTTTTGAGTGATCAATCTTCCAATTGAATGAATTTTTGTGCTTGATCTATATGAACATTTTGGATGGGTCAAGTGGTGGAGTGCTTGGGGAGTGTTTGGAAGTGTTGTGTGACCGCAGGATACCCACAAAGTTGAATGAAAATTCTACCGTACTGCTATAAGAACGAGCCAATAAGAAACAATACACAAGTAGGATAAGTATAGCTGAAACGAGAATGTTAAGATGAATGTGTGATAAGATTTGCAAGATGGAGTTGGAATGGAATACCTGTGGCAGGGTAGCACCTATAGAAGATAAGATGAGAGAATAGATTAAGGTAGTTTGGACATGTCTCAGTCGATGCAGGAGTTAGGAGGGGTGATACGTAATTAAATTATTGTAGTCGTTTATCTTCTGGAAATTACATGTTAGGTATCAAGTGTTGTTTGTTTTTGTTTTTATAGTTGTTTGCATTTTTTTAGTAATCAATCTTCCAAATGAAGCAATTTTAGTGGTTGATTTATGTGAACATTTTCATGCAATTCTAATTTATGTTTGGTTTTAAATACTTGCAGGCTTCGGCTATTCGGGATTCGCAGGAGAGGAACACTAGGTTGGAGAACATGTGTTGGAGGATTTGGAATTTGGCTCGCAAGAAGAAGCAGGTTTTGTTCTGAAACATTGTATTTATGTGCATTCTAAGAAGTGCTCAAGCTGATACGGACACAGGAAAATATAATTCTAAATAACCGGGGACACAAACATAGAGGGGGAAATGACAAAAAATATCTATACATATTAAGATAGATATTAATCATATGAACATTTTATCCAGAAAATAATCAAAACTAGTAGTATCCTTACAATTTAAATGAACAAGTAAAAAGATCAAAATTCATTAACTCATACTTTTTACCTCATATTTTCGGAATATCATATCCCTAAAATAAGCTTTCAACACTATCATTGATCTCTGTCATGTTTCCATTCATGTCCAAGTTGAGACAAATATTAATAAATTTATTGGACACACCGCCCCGCGTGTTCCCGGACAGTTGGATAGGGATACAACAAGCAGTTAGGAGTGTTGGTGCTTCATAGCTTTTGCAATAATTGTGAAAGTAGTTGTGTGTTTGTGATATGTAAATTTGATTTATTTGTTTGCTCAATTTTACATTGGAGACATAAAAATGGGAAGCGAGTGTGGCTGGTTGATCAGCCTATTTGGTTAGTAGTGATAGAAAATACTTGATGGATTGCATCTGTAACACCCCATCCCAAGTTGTAGAGTACTCGCTGCACTGTGCTGCTGGCAACACCACATGGGGATAAATCCCTACACCACATAGGCAATGCCATGCATGCGTACGTCCCGAGGATGACTTACCTCTTTGATTGGGCATATGCTTTGAGCCGGTATAATACCAAACATACGATAATATCGAAGTTATTACTTGTCTATTTATCTCTTTAGTTAACCAGGTGATGGGGGATTGACATTTTGTACCTCAACCAATCTGCTCACTTCACTCGGTGTAGGATAAGGTGATTTACCAAGTAGGATTCGAACCTACGACTGGTCACAACCCGGTCTACCACTAGTAGGTAATCTCTTTAGTCAATTGTGGGATTCTCACTAACCAACTAAATATCATCTAGAGATCCTAAGAGGACTGTAGGATTCATCTAATATCTTGACTTCGACTTATACTATAACCCAGAAAAGACGAAACAAGTCACTCTTTTGTGAACTCTCTAGGATTGTGATTATAGCAAAAAGCCTCCAATTAGAGTTACTGGATTGCCGGACTTTCTGGTGGTTATATATCTATATATTGCCCAACTTGGGGTTTTACGACCCACCCCTCTTAAGAACCAGATATTGCCGTGTGGGACCTGTTCAAGCAAAACAAGCACCTCTATCTTGTTCCCGTGAGGCCGATGCAAGCTTGTCCCATGTGGGACCCACACCCCTTGTGGCATAGTTTGGCACTGATGCCCAGTAATAGCCCATCATAAATTGAAGCGTACTTGCCACATAGGCATAAATCCCTAGGCTATAGGCAACGCCACGTGGTCCCAAGGACAATTCATCCGCTTCGAGTTGGCATTGACTTTGAGCTGGTGGCTTTTAGTTGAATATCATATCGTTTTGATTATGCAGGCGATGAGGGATTGAGTTGTAGCACCTCAAACAAGCTACTCATTGTCACTGCACTCTTTTCTGAAGTCTCCATGTTGATTTTTGCCAAAAGGCCGGAGTTTGTAGGAAGTCATGTAGCTTGTTTGACTAGCTTCTGTGGTACTACAGCTATATTTTATAGAGTTGTCTTTTCACTTAGCGTGGAGGTCTTGAACTTCTGTTTTCTTGTAGGGAGATACGTTGTCTAGGCATTGGACTTCATAATATTCTCAGATTGTTCCATTTGTTAACTCTAATCTTGCAAAAATCTGGAAATGATTTTGTGGTGCTGGTGATGCTGACTATCCAGTGATAGTCTTTATTTTTCAAAAAAAGAACGAATGAAACGTGGTGAACGCATTGCAAATTTCGTTTAATAATGTTACAGTTGTATAATTCAAGTATACTCTGCACACTGTGGTTGTTCATTTGTCAGGAAGCTGATCTTATCTCATGGACTTTTTTGTCAATAAATAAATTGGCGCTGTTTGCACCCAAACATATGTATACTCGCACAATATTCATTTAACGAATGAATGTCTTTGAAGTCCTTCAGTATTTATGTTGCATAAGCTACAATTGTGTAGCAAGGCAATTCGTTTTTAGTAGCTAAAAGGGAGAGAATTATTGCAGGACACAATGATATGTCAGTTACAAGATTACTGGAAAAGACTAGACCTTCTTAATTGTCTTCAAATCTTAAAAAAATCATAAGAAAGTAGTGTGCAAGTGGTAAGCTTACATGGATAGACTTTCTGGCAAAACTGGTTGTCGAAGACGAGCCATCGATGGACTTGCTTGGCCTTTGGCTGCTTCTGCTTCTAAGTACGATTTCTCTGAATCAATTATGATTCTTTGTAACCTAGGAACTTGTATTGCAGTCCAGATCTTGTACAATATCTTCTCATGGAATATCTTTTAGGATTCAATATTCATGTCATTGCAACTTTGACCTTCCATTTCTATCCTTTTCAAAATCTTAGTAAACTTGCTTTGATATTTTTCAAGAATTTTGTGAACAATATGGCTTCTAATATATAATTGTGTGGTTGGCTGAAAAGATGCAATAGAATTCTAATTGTGGGGAAGTGGTTCATTTATTGGAATTATGTGAATTTGATTGTAAAATTCATATCCTTTCTCGTTTGATTATATAGAATTAGCATAATTCATCCTTTGGATTTGTTAAAAAGTTCATTTGCAGTTCTTATGAGGCAGCTGTGTTGTAACTTTTAGCTGATTCAAGCAATAATATTCTTAATTGAAAAGATTGATGTTTCAAATACTGTGAAGCTGAGTTAGAATATTAATTTTGTAAGTTTGCTCCATAGTAACATATATTGTTCCTTCTTTGTTCTCATGACCATAGTCTTAATGTGTTATTTTATCATCTCATTACCTTCTTATTTAGTCAACTTGCCTTGCTGTCATAGCTTGAAGGCGAGGAAGCTCAGCGTACAGCCAAATGGCGAGTTGAACGTGAAAGAGGTCGTAGAGAGGCAACTGCTGATATGTCTGAAGACTTATCAGAAGGGGAGAAAGGAGACCTTGTTAGTGACATCCCAACTCATGGTGGTACCCCTAGAGGCAGAATGCACAGGATACATTCTGTTGATGCGATGGAGAACTGGGCTAATCAACAAAAGGAAAAGAAACTTTACATCGTGTTAATAAGGCAAGGACTTTTTTTTTTCCACTAAAATTTCTCTTAAAATGGTACTTACAATTAGGATTATTGAGGACGCTTACTACAAAATATTCTGTGTTTTAGAGGGACTATTTTTACTTTATGTTTTGTTAGTATTTAACTTAGTATATCTTGCCATCTTGGATGTTCAAATGGTTTTTCTTTCACTTTATTTAACTTCACGTCTTCCTGCAGCCTCCATGGCTTGATACGTGGTGAAAATATGGAGCTTGGTCGGGATTCTGATACAGGTGGTCAGGTAGCGTCTTTTGTTAAATTGTTGTAGACGTGGCTTCTCTCTTGTAATTTACCTGACTGTTTAAGCTCCCCTTCATACCTTTATCCACCATACCCCACAAACCTCCATGTCTTTAGTCCAGCTCTGGTCCCACAACGATGATCCTAAACCTGTTCATCCTATAGGCCTCACGGAAAAGAACATCTATGTGAAAAATCTGCCCCATCGGATTACGATGGGCATATGAACAAGTCATTCAAATAGACGGCTTCGGCTTAATTTCATATAGTAGACAGTCTTATAGAACAAAATACCAATTGTTCATGGGGCTATCGATTTCCTATCAAGATGATTTTTGGAATAGATGTTTTTGTCAGAGGTTCCTATGTGATGGACAATTCGGATCATCGTTGTTGGCACAGAATGGGGCCAAAGAAGTGGATGTTTGGTGGATGCCGGGTTGGAGGGGAGCTTAACCCTTATCTCACACCTACACAAAGATCTATAAATTGCTTCTCAAGGAAAGTTCTTGAGCTCTCCTATTTGATTCTCAGGTTAAGTATGTCGTAGAACTTGCCAGGGCCTTGGGCGCAATGCCTGGAGTTTATAGGGTTGATTTGTTGACGAGGCAGGTAGCCGCACCAGATGTCGATTGGAGTTACGGTGAACCAACAGAAATGTTAAGTCCGCTGAAACCCGAAAATGATACCCAAACGACTGGGGAAAGTGGTGGTGCTTATATTGTTCGTATTCCATTTGGCCCAAAAGATAAATATATTTCCAAAGAGCTCCTATGGCCTCACATCCCTGAATTTGTGGATGGTGCACTTGGTCACATTATCCAGATGTCTAAAGTTCTTGGTGAGCAAATCGGAGGTGGAGAACCAGTCTGGCCTGTTGCCATCCATGGACATTACGCTGATGCAGGTGACTCTGCTGCTCTTCTTTCTGGAGCCCTAAATGTCCCTATGCTTTTAACTGGCCACTCACTTGGACGAGACAAGCTTGAACAACTTTTGAAACAAGGGAGGCAATCAAGGGAAGAAGTAAATGCTACGTACAGAATAATGCGGCGTATAGAAGCTGAGGAGCTATCTCTTGATGCTTCCGACGTTGTTATTACTAGCACTAGACAGGAAATAGAAGAGCAATGGCGGCTGTATGATGGGTTTGATCCTGTACTAGAGCGCAAACTAAGAGCAAGAATCAAACGCAATGTTAGCTGTTATGGAAGGTTTATGCCACGCATGGTTGTAAGTACCAAGATTGAATTCCCTTTGTATTTAATGGGGCTCTTCTTAGTGCTAAATCGGGCTTTATTTGATTATTGTTGCTTCACTATTTAATGTTTCTGTACATGTATTCAGTATTGACATCATGGTGTTAGGTGATTCCTCCTGGAATGGAATTCCATCACATTGTTCCACATGATGCTGATATGGAACGGGAAATAGAAGGAGATGAGGATAATCCTGGAAGTCCAGATCCACCTGTTTGGTCTGAGGTTTTGGCTGTTCTTTATTTCCTAAATATGTTAGTGTATTAAAAGAAACCACTTACGTAGTGGACTTGATTGTCCGACTTATTGTCTGCTGAAGAATCAGCAAATGATCATTCTGTTTTAGTCTACGTATGGTTTCATTTTCATTTTTGACCTGGTAATTTTCTATTTTGCAGATAATGCGTTTTTTTAGCAATCCTCGCAAGCCTATGATACTTGCACTTGCCAGGCCAGACCCTAAAAAGAACGTCACAACTTTAGTCAAAGCTTTTGGAGAGTGCAAGCCATTGAGGGAACTTGCTAACCTTGTACGTCAAGCTTTTATTTGCATTTGAGAATACATCTAAATGTTTGTTTTGAGCAGTTGAAAAGGCTTGGTCAAGCAGGTACCGTTGATTCAACCCTGATACTATATCTCTGCATCTGTCTTTGCAGACATTAATAATGGGAAACCGAGATGCTATTGACGAAATGTCTAGCACAAATGCATCAGTTCTTCTTTCGATACTGAAACTGATCGACAAATATGATCTGTATGGTCAAGTGGCGTATCCTAAACACCACAAGCAGCATGAAGTTGCTGACATTTATCGTCTTGCAGCAAAGACAAAGGTATGTGTTGCATATATGTCATTGAATATGTTGTCGAATTGAAGTATGAGACGAACTTCCTGTTCCATTACCATGTAGCAAATTATGAAGCATGGTTAAGTAGATCAGTTTCAGGTATTTTGTCAATGCATTTTCCTTATCTTTCCCCTGTTCCAAGTGCCATAGAATTCTATAATTTGTTGACCACTTCCAAACCAACTCTGAATGATTAGGGTATAATGTTGTCCCATGCATGGTTTTGAATGTGTTTTGGAATGAAAAATGGGCAATATAGCTTATGTTGGGCTGTAAGGTAACTTCGGTAAATACTGGTTGTGTTGAGACTGCAATGAAGTTCAACACATCTTGGAGCTCATCCTCAATGTTGCTGTGCTTATCTTAAGGTGTAATATCAAACCAAGTCAAAGTCTAGTTTATGTTCACACTCTGCTCATTTATAGGTCAGAGAACAGGGTGGTTGGCTACACTCAGAATTGTTTTAGTTATCATAATCGAATCTTGATCTCCGCAGGGAGGGGTGGCTTGGTAGGTATTATGTTTATCATGCTTTAGTTTGCATTCACCTGCATATTTTGTGGGTTGCTGAATCTTTTTACCCTTTGAGAATCTGTCCATGCTATTTGCCTTTATTATCCATTCTTGTGCAGTAAGTTTTTAATGATTTGTTCTCCCTTGGAGACACCGCAAGGGCTTAGGCCGATTCCCCAACTAAAGAGGCTCAAGGTCAAGCCTTCTTGACACTGCCCTTATTTTGTAGCTCTAATTATGTGGGTATTCCAATTTGCTAGCATATTAAAGGCATATGGTTGGGGGAAAGGAGTGGCTGTAATGCCGGATCAGGTGTTTCTTCTTCGTATTTTTCCCTATACATGTTAGAATATTGTTAGTCTTAGTCATTGTCTCACATTGGTTAGCTAAGCCTTGTACGGAGTTGTCATTAAATTTAAAAAAGATTGTGTGTTAGGGTTAATTAATACCCTATACACTTTTCCTATACCTAACAACATGGTATCAGAGCTAGGTTTTCGGAGGTCTTTTCCCTTTGTTTGTGCCATAGTTGCACTTTGTTTCGTTGTGATCCATGCGTTCAGGATCCTTTGTTGATCTCTCCCCATATGAGTTGGGGGTCGCATGTGAGGGGGAGTGTTGGAAATTGTCCCAGCTCGGTTAATTATCTCATTCAAAACTAGTATATGAGCCTGGGCGGCCTCTTCACTCATTGCTAATCGGTTTTGAGTTGGATGCTTTGTGGTTGTGGTGTTGATCGTGGCAGTGGTCGTAATGTCTGTAGTGGTGATCGTGATGTTTGTTGTGGTGGGAAAGAAGGAGGTGCTAGCGACATCTGGTTGTTCTGGAAATAAGTGGGTAACTTTTGCTGCAACGGCGAGGAAAATGATTGTGAAAAAAACATAAAGGAGTGCAAGAAAAATTTCCTTGCAGCTCGCCATCACTCTCCTTTGCCTCTCTCCACCTGTCCTTCTTCTCTGATTTGGAGAGTGATTGCCGGCTTCAGGTGGACCGCTGAGACTGCCGTTTGGGCTAAGAAATGAAAAGGAAAAGAAGGTCCTTGGAGGGCGAACAACGGCCGGATTCAGAGGGTGACTGCCGGCTATAGGGGGACCGTCAGCTGGAGGGGGACCGCCGGCTGGAATGAGATCTGCAAGGGGACGAGGATGAAGATACTGGTACTGGGCATCCCTTCCAAACGCAACAATCAATAACGCATACGACATCGTGAACAACGGAACTATCCAAAACTCGTTTCCATGGTTTATGATGATCACGATGTTGGAAATGGCCATCAAAGTATGAGTTATCATTGTTAGAGCAAGGCCCACTGTCATTCTCGGCATATTGCGCAAAAGCATTCGACATAGATGAAAAGGCTTGTTGAGCAAATGACTAAATAAATCCTGCTTATAGATATTTCATGTACCGTGAGAGCGAATAGCGCAGTTAGTATCTCCAGCCTCGTTCCATGTTAGCCGGGGACCCCCACAATGAAATCATGAATTCGACGGCTGTCGCTGTACCAGGACATACACAACAATACCTAGCACTTTAATTGTTTCCAAACATGACTCCACCAAGTGGTGGTGGGGGGCGGGGGAAGCGGTCCCTCTGCAGCCGACAGTCACCCTTCAAATCGGAGGAGAATGACAGGTAGAGTAAGGGAGAGGAGACATGTTGAAGATATAAATAATAAAATTGCCTTGCAGCTCTCGCCATCATTCTCCTCTCCCTCCCTCCACCTGCCCTTCTCCTCCAATTTAGAGGGTGACTGCCGGCCGCAGGGAGACCGCCTCCCCCGCCCCCACCACCACTGGGTGGAGTCATGTTTGGAAACAATTAAAGTGCTATGGTATTGTTGTGTACGTCCCTGTCTTGATTTTCTTCTATTTGGTGGCTCTTTTCTTGAATTTGGGCTTGGATATCGATTATCAAATTCACGATTTCGTTGTTGGGGTCCATGACGAACATGGTCTGAGACTGGAGGTGCTAACCGCGCTATTCTCTCTCACAGTACATGGTATATTTGTAGGCGGGATTTATTTGGTCATTTGCTCGACAAGCCTCCTCATCTGCGTTGTATGCTTTTGTGCCTTGTACGGTATGCCTGGCATGATAGTGAGCCTTGCTCTAATGATGATAGCTCAGATTTTGATTGCCATTTTCAACGTCGTGCTCATTAAAAACCATGGAAACAAGTTTTGGATAGTTTCGTTGTTCGCGATGTCATTTGCGTTATTGAGTGTTGCATTTAGAAGGGATGCTCATTACCAGTATCTTCGTCCTCGTCCCCCTACAGATCTCTCTCCAGCCAACAATCCCCTTCCAGGCGGCGGTCTCGGCAGTCCCCTTCCAACCGGCAGTCACCCTCCAAATTCGGCCGCCGTTTGCCCTTCAAGGACTTTCTCTTGCTTTTCATTTCTTAGCCCAGGTGGCGGTCTCGACGATCCCCTTCCACCGCCTGAGCTAACTAATGAAAAGCAAGAGAAGGTCTTTGGAGGGCGAATGACAGCCGGATTCGTAGGGTAACTGCCCTCGTGCACCCCCCAAAAATCCTAACCCAGACTTCGTCCACGCTCACACACCCCTCTATGCTCAAAATTCTATACCACACCTTCATTGCCTTCGAAAACCCCAGTTCCCACTTCAAAACCTCTCGAGACTCGTTACCCAGTGCTCAAAACCCATCATCTAGTGCTCAAAACCCTTGAACCTCTTTACCCAGTCCTCGAAATCAGTGCTCCACACTCGCAAATCCCTGCATATGTCTCTGGTGACCTCTATTTCAGTCTGGTTCGGTGCCCTTTGTTCTAGGCTACCGACGGCCTTCTTCAATTATATTGATCGTTTATAGCTATAACCATTTACTTTGAGGCATAATTTATGATGCATAATTTATCACTAATGCCCTGGATGAAAGCTCATTGACGCCCCTAAGCCCCTTTATATACTTCAATTCACTCGGTTCTGGTATGCTTCTATTGACTTGTTCTGTCGTTGAATGTTGCTTTGGTTGATGATACGCCACTTTGTGGTTCTCTTTTCGTATAGTTGTTTTTGGGTGATTTGTGCAGTGACAGGTTGATTACTCTTTGGTTTGTTCGGTTGTTTCTTTTGATTTCTTTAAAGGATTGTTGATTGGTCGCTCATTGTTGGTGGTTGAGATATTGTGTGATGGGGTCCACCTCTGCATCTAGTTCTAATTATGTTGTTGCTAGTTGTTCTCCGAATTGGTCTCTTGAGATGATGTCGATCATTGCTGTTCGCTTAAATGACTAGAATTATGTTACTTGGGCTAAGTCAGTTGAAACATATTTTATGGGCTCCAAACAGTATACTTATATTGCAGATGATCCTCCTAAGCAAACTGAGTCGACTCATGTGAATTGGGTGGTTGAGGATGCACAAATCCGCCTTCGTTTGTGGAATAGTATGGAGCCTACGATTGCTGGCACATTTGTTTTTTGCGGTATTGCTAAACAGGTTTGGCAACGGGCGAAGGAGTTATATTCCGGGGTTAATAATCTTAGTCAGACTTTTGATCTATATCAAACATATTTCTCTCTTGAGCTTGGTGATTCTACTTTGGAAGAATATTATGCAAAGTTCAGTGGTGTTTGTGAAGAGCTTAACATCTGTTAGCCTCTTTCTACCGATATTCAAGTTATGCATCATAATAACTTGGATGTGACTCGGTTCTATATGGATTGCCTAAGTCTTTCGATCCTATTTGTTGTCAGCTGCTGGGGGTGGGAGTTACCTCATACGAGTGAAGTGTTTAGTCGTCTTTGTCAGTCTTCTATATCTGATACTAGTCCTACTTCAACTCCTCCACTGCCTCCTGATCGTTTTGCTTTGGCCACATTTGCTTTCGGTGGTCACTATTCTCATGGTGGTCAGGAGTTAGGGGGAGGTGGCCGTGACTTTGGCCGCAGCGGCCGTGACTTTGGGCGTAATTTTGGCTGCGGAGGCTGTGGGCAACCATTTGGTGGTCGTGGATGAGGTCGGGTGTCTCGGTATTGTACTCAATACCATGGGACTAATCACACTATTGACTATTGTTGGGTTCTACATGGCCGTCCATCTGTGTATGAGGCTGCTATCTTTGAGGATGATGAAACTTTCTTGAGAGGGCCCAAGCTCCACTCCTCGTGTTGTTACTATTCCAGAGGATGAATACCATCACCTTACTTTTACGTCATTTTCCTCCATTGCTACGTTCGCTTAGAAAGGCTGGTCTTTTGTTGGTCTTGCTTCCAATACTCCTTGGGTTATTGATTTTGGGGCTTCTGATCTTATGACTGGTAGTTCCACCATCTTATCTAATTCTCGTTTTCTTGAAAATCTCCTCGTGTCACATTAGCTAATGGTTCTACTGTTGATGTTGCTGGTTTGGGTTCTATTACTTTCAGTTCATCACTTTTGTTAGATTCTGTTTCATATGTTCCTCGTTTTCCATACAGTCTTCCCTCTGTTAGTAAACTTACCAAATCCTTAAATTGCTCTGTAACATTCTTTCTTGGCTCTTGTTTTTTTCAAGATCTCACGACGGGGAAGAAGATTGGTGGGGGTGCTAAACATGGTGGTCTATTATTTTAGTGCTGGCGAGCTATCTTCTTCAGTTGCACTTTAGTCTTCTATTTCACCATATCAACATCATTGCCGTCTTGGGCATTCGTATCTTCAGAATCTCAAGCGGATGGTCCCATCTTGTGGTCATGTCAATGTCTTATACCATGTGAAGTTAGTGAGTTTAGTAAACACCATCGTGTATCCTTTCCCTATAGGATAGAGAGTCGGGTGGTCAGTTTAGTAAACACCATCGTGTTTGCTTTCCCCATAGGATAGAGAGTCGGGTGGTCAGACCTTTTCATTTAGTTCATTCTGATGTTGTTCTTACTTTAGCATATCTTATTAATCGTATGTCGTCTACAGTCTTAGGGGGTTAGATTCCACACACTGTTTTGTTCCTTGATCGTCCACTACATCCTCTACCCCCAAAGCCCTAGCGTGTTTGGGTGCACATGTTATGTTCACACTCTGGATCCAAGCCGTGATAAACTAGATCCTCGCTCTGTCAAATGTGTGTTTCTTGGGTATTCTCGCACTCAGAAGGGGTATAAGTGTTACTCTCATTCTCTTCATCGTTAATTTGTGTGTGCTGATGTAACCTTCAATGAGTCATTGCCTTTTTCCCGGTCTCTTCTTCGGCAGATCCGTCTCACTACATACTCAGGGCGATTCCGCCATCGTTGCAGGTATATGCTCGTCAGCCTAAAGGTCTGCCCGACTCCCCTCAGCCTTCTGCCACATCTTCCACTCCGTCACGAGATCATGTCGTCTTTCCAGATTCTCTTCCCATTGCACTTCGCAAAGGTACCCGTACTCGTACTTTTCATCCCATTGATCGATATGTCTCTTATGCTCACTTATCTCCATCTCTTTGTGCATTTGCCACTTTTGTTTCTCATCTGTATTTGTTCCTAACACTGTTCAGGAAGGCTTGTCTATTTCTGAGTGGCAGACAGCGATGGGGGATAAAATGTCAGTCCTTCATCATAATGGCACTTGGGAGTTGGTTCCTCTTCCACCTGGAAAGACCATTGTGGGGTGTCGCTGAGTGTTCACAGTCAAGTACCATCCTAATGGGTCTATTGAGTGCTACAAAGCCTGTCTCATTGCTAAAGGTTATACGTAAACATATGATGTTGATTATGCCGGGACCTTTTCTCCGATTGCCAAACTTGGCTTTGTTCGACTTCTTATCTCTCTTGCCACCGATCTTGGTTGGCCTTTGTTTTAGTTAGATGTTAAAATACTTTTCTTCACGGGGAACTTTAGGAGGAAGTTTATATGGAGCAACCACTAGAGTTTGTTACTCAGGGGGAGCCTAAGTAGTGTGTCGTCTTCGCAAAGCATTGTATGGCCTTAAGCAGTCTCCTAGAGCCTGTTTTGACAAGTTTAGTGATGCTGTTTTGCGATTTGGGATGCATCAATGTCAATGCGATCATTCTATCTTTTCTCTCCCCACAACCTATTGCTGCAAGGTATTATTGATCGTCTATGTGGAGGATATTATCATTACTGGTGATAGATCAGAAAGACATTGATGAGTTGAAAGGTTTCTTACAGTGTGAGTTTCATATCAAAGACTTGGAAAAATTGCGATACTTATTGGGTATTGAGGTGGCGCAATCTAAAGATGGTATTAGTTTATCTTAGCGAAAATATGTGTTGGATATTCCGGAGGAAACGGGTTTGTTGGGGACTAAGCCTATTGAGACCCCTATGGATCCCAACGTCAAACTCTGTATTGATCAGGGGGAGTTATTTTCAAAACCGGAGCAGTATCGCCGCTTGGTTGGTAAGCTAAATTATCTTACTGTTACACGCCCAAACATCTCGTTTGCCGTTAGTATTGTGATCTAGTTTATGTCTGCTCCTTGCCTTCCACATTGGGAGACTGTTGTCAGAATTGTGAAGTATCTTAAGGCCCATCCAGGACTTGGTTTCTTCTACCGAGCTAATGGATACTTACGTATTGAGGCGTTTATCGATTTCTGATTGGGTAGGAGGACCATCCGACAGGAGATCTACTGCAGGGTATTGTGTCTTTTTGGGTGGAAATCTTGTCAATTGGAAGAGTAAGAAGCAGACAGAGGCTGCCCGGTCAAGCGCATAAGCAGAGTATCGAGCAATAGCCCACCCAACATGTGAGATTGTATGGGTGCGCTCGTTCTTTAAGGAAATTGGATATGGGGTGAAACTTCCTATGAATCTATATTGTGATAATCAAGCGGCAATTCACATTGCATCCAATCCAGTCTTTCATGAAAGAACTAAACATACTGAAGTGGATTGTCATCTTGTGCGGGAAAAGTTAACTAGTGGTGTGATAGCTACTCCCTTTTGTATCCACCAGTGTTCAGTTGGCTGACATGTTTGCTAAGTCACTGTTCAAACCACGGTTACGTAGCAAGCTGGGACTTTTTGATATCTACTCCCTAGCTTGAAGGGGAGTGTTAGAATATTGTTTGTCTAAGTCATTGTCCCACTTTGGTTAGCTAAGCCTTGTAAGGAGTTATCATTTCATGTAAATAAAGATTGTGTGTTAGGGTTAATTAATACCCTATACACTTTTCCTATACCTAACAACAAAACTTTAAGATAAAATTGTGGTCGTATCCCTCTATTATCTTTCTAGGTGTAACCCTCATTTCAAACCAACTTCTTTTGTAGGGCGTTTTCATCAATCCAGCTTTCATTGAGCCGTTTGGGCTCACTCTTATTGAGGTACTCCCTCATTTACTGTTTGTGCATCTTTTTGTGATTCCTATTTTCACTCACTTGCTAATCCAAGGTCAGCTCTTTCGCTGAACAGGCAGCAGCTCATGGTTTGCCTATTGTTGCCACAAAAAATGGAGGTCCCGTTGATATTAATAAGGTGTATTCTTTGTAACCTTCTTATTGCTTAAATGAATTTTCTGATTTGCACATTGGAGTTGTAGCAAGAGGAACTGCCATTCTATTTTCCAAAATACTGAACATTAGCTTATTTCAGGTCCTTGATAATGGTCTGCTAGTTGACCCGCATGATCAGCAGTCAATTGCTGATGCTCTTCTGAAGCTTGTTTCAAATAAGCAACTTTGGGCGAGGTGTAGACAGAATGGATTGAACAATATTCACCTTTTCTCATGGCCAGAGCATTGTAAGACATACTTATCTCGAATCACCAGCTGTAAACCAAGGAAGCCACAGTGGCAGAAAAGTGATGATGGATTTGAGACGTCAGAATCGGATTCACCAGGCGATTCCTTGAGGGATATTAAGGATCTATCTCTAAATTTGAAGCTTTCATTGGATGGAGAAAAAATTGAAGGAAGTGGCACATTTGATAACGCTCTAGGCTCTGAAGAGAACGCTACTGATGGAAATAGCAGACTAGTGAATGCAGTTTTGGAACTATCGAAGGATGCGGAAAAAAACCCAGAAAGGGCTAGTTCCATAGAGAAAGCAGACTCTAACATGAGCAAATCTCTAACATTACGGAGGAGGAAGTTCATCTTTGTTATTTCCCTGGATTTTGAGATGAATTCTGATTTTCTTGATGCCATAAAAGTCATTGTTGAGGCTGCAGCAGACTATAATGCTGGTTCCATAGGCTTCATATTGTCCACAGCCTCAAGCATATCTGAAACAATCTCTCTTTTGGAGTCAGGAGGCCTTAGTCCTATGGACTTTGATGCTTTTATATGCAACAGTGGTAGTGAACTCTATTATCCCTCCTCAAACTCTGAAGGTGGGCCTTCAGGGCTTCCTGTCATACCAGACTTTGACTATCATTCGCATATTGGTTATCGTTGGGGTGGAGAAGGTTTGCGGAAAACATTGGTTCGCTGGGCTGCTAATATCAATGAGAAAAAAGGAGCAAAAGGAGAGCAAATTGTTGAAGCTGAATCTGGATCGGCTACACATTGCTGTGCATTCAAATTGGCAAATCCAGAAATGGTATGGAAATTCTCTGTACATCTGTTTGAGGGAGGTACTCTGCTCCTCCCAATTTGACAGTTCGGTTTATTGGCTGCAGTGCTCTTTTATTACTTTAATAGTTACTATGTTTTTGTAGGTTCCCCCTGCTAAGGAACTTCGGAAACTGTTGCGAATTCAGGGTCTGCGATGCCATGCCATTTATTGTCAGAATGGTTCAAAGATAAATGTGATCCCCGTGCTGGCTTCGCGAGCTCAAGCCCTCAGGTATTTTGTAGTTTTTTGCTCTATTTTTTTCCTATTTGGTCTGTCTTTTTAACCATGGCAACATTGATGTAAGGGTAAAATTCAGAACTTCAGGTAAACTGAGCGAATACAATGAACTATCCCCCCTTGATCTCAGTGAAATGGATAGAAGGGGCGAGGGGGGAGGGAGGAAGAACAGAGGCATTGGCATACATAGTCATACCTATAAAGAAATCAACTTTTAATTGAAGTTGAGATATACAATATATAGGACCCACTATTATATCTATTCATGTCTTGATGGTATATTGATGGTGCTGTCTCATTGGAACTAGTTTTGGGACACGGTTTGTAAAGTCGTTCTGTCTAGTATTGATGGCATTTCTAGACTTGTTTTAAGAAGACAGACTTCAGAATTCTATGCAGTCTGGAGGATTCATATAGTGTTTAGCTTCATAACCAGGGATGATGATGTGCTTAGGTATAACCCTGACCACAAATAAGTTTTAGTGGAGAGACTTAATTGAACTTTAAGTTGTCACTTGTCAAACACACTGGGGAATTTATTTTTTTATGCATTTTCATGTTCTCAGCATTTGACATAATCACATAATTTATTTGGAGCTGGAACCCATCATCATGGGTGAGGTCAAGCCAAATTCAGTGGTAATCGATGGTGTTTTGTTTTGTCTTAATTGATTTTGTTGATATATCATGCCCCAGTTGCTAGGTCATTTGAAGTTTTTGAAGTTGCATTTCTCGGTTTAAAGTTTTTTAAGCCATGTTTGCATTTGGCTATATTGAAGGAAAAGGTTACCTTGAAAATGCTTACTGGTAGCGCATGAATCCTTTACTGAAACATGTGTTAGTTAAGTTTTTTGATGAGTGAAGTGATTAACGACTTGAGCTACAAAAGAATATGTTGAGGTTTTTACAGTCGGTTTTTGCATTGATCGTGAGGGATCTTGCTAGTAGCCTGCAGGAGATGTCCCATTTGTATGCTTTACCGGTGATGGTTCTTATGCATTAGCCAGTTTAAAGTTATATCTAGTACACTCAGACCCGAGTTTTGCTGATCTACTGCAACTACGTGTCGTTTCAAAACAATACAATTAGTCATTAAAATCTCGTACTGCAACTGAAGTAAATCTTCACTGAAGTAGTCTAAATACCAAATGTAATTGGTGTGCTCTGCTTTAGAGATGGGTATGATTTTGCATACCTATTCTCCTAAATCTTCTTTCATTTGGTTTTCTGTAGTCTAAAAACCAAATGTAATTGGTGTGCTCTGCTTTAGAGATGGGTATGATTTTGCATACCTATTCTCCTAAATCTTCTTTCATTTGGTTTTCTTTTGGAAACCTCAATCTTGCATTTGATTATGACAGAACTTAGCAGTTAAATGCTGACAGGTCTCATTTATTTGCTTTATTTGTACCGAGAATAATGTATAAGCTTGTGTAAGGTCCACTTGGAGTGGATTCGGACCTGACTTGTGCTCATTTAGTGCAACTAGAGTTCAAAATTTGAAACCACAGTAGAAGTAAAATCACTGAAAATTTTGTAGGGATTTTGTGCACTCAACTAATTATAGTTTTGCATTCCAATGCTTCTAATTAACTCTTATTTTTAAACACTTCTCCCTTGAAGTTAATACGGAGTTTGACATCCCCTTTTTTCCTTTTAATGACGATTCATGTATGGAGTATATCTTCCTTCAAATAACCATAGGTTTCTTCCAGGTACCTGTATGTTCGATGGGGTGTAGATTTGTCAAGATTAGTGGTCTTTGTAGGAGAATCTGGGGACACAGACTATGAAGAATTGATAGGTGGAGTCCACAAAACTGTGATACTGAAGGGGGTTTGCAGTGGTGCAAGTAAACTACATACAAACAGAAACTATCCTCTCGAGCATGTTGTGCCATTTGACAGCCCCAATCTTGTCGAGTCCGAAGGATGCACCAGCAGCAACATCAAAGCAGCATTAGAAAAGCTAGGCGTTCTCAATGGATAAAAACCACAGGTTTGTGCTTTCCTGAGAGCCTAAATTGCATAGGAATTCAATTGTGTTTTGGCATTTGATCCTCAACTCTCATTCTATTTCATGGTAAATTGAAGGAACTGTTTTTGGTGAAGTTTTCTATCTAAACCCTGCCTTTTTTCTCTTTTTGCTCTTTATGAGAATGACAATGGAAGTTCATATGTCTCTTTCACCTTCGAATATCTTATCTTGTCCACCGTTGGAGTATGATTTTCAGGGACCTGGTGGTCTTTCTCAATGCCCCACTGCCTCGGTAACTTTTTTTGTTAATGCAGATTAGGCAGGACTAGCATTTCCATGGTTACGCAGAAGTCCAGAGCTTTCCAGTGCGGATGTCATGTTTTTGCGTAGGAGGAGGTCCAATTTGGAATCATTGATTTGTTTATTGAATTACTCTGTTTAATTGGCTAATAATTTGCCCATGCAAAGGACAAGACTATATACGGTAATTGAAGGATAACAACGAATGGATTCATACCTTCATACTTAGGATGACCCCTTTGGATTTCCACCTGATGGTCGTCTCCATTTGCCCCGCTTTGCCAAAGCTGAACCATCTTGATGAACATTGAACCATCTTGATGAACATCTTAGGGTGCCTCCGGAAGCCATGCGTAGCCCTTTGAGGTGGATCCGAGGTAGTCTGCCATTTTTTTTTTTATACTCTTGCTTCATGTTTTGTTGCCGGGAAGTTAAATGCAACTTATCATTCTTGACCTGGAGTCGCAAGTTTTGTTTGCTCAAATTCGATACTGTAATACGGGTTTGAGTCTTGGAAATCAATCCCTCTCACTAGAACATAGAAAGGAGGTTGCCTATTACCTTTTCAAGATCCGGTCGTAAGCACGAGTTTTGTGCGCCGGGTGTTTTTTTCGTTCTGCATGCCCAAATGTTCTATACTTTCTGAATTAGATTTGCTTTTTAAATCAAAAGAAATTATGCATGATTTTGTTGGACATTTAATGGAATCTTTAGATATTAGTGAGTGTTTATTTTTATTTATTTATTTAAGTTTGTGCTCATTATACCTAGTAATCTGTAGATATAGTTAAAAACAAATTATATATGTAGCAAAAAGGGGAAGAAAATTCATAAGTATTTTTGATTATTTTTTCTAGACGAGGTAGGTAGTTGAATAAGTTGAACTTGTTCAAGTTATTCATCTAATTTAAATCCAACTTCCAATTTTTTGTTCGTGGTAGACCTCAATAAATCTGAGATTGCGGATGTGGTAATTAACACTAGTTTTGAAATCTAAAATGGTACCTGATAATAGAACTTTTCAAAAGCAATAAAAAGGGTTATGCTCTAGAAGGCCTCGTTTGGTTCGCAGATTAAACGGGATGAAGAGTATTGAGATTGGTTGTCTTTGGACTCTTTGTCTGGTACTAATTATTTTCCTACACCTACACAAGTTCACGTTTGATTTACACGGGATTAATTCCGGAATATCCCATTTGGAGGCCAATCCCATGTTTGGTTCAATCGGGATAAGTGGTGAACTAGAGATGATATTAAATAAATGCATCAATGACTTCGTCACCCATTACGTGAAAAAAAGTTAATTAAAACTCATGTTGCTGAAAAATATCATTTGCCATTTCTAATGCCAAAATCTTTTTGTTTGTGCCAAAACAATAGTGCATAAAAATTTTGTGCCATGGGTAACGTACAAGCCACAAGGCCTTAATGTACTAGAATTTTGGCATAAACAAAAAATAGTGTTGGCATTAGTATCATTTTCCAATACAATTTTGTATTATTTTACATAACCAATTCCAATTACGCATAAAATTTCATTAAAAAAAGGCTTCTAAAAATTGACCTATCTATATCAACATAAAATCCAAATTCAAATCCATTTAAAAAAAAAAAAATCCAAATTCAAATCATATTATCCAAATATGCATGCATGATTTTAGGGTGTGTTCATACTACTATACTTCTATCTATATCAGCATAAAATCCAAATCCAAATCCAAATTAGATTACCAAATATGCATGCATGATTTTAGGGTGAGTTCATACTAATCCTTCTATCTATATCAACATAAAATCCAAATTCAAATTAGATTATCCAAATATGCATGCACGATTTTAGGGTGAGTTTTTTTTCACACTGTATTTTTTATTTTCAGACTAGTGCAAAAATTACCCCTTGTTTCCACTAACAAGAAACCATTTAATTTATGTATGTAGGGATTCGATTTGAGGGGATCTTGACCGTAGTTTGGGTTAGGATCCTTCCTCCGCAGCTTCGTGCTTCTTCTGCCGGACCTGCAACAAGTCACTAGAGCAATGGTGGTCCAGTGACCCTCAACGATTAAGTTAGATGTAGGAAAAAATATTTAGGTCTAGGGTTAGGATAAAATGACATACCTCTCTAGGTTAGCATCTCTTTGTAGTGCGTGGAGGGGACGTTTGGGTAACCGGCTCGGGTGACGTCATATACGACGTAAGGGAAAAGGCGGTTACGGAGCACATGGCCAGATCAGATCCCCAATGATTACACTTGCTGCACAATCCTAATGGGTCCCTCCTGGCATAACTGTTTTCCTTTAGGGGCTTCGGGAGCTTTGGACCGAGTATGCTCCGTGTTCCTAGAACTCGCCGAAGCCTCCACCGAGATCTCCATCCTGACTGTTTAACCGAGTAAAGTACCAGACCCTTCCCAAGCCTTCTCCAAGTCATGGGCTGGTGCACTTGTGAGACCTCGGTTCACCATGGCTCGGTAAGATAACCGAACCCCTTAACCGAAGCCACTACAATGTAGTTAAGGAAAATGAGTTGTATCGAACAGTGAGTATTTTTTGACTAAATACCAAAAACAAACTGTTTAGTCGATAGCGTGAATTCACAGTTAGATGCATTTTATAAAAATATAAGCGCATGTAATTACTTAGGCCATCCACAGTGGTATAATCAAAAAAGGATAACCAAAAGTTGACACATCAGCTTTTGCTTATTCACTTAAAAGGTTGCTAAGTTTAACAATGTTGAGCTTCACAATGGTCACTTTTAATCCATAACCAAAATAAATTAAGGTCCACTACAATTTCACTCTCTCTCCCAATCTGTTTCCTGTCATTTACTTCCCTCCATTTACATTTTTTTTTGGCAAAAATATATCGATTCCCTCTCTTAATTTTGGAGAAAAATCGGTGAATTTTTTCCCTCCTATTATGAATTTTTTTTTTTTTGGGGGGGGGGGGAATAGAAATGGGAAAGAAGAGTAAAATACCTTAATCCGTCGATGATGTGTTGAATTGTAGATGATCGAGGTATATGAGTTTCCCTTTTTGAGGAAAAGAAAGAGAAATAGTTTATGGGTGAAATAAAGAAAATATAGCGTAGGCGAAGAAGAGAAAAAAAAAAACCAATTGAAACACACGTGTTATACATTTTGGAACTAGTTAACGTATGTGGCGTGGAATCCACAAATTTTGATTATTGAAAAAGGTTGCTAGTTTTGGTTATCCAAAGCCCAAAATTTGATTATTTCTAAGGATGTTGCTAAATTTGATTATACCATTGTGAGCCATTTTTTGTACCAACATTGTTAACTTTAAAAACAATTAACTTTTGGTTATACCACTGTGGATGGCCTTAGCCGTGCATTTGCCTCATATAATCGATACACATTGTTGTTATATTTTTTCGTTAGTTCTTCTAACTGATCGAACCTATCTATAAAATGGATAAAGAGATTTGATCTGCCAAATTGGCTTGGCACAAAGGGGGTTTGTCTCAGTTATATATACAATAGAACTCTACAACTTCATCTTCAACAATCTTACTCTATTTTTTTCCAAATAAAAAAGAGAATATATAACGAGAAAAACTTTTTTATGACGGAGCCGTGAATACACTGTACGACGCTTATTCACGCGCGTCCAAAAATGTTTTGGACGGTCCAGATTTTAAAAAAGCTATTCGCTCGAAGAGTTTAACTCCATGTCGTTCTTTCCCCGTTTCCTCTTTGTAACTTTGGTTCATTAATTAATAAAATT